>CM057233.1:55452062-56702062 GCA_029891385.1 Erythroxylum novogranatense | reverse complement strand
TAACATCATAAACTTCATTTTTCATGAAGCACTCAACACCAATTCGCTCTCTAACAATTTCAAAATTGTTATGGAAGTTTCTGTTATCATCAGCCATTCATAACCTAATGTAGGATCAGTTTTGAAAATCATATCTCCCAATTCTGACTTCTAAAATTACATACCCAATATCAATTTCAAGATAATCGCTTCCTCTACAACTTTTCAGAAGCTCACTCACACCAATTCAGTCCACATAAAATGTTAAAATTGCCTCCAATCAGTAAACTCACAAAATCACACTTAAGCTAGGTTTCATCCAAAATTCTCAAAACCAGTCATTAGTAATCAATTCATATCTCCCAATACATAATTCTAAAATAGCAAGATCAGTCGCAATGGAAAGATAATTCAATATGCTACAACTTCCATGAAGATCATTTTCCCTAATTCCATCTCAATTAATTCATAAAAATCAACAAAACTCAGATGTCATGGTTGCGGTTACTGTTCACAGGCAATGGAACAGTAACTTTCCATCAAAATTTCACCCTTCTATCATTGAAATTCAACAACACCTATTTCACACTAAATTGAAGCCAACATCCCAAAGTTTCAGTGGCCACTAACCTTACCTCATTTGCATTTCTACACAATAAGTTATGAATAAAACAGTAACATCAATTATAATTCCAACTTTCCAGATTTAAGGTTAACCTTAGTTCAACCACTTCAATGCCTTTTCACATCATTAAACATCCAAAGAAACACAAATCAATTCTTATACCATTCATACATGTACTAGGGCTAATACACAAAATTGGCAGCACTTAACTCTCACTTAATTTGCAAGATTAGTCATCATCTACCAACCAAATTCAAAGCTAAACCAAGTTACAACCATAACCATTCATTAACCTAACACACCATACATTTATACCCATCAATTTACACTATAATTCTCATCAAGGTAAAGCATCAATAAGCTTAATAATAACACCACAATTCCCATTAGATGCTTCTAACTACCATGGCATTAAATTCCTAAATCAAATCATAAAGAAAGCAACAACAAAACTTACCTCTTAGCTTTTCCAACCTTGAATTCCTTTCACTTCTTTACTTCCTACCTTCACTAATCACTTCTTCTACCACCATACATATATATTTCATCATCATGGGAAGACTATAGCTTAGTGACAAAGAGAACTCTTGAGTGTTGGAGGAAGATGAAAAAAAGAAGAAGCAAAAAAAAATCGATGGTGGAGGAAGAGATAAATATTTTCGGTGGAAACAACAATTCAAGCATTTAAAGCTTGTTTCCCTTCTTTCCTATACCATAACCGTGGGTGAGAGTGATGATAAGAATGTATTAATGAGAGGCTAGGTGGCTTTATGCCATTAGTCCAACAATGTAAAAGAAAAGTCAACATATTTATATTTTAATCAATTTAAACCTAGTCCAAAATTAATCCAATCAATTCCAATGACCTAATTCCAATCCCAAAATAATATACCCAATAATACAGTGTCATTGGGTAGCAATTTTCATATCTGAGAATCGTAGGTTCGCTAATTGGCGATTTATCCGTCAGAGAATTTCCAATTATTTTTCGAAATTAATGAAATTCCTAAAATTATAAAAGCAGTGTGATGCACTCCAAATAATTTTTCAATCACGAAAATCACCTTTTCTACCCCAAAACAAGTTTAGGCGATTCTGCGCGATTTTGCGGTCAGGAACTTTCTCGGAAAATTCAGAAAAATTCCTAAAATCCCTTAAAATCAAAAGCGCTTAATAATAAGACTCGAATAATTTTCAAATCCATAACCACGTTAATCATAATAAAATACCGTTAGGCCCAATTACCGGAATGTCATGAATGCATTTACCGTAATTCCATGTACCACGATTGATTGTGTATCAATCCTATTATCATGAACAGTTTTAATTATTCCTTATCAATCTCATCCTATGCCAACTTTACTATTTTACCCCGAGGAGGGTGGGATGTTACAATTCTCCCTCCTTATAAAATTTCGTCCTCGAAATTCCCGATCAACGATTCACTATGACCATAATCATATGAGTCTATATATCCTATACACTTTTCCACTTAATAATTCAGCGATCGGTGATCACTATAACCACTCTCGATCGTGGTTGAGTTATTGATTAGGCTAACTAAATGCAGTAAATAGATTTGACCGGACTATTAGTTGGCGATCTCATGTTCTTAGCTATCTCACTTGCCATTTCTAGAATAGGCACTACCTTTGGTTCCGATAGTGACTCGATTCAGTATTTTAAATCTATTCGATGATCACATTTTATCCTCTAATACCTTTTTCCCCAAGTGCCATAAAGTCCAATGCGTATTCCTTAAGTACATCTCCATATGCATGATACCTCTCGTTATCACGTCGGGGACGATTGACATTCCTTTGGTACTCAATACGGTAACATTTAATTCCACTTCACTATAATCGGTAACAATGTACCTTATGCGGTCATTTATCATATGTCATTCACTTTATGTTCAAATTCGATTCTCGTAAGACACCTCACTATTCTATAGTGTTCACACACTTCATCCGGATATCTGATTTACTCTATCTCATTTGTCCGATCCAATTTCCACTTTAGCTAACCATGCGGTCTTCCTAAGTCACTTTCCTTTTCTCACAATTCCATTATGGTCTTTAACTCTCAAGAGCCTTTATGCGATGTAACAGTATATATTCTCCAGTGAATCAAAACTCTATAACAAGAACATAATCAAACCTTTTTCTTATTAGACATTCAACCTATAAACACTTGAGTCAAGAATCACTTCATTCTATACCTACAATTACTCAATTTCACTTTTCAAATATGCTGACTAGAATGTCTAACTTTGACAGTTCACATTCTTGTTCTAATACCTTTTATCGGTACACTTACTTCTCCTTGACTTTTGTTCACTATAGTTTTCCAATTCCATTTGTATATTCAAACTCTTCATAAGATTTCTCCCCATTTACTTTTCGCACTCTTAACCTTTCTTAACACTATTTTTTTTACAACTTCAATTTTCGAAACACTTCACAATTTCCCGATATGCTTGACATTCATTGAAAACCCCAATATCGTAATTGATCATTCATTGCGGCATTATCGTATTTATACCGTCTCTTTCCTCAAATTAACACGATGTATGCTTATAGGAATCTCAGTCTCAAGGCTTTCAATAATGAGAATGACACTAATACCCTTTTATCACAGTCGATTCAATTTATTTCATACTTGTTCAACATATTGTCGTAGTTCAATACTCACCGCCTTACTTTTCCCGGTGTATGTATATCATCGATGTCGATTCCTCAATTAATCTTATCGTTCTTTTCACTTTTCTTTGTTCAACACTTCTCAACACATTCATCTCTAATCACAGTTACTACCATTGTTTACCTCGCATAATTCCCTATTAGGGTCTTATTGCGTTCAGTATATCTTTTACCCTTTTCATTGAGTCTACACCTGAGTGTATCTACAATTTCTTTATGAAGGTGTCACTACATCACCTCATTGTCGGTTTCCTTTTGACCCTCTTGTCTCTATTCAATTACTCTTTTCATTTCTCTTCTCATTTGTTTTCATATCATTCCTATCAACATATGTTAATACCTTGTCATCCATATTTAAACCTCCAAAATTCGGGACTCTTTTATTCTTCGTTTCAAATCTAAATTCCTCAGCAGTTTTACATCATGCGGAGATCGATTCACTTCACATTGTAATAGAATCACCTCAATTAAAATCTCACTCATATTGGATACTTTACATTTACATACATACGGTGCAGATAACCTCAACAATATGAGCTATGTCCCAATTTCACTTGTCCCTACTTCTATCCATTTGACCGTTAAATCTTGATACCATCTTTATACGGTTCACGAAAGTCTCATCAACCAATTATTATCCTTAATTGCTTTTTCAATCCTTCTTTACTATACGTACAATCTCAATCAAGACACTCTTATGTCATCATTTAACAGATCAGAACATTCCTTTCGCGAAGGTTCCTTGTGCCAGTCACTTAAATACTTTTTTTTTCACACTTATTCTGTAATCTATACCATAATCACTTTTCAGTTCCTCTCATACAGGCACACTCAGTCCACCTTTGTCCTACTTTAACCTTTTAAGAACTTCACACTTATAATCACTCTAAACATTTACCGCCCGTTTCCTCTATGATTTCCATAGATCATAACATACATTTCATTTTCATTAGTCACAATCAACATTCTTGTCGATAGATATCCCTAACGAGAAATCGATTTAAATCTGATAACTCTTTTCATACACCACTATTGTGGTTGATTCATTCTCACCATATCATTTAGCTGTATGACTCATTCACATATCCGTTACGTGCGACTTGACCTTGTAAGGTCATATCAACAGCTTTATCGACTTATGATCCTTTTTTTTTTTTTTTTTTTACGCTACTTATCTTCTATTTTCCTCAAGCGATCTATGATCGGTGTTCACGGTCCCCAATACCCGACAAAATCGTTGATACCACTCCATTTTATCCCTATCTATAGGCTATCCATTTACCATTTTGTGTCCATGTACACCTAATTTAGAATTTCCGATACATCATCGATTAGAATTTATCATGTCATCTTTTTCCTTTATGATTTTATCATACAATTTCCAACCTCGAAGCACCATAATCACCTAACAATTTCAGTCTCAAAGCGATGCGGTCTAGATCATAACCATTTCCGAATTCATTTCAGTCTATCCGTACACTTTTACCTCACTCTAATAGGCCTTTGAACATCTTACTTTTTCGATTCTTTCGGTTCTCAATAAACCGTTCTGATACTCTATTGAGCTTCTTTCCGTTTCGCTATTATCATCTCGCCTATAATATTTACTAATCTCCAATTCGAATACTAGTGAATCAAGATATGCCCGATTGGACCATCTACATTTTACTCAATTCCAATATTTCCCTTTCATAACATATCTGATCGAGCGTAATTACCTAACCATTAGGGCTTTTAATCTCACTTAGATCTACTATAACCAATATGCTTCCCATATCTCTAATGGACCTCTCAAGTTCTCAACATCGCATTTTTCTGTCACCATAACATTGTCAATTTAATTGGAAATTCTAAATCGATCTAAGCCAACACGGTCATTCTATTATCACTTATAAGGGTTTCTAACCCGATACAATTTCAATCTTCTTATCCATTTTCCTTTATCCTTTCCAAATTAATTATCCCTTTTAGGATTTTCACTCTAATCGATTATCACTCTTCTCTCACTTAATCACTTGACACTTACGCACCCTTAGGATTTATCCTCGGTGACTCGACTAGGGATCGATTACCACGATGCAACGACGCGACTCAAATGCATGAAACCTATGTTCCAAAGCGTGCCCGGATACATTACGTACTCTTGGGCTCGATACCACCTAAATGTAACACCACACCCGTAAGACCGAACCCGATATCGTTGGTGATATCCGAGTCCGTGTCCCACGAGAGTGGCGTACTACATCGATCGATTTAAAACTCGGTATACATTTTTTCTCTTTGGAGCCTTAACTCCACGTTCACACGGCAAACACAGTAAGTAATGAAAATCCGTGTTCAATAAAAACCGTTTGATTATTACAATTATCCGATAATAATTATAATCGGTCGATGCGATAAAATATACAATGCCTTGTTATACGGTGATTGCGGAATACAATTTACTAAAACACTAATGCAGAACCGAACCGATCCCGACCTCTAACCTTTACTCGTCTACAGAGACATACTCCGTGTCAGCGGGTATTCTTGAGACCTGAAAAATAGATGCAAATTTTGGGTGAGTTTTGCGAACTCGGTGAGAAACCATCATCGATGGTTCACTCAAATCATGCATTACGCCCATGGCGTCTGATGCGATCGTAAATCATCAATTACCAATAAATGGCCAATAACAATGTCGATGTGAAAACCATTCACGATAATTCATACCATTATGAAAGCGGTATATGTCACGAGCGATCATTTGTGCAAATGCAATGCATGTGACTCTTTCCATTTTCATTATGTTATTGTGACTGTGCGCCGTAAACCGCCCCGATGAACGGGCACATTGCGTTGAGCGGTGGCTCTGAAACATTGGGCTTGAAGCCTCGATACATTGAGCCCGAGGCTCGAATCGTTGGACACGAGGTCTGTGCGTTGGTAAAGCTCTCACATCGTTAGGCGTGATATGCCCCGATCCGTGGTTTGCTCCGGTCACTGGCGCCTTTATCGATCATGTCCTTATGTATGAATGCATATGTTCCAATTTCCATTTGATTATTGCTATCACTTACATTCAATGCCATTTCCTATTTCTTGGACCTTCGGTCCGTATTTCAATCATATATTCTTCCAATTTATCATACCATATCGCATTTAAAAGTCACATTCAATGTATCAAGCGGATAAGTAACACTTGATATCAATTTCCCCATTCCTCGAACCTTTGGTCCGAGATCTCCCATTCACAAACAGTTACACACAAATAGCACCGTTATCTCATTCCCATATTTGAGACACCTATGGTCCGAAATCAATCAAAGTCAAATATACATAAACCCTCCATTATCTCCACATGGCATAATAGCAAAATCTTAAACACATAAAGGTTGAGGAACCAACTAGGTTACTCACCTATTACTCCGAAGCTAATTAGGAAAGCCTCTGTGGACGTCGGTCAATCGGCGCCCAATTGGGCCTCTATATGAATCGAGAAAAATACGAGTCACTAAATATGAAATTTGTGCTCATGTTGATGAAATATGCATGTTCATGAATTCCGGTCCTAATTCAATATTTTCCCATAATAAAATTCTATGAAAATTAGAAATCCATAGGCCGACGGTGCAATTCGGACCTCTATAGGTCCTCAATTAAATAAAGCAGTGTTTACAAGTTAAAATCGATAGGGGCTACGTCAAATTCCGTCTAAAATTCCCGTTTTCTCAGAAAATGAAATTAAATATTCAATGAATCCGATGCCTCTGGAATCAGGTCAATCGGACGTCAGACGGAAAGAAATTGACAAAGAACCATTGTACCATTTAATATAAAAAAATAATCAAAAATAAAAATAAATATATATATATATATACGGAAACTGCCTCATGAGGCGAGGCGCCGCCCGAGGCGATTTCACCTTCTTCGTCGCGAGGCGATCCGTCGCCCTCGCGACGAGATCAATATCTCGCCCTCGCGAAGAGAAGTCGCCCTCATGGTGGCGAGTTCCCCGCTTGCTTTTTTTTTTTTTTTCCAAATTTCAATTCCTAATTTCCAACTACTCTAACTTTTAGCACACAAATCAGAAAAATACCCACTATACCTCATTGGAAAGCTTATGAAAAGCTCTACAACTCTCAAGAAGACCATAAAATCAATTCCAACCCTAAGGGTGTCAAATAAGCCATCAAACCTTCTGCCTTCACAATTTCCCTCAACACAGGGCAGTACATTTGCAATTTCATAACTCACTGATTCCTTAGTAATAAATTACCACAAAATATGGTCAATAAGTTCACAATGTCCTCTACAACTTTCATGAACAATCCAAAATCAAATTCTATTTCTAAACCAGTCCATTAATTCATTCAATGTCACTGTCCTGAAATCCTTCAATATGGGCAGTAACCTTACAAAAGCATAACTTCCAGTATATAAGTCAATAAAATCAGAACTTTATATCCTTGTAAAGATAACATCATAAACTTCATTTTTCATGAAGCACTCAACACCCAATTCGCTCTCTAACAATTTCAAAATTGTTATGGAAGTTTCTATTATCATCAGCCATTCATAACCTAATGTAGGATCAGTTTTTGAAAAATCATAACTCCCAATTCTGACTTCTAAAAATTACACACCATATATCATTTTCAAGGTAATCTATTCCTCTACAACTTTTCAGAAGCTCACTCACACCAATTCAGTCCACATAAAATGTTAAAATTGCCTCCAATCAGTAAACTCACAAAATCACACTTAAGCTAGGTTTCATCCAAAATTCTCAAAACCAGTCATTAGTAATCAATTCATATCTCCCAATACATAATTCTAAAAATAGCAAGATCAGTCGCAATGGAAAGATAATTCAATATGCTACAACTTCCATGAAGATCATTTTCCCTAATTCCATCTCAATTAATTCATAAAAATCAACAAAACTCAGATGTCATGGTTGCGGTTACTGTTCACAGGCAATGGAACAGTAACTTTCCATGCAAAATTTCACCCTTCTATCATTGAAATTCAACAACACCTATTTCACACTAAATTGAAGCCAACATCCCAAAGTTTCAGTGGCCACTAACCTTACCTCATTTTCATTTCTACACAATAAGTTATGAATAAAACAGTAACATCAATTATAATTCCAACTTTCCAGATTTAAGGTTAACCTTAGTTCAACCACTTCAATGCCTTTTCACATCATTAAACATCCAAAGAAACACAAATCAATTCTTATACCATTCATACATGTACTAGGGCTAATACACAAAATTGGCAGCACTTAACTCTCACTTAATTTGCAAGATTAGTCATCATCTACCAACCAAATTCAAAGCTAAACCAAGTTACAACCATAACCATTCATTAACCTAACACACCATACATTTATACCCATCAATTTACACTATAATTCTCATCAAGGTAAAGCATCAATAAGCTTAATAATAACACCACAATTCCCATTAGATGCTTCTAACTACCATGGCATTAAATTCCTAAATCAAATCATAAAGAAAGCAACAACAAAACTTACCTCTTAGCTTTTCCAACCTTGAATTCCTTTCACTTCTTTACTTCCTACCTTCACTAATCACTTCTTCTACCACCATACATATATATTTCATCATCATGGGAAGACTATAGCTTAGTGACAAAGAGAACTCTTGAGTGTTGGAGGAAGATGAAAAAGAAGAAGCAAAAAAAATCGATGGTGGAGGAAGAGATAAATATTTTCGGTGGAAACAACAATTCAAGCATTTAAAGCTTGTTTCCCTTCTTTCCTATACCATAACCGTGGGTGAGAGTGATGATAAGAATGTATTAATGAGAGGCTAGGTGGCTTTATGCCATTAGTCCAACAATGTAAAAGAAAAGTCAACATATTTATATTTTAATCAATTTAAACCTAGTCCAAAATTAATCCAATCAATTCCAATGACCCTAATTCCAATCCCAAAATAATATACCCAATAATACAGTGTCATTGGGTAGCAATTTCGCTATCGAGAATCGAAGGTTCTTGATTGGCGATTTATCGATCCGAGAATTTCAATTATTTTTCGAGAATTAATGAAATTCCTAAAATTATAAAACAGTAACGATGCACTCCAAATAATTTTTCAATCACGAAAATCACCTTTTCTACCCCAAAACAAGTTTAGGCGATTCTGGCGATTTTGCGGTCAGGAACTTTCTCCGAAAATTCCAGAAAAATTCCTAAAATCCCTTAAAATCAAAAACGCTTAACAAATAAGACTCGAATAATTTTCAAATCCCATAACCACGTTAATCACAATAAAATACCGTTAGGCCCAATTCCGGAATGTCATGAATGCATTTACCGTAATTCCATGTACACGATTGATATGTGTATCAATCCTATTATCATGAACAGTTTTAATTATTCCTTATCAATCTCATCCTATGCCAACTTTACTATTTTACCCTTCGAGGAGGGGGTGGGATGTTACATCAGATCCGGACCTGATTTTCCAACACTAATATGACAATGCAAAGACGTGTTAAACATGCTAAACATGCACTACATAAACAAGACACGTAACAATCCGCCATAAGGGAAGAAGGAAGCAAACAAATGAAACCCAGTAAATGAAAACCAAAACAAAGCGTTCCAGGTCAAAACTTGGGTTACCGGTGGTTTTCGCCTTGTGTTCTCTTTTCTTCCTTGCTGGCTTCTACGCCTCGACTCTCTTGTCCCAGGTATTTTCAATCATATGCTTATGTGTGCGATTTGAGGTGGTTTGTTGTTTGATTGATCGTGTGCATTTGTAGGATGCGCCTGTTATAAGACCAAGGCTGAGGAGGCTTCAAATGTTAGAGAGCGAGCCCGTGTCGGCGAAGGATCACCGTCCGATGCCGCATGGCGTTACCGGAGAAGCTTCTATTGAATCAATTCCATTCCAGGTTTTTTTTTGGCAAGCAGAGTCACAATTAGTTATATAAAATTTTTATTTAGACTTTGGATCAATTGGTTGGATATAAGAATGAATGTAGTAGATTGGATTGTGCGCTATGCTAGGATTGAAAGATAAATAGAAAGTGCACTGATAAAAGGGTACTCGTGGAAAGTGAGATTACTAAGTTTAGTGTAAAAGGCGCATTGGTGGCGTATTACTGATTGACCATGGAAAATAGATTTGTGATAAGGACTTTTAGGAGAGCCACACCCAAAAGCTAACTTATGAGGGTAGAGAACCCAAAGTCTTTATAAATCTCATATCAACTTTGTATTTAATCAATATGGGATTCAAGTCCCATACTTTGCAATTAGATCAAACCGTAACATTCGTCCCCCCATAAGGACCAATGTTCTCATTGGTCATGGCTGACACTTTTCAGGCCACCACTCTATGGGTCACCTCTCTGAGATCTTTGTTGGTCACGGTTGACACTCCCAGGCCACCACTCCATAGGCCACCGCTCCAAGACCGACTCTGATACCAATTGATAAGGACTTTTAGGACAGCCACACCCAAAAGTTAGCTTATGAGGGTAGAGAGCCCAAAGTCCTTATAAATCTCATATCAACATTGTATTTAATCAATATGGGATTCAAGTCCCATACCTTGCAATTAGATCAAACCGTAACAATATGATCCATAGAAAGATGGAAAGTGTCATCTAAGTAAAAAAATCAGTCTTTTGTTGCTGAAAGAATGATTGGATTGCAATTCTGATAAAATTCAAACGTCACTGCTGATTACTGTTTCTCTTTTATTGTTTGTAGGTTTTGAGTTGGAAACCAAGAGCTATTTATTTTCCAGATTTGCGACTCCAGATCAATGTAAAGCCATAATTGATATGGCAAAGTTGCGCCTAAGACCCTCTGCTCTAGCTTTGAGGAAGGGAGAGACTATTGACATCACTAAGGGGACAAGAACAAGGTATCTCTTTTCAGTTCCAGTCATCAGTTGTTCAGAATGCATTTAATCTCATATTTCTAAATGGATCTCTTGTTCCCATGATGCTAACACTCTTTCCAACAGTTCAGGTACATTTCTTAGTGCTTCAGAAGATAAAAGTGGAGTTCTGGAGTTGATCGAGCATAAAATTTCAAAGGCCACGATGATCCCAAGGTCCCATGGAGAGTGATATGTCTTACTGTTTACTAGACAGAAGCTGGATTAGAGAGAGAAAGTAGAGAGAAGGTAGAGAGAGAGAGAGGTTTATGTATGTGGAATTCTCGTTACCTTCTTGATTTGCATTGCTACCATTTATAACAGTATCCAACAAGAAGGAAAAGAAACAATCTATCCTAGATAGTGGTCCATATCACCTTACTCTACGAAAACATGACAAAAACTAGTAACAGAGTAAAACAGAGTATCAAAGTAAAAATAACAGAACACAGTAACATGCTCCTAAACAAACTCAACAACTTGTCCTATTCCTAAGGAAACTTAACAACCAAGCTTGCACGTAAACTCCTCCTGATTCCCACGTGAAAGATCACACCAAGATCACACATTCATGGCCATCAACCCAGTGTCACGTGTGCGTAGCCCAGGCGACTCCATGCAGACATATCAATTCTTCCCCCCCCTTTTTGAGGCGGCTTGTCCTCAAGGGCCAAGTCTGGAAAGGTCTTAATGATCCTGCGATAGTCCTACCAAGTTGCATCTTCTTTAGGGGCTCCTAACCATTTGATCAACACTTCAGTGAGGGGACGGTATTTTCCTTTTTGTACTGTGCGTTGTCGGAGAATCTTTTCTGGCTGAGGCAAGATGGGATGGTCTTCCGATGAGGGTGGTAAGGTTGGTAAAGTGACCGAAACATCACCTAGAAATTTTATGAGCTTGCTCATGTGAAAAATAGGATGGACACAGGATCCAGTAGGCAAATCCAGTCAGTAAGCTACAGCTCCAATTTTTTCCAATATTTGAAATGGTCTGTAGTACCTGGGAGAAAGTTTTAGAGAGGAACGAAAAACCACCGTAGTCTGCCTGTATGGTTGTAATTTGAGATACACGTAATCTCCAACAGAAAACTGGACATCACGGTGGTGTTGGTCGGTCATAATCTTCATTCGGTCTTGTGTGTGTCGCAAATTGGTTCGCAATTCCCGTAACAGATCGTCCCTGTCATGAAGGTAAGTATCCACAGCATCAACGTTAGCAGTGCCGGGTACATACCGAATCAAAGATGGAGGAGGAATTCCATAGACTGCCTGAAAAGGAGAGAATTTGGTAAAAGAATGACAGGACGTGTTGTAGCTATATTCAGCCCAAGGCAACCACTCTTTCCATTTCTTCGGTCGGTCACTGGTATAACAGTGCAAATATTGTTCTAATGTCCGGTTAACAACCTCGGTTTGCCTCCCATTTTCAATTGAGTCCCTTGTAATTCAAATAATTTCTTCCAGAAACTACTCATAAAGATTTTATCACGATTAGTTACAATGCTAGTAGGTATACCATGAAGCCTAACTACGTTTTCCACAAATGACTTAGCTACAACAGAGGCGGTGTAAGGATGGGTCAGAGGCACAAAGTGAGCATATTTGGACAGCCTATCCACCACCACCATGATCACTCAATGCCCTTCTGAACAAGGCAGCCCTTCCACGAAGTCCATGCAAATGTCACTCCCTATCCTATAGGGGATTGGAAGTGGTTGCATTAAACCAGCAGGAGCTAAGTTCTCAACTTTGTGACATTGACAAACATCACAGTGACGAATAAATTCCTGTATCGTCTTACGCATGCCATCCCAAAAGAAGTCGTTGTGGACCCGAGCTAGGGTACGGTGGAACCTAAAGTGTCCCCCAAGGGGAGTCTCGTGTAGTTTAGTAAGAATGAGAGTTATTAGAGGAGAATCAGGATTAAGAATTACCTTTTCCTTCAAGAACCAAACACCCCCACGTTTGATAGTGTGTGGGTTAGTCTCAAACTTTTGATAGTATAGATCAGTGCCATGCTCGGCCACCAACTGCTGCCACCATGTTGCTTCGGGTTTAGAGATTGCTATGAACAAGAATTCAGCTTTGCGTTACAAAGCATCCGCAGCTCAATTTTCTACTCCTCTCATGTACTCAATTCGGTAATCATATCCCATAAGTTTTGGTAACCATCGTGATTGCGCCAGAGTGGAAATTCGTTGCTCCAATAAATATTTAAGGCTTTTATGGTTAGTACGAACCACAAAGGAATTTCCAAGAAGGTATGGACACCATTTCCTCACGGATTTCACCACCGCGAGCATTTTTTTTCATAGGTGGACAGCTTGAGGGATGAACCCTTAAGGGTTTCACTGAAAAATGCTATCGGATGCTTTTCTTGCATTAAGACTGCGCTGATTCCTTTCCCGCTCGCATCACACTCTATGACAAAAACTTGTGAAAAATCCAGCAATCTTAGAATGGGAGCATGAGACATTACCTGTTGGAGATGGTTAAAAGTTTCATTAGCCTCTTGTGTCCACGAAAACCCCTCTTTGCTTAACAACCGGTTTAAAGGTCCGACAATGGCTCCATAATTCTTGATGAATTTTTGGTAATAACCTGTGAGCCCAAGAAATCCCCGTACCTCACGAACCATCCTCGGTGTTGGCCAGTCCCAAACTGCCTGAATTTTGCTAGAATCAGGTTCCACGCCATTCTCAGGTAGAATGTGTCCAAGGTATTCAATTTTTTGAACCCTAAAGACATACTTTTCTCGTTTGGCAAAAAGTCCGTGTTATTGAAGAACGATTAAAATAGCCTGTACATGTTGCATATGTTCCTCCCATGATTCGGAGTACATAAGGATGTCATCAAAGAACACAAGAGCAAACTTTCGCAGGAATGGCTTAAAAATTTCATTCATCAAACCTTGGAACGTGGCAAGGGCGTTAGTGAGTCCAAAAGGCATAACAACAAACTCATAGTGCCCTTAGTGGGTTTGGAATGCAGTTTTATGAATTTCTGTTTCATACACCCGAACCTGATGGTATCCTGCTCGTAGATCAAATTTAGAAAAATACCTGGTACCAAAGAGTTCATCCATCAGTTCGTCAATTACCGGTATGGGAAATTTTTCTTTGATAGTGATGGCGTTGAGTGCCCTATAATCGACGCAGAAACGCCACTCCCTGGTTGCTTTGCGCACAAGAAGAATTGGAGATGAGTAAGGGCTTGAGCTGAGTCGAATTAATCCCGTGGCTAATAATTCTTGTACTTGCCTCTCAATTTCTGTCTTTTGAAAATAGGGGTATCTATAAGGGCGAACATTAACTAGTTTGGCATTTGGAAGAAGAGGGATTCGATGATCACGCGTTCGTGGAGGTGGTAACGTTGTTGGCTTTTAAAAAACGCATTCATGATCTTTTAAAATTTGATCCAAATCCGATTGCATGGTGGTGTTATTATTGTCACCTCTTTCATGTGGAACCAGTTGAATGAATAACCCAGTGCCTAGAGTTCCTGTTGTACCCAACTGCTGAGACTCCTTTTCGGTGAGGGCTTCCATCTCTCTATTCCTCATCCCATTAAAAGTATATCGTACCCCATCAAAACTTAAAGACATAGTTAATTTCTTATAATCTGTCTGAATGGGACCCAAGGTCTCCAGCCATTGCACACCGAGTACCACCGGACGAGCAGCTTTTGGCAATACAAAGAAGTCTGCGATAATTGGACAGCCCTGAATATTCATTTGCACTCCTTTACAAACTCTCAAACATTCAACACGGTCTGTATTTGCGATCACAATTTGGAATTTCTTGGTTGAGTCCATGGGCAACCCAAACTTTGTTGCAACACGTTGCTCAATAAAGTTATGTGAGCTGACACTATCAATCAACGCAACAAGATCTTTATTATTCATCTTACCATACAAACGTAAGGTTTGAGGATTGTGGACTCCAGTGACAGCACGAAAGGAAATCTCTGGTATGTCAGGCAAGTTACATTCGTCTTGTAATGGCTCCTCACTTTCTACTTCATACGGTGCTGATCCATCCTCCTCTATCATGAACAGTTGTGGGCGACTACATCTGTGCCCTGGTACAAACTTTTCATCACAGTAGAAGCATAGCCCTTTTTCACGCTTCTCCCGAGCTTCCTGAGAAAAAAGTCGACAAAAATTTGATGGTCCCGATTTCATCATTAGGCCTGGTCCAAACAGTCTTGGCATAGCAGAAGAAACAGGGGTTGGCTTTGAAGAAGCCAATCCTGTGGTTTTTGGTGTAGAGAAAGGACGACATTGAAGTTGAAGTTTCTCTTCCACAATAAGAGCATCTCCAAAAGCGTCAGAAAGAGAGGTTGGTTTCTTCAGTTTAACATCCAGGAGAATCTCATCCTTGAGTCCTGCAATAAAACTGCTTACCAAAATTTTTCAGGCAAGCTACTCACCTGTTGGGTAAGTTGTTCAAAGGTATCCTGATAGACAACTACTATGGAAGTTTGCTTGAGTCTTGACAATGCCTCTACTGGGCCCTCATATTCAGTTGGTCCAAACCGAACTAAAACTGCACGGGACAAATCATTCCATGAATCTAGTGTATGGTACTTGAAAAACCATCAATACCATTGCAATGCATTACCCTCTAGATGGAAAGAAGCTAATTGGAGTCGTTCCTCTGTTGGAATTTTCTGGAACTCAAAATATTGTTCAGCCCGAAAGAGCCATCCTTGCGGGTCTTCCCTATCAAATTTTTGGAAAGTGGAGTTTAAGAGTGTGTTTGGAGTTGGTAACGTTGCTTGGTGAGTTGTTCTTCACGCTGAGTTGGTCAGATACAGGTCGGGATGGAGATGGAGTTGAGGTAGAAGCCAGTTTAAACGAATGGAAATCAGACACTAAGTTTTGGATCATGGAACTAAGGTGATTGTAGTTGGCGTTCACCTTGTCCAGCATCTCCTCTTATTTTTGTAAGGTGGCTTCTTGCTTAGCTACAAGTTCTGTGATTTCGGTACGGAATTCGACATTCGTTTTCTGTCGTGTCTCCATTGGATCGAAATGTCTCTGATACCAAATGATATGTCTTACTGTTTACTAGACAGAAGCTGGGTTAGAGAGATAAAGTAGAGAGAAGGTAGAGAGAGAGAGAGGTTTATGTATGTGGAATTCTTGTTACCTTCTTGATTTGCATTGCTAGCATTTATAGCAGTATCCAACAAGAAGGAAAAGAAACAACCTATCCTAGATAGTGGTCCATATCACCTTTGTAACATCTCGTTACCCATGCTAGGGCTAGAATTGTGAATTTTGAGAATTTGTGAGAAATTAGGAAAATGCACATCATGCATTATTAATTGTGACATGCACATTTTTGCACATTTATATGATTGTACATGCATTCCTTGACATTTTCGGGTACAATTGAATTATTAATTATGATTAAAATGTGTTTTGGTGATTTTGATATTATTTAAGACATTTTGGGATTTTTAGTGAATTTTAGAAAAATATTTATTTTTGGACCAATCCGATTGTGACTCGTGGACTAATTGTTGTGTGACAAATGACTTGAACATGTTAGAGCCATGTGTCAAATTGTCATTAACCCACATAGGTACATGTTTAGGTAAAGAGTTCGGCCGATTACATGTTTCATTGGAGTTTACCTTCATCTTCTCCAGTGTAGTAGGTGATTACATTGAGAGTAGGCTTTTGAATCTTACATCAAGAGAGTGCTTAATCGGTTATCCTTAGTTTTCTTTACTCACCGTGAACTTCATTGCTGGAATTGGAGCTTAATCAAGTAAGTGTTGTTTTTCATGCAATGCAGTGACTATGGTCTGTTTTCCCCGGTAGATGCATAGATATTTTAGTGTTGTTATAAGTCTGTTGATGCTTGGGTGATTGGAAATGTAGGCATGCATGCGAGGTTAGAGAAGTGGGTTTCGGTGTTGAATAGAGTAGATGATTGTTTGAGAGTAGGAATTTGTTAATACGATGTTGAATGAACTCTAGATTGGAAGATTTGTAAACACTCTGCTCGGATTTTGGGATAGTCGAAATGAACATGCAAACACTCTTGTCCGATGTTTATCAGTAGAAGTGGAACTGCATGTGTGAGGATCGGATTTTGATGTTTAAGAATGAATCTTGAGTTTGATCTTATGTAATTGTTTCGAACTGGGTTAGGAGTTTATTGGAGTGAAGTTTTAGAGATTGTTTTGGGTATAGAAGTGAGAAGTCTGGAAAAAAGAAATCGGGGAAGACGAGTTGCAGAACCAGACGTCGCGACGTGTAGCTTATTTTGTTTATTTGTCGCGACGTCCATTTTTTCCTCGCCGCGACGTTCATTTTCTTCCTCGCCATGACTGAGGTGACCCTCCCTTGATCTCGTCGCGGTGAACGCTGTAAAAATCCTGAGAAAATCAATTTTTTGGGCTGTTCGTCGCGACCTCATATTTTCCCCACGTCGCGACGAGTACCCATCTTTTGACAGCTCGAACACGCTTTCATATTTTGATCGTAACTTTCTCTATACTGATCCAATTTAGGTGATTCTTGATTCCCTGTAAACTAGAGACATAGGGATACAACTTTTATGAAGAAATGGAGTTTTAATTCTGTCTCTATGAGTTTCAAATTTTGGTTGGAAGTTAGGGTATAAATTTTTCTGGAACTTATGAACCGTCTGGAATATTTTGAGGATATCTCTTGGTATACTGATCCAAATTAAACGATTTTGGTGTCCTTAGAAAGCTACGAAATGGGGGAACAACTTTACAGAATGAAGTTTTGTCTAATTTGGTCATTTAACTGATCTAATTTAGTATGGAAAGTTGATCCGAATATGTTCTATAGGAAAAATCTGAAGTGGTCAATGAAGCTATGAGATTATTTGACATTGTTTGGTCCAATTCAATTGTAAGAATACATGGTATTAATGAGGGATTTGATTCCTAAATGATTTTTGATAAGGATCGCATTATTGCACCCCAGAATTGTCATTGAACATGCATTGTCCATACATTCTATACATTGATATTTTTATGAAAGAACAATTGTGCAATTGTGCAAAGTGTGATATTTGTGAATGTGTTTTGCCTATTTTAGAGGAGCATATCGGACGCCAATCGGACATTGCCGGACCATCTAGGCAATAGCTTATTGGAGCGTACTGTGAGTCAACCTAGATGTTTTCCTAGGATTGATTTAATTTGATTTGTTTAAGCTTCCAATATTGTTTTATTGCTTGCGATTTAATTATGAATTCCGGACTTAAATTGTCCGAGGAGATCAATATTTGGAAATGTATTAGAAGTGCTTTGATTGGGACTTTGTTTGCGATGGAATTCTAAACGTGATTATAAATGTTATGTGAATCCGGATTTAGGTCCGATGATTATGAGATTTGTTGAACATGTGATTGTGATACATGCGATATTCAGATTGATGCATTTCATAAAATGCATGCTCGAGATAAAGCGTTGTGACTTGAATTGCCCGTATGAAGCGCGCTTCCGTAGAGCTTTGCTCGTGATATATGTGTGTGCGTAGAGCTATGCTCCGTGATTCTATTCGATTGAGCCTACGGGCTGACAAGAATATAAGTATGTGATAGGCATTCATCACAACAATAAGAAGCGAATGTGAGTCCCATATGCATATGTTTTTGTTTATATATGATCTGTTTGGCAATGATTAAATGTTACACCTGATTGTGTGAGTTTTGAATCATAAATGTATGTGCTTATGAATGTTTGTGAATTATGTAATGTGTGCTTATGATCCAGTGAATTCATCAATGATGGTTCACTCATGGAGTTTGCAAAACTCATCAAAATTTGCAATGTGGCTTTTCAGGTACGAGTCAGGAGACCAAGTTCTTAGTCAGGACTTAAGGAATCTTTTGGTTAGAGATATGGCTAAGAGGTTTGTCAGTTGACACCAGAAGTGTTCTAGCCTTATTTTTGTCATTTTGTTGGGTATTATATAAGCTTTTACGCTTAGTCTTTTGGTGGTATCAGTGTAAACTTTATGAATGAAAGGATTTAAATGGTTTTAAAATTTAGTTACTTTGAGTGCGTTAGATGATGCCATGTGTTTGTTGGATTGCCATGTGTAAGTTGGATATTTTTTGCTCCACCATACCATTGTCATAAGGTATGTACTTGAATGTCCTTCGGGTGTTCGGGTATTTGCCTTATGGTAGTGGGATGTTGCAACCTTACTCTACGGGAACATGACAAAAACTAGTAACAGAGTAAAACAGAGTATCAAAGTAAAAATAACAGAACACAGTAACATGCTCCTAAACAAACTTAACAACTTGTCCTATTCCTAAGGAAACTTAACAACCAAGCTTGCACGTAAACTCCTCCTGATTCCACGTGAAAGATCACACCAAGATCACACATTCATGGCCATCAACCCAGTGTCACGTGTGCATGGACCAGACGACTCCATGCAGACATATTAGGGAGGTAATTATCTTCTGATACATTCGGTTGTTTTATGCTGTTTGTATTTGTATCAAGAGTTAATTGTGTAAATTGATAGAAGGGAGTTTGAACAGATATGTTTGTTGACTTTGCTATCATAATGCCATCCATCACCAATCTGCAACCTATATTTGTATTACAGCATCCATTTCTCCTGTACCCTTGCTTGTATTTGTTTCTCGAAAATAGTATATGAAATCAAATTACATAACACTTTGCAAAAGATTAGAGACTGGCTTCAGATTCTGCTAACATTTCCAGGAATTTATCAGCATAACATCATGTGGTCTTCTATGCCTATTTGCTTACAGTAACTTGGATAAAAAATTTGATGCTTTTCATATCATTTGCTTGTGGGTTTTAATCTGTTGTGTTTGTTTCTAACAGTAAAGAACAATATATAAGAGCCAAGGAAATTCAATGAAATTGGATTCTGTATTGATTTCAGCTGGGTTACGTGAAACCCGCAGCAAGCTATAATGAAAGTTTCAAAAACAGAGATGAGAGACAGAGAGAATCAAGGATGAGAGAAGAGAAGATAAACAACAAAATAGTGATATCATAACAACTTTCTGGTGAACTTGTCATAATAAACGAACCCCTCGAACATACTGCATGATTCTAACGCCCTTCAAATGTACTGCATGAATCTGTTACGCATCCTTGGACGTGGCAATAGTTGAGTTGGCAGCCCACACGTAACCTTGAAGTCTGCTAGAATCAATCCTGGTCCTTGAGCTTCTTCGTGGGGCTTGAGGAGCACTGGGTCCATCATCAACGTTGAGCTACTGCTGCTTCTGCGTTGATGGTCCATTCACAACAATACCCCCGTCATCAGGAACAACCTTGTCCTCAAGGTTCAAAGTAGGAAACAATTTCAAAATATGGTCCTCGTCCTCCCAAGTCGCATCCTCTGCAGGAAGACCCTTCCACTAAATCAACCACTGGTCGACTAAAGAGCTGGCACGTTGAACAGTCCTTTTGTCTAATATAGCAGTGGGTTGTAACACCAGTGAAGAAGTTGAGTCTACAATGTTTAGAGCTGTTACTTGCTGATCAGGTCGGCCTAGGCATTTTTTTAACAAGGACACATGAAAAACAAGGTGGATTTGAGTCGAAATTGGCAAGTCAAGCTTGTAAGCAACCTCCCCCACACGTGCATTGGCCTGATATGGTCCAAAATACCTTCTTCCCATCTTGTGGTGTCGCTGCAGGCGAATGGAGTGCTGACGGAAGGGTTGGAGTTTCACATATACCCAGTCTCCTTCAGCAAAAGTAACCTCTCATCGATGTCGGTTAGCCATGAGCTTCATACGAGCTTGAGCTTGTCTCAAATTCTCCTTAAGTAGACGTAAGATCACGTCATGTTCTAGTAATTGTGCCTCTACTAATGGATTGCCACTAGCATCCTTGAGATATCTAAGAATGGTGGGTGGTGGACGGCCATATAATATCTCAAAGGGGGTCATTTTAGCGACAGTTTGGAAGGCGGTGTTGTACCAATATTCAGCCCATAACATCAAATTGATCCAGGAAGAGGGTTGATCAGCAACATAGTAACGAAGATACATTTCGACACACTTATTGTTGGCCCCCGAATTTTTCGTATTTAATTAAGCATGATTTAAATAAATTATGAGGTTTGATGGATAAAATTTTGGACCTACTTGCTATGTAAATGTTGGTCGAATGTATTTTATGGTTTGGTTGTATGAAAAGTGGTAAGAATGTATAAGGGTATTTTGGTCATGGCAATTAAGGTTATAAGGCCTAAGGCTTAAGTGAAAGGGGCAAAATGGGCATTTGACAATTAAGTAGGATAAAAAGAAAGAGTTAGAAGAAAGAGTTAGAGGAAAGGAGGAAAAGAAGGAGAAGAGGAGAAGAGAAGCCGTGGAAGAGAGGAGAAGGGAAGAGAATTAGGGATTTTCGATCCTTGCAGTTTTTGACAAGTTCGAGACATTTCCAGGTAAGTTTTGCTTGTCTTAATCTTGTTTCGGTTGGATAAACCTAAAGATAGGTTGCATGTAGTAGAATCGGTGGTTTTAGGGTTTAAAGGTAAAAATGGTTAGATTTCCTTAGGTTGTTGGATTTGTGACTGATTTTGAGGTTTGATTGAGTTAGAAATGTAGTTTGAGACTTAATCTAAGGTTTAGATGTGTTGTATTTGGAAAAAGGAAAGGATTGAAGTTGGAAAATGCTGGAAATCGGGTTTCGGAGTCGTTCTCCAGACCCGCACGTCACGACATGCGTATGAATACGCCGCAGCATGCGAAAAAGGGGAGCAACGTCGCGAAGAATAAATGTTTATTCGCCGCGACGTGTGGGGAAGGGTTTTTCACGACGTGCGAACCTACGTTCTCCGCGACGTGCGTGTACACCGCGGTGCACACTTGTGTTTTCGCCGCGGCGAGCACGGGTGTTCGCCGCAGCGAGCCCTCTGTTTCCAGCAGCGATGAATTTTGTTATTTTGGTTATATATTGGGCTGTAGATGTCCAATGAGGCGATCTTTGATTCGTTGTAAAATAGAGATAAAGTTCTACAAGTTTTATGAAGCAATGAAATTGAAATTGAGACTATAAGAATCTTAAAGATTGGTGAAGTTGGGTATAGATTCTTGTTTGACGTAAGGATAGTCTCAACTTGTTTGGGGTATAACTTTGAGTTTTGAACCAAATTGAATACTTTTGGAGTGAATAGAAATGTAAGACAATGAGGACTTTTATGGAAAAAGTGACCCGAATGTTTGGATTTTGGCAGAGTTTGGGTTTGTTTAGAATTTATCTTAGTGAATGTGTGATTTTTGGGTCCCTAATTTGTATTCCTATTTGACTAGGAATTTTGCATTTGATAAAGGGAATCAAGGAAGGCAGAGGTATCTTTGAAACATGTATCCGTTTCATGTGAGTTTCATGTTTATAATTTGGTAATGAGCCACTAAAGTTTTCTCCCAAATCAAGAATGATTTCAATTAATTCATAAATATTGTTTTGTTTCTATTGAATGACTTGCAAGCTTTCTACATGTTTCAGCATATGAACTCTTTTGATGAATTTCAAAATAAAGATGAAAATGCATTGAACATTTTATGTCATGCCTTGGAAAAATTCATGGAATTTTGTATATTCGGAAAAGAAAGAATAGAGCATGAAAAGTATGAAAGCCTTGATAAAATGCTTTGTACATGGAACGAATGGTTATGTGTATTATTTGGGTGAGAGAGTTACGAATGGAGTCACGTGCATGTTGACATAAAGCCTTCTCCCGGCTGCCCGCTTGAGGCAACGAGATCCTTGAGAAATCGGACTCGGATAGTTTACGGATTTAACTTCGGTTTATCCGGATCATTTACGGAACTCTCGAGCCATTTGTTTGTGCATTGCATCGTCGAATTGTCAAGTATGTGCATAAATTGAGCATTTTGTATTGAAGATTGAATAAACATGTTGTGTTGATGTGATAACATTTTTTTCACTATGCAATTACACTTTTTCAACTACGAGCTTGACTAAGAATTTTGGATTTGACTGCGAATTTGGGAGCAAAGCGTTTTATGAACTTATTATGATTGTCGTATAATAAATGAACTTTTTCAACAGTTTTGCTTGTTCTTCGTTATAAACCTGTTACCCACGAGCTATAAGCTCACCCCCCTTCATTCCCATCCACAGGTGATGAGAAGAAGATCGGGTGAAGGGAAGTGAAGGTTTCGATTTATATGTGTGCATATTGTATTATTCTAAGTTAAATTGGTATTGGAAATTTTGGAATTGGTACAGTTTGTATATTCGGAAATTGTATTATGGCTTGGTATGCCATAAGACTTGTAAATTCTATTCTTTGATGTAAATGAATTATGTATGGCTGATAACCGAGGAAATGCGCATTTGTGTATGCGGACGGATTAGTGAAATTTGGTTTACTTGAGGGAGCTATGATTATGATATGATTTTTGGATTGTGAATTTTGGTTATGCATATGTATTTATATACCGTAATGAGATTGTAAGCTTCGCGATTTCTGTGGTATACGCCAATGTTTTGGTTCAATGATCGGACTCGAGTTGAGGCTCATCATGTTTAGTAGCGAATAACAAGAGATTTGATGAATCACGCTTGAGAAGATGGTATTCTTGTACCGAGGATAGGTTCCAGAATCGGGGCCCAGCATTTGCGGTATCAAGGCAGGTTAGTAAGTGTTATGGTTTTGGTTTGAGTTAGATTCCGAAAACGGGGTCCAACATTTGTGGTATCAGAGCCCAACATTATGATCTTGCATGGGCGCATGTGTATGGGTTACACGCATAAGTAATTGGTAGGAGTTGGAGGTGTTAGAATTTGAGGAACCAAAGTGATTGTTTGACTTAGGATGACAAGAATTTTGATTGATTGTAGTAATGTGTTACGAAAATTGAGTTGTGCATATCGTGATGAATTGGGATAAAGTAATGATGAATCTTTATGTGTGAGGGAAAAATTTGGAAAGATGAGATAAAGAATAGAAATATATGTATGGAAGATCAATAGGTTGAATTTGAAATGATGATTGGTCCATCTGTCTCGATCTGAGAAAAAGGAAAGTTGTGGATAATTAGAAAGGAGAAATAGAGGATGGGTAAACGGAACAGATAACGATTCAAGGCAATTGTATTGGAGGATTGAACATGATGGCAATATTGTACTGTTCGAAAGTGTTATAGATACGATACGAAGGTATTACCATAGATTGTTTGTATATATGATGAGAGTAGAGTGTACAAGTAGAGTGCATTGGAAACATAACTTTGTTATGATCTTACGACGAGGAAATTGGAACCGAAGTGGTTGTTCGATTATACAACAAAATTGATGATCCGTAACAAAAATAAATTAGTGGATTTGAGGTCAGAATGTCATTGTGATTGTGCACCAATAATTTCGAATTGATTGAGGATATACATGTAGAAGATGAAATAAAGAATAAATTGGAAAATGAGATAGAAGTAAGGACGTAGAGAAAGGGAAATGAAGTAGACATAAATGACCTTGTATGAGACGAATGAAATGAGTATGGGAAAAATCGCAAATGCGTATAAGCTCCCATCTTTTTCATAAATGAGATTAAGAAAAAGAATAAAGAACTTCACCTCGTAAAAGGAAACGATAAGTCTGAAAAGATCAGTTGCACCCGACTCTCCGACAAGAGAGGAGAGTACTGATGAATCGGTAGCCCCAGAAAATGATGAAGCTTTTGTAAGAGAAGGAAGTGAGCCTTACGCATTCAATATGGTAATGGACCCATGATGAAATGATATAGCGTGAGAAACGGTGACTTCTGGAAAAACTAGCATAAAATTGGTGTTAGTATGTTCAAGAAGGAGCGAACGGTTGTCTAAGATTAGTAAAGATCAAGGTATCAATTGTGTAAGATATGAATTGGTGATTTTAAGGAGTAAATCTGTGGACAGAATGGCATGACTATGACGATGCTAATCCAAGAATATGCGATAACAAGTATGTTTGTTACTCCATTGAGTTTTGAGTGACTTGAACATTATCATCTTATGAAGATGAGAGAAAATGGTCTTCTCGACGGATTAAAGGCAACTGATGATGTGATGATGATAGCACGTGAGTGATAAAGATTTCTATGAATGGTATCTCTTTTGCAGAAGAACTTCACTAAGTTAGATTAAGCAGATCAGATGGTTTATATGAAGATTGATCAATGAAAGAATTGATAAAAAGGGAGTACGTAATGATTCAAAAGCGAGTATTGGAGTCTTATCCCTAGTGGAGACTCAAGTAAAAGAGGTAAAAGATACTACTGAGAATGTATGTATTTTTGAATTGATGTAAAGGATCCAACAATGTGAGTGGATTCCTAAAGTTGAGGAGGCATTAATTGCGAATAGGAGGAATATAGCGGTTCACGTTATGTTCTGGGTAAATATGTTTGGGCAATGCAAGTTTCTCCGATGAAGGTGTGACAAGCACAGGAAGCTAAAATTGCAAATAATTAAAGTGTATGGAGAAATTCAGTCAAGAAAAGTAAGACAATTGGGGATTGGAAAATAACAAGAGGTAAGATTTCCTCATTGAGAAATCAGTTAATGGAGGAATTTCCAGGACTAGTTCTGGACATATGGCATTCTGACAATACTGGTTCAAGTTAGCAAATTACCTGACAATACTATAGAATGAAGAGTAAAGTGATTCAAGCGAAGTTCGATGATATGTTAAGTGTATTAGCAGAGTTGAGAAGAATAGTTTGACTACTTATGAAAAATGAGTAAATTGTATGAGGGATAAAAAGAAAGAAAATTGGAGGAATTATAACATCGATATTACTTATATCGTCTGGATTCAAAAATTTAATGGTATTCAATGATGTTTGCATAAGAGATCAGGATAAGGATCAGCGCAGTAAAATGAAGTGAATTTGTATGCATGGAGACAATTGAAACCTTATAGGTTGATTGTTGATTCATGAAGTGAAATTTACTACTGTAGTGATTGCTGAAAAGTTGGAGACATTATATGTACAGAAATATTTTGACTGTGTGTAAGATATACAGATCATGCAATTAAGGTACGTATTGAGTTGAAGAAATTGAATGCGAGATGGAGACAATGGATAGAGTTACAGGAAATTTATGTTGTACAAATGAGTATTCAAAAATGGTAACGCTAGTGTTGTAATCAGACGCATTGAATAGAGAATTCAATAGCAGTAAAACAAGAATTCAGTTTTAGAGGTTATCAGATCAAGGGCAATAAAGAGTGCTGAATGGAGTCGAATTCAGGGAAAAATGAAGTGCCATTAGTAACTGAAAATGTAAGATTAATTTCATATAAATAAAGGTCAAATTAAGGATTCAGAAATTGTGAACCCTTCCAAGAAAGAGAAAATGAATGTGCATTTTGAGCTCGAGTAGGAAAAAGGATACTGGGTGACTGAGATAAAAAGTCTACGTACCGGTAAAGATGATTGAGCAAAGAGACTGTCAAAAAAGTACAAGTGGTGATTTAAGCTATACGTCCTAGCAGAAATATGTCAAGTGACGGAGAGTTTAAATTGTCGACAGTCTTAATTGTCAAAAATATGGTTGAAGTCTATAGTGTGGAGTTTATGGTAATATGAGACCAATGTACGGTTCTATTTGACGTTAAGCATCACGATCGTTGTTATCGTGATTTCAATAGAATACTCCATCAGAGAGAAAGAGCCATCGCATTGTATTATGATGAGTAAGGCCTACTGATCATTGAAGACTAGAATTGGAGATGTTATGGACGAGTGATGTTAAATGATTCCAGAAAAATGGATGAATTAGGCAGATCCGTGTCAAGAACATGGAATACAGTGAGATAGACATAAGAGGCAAATGTACTGATACTAAAGTGATGTAAATTGTCTAGTGAAAGATGATTTGTCTTTGAGGATATCACCTTGAAGGGTGTGTGCTTACATGAGGTACAAAGTGTGCTCAAGTTAAGACAAAGAATTGACTAAGCCGCGATGAAATTGGGTAGTTAGTGTTACTGCTAAAGATGTCTTGGATTCAAAATGTGATACACGTGAGTATGTTAAGGAAATACTGATACATTATGGTATTGGTCTTATCAACGCAGGAAGTGGGGGAAAATTTTGAGTGATCTGACAAATCGTGAGGAACTAGTTAAGGAAGTGAATGGCCAAATAAGGGATTGAAAGACCAAGCGAGTCTGTTGATCACAGTCAATTGAAAGGAAGTATTCGAGTAACGACGTTAAACGGACATTACAGGACCATCCTGCACTCCTTATCGGTCAGAGAATTTCGAGGACGAAATTCATTTTAAGAGGGGGAGAGTTGTTGGCCCCTGAATTTTTCGTATTGAATTAAGCATGATTTAAATAAATTATGAGGTTTGATGGATAAAATTTTGGACCTACTTGCTATGTAAATGTTGGTCGAATGTATTTTATGGTTTGGTTGTATGAAAAGTGGTAAGAATGTATAAGGGTATTTTGGTCATGGCAATTAAGGTTATAAGGCCTAAGGCTTAAGTGAAAGGGGCAAAATGGGCATTTGACAATTAAGTAGGATAAAAAGAAAGAGTTAGAAGAAAGAGTTAGAGGAAAGAAGGAAAAGAAGGAAAAGAAGGAGAAGAGGAGAAGAGAAGAAGCCGTGGAAGAGAGGAGAAGGGAAGAGAATTAGGGATTTTCGATCCTTGCGATTTTTGACAAGTTCGGGACATTTCTGGGTAAGCTTTGCTTGTTTTAATCTTGTTTCGGTTGGATTAAACCTAAAGATAGGTTGCCTGTAGTAGAATCGGTGGTTTTAGGGTTTAAAGGTAAAAATGGTTAGATTTCCTTGGGTTGTTGGATTTGTGACTGATTTTAAGGTTTGATTGAGTTAGAAATGTAGTTTGAGACTTGATCTAAGGTTTAGATGTGTTGTATTTAGAAAAAGGAAAGGATTGAAGTTGGAAAATGCTGGAAATTGGGTTTCGGAGTCGTTCTCCAGACCCGCACGTTGCGACGTGCGTATGAATACGCCGCGGCATGCGAAAAAGGGAAGCAACGTCGCGACGAGTAAATGTTGGTTCGCCGCGACGTGCGGGGAAGGGTTCATCGCGACGTGCGAACCTATGTTCGCCGCGACATGCGTGTTCGCCGCGGCGCACACTTGTGTGCTCGTTTCCAGCAGCGATGAATTTTGTTATTTTGGTTATATCTTGGGCTGTAGATGTCCAATGAGGCAATCTTTGATTCGTTGTAAAATAGAGATAAAGTTCTACAAGTTTTATGAAGCAATGAAATTGAAATTCAGACTATAAGAATCTTAAAGATTGGTCAGAAGTTGGGTATAGATTCTTGTTTCAGCGTAAGGATAGTCTCAACTTGTTTGGGGTATAACTTTCGAGTTTTTGAACCAAATTGAATACTTTTGGAGTGAATAGAAATGTAAGACAATGAGGACTTTTATGGAAAAAGTGACCCGAATGTTTGGATTTTGGCAGAGTTTGGGTTTGTTTAGAATTTATCTTAGTGAATGTGTGATTTTTGGGTCCCTAATTTGTATTCCTATTTGACTAGGAATTTTGCATTTGATAAAGGGAATCAAGGAAGGCAGAGGTATCTTTGAAGCATGTATCCGTTTCAGGTGGGTTTCATGTTTATAATTTGGTAATGAGCCACTAAAGTTTTCTCCCAAATCAAGAATGATTTCAATTAATTCATAAATATTGTTTTGTTTCTATTGAATGACTTGTAAACTTTCTACATGTTTCAACATATGAACTCTTCTGATGAATTTCAAAATAAAGATGAAAATGCATTGAACATTTTATGTCATGCCTTGGAAAAATTCATGGCATTTTGTATATTCGGAAAAGAAAGAATAGAGCATGAAAAGTATGAAAGCCTTGATAAAATGCTTTGAACATGGAACGAATGGTTATGTGTATTGTTTGGGTGAGAGAGTTACGGATGGAGTCACGTGCACGTTGACATAAAACCTTCTCCCGGTTGCCCTCTTGAGGCAACGAGATCCTTGAGAAATCGAACTCGGATAGTTTACAGATTTAACTTCGGTTTATCCGGATCGTTTACGGAACTCTCGAGCCATTTTTTTGTGCATTGCATCGTCGAATTGTCAAGTATGTGCATAAATTGAGCATTTTGTTTTGAAGATTGAATAAACATGTTGTGTTGATGTGACAACATTTTTTTCACTATGCAATTACACTTTTTCAACTACGAGCTTGACTAAGAATTTCGGATTTGACTGAGAATTTGGGAGCAAAGCTTTTTATGAACTTATTATGATTTTCGTATAACAAATGAACTTTTTCAACGATTTTTCTTGTTCTTCGTTATAAACCTGTTACCCACGAGCTATAAGCTCACCCCCTTCATTCCCATCCACAGGTGATGAGAAGAAGATCGGGTGAAGGGAAGTGAAGGTTTCGATTTATATGTGTGCATATTGTATTATTCTAAGTTAAATTGGCATTGGAAATTTTGGAATCGGTACAGTTTGTATATTCGGAAATTGTATTGTGGCTTGGTATGCCATGAGACTTGTAAATTCTATTCTTTGATGTAAATGAATTATGTATGGCTGATAACCAGAGGAAGTACGCATTTGTGTGTACGGACCGGATTGAGTGAGAATTTGGTTTACTTGAGGGATCTATGATTATGATATGATTTTTGGATTGTGAATTTTGGTTATGCATATGTATTTATATATCCTAATGAGATTGTAAGCTTCGCGATTTCTGTGGTATACGCCAATGTTTTGGTTCAATGATCGGACTTCGAGTTCGGGGCTCATCATGTTTAGTAGCAGAATAAGAAGAGATTTCAGTGAATCACGCTTCAGTAAGATGGTATTCTTGTACCGAGGATAGGTTCCAGAATCGGGGCCCAGCATTTGTGGTATCAAGGCAGGTTAGTAAGTGTTATGGTTTTGGTTTGAGTTGGATTCCGGAAACAAGGTCCAACACTTATTGAGAACCTCTGTCTGCCCATCAGATTGTGGGTGGTAGGCGGTATTCATGCTCAAAGTGGTGCCTTGCAAGCGATGTGTTGGACCCCGCTATTGGAGCCCAACATCGGACATGAGAGCGTGGCGTGAAACATGCTAATTATACATTTAAGGAAAAGACCCGCGGAAGATTAGTGGGCCTGCTGGAAAACAAACTTGAAACCTGCTTTCATGTGATTTAAATAGATAAGGCGAAACATGTAAACTAAACAATTGAGGAATGAGAGCATCGGAAGTTCAATGGACCCATCGTGAACATACTCAAAACTTACTTTCGTGCTTCAAAACAAACATATCCATAAGTCATTATCCAAAAGATGAGTTTCATAAAGCTTTAAAAATATCTCAAACCAAATTACAACTTTGAGTTTAAGAGCCAAAAATACAAAATACTCTTGAACCAATAATACTTGAAATGTAACTAAAGCTTAAAAATAAACATGACAAAATGGAGTGTTGTCGTAACTCGTGACTCACTCGATCTCTTGCTCGTCACCTGAATGGGGGAGATTAGAGGGGGTGAGCTATAAAGCTCGTGGGAACATATTTATAATATAGCAATTGTAACATCCCACCCTCAATTGGAAGGGTAGAATAGTAAATTGGCATAGGATGAGCTAGATTGGGATTCCATAGGACTGCTCATGCATAATAGGATTGCTACATAGTCACAATTGTGCACAGGAATTTACCGCACATGCATACATGACATTCTCGGTTTTTGTGCCTCATGTAATTTTTATTGTGATTAATGGGGTTATCAGAATTGAAAAATTATTCTGAGTGCGCCATAAATTGTTTTCTATTTTAAAGGATTTTTAGGAATTTTTCAGGATTTTTCCGGAGAAAAATCCTGAACCGAAAAAATTGCCAAGTGGTGAACCGGTCGATTTTTGGTAGCGAAAATTTCTACCCAATGGCATTGTAATATTGGATATATTATTTTGGGATTGAAATTGGGGTCAATTGAGTTGATTGGGTTAGTTTTTGATCTGGATTAAAGAAATATTACTTTGACTTTTCTTTAAATTTTGGAACCAATCATATTTTGCCATCACATGCTATCATTTAATGCTCCCTTACCCATCTCTCACGGTTTACCTAGTGAAATACCTAAACATATCACATTTTATCTCTTGTTTTCTCACTTAACCGAATCCTCTCTTAAGTTTCTCCATCATCATCAATTTTGCCTCTTTCTTAACCTTCCTCCAAAAACAAAAGTCAAGAGTTCTTCTACTTCCAACTAAGTTGTGTTCTTGCTATGATGAGGAGATACATGTTTGATGTTAGAAGAAAGTAGAGAAAGTGAGAAATTGGTTTAGGATTAAAGCATTGAAGAGGGAAAAGCTTAAATAGGTAAGGTTTAAGTTAAGTTTTCATTTAAGCTTGAATTATGCTTTGAATTGTGCATTAAATGAATCATGGTTGTTGATGCATTTAATGGGAGTTATGGTGTGTTTATGATGATTATAAAGACCTTAAATTGATGACTTATATGGCTTGAATTAATGGGTGTTAGGTGAGGGTTAGTTATGAATTGATGAAGGAGTATGAATGAGTATTTTTAACTTGATTTTGAATGCTTATAGATGAGTGATTTTACTTAGAAAGGAAGACTTAAGTGCTGCAAATTTTAAGTATTAGCCCTAGTATATGTATGAGTGTGGTAAGACCTAAATTGTGTCTACTTGGATGTCTAATGATGTGTTAATGGCATTGGAAATGATAGAACTAAGGTTGACACCAAATCTGGAAAATTAGGGTTTTTAATTGCTTTTACTGTTTTAATCATAACTAATTTTGTAGGAATGAAAATGAGGTAAGGTTTGTGCCCAATGAAACTTTGGGATGTTGGCTTCAACTTTGTGTGAAATAGGTGGTGTTAAATTGTAATGGTAGAAGGGTGAATTTTTGCATGGAAGTTCTTGTTTTATTGCACGTGAACGAAGAATCAAACCATAACCTATGAGCTTTGCTGATTTTTCTAAATTAATTGATATGGAATTTGGGAGAATGGTCTTCATGATAGCATATTGAGTTAGCTTTCCATTGCCACTGATCTTGCTATTTTCGAGTTGTATATTAGGATATATGACCTGATTACTATTGGTGGTTTTATGCTTTGTGATGAAACCTAGCCTACTTATCGATTTTGTGAGTTCTCGGATTGGAAGCAATTTTAGTAATTTTGTGAATTGAATTGGAGTTTGAATTGTACTGAAGAGTTCTAGATGACACATTGATCTAGAAAATGATATATGGCTTATAATTTTGGAAATCAGATGTGGGAGATATGGAATTTCAAAAGTGAACCTACATTGTGATGTTAAGTGCTGATTAGGTCAGAAACTTGCATAACATATTTGAAACTGTTAGAGGCTGAATTGGAGTTTGGTTATTTCAGGAAGAATTGAAGTTGGATGATTTATCTTTTTAGGGATATAAAGTTTTAAAATTTCTGAATGTGTACAGGGAGTTATGCTTGTTATAAGTTTACTGCTCAAATTGAATGATTGCAGGGACAACAACATTGAGTGAATTAATTGACTTGTTTATAAATGGAATTTGGTTTTGGGTTGTTCATGAAAGTTGTAGATGACATTGTGAACTTATTGAGCATATTTATGTGGTAAGTTTTGGCTGAATAATCAGTGAGTTCTTGAATTTGCAAGGTACTGTCCTGTGTTGATGGGTTTTGAGTAGGCAGTAGCTTTGAAGGGAGTTTTCACACCCTTAGTGGGGAAATTGATTTTTATGGTCTTCTTGAGAATTGTAGAGGGTTTCATGATCTTTCCAATGAGATATAGTTGGTAATTTTCTGAATTGTGTGTAATAAGTTATTGATGTTGGAATTTGGATTAGAAATCAGGAAAAATGGGAAAGGGGATGAGGAATTACGCCCGGTCACTAGGGCGACGCGTCGCCTTAGTGACGAGGCTTAAAGGGGCCGCATCGCTAGGGCGACGCCTCGCCCTAGCGATGAGGCCGAATAAGTCAGCCCCGCTAGGGCGACGTCTCGCCCCAGCGAGGCTGGTTTTTTTTTTAATTTTTATTTTATTATTTTATTTTGTTAATTGGTATTTTAGGATTTCTTGCTTCTTTTGTCAATTTCTTTTCCGTTCGACGTCCGATTGACCTGATTCTTGAGGCATCGGATTTATGACACATTGAACTTCATTTTGCGAGAAATTGGGAATTTTTAGATGGGAAATTGACGTGGCCCCGGGTAACGGGGCCTTTAATCACTGTTTTCTTTAATCGGGAACCTATAGAGGTCCGAATTGCGCACCGTCAGCGCCAATAGGTTTCTAATTTTTAGATGGATTTTTCTGAGAGAAAAATGAGATTAGGGCCGGGAATTCATGAACATGCATATTTCACCTACATGTGCACAAATTGCATATTTAGTGACTCGTTCTTTCTCTGTTTCTTATAGAGGCCCAAGTGGAGCGTCGTTTGACCGACGGGGCGGAAACTTCCCGGCATTAGCTCGAAAGTAGTAGGTGAGTAACCTAGGTGGTTATCTCAATCTATATGTTTACTGTGACTTGATTGCCCTACGGGGATTAGTGTGCTCTGTGTTTACTGTGACTTGATTGCCCTACGGGGATGCTGTGACTGTAAGGAATTATAGAATGTGAATGATCTATTTATGGACTGTAAATTACTGCTATTTGGGAATGCTAAACTGTGATGTAACTGTTCAATCGAACATGTGCATTCATGCACAAATGCATTAAACTGCTAAAAGGACAAATTGTGAACCGAGGCGCCACTGATACTGAACCGAGCCTAGAGCTCGACATATTGAAACGAGCCTCGAGCTCGAAGGGAGATAATTCTCCCCAGACGCGTCTACACTGAATACTGTTTATGCGCTCGGTCACAATACTGTAATGAATTGGAAAAGAGTCACATGTGCATTGCATACTGGACTGAATATTTGACATGGTACCGATTGTGTGTATCTTGATCTATATTGCAAATGTGTTACATTTTGCCGTGGATCTTGTATGCCTATTCTTCGTGATTATATCGGCATTGTGTTTTGTATAATTATTGGATCGTCGATTGTATCATGCTTATGTGATGCATGAATTGTGAGAACCATCGATGATGGTTTCTCATTGAGTTCGCAAACTCATCCAAAATTGCAATCTATTTTTCATGATAAAGCGTGGTCGATAGCTCCCTCGAATTTGTGAGAGTGTCTTGTGGATTGGCGAGAGAGGCGATGGCTCAAAGGTCGGTCAGCTGGGCTTTCTTTTGGAGACTTATAGTTAGATCTGTCCTTTGTACATTACTACATGGTACTTTTTGTACAGTGTTTTGGAACATGTACAGACTGAAATACTGACAGTTTGTAAATTTCTGAATTTTGAGTGAATAAAATGAAATCCAGTTTGGCTTTTAAAAGTTGTCGGTTTCTTCGTACTGCTTTATGATTTTGATGCCATGAGGAGTGTAGTGGTAGTTGTCAGTAGTGGTCTCTTAGCGTAGGTTACGTACCGGAATGACCTACGGGCGTTTCGGTGGGTACCCTATGGTAAGCGGGCGCTACATTAGGTGGTATCAGAGTATGGTTTGGCGTCTTTTGGGAGTAGTAACAATTTAGGTATGAATTTGATGGAACTGTTGAAACTGATCAGAATTCTTGTTTTGTTCTAGGTCTTCTACATTAGGTGATCAGGTTGAGCAGCCAGCTGACCAAGGATCAGTGGGAGCGAGTAGAGAGTCTTCTATGCCTCGTACTGAGGAATTGCCTCCTCGAGTTTCCGTGAGACGGGAGGGGAGGTATGACTTCTCGCTTGTAGTGGGGTATCAATTTTATGGCAAGATGAGATCACCGAGGTGAGGATGGTTGGAGAGGACGGAGGGTCTTGATCAGATGGATGCGAACCTGATGAGAGGTTCGATTATGCGGTGTCACTTCTGTAGGGCCCAAGATACAAGTGGTGGAAGATCGTGCTGTGCAATACTACCGTGCCTTGCTGCTTATCGTCATGGGCTGATTTTCCGAGGGCCTTCAGGATAATTATATGCCCAAGGTTTATCTTGATATGAAGATGCGGGAGTTTCGAATCTGGCGGTCGGATGTCGATGGCGTAATATGAGGTGAAATTCAATGAGGTGATGGATTATGCCACCGTGATGATTCCGACCGAGGCCGATAAGTCTTGGAGGTTCGAGAATGGCTTCACATCTTGAGATCCGTACAGTGTTGGCCCGATCGGACATGGGTACATTCGTTGAGTTGAGGGTTCACGCTTTGTGAGAGTGGAGCAACCGATGAGGCAGAGACAGTGAGATAGGGTCCGGGGTAAGCGGCCAAGGATGATTAGGAAGCTCTGGCGGGAGCTTTAGTAAGCGCTGAGGCGGGACTTTCGAGTCTCCGGGAGGTTCGAGACGATCTGGATTTGGACAGAGAGGCGATTTATACAGGTGGCAATGGTAGTGGCGAGAGGTTACGGGCAATTCCTCGATGTGCCCGCATTGTGAGAGGAGACGATGGGGAGTGTTGGTGGCTTCTTGGAGCTCGCTTGAGATGTGGCTCGACGGAGCATCAGGTTAGGGATTGCCCAGATACATTGAGAGTTCAGTCTGCTAGTAGTGGACGAGTTGGGAGTAGTACGACTGTACAGCAGAGTAGAGTGGGTGGATCCGGACAGAGGGGCCGAGGTAGAGGCCGAGGTAGAGCTGAGGGATCCTTTATGAGGACTGAGGGTCGGGGCAGCCGACCACAGTCCCAAGCCAGAGTCTATGCTCTGATGAGACAGGAGGCCCAGGACTCCCCTGATGTTGTAGCTGGTATGCTCCTTATTTATGATATTGAGGCATTTGCATTGCTGGATCCTGGATCCACACATTCTTTTATTGCACCTCATATGGCATGTAGATTGCATGTGGATAGGGAGATGTTACAGTATGGGCTAGAGGCGAGTACACCTCTAGGTACTACTACTGCATTAGGAGAGGTCTGCAGGGGATGCTCGATTCAGATTGATCAAGCAGTGTTGAGGGCAGACCTTATAGTGTTGCCTCTAAGAGAGATCGATGTGATTCTGGGGATGGACTGGCTTACTGCCCATAGGGCTATCATGGACTGCTATACTAAGGAGGTTATTTTGGAGTCTCCTGGTCAGCCTAGAGCAGTATTCAGAGGAGTCAGTCAGGCAGTACCAGCCCGGATAATCTCTTTCCTTAGTGCTCTGAGATTGATGCAGGGAGGTTGTGAGGCATATCTGGCTCATGTGGTTGACACCAGAGTTGAGCAGAGGCTTCAGGATATTCCCGTGGTTAGGGAATTTCTAGATGTGTTTCCTGATGAGCTACCAGGTTTGACGCCGGATCGAGAGACAGAGTTTACTATTGACCTCGTTCCAGGTACTGCTCCTATATCTATACCTCCATATAGGATGGCTTTGTGAATCGAGGGCTGAAGGCTCGATTGTAGGAGTTCTTTGGAGAAGGGTTTTATCAGGCCTAGTGTTTCACCATGGGGAGCTCCAGTTTTATTTGTGAAGAAAAAGGATGGGACTTTAAGGCTATGCATTGATTACAGGCAGTTGAATCGGGTGACAGTGAAGAATAAATATCCACTGCCTAGGATTGATGACCTATTTGATCGATTCTGAGGAGCTCGGTGTTCACTAAGTTGGATCTGAGGTCAGGGTACTATCAGCTGAAGATAGCAGAGGCTGATGTGCCTAAGAGTGCTTTCAGGAGCAGGTATGGGCACTTTGAGTTTCTGGTGATGCCGTTTGGGTTGACTAATGCCCCGGAAGCTTTTATAGCCCTGATGAACAAGGTATTTCAGCCCTACCTGGATCAGTTTGTTATTGTGTTTATTGATGACATTTTGGTGTATTCGAGGAACAGACAGGAGCATAGTAAGCACTTGAGGATTATATTGCAGACTATGAGGGAGAGACAGTTGTATGCCAAATTCAATAAGTGTGAATTTTGGCTGGATCAGGTGATCTTTTTGGGCATATAGTGACGGGAGAGGGTATTCAGGTGGATCCGAGTAAGGTGGAGGCAGTGCTGAAGTGGGAGGCTCCTAGAAATGTGCCGGAGCTTCGGAGTTTCCTCGGCTTAGCTAGTTATTACCGGAGGTTTGTCGAGGGGTTTTCATTGATCTCAGCCCTTCTGACAAAACTTCTGAGGAAGAATGTGCCATTCAGATGGACTGAGGAGTGTCAGAGGAGCTTTGAGGAGCTGAAACATCGGTTGACTACTGCACCGGTGTTGGCTATTCCATCTGGGACTGGAGGATTTGAGGTATACAATGATGCATCGCATCAGGGATTGGGGTGTGTTTTGATGCAGCACGGAAGAGTCATTGCCTATGCCTCGAGACAGTTGAAGTCTCACGAGGTAAACTATCTTGTTCATGATTTAGAGTTAGCTGCAGTTGTGTTTACTCTGAAGATTTGGAGGCATTACCTGTATGGTGAGACTTTTCAGATCTTCACTGACCACAAGAGTTTGAGATATTTACTGAGCCAGAGAGAGTTGAATTTGAGGCAGAGGAGATGGCTTGAGTTGTTGAAGGATTATGACTGTACTATCGAGTATCACCCTGGGAAAGCTAATGTGGTGGCAAATGCTCTGAGTAGGAAGTCACATACTAGTACAGCTCAGATTCAGGCAATGAGGTTGCCTAACTTGATTTAGTTGAGGGCTTTGAATGTACGGTTGAATCTGGAGCAGGATGGAGTATTAGTGGCGACTTTGAAACTGAGACCGATGCTACTGGACAGGATCTGGAGGATTCAGGATAAGGATCCTGTTATGGTAAGGCGATTGAGAAAGTAAAAGTGATTCGAGTTACGAGTTTGAGTTGAGAAATGAGACCTTATGGTTGGGACAGAGGCTATGTGTACCTGATGTGGAGGACTTGAGGAGAGAGATATTGGAGGAGGCTCATATGGCCACATATGCTATGCATCCTGGTACTACCAAGATGTATAACACTTTGAAGCAACATTTACGGTGGTGGCATGAAAGCAGTAGCGGAGTATGTTTGAGATGTATGACGTGCGGTGAAAGTTAAGGTTGAGCACCGTGCTCCGGTGAGGGAAGCTTCATTCGTTGCCTATTAGGAGTGGAAATGGGAGCAATTACCATGGAATTCGTTATGGGGTTGCCTAAGGCGCCGAGGCAACATGATGCTATCTGGGTCATAGTGGACGGTTGACTAAATCGGCCCATTTCTTGCCGATGAGGAGAACAATACCATGGATCAGTTGGCCCGTAAGTATGTGGCGGAGATAGTGAGACTGCATGGGGTCCCAAATGTCGATAGTGTTTACGGGGATCCCAGATTTACTTCGAGATTTTGGCGAGTCTGCGATCACTATGGGTACTAAGTGAACTTGATCTGATTTCATCCTCGCATGATGGGCGAGTGAGAGGACGATTAAGACTATTGAGGATATGCTTCGGGCTTGTGTATTGGAGTTCAGAGGAGCGTGGGATCAGTATCTAGCCCTGATTGAGTTTGCTTATAACAATCACTATCACAGTAGCATCGGGATGGCATCATATGAGGCACTGTATGGGCGACCGTGTAGATCACCTTTGTACTGGGATGAAGAGGGTGTGAGGATGATTGAGGGCCCTGAGCTGATTCAGGATATTGTTGATAAGGTGAAACTGATTCGGAGTCGCATCAAGGCGACTCAGGATAGACAGAAGAGCTATGTGGATCAGCATAGGAGGGACATTGAGTATAAAGTGGGCAACAGAGTGTTCTTATGGGTGTCTCCGTGGCGTGGCGTACTGAGATTTGGAAAAAAGGGTAAGTTAAGCCCTAGGTACATTGGTCCATATGAGATCACTGAGAGGATAGGACCTTTGGCCTACAGGCTAGCTTTACCGAGTGAGATGTCTCAGTTGCATGACGTCTTCCATGTGAGTATGCTCCGTAGATATCGGTCAGATCCGACACATGTCATACTGGCTCAGGAGATTGCGGTCTCTAGTAATCTGAGTTATGTAGAGGAGCCTATACGAATTATCGGGTCACAGGTGAAGCAATTGAGGAACAAGAGTATTCCACTGGTGAAAGTTCTATGGAGGAATCATTCGATTGAGGAGGCTACCTGGGAGACCGAGGAGCACATGAGGAGATAGTATCCTCACCTGTTCGCTCAATCAGGTAAGTATTTCGCGGACGAAATTTTTATTAGGAGGGGGGAAATGTAACATCCCACCCTCAATTGGAAGGGTAGAATAGTAAATTGGCATAGGATGAGCTAGATTGGGATTCCATAGGACTGCTCATGCATAATAGGATTGCTACATAGTCACAATTGTGCACAGAATTTCTGACACATGCATACATGACATTCCGATTTTGTGCCTCATGTAATTTTATTGTGATTAATGGGGTTATCGGTTTGAAAAATTATTCGAAAGCGCCATAAATTGTTTTCTATTTTAAAGGATTTTTAGAAATTTTTCTGGATTGTTCCGGAGAAAAATCCTGGACCGGAAAAATTGCCAAGTGGCGAACCGGTCGATTTTTGGTAGCGAAAATTTCTACCCAATGGCACTGTAATATTGGTTATAATATTTTGGGATTGAAATTGGGGTCAATTGAGTTGATTGGGTTAGTTTTTGATCTGGATTAAAGAAATATTACTTTGACTTTTCTTTAAATTTTGGAACCAATCATATATTGCCATCACATGCTATCATTTAATGCTCCCTTACCCATCTCTCACGGTTTACCTAGTGAAATACCTAAACATATCACATTTTATCTCTTGTTTTCTCATTTAACCGAATCCTCTCTTAAGTTTCTCCATCATCATCAATTTTGCTTCTTTCTTAACCTTCCTCCAAAAACAAAAGTCAAGAGTTCTTCTACTTCCAACTAAGTTGTGTTCTTGCTATGATGAGGAGATACATGTTTGATGTTAGAAGAAAGTAGATAAAGTGAGAAATTGGTGTAGGATTAAAGCATTGAAGAGGGAAAAGCTTAAGTAGGTAAGGTTTAAGTTAAGTTTTCATTTAAGCTTGAATTATGCTTTGAATTGTGCATTAAATGAATCATGGTTGTTGATGCATTTAATGGGAGTTATGGTGTGTTTATGATGATTATAAAGACCTTAAATTGATGACTTATATGGCTTGGATTAATGGGTGTTAGGTGAGGGTTAGTTATGAATTGATGAAGGAGTATGAATGAGTATTTTTAACTTGATTTTGAATGCTTATGGATGAGTGATTTTACTTAGAAAGGAAGACTTAAGTTCTGCAAATTTTAAGTATTAGCCCTAGTATATGTATGAGTGTGGTAAGACCTAAATTGTTTCTATTTGGATGTCTAATGATGTGTTAATGGCATTGGAAATGATAGAACTAAGGTTGACACCAAATCTGGAAAATTAGGGTTTTTAATTGCTTTTACTGTTTTAATCATAACTAATTGTGTAGGAATGCAAATGAGGTAAGGTTTGTTCCCAATGAAACTTTGGGATGTTGGCTTCAACTTTGTGTGAAATAGGTGGTGTTAAATTGTAATGGTAGAAGGGTGAATTTTTGCATGGGAAGTTACTATTTTATTGCCTATGAGCGAAGAATCAAACCATAACCTATGAGCTTTGCTGATTTTTCTAAATTAATTGATATGGAATTTGGGAGAATGGTCTTCATGATAGCATATTGAGTTAGCTTTCCATTGCCACTGATCTTGCTATTTTTCGAGTTGTATATTAGGATATATGACCTGATTACTATTGACTGGTTTTATGCTTTGTGATGAAACCTAGCCTACTTGTCGATTTTGTGAGTTCTCGGATTGGAAGCAATTTTAGTAATTTTTGTGAATTGAATTGGAGTTTGAATTGTACTTAAGAGTTCTAGATGACACATTGATCTAGAAAATGATATATGGCTTATAATTTTTGAAAATCAGATGTGGGAGATATGGAATTTCAAAAGCTGAACCTACATTGTGATGTTAAGTGCTGATTAGGTCAGAAACTTGTATAAAATATTTGAAACTGTTAAAGGCTGAATTGGAGTTTGGTTATTTCAGGAAGAATTGAAGTTGGAGGATTTATCTTTGCAGGGATATAAAGTTTTAAAATTTCTGACTTGTGTACAGGGAGTTATGCTTGTTATAAGTTTACTGCTCAAATTGAATGATTGCAGGGACAGCAACATTGAGTGAATTAATTTACTTCTTTAGAAATGGAATTGTGTTTTGGGTTGTTCATGAAAGTTGTAGATGACATTGTGAACTTATTTAGCATATTTATGTGGTAATTTTTGGCTGAATAATCTGTGAGTTCTTGAATTTGCAAGGTACTGTCCTGTGTTGATGGGTTTTGAGTAGGCAGTAGCTTTGAAGGGAGTTTTGACACCCTTCGTGGGGAAATTGATTTTTATGGTCTTCTTGAGAATTGTAGAGGGTTTCATGATCTTTCCAATGAGATATAGTTGGTAATTTTCTGAATTGTGTGTAATAAGTTATTGATGTTGGAAGTTGGATTAGAAATCAGGAAAAATGGGAAAGGGGATGAGGAATTACGCCCGGTCACTAGGGTGACGCGTCGCAATAACTCCGGAGGTAACGCCAATCTGAATGATGTGAGAAGGATCCGATCTATATCTTCTCAACATAGAAACGTGGAAAACATCGTGAATCTGCAATAACTTCGGAGGTAACGCCAACCTGTAGGCTAGTGGCCCAATCCTCTCAAGGATCTCATAAGGACCCACATACCTCGGACTCAACTTACCCTTCTTGCCAAATCTCAATACTCCTTTCTAAGGAGACGTCTTAAGGAACACTGTCTCACCGACTTCATACTCCATCTCCTTTCGGTGAGCATCAACATAACTCTTCATCCTATCTGTCTTTGCCTTAAGCCACCGCTAACTAAATTAACTTTATCGACCGTAAATCAATCAATTCCGGTCCTTCCAATTGCCTCTCTCCCTCTTCTTCCCAACAGATCGGAGTCCTACACCTCCGCCCATACAAAGCCTCATATGGAGCCATCTGAATGCTCGAATGGTACGAATTGTTATAAGCAAATTTGACAAACGGTAAATGCTCATCCCATGCTCCTCAAAAATCCATCACACAAGCCCGAAGCATCCCCTCAAGTGTCCGAATGGTCCTCTCAGATTGACCATCCGTCTAAGGGTGAAACGTCGTACCAAATTTCAGCTTCATCCCCAAAGCTTCCTGTAAACTACCCCAAAATCTCGAAGTAAACCGAGGGTCTCTATCAGACACAATCGAATCGGGAATTCTATGCAATCTCACAATCTCATCGATATACTTCTTTGCTAGAACATACAAAGAATCAGTCTGCTTGATCGCCAAAAAGTGGGCTGACTTGGTCAACCGGTCCACTATCACCCAAATGGTATCATGCCTCCTGCTGGTCTTAGGCAAACCCATCAAAATGTCCGTAGTCACTCTTTGCCACTTCCACTCCGAAATAGGCAACGACCTCAACTTGCCTGCAGGTGCCTGGTGTTCAGCCTTGACTTGCTAACACACTAGACACTTACTGACAAACTCTACTATATCCCTTTTCATGCCTTTCCACCAAAAATGCTCTTTCAGATCCCTGTACATCCTGGTGCTACCTGGATGCATAGCATAAGGCGCATTGTGTGCCTCATCCATAATTTCAGCCTTAACCTCCTGCACATCAGGAATACACAACCTATTTCCCACTGTCATAAGCCCATCATCCTGCACATTTATCTCAGAAACCTTACCCTTCTGAATTTCATCCCTGAGTCTGCTCAAATCGGCATCTTGAGCCTGCAATTCCCTAACCTTCTCCCTGAGTATTGGTCTTACTCGGAAGTTAACTAGAAGGCAATCCGACTCCTCCTACTTCAAGCTTATCTTAAGCTTGGCCATCTCTTCCAATAAAGGAAGATAAACTGATCGAACATGAGCAATCGAAGATTTCCTGCTCAAGGCATCCGCCACAACATTGGCCTTGCCCGGATGATACTCAATCAACAAGTCACAATCTTTGAGTAACTCGATCCATCGTTGCTGCCTCAAATTCAACTCCTTCTGGCTCAACAAATGCTTCAGACTCTTATGATCGGTAAAGATCCTCGTATGGACTCCATACAGATAATGCCTCCAAATCTTCAAGGCAAAGATCACAGCTGCTAACTCCAAATCATGCGTCGGATAATTCAGCTCATAAGGCTTCAACTGCCTCGAAGCATAAGCAATCACCCGATCTCCCTGCATCAAAACACATCCAAGACCCTTCCTCGAAGCATCACTATACACCGAATAACCTTCATCTCCCGAAGGCAAAACCAAAATTGGAGCACTCGTCAATCTGAGCTTGAGCTCCTCGAAGCTCCTCTGACACTCCTCACTCCAACTAAACTTCTGATTTTTTCTCAACAACTTAGTCATCGGAGCGGCTATCATAGAGAACCCCTCCACGAATCTCCTGTAATAGCCTGCCAAACCCAAAAAGCTCCTCACTTTTGCTACATTCTTCGAGGCTTCCCAATTCACCACAGCTTCAATCTTCTTTGGATCCACATGCACTCCTTGCTCTGAGATCACGTGTCCAAGAAATGCAACTTCCCTCAGCCAAAATTCGCATTTATCGAATTTGGCGTACAACTCATGCCTCCTCAAAGTCTCCAAAGTGATCCTTAAATGCTCCTCATGCTGCTCATCACTCTTGGAATACACCAAGATATCATCAATGAAGACATTGATAAATTGGTCCAAGAATGACTTAAAAACCCGATTCATCAAATCCATAAACGCTGCAGGCGCATTTGTCAATCCAAAGGGCATAACCAAGAACTCCAAATGCCCATACCGAGTCCTGAAAGCAGACTTCGGCACATCCGACTCCTTAATCCTCAACTGATGATAACCCGATCTCAAGTCTATCTTAGAGAAGACTTTAGCTCCTTGCAATTGATCAAACAGATCATCAATGCGAGGAAGCGGATACTTGTTCTTCACGGTTACTTGATTCAGCTTCCGATAATCGAGACACATCCTCAATGATCCATCTTTCTTCTTTACAAAAAGAACCGGAGCTCCCCAAGGTGAAGAACTCGGTCGAATATGCCCCTTCTCTAACAATTCCTCCAATTGCTCCTTAAGCTCTTTCAATTCCGCCGGAGCCATCCGGTAGGGCAAAATCGAAATCGGCGCTGTACCTGACAGAAGCTCAATGGGAAACTCAATTTCCCGAGCTGGCAGTAGTCCTGGCAATTCCTCGGGAAAGACATCCGAGAATTCCCTGACCACCAGAATATCCTCCAACTTCCCTCTATCAGTCCTAGTGTCCACCACATAGGTCAAGAATGCCTCACATCCTTTACTCATCATCTTCTCTGCTGTCAATGCTGAAACAATTCTGGGCGGACTCGCTTTCCTGTCCCCCACAAACACCACTCTCTTTCCACTATCCAATTCAAACTCTACTGTCTTCTGTTTACAATCCAAATGGGCATTGTACTTCTCTAAAGTATCCATGCCCAAAATCACATCTAGTCCTCCCATCTTCAGTGGCATCAAATCAACCACTAGAAGTTCTCCATCAATGCGAATCTCACAACCTCTATACACTTGACTAATCACAATGTACTGGCCGATTGGAGTACTCACCATCAGCGGAGTATCCAAAGGGCTCACAATCATATCACACACGGGTCTACTCGAAGAAACAAATGATTGAGTAGAACCTGGATCAATCAAAACTAACACATCGTCAAAAACTAACTGAACCATACCCATGACAACATCTGGTGCGGTCTCAGCATCCTCCCTAGTCATCGCAAACACCCTAGCTGGTGCCTGCCCTCTCGGTCTCCCCGGAAGATTCACCCTCTAGCCGATCCCAGGCGCCCACTTACATCACGATCCTCCATCCCATGGTCTCCGTCCTCCTCGGAGCTTGCATCTGGCCTCTCTCTTGTCGTGGAGGCTGAGGACACTCTCTGGCAATGTGTCCCTTCTCCCTACAGTTGAAACAAGCTCCTGTCAATCTGAAGCACTCTCCTTTATAGGACCTCCCGCAGTGCTCACACTTCTAGACAAAAGATCTATCTCCATCTCCCCTTCTACCGCCACCCACCGTTGAGGCTTGGTGAGAAACAGTAGAAGTCCTCATCGGCCTAGGTCGGCTCGCATCACTGCTCCTCTCCTCTGACTGGACCAGGAAGCTCCTAGCACTCCTGTCTGGCATAGGAGTACTAGTGCTACCTCCTCTCCTAGAATGCTCTCTGCCCTTCCTCTTCTTGTTCACAACACTCTTGATATTCTCTATATTCTCAACCCTCAGAGCTGCCTCAACCAACTGCTGAAAATCACAGAAATTCTGCACAATCACCTTCTCTCTGATGGCCAGGTGCAGACCTGACTCAAACCGACGACATCTAGCAGCTTCTCTCAACATCGATCCAAGCATCTGGGGTAGTGTGTAAACCGCGCCATACTCACCGACTATCATATCCTACGAGTCAAACTGAGGAACTCCCTCGGCTTTTGCTGAACATATACCTCTGACAGATACTTTTTCCTGAAAGCAACAAGGAAGTCCTGCCACGCCAACCCTACTGGTCTCATCTGACTGCCTGGCACGGTCTCCCACCAATGCAGAGCATCTCCCTGAAGCAGACTTGCAGCATAGATGACTCTCTCGTCATCCTCACACTCGATTTGATTCAGCACTCTCTCAGTCTTTCTCAGCCAAGTCTCGGCTTCTTCAGGATCTGAAGTCCCAAAGAAATCAACTGCCCCATACTTTTTTAGCCTATCAAATCGTCTGCCCTTCTGAACTGGGGCTGAAGCAAAAGGCTGTGGCATCTAGCCCATAGCCTGCATAAATGCCTGAGTAAAGGCCTGGAACAACCTCGGATCCAAAGGAGGCACTTGCTCCTACATAGCTGGCGACTCCTGAGTCGGCGACGGAATGGGCTCACTGCCTAGCCCTACAGAAGCCTCAGCATTTCCTAGGGCTACTGACTCATCAGTCTTCTCCTCTCTCGTTGGAGAGTCAGGTGCAGCAGATCCTTGCATAATTCCTCGTGTCCTTCTACGAGGTGGCATAGTACTCCTTCAAATGGAAACACTAAGGATTAGCTATATGGCAATCTACATGTATGCATGATATGCATGTCACGTAATCAATGCAACAATTAATCATAGATCAAAAAAGTCGTCCTATATGCATTCTAAGCCAAGGACACTAAACCTAGGCGCTCTGATATCAAACATGTTGGGCCCGGGTCCCGAAATCCTCATTCCCGAGGTGGCCCCTCGGGCTGCGCCGGCTACGGGCGCCCCATAATGTCGGACCCGATCCTAACATCCATGCAAATACATAAGTACAATTCGATTCACACATACATATACTCATACATGTTAGAGTAGTGCCCTAAAGGCAATCGCCTTTAGCGCATTTTGTACAAATTTGTGTACAGTCTTTATAAATAAATAAAGAAAGGCATATTTCATTAATTTGTTGTTCATTATTTATGAACCGATATAGATCGTAATCAAATTAATGAAGTCCATGATATATGACATAGCATGAAGGAAATTATGATGTGATCACACCATCGAGATTCCTATCATGTGCAATTATGTCATTATCTAAATTATCCCTAGTCATAGGATTACCGAGACCGACATGGTAATCCGGAAAGACTAGCACATCTCATGCTCCTTGATTTGATCAAGCGGTGGATCTCGAAGCGTAAATATGAGATATTTAGGGTTGAGATGTGGATGCTTACTAGAGGTAGTAAGTACATTGGATGACTCGCCATGAGATCATCACATGGATGTTCTATTCTAATGTCGTTGATAATCTCATCATAGCAATGGTGCAAGTATCCTTAGACTTGAGGTGCTCAAGGATATCTTGATATCTTGATTACGTGCTTTGACTCCATTCCTTGTTGCCTTCTGAGAGGTCGCTCATAGGGTGGTGCTTGGGTACAGTTTGAGGTATTCAAGGTAATTGAGTAGCCAATAGAGGATTCACCACTTCGTGATAGCGAAGATGATACCCATGGCCTCTTGTCGGTCATTACTTAGAAATCTCGGCGGAGTATGTATGTCGTGAAGAGGGTCTTGATGACATATAAATTAATGAGTCCCAGACAAGAACTAAAATCACTTGGACTAGATTTGACGTAGTCGACCTAGTGAGAGTTGACACATTGCCCATACTCATAACCAAGTGGGGTATAGGATGGTGAAAGGACGAATTGCACGGTAATTGTCTATGGAAGGGTTCGTGATATGGTTCCTGATGAATATATGTTCATTCGTCAAACCAATTACTTTTCGGTCAATTGGGGGTCATGATGTGTTGCTAGATACCGCTCATGACTTGCTTAGATTAAGTGTTGATCTAAGTGGCCAACATAACCGGGAACGTAATGGGTTACACGCATAAGAGTGTCTCGGAGAACTCGTAAAATAGTTTTGGACAGAGTTCTAATATATGGAGAGCAACAGGATTAAATGGATCCCGATGAGATCGAGATATGTCCCGATGAGATCGCGACATCGATATTGTTGAAAAACGTTTCTGGGGGTTTTTCCCATACTGAGACCGGGTAGGCCGGTAGGATCGACCCCAGTGTGACTGGACCACTTCAGCAATATATATATACATATATATATGATTAATTAATATATATATATATATATATATATATATATATATATGATTAATGTGGAGGAAGGAGGAGAAGACATCATTTTGCCTTTATATATATATATATATATATATAAAGGGTTAGGTGGATGGATGACTCACCATTAGCATTTATTATGTCTTGAAAAATGTTAAAAGACATATAGAAAGGTGAGTTAGAAAGGTCATGGTCGTGGATTGAAAAAGAAAGTAAGGTTTTTGAGAAAAACCTAAGCCTTCACCTTCTCCATCGATTTTTCACTCTCTCCTCCAAGTTTTTCATCCTCCATCTTCATTGACTCCAAGCTCTCCATAGAACAAAGGTAAGATCTAGCAGTCTTTAATTTGTTCTAGCTATTCCCGGGTCAAAGGGTTTGTCCCGGTTAGGTTCTCCGATCTCTGCGTGGATACCGTTAGAGACGGTCTCCTTTGGTCGTTCGGTTTGAGTTTGTTATATATATACACATGGATCCTGGCTTTTGGGAAGGTCCCGGAACAAAAATTTTTGTTTTCCGCACCGTGGGCATGTGATGCTCACACCGGGATTTTCCTACAGTGGTATCTGAGACACTTGTGTCGTATATAACAACGAAACCATGACTAGGTCGGAGTTGCTATAGCTTGTGATGATGATGCATGTTGTATGTGTTGAATTTCGAATTCAGTATGAGATATAGTTTTTGAAATTTTCTTGAGCAGATATGTTCACAAGATGTTGTTGCATATGTCTGTGGAACCCGGAATTTATCAATATGATTTGATATGTTTTGCTAATTTATTCCCTAATGTGCTGGGTGCTGTCTTTGTGCACATTCACTGAATAGGCATGCTTATAAATTCGAGAATAAATTGTAGAAAAATGTTTTTTCGGATTTTCTTTCACCTACATGTCCCTAAGATGTTTATGAATGTCCATGTGGATGGAAAAATGTTTTCGAGGTGATTTACTATTTATTTGAGAATTTATTGTGTGCTGCTGGGAATAGCTGTGTTAAGGAACACAGATTTTGCATTGGATTTGTTGCTGAGGTTGAATGAGTTTTTGATGGAAATAAATCCTAAAAAAATTCATGGAGCATTTTGGGAACATTTAGTAACCTCTGTAATTTTTTCAGAATTTATTGAAATTTGTTCAATGGGTTTTTCAAGCAAAACATTGAACTTGGCAGTTTTGAGAAAATTGCTGGAGTTGTTTTGTTTGAACTAAGAAATTGTGTAGATTTCAGTTCCAATGCCTAGGATCATTTTTAATGTGATTAAAAATGTGTTACATTGATTTTGTAGGCTTGCCTAAATGTTTTTTTTGAAATTAGGTTTCCAAATAATTTTCGGATGTCAAATGTGTCTCATTAGCGTCTCGATAGTATATTCCCTTATCTTGATTGTTTTGGCCGTAACAAATTTTGTGACCAGTGCCGAAGTAGTCTTGATAAAGTGTAGACTACCTAGAGATACTTAGGTTGATAATTTGATATTCTCGAATTATTTGGAAATCCAAGTGAATAACAGTGTATTCACCGATTTCAAATTCTTCATATATAGTTTGACTATATATGGTAAGCAACAATGAAAGTGTTTCATTGGTACATCAAGGTAAAGTGTATTAGACTTGGTGTTGTGAATTTGAACTACACGGATTGAGAAATTAGCCGATTAGATAGAAATTTCTCTTGGATAAGTCGACTTACACAATGGACAAGTCGACTTGTCCGTGCACTGTAGACGCATAAGTCGACTTGCACAATGGTACAAGTCGACTTGTTCGTGCACAGTTACACAAGTCGACTTATAACATGCAAAGGAGGGATGATGGATGATTTTAGGTATAAATTCAATATGATTGATGAAGTACCCTAAGTCATTCCATATAGTCATGGTGACTATAATCCTACGGCTTGGAGAAGAAGAAGATGAGACCTGAAAACCCTCAAATCATATGAAAACTAACGCTTTCCATTAAAATGGGGAGAACCAGAGTTCTTATAGAGTTGGGTTGTTGGGCAAACCCAAGCTCACTCTATACGGATATGTTCGAACCATGGAAAATGAGATTTCCAGATTAATGGGTCGGTTTTCACTAGAAGCGTTGATTTGTTGAGCAAACTCAAGGTCAACGTGGACAAAGGCGAAATTGGGTAGTGTACATCAGATGTACACGCATCAAGAGTTGATAACTCAATGTGTGTGCATACATCAAAAGTTGATAGCACTATTCGATAGTTGCACCTAAGATGGAAATGGTATGATTGATACCTGCCGATTGAACTAAGGTGGCTTGTTGGGCAAACCCAAGGTCATTTTAGGAATGTCGGATATCTATCTATGATGCAATTGGTATAACCGATACCTACCGATTGAACTAAGGTGGCTTGTTGGGCAAACCCAAGGTCATTTTTAGGAATGTCAGATATCGACCCACTAGGACATTTTGTCATAATGTTTCTTGGATTCGTACTAAGGGTTATGGATTCTATGAAACTAGTGGGAGCCATATGCATATCATGCAAGTCCTTATGATTATGCATCTATTCTATTCTAACATTCTCTCTCTCTATCCCTTTAGGTTGATTGAAGATGACTTCAAGTGTGAACTTGCGCTTGCTTATGGAATCGAACAAGTTAATTGGACCAAATTTTCTCGATTGGCTGAGAAATCTGAGAATTGTTCTCAGGTCTGAGGAACTGGGATATATCCTAGATGTTCCACTTCCTGATCCACCTACTGCTGATGCTTCTGATGAGGATCGAAAGCATATCGAAGCATCTTAAAGGCGGTGACATGGCTACCGTGATCATGCTTGCCTCGATGTCACCAGAGTGCGAAGCGGCGTGAGTCTATGGATGCTCATACCATAGTGTTTCATCTTAGGGAGTCGTTTGATGAGCAAGCTCGGTGCGAAAGGTTCGAGACCTCGAGGCTACTCTTCACTACTAAGATGACTCCAGGTTCATCTGCGCAGCAATATGCATCAAGATGAATGGGTATATTGAGAGATTGGCCGTCTTAGGTTTTGTCATGGATTATGAATTAAGTATTGACTTAATTCTGGTTGGATTGTTTGATAGTTATTCATAGTTCGTGTTAAACTATCGGATGAACCAAGTATCCACAACAATCTCTGAGTTGATCAATCTGCTCAAGACAGCAGAGCAAGCTATCAAGAAGGATAGCAAGCAAGTGCTGATGGTGGACTCTTCTTCTGGTTCAAAGAAAAAGAAACAGTAGAAGAAAAGGTCTAAGAAACCAAAAGGAAGTATAGCCAAGAAGAAAACCAAAGAGACTGCACCAAAAGGAACTTGCTTCCATTATGGCAAGACCGGTCCTTTGGAAGCTTAAATCAGAAGTCTATTTGGAGGCTGAAGCGTAAGAAGGCATCGATGCCTCGACTTCTTCGGTATGTTTGTCATCGAGGTTAATACTGTTTCTGATCATAACATATGGGTATTAGATAACGGTTGTGGCTCACACATATGCAATGATATGCAGGACCTCAGGGACAGTAGACAGCTCATGAAGGGAGAACTAGACCTGCGTGTGGGAAATGGAGCAAGAGTTGCTGCATTAGCCGTAGGCATTTACTTTTTGTCACTCCCCACCGGGCTTGTAATTAAATTGGATGATTGTTATTTTGTACCTGTATTAACAAAGAACATATTGTCTGTTTCTTGTTTAAATAGAACTGGTTTCCATTTGACTTTTAGTAACAATGGTTGTTCTATTAGTTTGAATGGAATGCTTTATGGTACTGGTACTTTATGCAATGGAATTTACATATTAGATATGTCACATCCAATTATGAATGTCAATGACACGAAAAGACATAAACGAGATAATTTAAAATCAACTTACTTATGGCATTGTCGCTTGGCCATATAAATGAGAGACGACAGCTAAGCTCCATAAGAGTGGTAGTTTAGTGTCATTTGATTATGAATCATATGACACATGTGCGAATCTTGTTTATTAGGCAAGATGACTAAGTTACCCTTAAGGAAAGGGTGAACAAGCGACTGGAGTATTAGACCTAATACATTCAGATGTATGTGGTCCGATGTCCATCCATGCCATAAGTGGTTGTCTTTACTTCATTACCTTTATCGATGACTATTCTCTATATGGGTACTTGTATCTGATGAGATACAAATATGAAGCATTTGAAAAGTTCAAACAATTCAGAAATGAAGTAGAAAACCAACTTGGGAAAAGTATCAAGACATTACGATCTGATCGTGGTGGGGAATACTTAGACCAAGAGTTTTGGATTATCTCGAGATAATGGGATTTTATCTCAATGGACTCCTCCTTACACACCACAAAGATAATGGTGTGGCGAGAAAGGAGAAATCGAACCTTGTTAGACATGGTACGATCAATGATGGGCTTTGCAAAGTTACCAAAATCCTTTTGGGGGTATGCAATCGAGACAGCTGTTTACTTGCTAAACATAGTCCCATCAAAGGCAGTTGATGTTACTCCATATGAGATGTGGACTAACAAAAGACCCTATCTTACTCATTTGAAAGTTTGGGGCTGTCCTGCTTATGTGAAGCGGACACAGTTAGATAAACTTGATGCAAAATCTGACAAGTGTTTGTTCGTAGGATATCCTAAAGAAACAATGGGATATCGTTCTACCTACTCACGAGGAACAAAAGGTGTTTGTTTCAAAGCATGCTGTCTTTTTAGAGAAAGAGTTTCTTTTACAAGAAGACAGTGGGAGCAAAATTGAGCTTGAAGAAGTTCAGGATGTTCGAACAGACGATATTAATCGCTGAACCTAAAATCAGAACTCATACAGATGAAGTGTGATTCAACCTTCTACAACACACGAAGTTAAGTAGGTCACGAGGATATGCTCTGCTCGAGAGAGATATGGATTTCTCGTGAATGAACAGGATGACGTATTGCTCATAGAAGATGATGAGCCTACCACCTATGAAAAGGTTCTGAAGAGTTCAGAGTCTGAGAAATGGCTTCATGCCATGCAAGCTGAAATGGATTCCATGTATGAAAACCAAGTATGGACTTTGGTTAATGCACCCGAAGGAATAAAACCCATAGGGTGTAAATGGGTTTTCAAGAAGAAAACCGACATGGATGGTAATGTAATTACCTATAAAGCAAGGCTTGTGGCTAAAGGTTTTCGTCAAAGACAAGGAGTTGACTATGACGAGACCTTGACCAAGAGCAATGCTTAAATCCATTAGAATACTCCTAGCCATCGCCACTCATTATGATTATGAGATATGGCAAATGGATGTGAAGACGACTTTCCTAAATGGAAATCTAATGAGGATGTGTATATGACACAACCCGAGGGCTTCACCTCCTATGATGGCGAAAAGGTATGCAAGCTTCAAAATCCATCTATGGATTGAAGCAAGCATCCAGGAGTTGGAATATCCGTTTTGATGAGGTAATCAAAGAGTTTGGTTTCTCACAAAATCCGGATCAATACTGTGTGTATAAGAAGGTTAATGGGACTGCAATCGTATTCCTTGTGCTATATGTGGATGACATATTATTACTAGGAAACGATGTCTCTATGCTGCAATCAGTCAAGATTTGGTTGTCCAAACAATTTTCCATGAAAGACCTTGGTGAAGCAACTTATATCCTTGGGATAAGGATCTATAGAGATAGATCAAAAAGGTTGCTTGGTCTTTCACAATCAACGTACATAGACAAGATGCTAAAGAGGTTTAGCATGGAGCAATCCAAGAGAGGGTACCTTCCCGTGACTCATGGGATAACACTCTCGAAATCTATGTGTCCTAAGACACAAGATGAGAGGATGCGCATGGATATGATCTCGTATGCATCAGCGGTAGGATCTATGATGTATACTATGCTATGTACGAGACCCGATGTATCATATGCTCTAAGTGTTACGAGCAGATACCAATCGGATCCTGGTGAGGGTCACTGGGTGGCTGTAAAGAATATCCTTAAGTACTTACGAAGGAATAAGGATGTTTTCTTGATATATGGGGATGGAGATCTCCAAGTGAGCGGGTATCAGATGCGATTTTCAACTGATAAGGATGATTCCAAATCCCAATCAGGTTATGTATTCACACTGAACGGCGGGGCAGTCAGTTGGAAGAGCTCCAAACAAGAGACGACTGCCGATTCAACAACCGAGGAAGAGTACATTGCCGCTACAGAAGCAGTAAAGGAAGCAGTTTGGATCAAGAAGTTCATTACTGAACTTGGTGTGGTTCCTAGCAGTGATGGGCCCATATAGTTGTATTGTGACAACAATGGGGCTATTGCGCAGGCGAAAGAACCACGGTCTCATCAACGATCCAAACACGTACTCCGCAGCTATCATTTGATAAGGGAGATCATAGGACGTGGTGATGTCTAGATCGAGAGAGTTCCCACCGAGCAAAATATTGCTGATCTGTTGACGAAGCCATTGTCACAGAAGAGTTTTGATTCTCATGTACTCGCCTATGGTATTATATATCAAGGCGATTGGCTTTAGGTCAAGTGGGAGATTGTTAGAGTAGTGCCCTAAAGGCAATCGCCTTTAGCGCATTTTGTACAAATTTGTGTACAGTCTTTATAAATAAATAAAAAAAGGCATATTTCATTAATTTGTTGTTCATTATTTATGAACTGATATAGATCTGTAATCAAATTAATGAAGTCCATGATATATGACATAGCATGAAGGAAATTATGACGTGATCACACTACTGAGCTTCATATCATGTGCAATTATGTCATTATCTAAATTATCCCTAGTCATAGGATTACTGAGACTGGACATCGGTAATCCGGAAAGACTAGCACATCTCATGCTCCTTGATTTGATCAAGCAGTGGATCTCAGAAACTGTAAATATGAGATATTTAGGGTTGAGATGTGGAAGCTTACTAGAGGTAGTAAGTACATTGGATGACCTTCCATGAGATCATCACATGGATGTCCTATTCTAATGTCAGTGATAATCTCATCATAGCAATGGTGCAAGTATCCTTAGACTTGAGGTGCTCAAGGATATCTTGGATACTGATTCTGTGCTTTGACTCCATTCCTTGTTGCCTTACAGAGGTCGCTCATAGGGTGGTGCTTGGGTACAGTTTGAGGTATTCGAAGGTAATTGAGTAGCCAATAGAGGATTCACCACTTCTGTGATAGCAGAAGATGATACCTATGGCCTCTTGTCAGGGTCATTACTTAGAAATCTCGTCGAGTATGTATGTCGTGAAGAGGGTCTTCAATGACATATAAAGTAATGAGTCCCAGACAAGAACTGAAATCACTGACTAGATTTGACGTAGTCAGTCTAGTGAGAGTTGACACATTGCCCATACTCATAACCAAGTGGGGTATAGGATGGTGAAAGGACGAATTGCACGGTAATTGTCTATGGAAGGGTTCGTGATATGGTTCCTGATGAATATATGTTCATTCATCAAACCAATTACTTTCCGTCAATTGGGGTCATGATGTGTTGCTAGATACCGCCATGACTTGCTTAGATTAAGTGTTGATCTAAGTGGCCAACATAACCGGAACCTAATGGGTCACACGATAAGAGTGTCTCGGAGAACTCGTAAAATAGTTTTGGACAGAGTTCCAATATATGGAGAGCAACAGATTAAATGGATCCCGATGAGATCGAGATATGTCCCGATGAGATCGCGACATCGATATTGCCGAAAAACGCTTCGGGGTTTTTCCCATACGGGACCGGTAGGCGGTAGACCAACCCAGCAGATTGGACCACTTCAAAGAATATATATATACATATATATATGATTAATTAATTAATTAATATATATATATATATATATATATATATATATATATATATATGATTAATGTGGAGGAAGGAGGAGAAGACATCATTTTGCCTTTATATATATATATATATATATAAAGGGTTAGTGGATGGATGACTCACCATTAGCATTTATTATGTCTTGAAAATGTTAAAAGACATATAGAAAGGTGAGTTAGAAAGGTCATGGTCGTGGATTGAAAAGAAAGTAAGGTTTTGAGAAAACCTAAGCCTTCACCTTCTCCATCGATTTTCACTCTCTTCTCCAAGTTTTTCATCCTCCATCTTCATTGACCTAAGCTCTCCATGAACAAAGGTAAGATCTAGCAGCCTTTAATTTGTTCTAGCTATTCCCGGTCAAAGGGTTTGTCCGGTTAGGTTCTCCGATCTCTGCGTGGATACCGTTAGAGACGGTCTCCTTTGGTCGCTCGGTTTGAGTTTGTATATATATACACATGGATCCCGGCTTTGAAGGTCCCTAATAAAATTTTGTTTTCCGCACCGTGGGCATGTGATGCTCACACCGGGATTTTCCTACAATACATATATACGTTCTACACATGCATTCTAAACATGTATTAATCATTCCAAATGTATAAACCATCTGTCATTGTCATTCGAAGACATTCAACAATATTCTCAAATGCAGCGTAATACAAAATAAAGTTTAAAATTCAAAATACATAAGTATGCTCCATGATGAAATGTTGGTGGGCTAACCAAATTACTAACTTAACAAGGCTCCTAACTAGCTTGAAGTTTCCGATGCCTTGCAAGGTCGACACTCTTCTCGATCTGCACCTGAGGAGGAGAGAGTAATGGGGTGAGCTGCGAAGCTCAGTGGCATATACGTTTATAGCCATTGGCAACGAGCCACACAATCAAGCATATATGTATATATTACTAGCAAATCCAAAGTCATCAATATATTCACATTCATATAAACATAGGTCATGCAATTTCTATTTCTCAGCATAACAATCATTATGCAACAAGTCTGTCAAATCCATCATGTGTTATGCTCAACAAATCGATCATGTATGCACAACAATTGGCTCGAGAGTTCTGTAAACGATCCGGATAAACCAAAGGTAAATCCGTAAACTATCCGAGTTCTATTTCTCAAGGATCTCGTGGCCTCAAGCGGGCAGCCGGGAGAAGGCTTTATGTCAACGTGCACGTGACTCCATCTGTAACTCTCTTACCCAAAACAAATCACATAATCCATTCGATTCATGCTCAAAGCATTTTTCACAGTTTTCTAAATTTTCATTCTTGTCCATTTCCATACGGCCTATGAAGCCATACATAATCATAATCAAAGGCATATCCAATATTCCTCATGTAATTCAATACAAGTAATGTCATATAATGCAAGCAAGCACACATCAGGCAATTTGCCCATACACACAATAACCATAAACATATTACCCACCTAGTATCGCTTGAGTATCAGACTCACTGCTATCCTTCCTCTTGCGATTGGGTCAAATCAGCTTGGTTCCCTAAAATAAACCAAGTTCTCATTTAATTAATAATCCATAGAAAATATTTCATAAAGCTTGACAATTAAAATAAAGCATTAAAGGTCTCCATCCGACTTCCAACTAAATTCTCGAACCCTTCAAAACAAATTCCGAACTTCCCTTCTTCATACAACTTGTAGCCCTTTATTTCTAGGTCACAACGGATCAAGAATCACCTTAATCGGACATCTACACCAAAAGATATGCCCAAAATACTAAAAATTTCATTTTTGGACAAAAGGGGGCTCGCCGCGAAGAGGGCCACGCTCGCCGCGGCGAAGGCGTTGCTCGCCGCGGCGAAGGTTTCGTTCGCCGCGACGAAGGCCAAGCCTTCGCGGTGAGTCGCCCGTGCACGTCGCGGCGTGCACACCTCCCCGGCACGCCGCGACGACGTGCACCATACGCATGCACGCGGGCGTGCCTAAATTCGACGCCTTGGCGTGTTTTGAAGCACGTCGCGACGTGCGGATCGGGGAAACGTTCCCGAACCCGAAAAATCTCAGATTTTCCAATTCCAATCTATTTCAAACTCAAATGCAACACATCTAAGGCATAGATCAAGACTTATACTACAGTTCTAACCCATTCTAAGCTTCCAATCCAACACAAACATATCAACCCAAGGATCTTCCCATCTTTTTCACTCAAAACCCTAAATCATCGATTCTGCTACTTTCTCCATTCTCTAGGTTAAAATCTAACCCAAAACCAAGTTAAACGAAGGATGACTTACCCGGAAATGATTCGAAACTGTCGGAAACGCTGAAACCACAAAACTCTCTTCTTCTCTTCTTCTTCTCCACCGACGACGCACTCTCCTCTTCTTCTCTTCTTCTTTTTTTTTCTTTTCCTCTTTCTCTTTCTAATTCCCTACTTAGGGCAAAAATAATATTAAGACCATAATACCCCTCTTAGCTAAGCCCAAATCCATTCCAACTCAAGCAAACTTTCCAAAATACCCTCATAAACTTTTACCTATTAATTCTCATTTAACCGTAGTAAACTCAAGTAAACCCACTAATGTTCTCAAGTTAATCAAATCAAAGCATAAAACCACAATTACCACAATTCATGCTTAATATCATCATATAAAAAAATTCGAGGCCTAACAAATTAAGATTAGCTGCTCAAAGTTCATTAATGATATCAAAAGCAACAGTCGAGAGAGCCAAAAATTGAACAAATGGAATACGTGAAAGGGCATCAACAGCACCATTTAACTTACCAGGCCGATACACAATTTCGAAATCATAACCAATTAATTTGCCTAACAATATTTGTTGCTCTGGGGTTTGGATTACTTGTTCTGTAAGAGTCTTTAGGGACTGTTGATCAGTAATAATTGTGAATTTCCGCCCCAGAAAATATTGTCGCCATTTGGAAATAGCCTAAGTAATTGCGTACATCTTCCTTTGGTACGCAGACTCTTGCTGCATTCGGACACTTAGTTGTTGACTAAAGAAGGCGATGGGATGTTTTTTTGAGACAACACTACTCCGATTCCCGTGCCTGATGCATCTATCTTTACAGTGAAGGCTTTGGTGAAGTCAGGTAGCCCTAAAACAGAGGCGATACTCAATACTTGCTTAAGCATTTCAAAAGCCTGTGCAGTCTCCGTATTCCACCGAAAGTTGTCCTTGCGAAGTAAGTCCGTAAGAGGGCTAGCAATAAAAGTAAAATGACGTATGAAGCGACGGTAATACCCAGCCAAGCTGAGAAAACCACGAACGTGCTTAACAGAACTGGGGGTGGGCCAATTCTAAATTGCTATGATTTTTTTAGGGTCGAACGCAACTCCCTGGTAGGAGATTACATGCCCAAGATAGCCCACTGTAGTTTGGCCAAAAAGGCACTTAGATCGTTTGGCCACCAAGTGATTGGCTCGAAAGACTGATAAAACAAGGTGAAGGTGCTCCAAGTGTGGCTCCCAAGTAGGACTATAGATCAAGATGTCATTGAAAAAAATGAGGACAAAGTGGCGTAGGTAAGGGTGAAACACATTATTCATTAAGCTCTGAAAGGTTGAGGGTGCATTGGTAAGTCTGAACGGCATAACAAGGAATTCGTAGTGTCCGTCGTGCGTTCGAAATGTTGTCTTACACTCGTCCCCCACTCAGACCCTAACCTGATGATACGCAGCCAGCAAATCCAATTTGGAAAAATATTTGGCCCCAAACAATTCATCAAATAGCTCATCAATTGACGGAATAGGAAAGCGATCCTTGACGGTGATTGCATTCAGGGCCCGATAATCAACACAAAAGCGCCACGTGCCATCCTTCTTCCTCACCAACAGGGCAGGAGAAGAGAAGGGACTTGTGCTTGGCCGAATGACCCCTTCTTGCAACATCTCAGTGACCAATTTTTCAAGTTCCTGTTTCTGAAAATGGGGATACTGGTATGGTTTCACATTGACGGGCTCGTTATTAGGCAGCAAATAAATAGAGTGATCGCAGTCGCGATGAGGGGGTAGGCCTTGAGGTTTAAGAAACACATCTGCAAATGAGCCCAACAATTCCTCAACGTCAGCATGAGTCGGAGCAGTACTACTTGCGATTAGGGAGACCAAATCTAATCGGAAATATTCGGCAATAGTACTGATGTGATGTAGTCGACGTAACCCGTTAAATTGAATCGCCTGGGCCACCGGAGGGGCTTCTCCAGTCCAACGTATTTGTTGACCGTGATGAGTGAATTCAAAAATAGAGGCACTATAATCCATCATAACTAGCCCAAGTGTAGATAACCAAGCGACACCGAGAACCATATCCTAACCTTGGATAGGAAGAACATAGAAATCAACAGCAATTTCGGTGCCCTGAATGAGTAAGGGAACCTGCTTGACTATGCCAGTGCAAAGTAGACGCTCCCCACTGCCAACTAGAACTGAAAAACTTGGAGCCATAGTGACTGGTAAGTTCAAAAACTTGGCCACCCTGGTCTGGACAAAATTATGGGTACTACCTCCATCAAGGAGTACCTGAACTGGGTTATCGTGCACCGTGCCTTGAAATCGAAGGGTAGAAGGAGAACAGCCCCCAGCGAGAGCATTATAGGAGATGGTGGAATGTGGTTCGGAAGGTGGAATAGGGCTGGAAAATGCAGAGTCGACAACTGTAGGTTCATGGGATGGTGAGAGGGTAGGCGGATCTGTAGAATCCGGTGGGACAAAATCATCTTCCAATAAAAGTAGCTGTGATTTGGCCTTGCATTTGTGACCCCATGTGTACTTCTCATCACAATGATAGCAAAGACCTTTAGCACGCCGTTGAGCAGCTTTTGACAGAGTTAAGCGGCAAAAGGGAACTCGGCTGCCACTAGGTGATGTCATCGTGGGTGGTGCAACAGTAGGCGTGAAATGAGTAGTGGTGGAGGTGGGTGGGGGGGCTTCGAATGACCAAGAGAGGGTTTGAGAAAACCTTTTTCAAATTGTGTTCTTTGCTCATGGAGGTGGGCTAGACTCATTGCTGCATCCAATGTGGTGGGTTTATGTACTAAAACAGAGTGTTTAATGTCAGCCCGTAAACCCAAAATAAAATAGTGGACAAGAAAATGGGTTGGCAAATGCACTGTGCGATTGGTGATGGCTTCAAACTGAGTAGTGACTCACGGAAGAAACCTACTGGAGCTTGGCCAAGAGATCTTCAGGTTCCTCAAGATCACGTGGTCTGAAGCGTTTTAAAATAGCCTTTGTGAATGGTTGCCAACCAGAGAGCTGATGGTTACGGTGCATCCAATCATACCAGTTCGTTGCAGCATCATCGAAGTAAAAAGAAGAAATAATGACACGATCGTCCATATGAATTTGATAAAACTCAAAATAACGATCAGCCTGGATGACCCAACGATCCGGATGGACTCCAGAAAAATAAACCATTTGCACTAGAGCGGGTTTGTGGCGGCCAAGAGGATTGAAACCGGACCCATCCATAGAAGGAGAAGCACCCTTTGAATCAGCCGACCCCAGAGGATTTGTGAGGAGACATGGCAGAGAAACGACCCAGCAGTTCTTGGAGAAGGCGTTTTTGGTCCTCCACAGCGGAAGTTAACAAATCAAAGTCGCGCCTCAAAGTAGACTGAGAGTCGGCAATGGATTTGACGTTATCATCTAAAACCTTCATACGTATTTGATGCTCTACCATCTTTGTAGAGGGTTAATGAAAGTGCCAATGTTGTGTTTGTTTCTCAACAACAGTAAAGAAAAATATATAAGAGCCAAGGAAATTCAATGAAATTGGATTCTATATTGATTTCAGCTGGGTTACGTGAAACCCGCAGCATGCTATAATGAAAGTTTCAGAAACAGAGATGAGAGACAGAGAGAATCAAGGATGAGAGAAGAGAAGACAAATAGCAAAATAGTGATATCATAACAACTTTCTGGTGAACTTGTCCTAATAAACGAACCCTTCTAACGCATCGCATGATTCTAACGCCTTCAAATGTAATCGCATGAATCATTACGCATCCTTGGACGTGGCAGTAGCTGAGTTGGCAGCCCACACATAACCTTGAAGTCTGCTAGAATCAACCCTGGTCCTTGAGCTTCTTCATAGGACCTGAGGAGCACTGGGTCCATCATCAACGTTGAGCTGCTGCTACTTCTGCGTTGATGGTCCATTCACAACATAATCTCTTTTCTTTTTTCAGCTCACTATCTAAGCTCGTTGAGCCATGTTTGTTCTCTGTATTATATTGGAGTGGTTGGCTTCCAGAATTTTTTTTTAACAGTATGATTTGACTTCATTACTTGACCAGTTAATGCGTAGTTTAGAGCTTTTCTATTCGAATCCCCAGTAGTATTATCCATTTTGTGATTGATATCCATTTTGCAGTCATTCAATATTTTGCGCGATCAAATTGGACAGAAGTATGATTCACATTACGATTCATTTAACCCAGCTGAATATAGTCCACAAACAAGTCAAAGGGTGAGCAAAAAGCATCTTTGTCTTTTCCTGAATATTTACTTTGTTTTTAATCCAAGTTTGGTGTATATACTTCTCTGTGGAAATGGTGAATTTCAACAATGAGGAAATTTGGTGCCTTAAGTAATACTTACATGGAACCATATGCATTTTAATGTAAGGCTTTCGTTCCCCCTCTTTCTGTCCTTTGGCTGAGAACATGTTTTCTTCATTCAGATAAATATTTAGATTTCAGCTTTTCTACGCATCAGCATTCTGGATTTAGATGTGAATCTATAATATAGTACTCCTTGTATGTTCGTTGTCATTTTATGAAATAAAGGACCAACGATGGAGCTCTTTTCCATTTCTTTCACATAAAAAAGTTATGATTTGGTTACCTTAGTTTCCATGTTGATGGTTCAAGCCAATGTTTAAAAAACGAAAATGAAATTCACATAATTGCTATGAGGTTGAGAATATTAGTATTGTGGAATTATATTTCCTCTGATGTTAGAAAAAATATTGTAGCAACAACTTTTGTGACATTGCCATCAGCATCTAGCAGGAATAATAATATGGAGTTTAGTTTTTCTCCAAATTAAACATATTGTTGTCTTCTATCTTGTGTGGTCATTTTAGCATCCATGTATGACGCAGAAACCTTTTCTAGAGTTATTTATATTGTTGTGGACTATCTGTGGAGTATTTTTGGCACTATACTACTGGTCCTCTATTTGACATGATCTTTTCTTATAACAGCAAAGCTATTTGTGAAATAAGTGACATAGAACTGTTAATACTAAACAATTTTCATTTTGTTATAAAAGATAGAAAATGGTGTGCCACTAATGGTTAATACACCACTTAATTATTAATGCACCAAATGCACCACTTAATTGTTAGTACACCAAACGCACCACTTAATAGTTGGTGAACCACTTTTATTATCATAGTATTTTATTAGAAATTTTGTACTATAAATAGAAGGGTTAGATACACCATTTTGATAAGAAGAATTCTCCTCTCCCAAATATTCTTGCATTTTAGTTTCGGTTTTATAACACGTTATCAGCACGAAGCTCTAATATCTACATTTCGGCTTATCAACTTCAAGCAATCATAAGGTTCTTCCGTTTACGTACATCAAACAAACGTAAGGTTCTTCCGTTTACGTACATCAAATAAATGTAAGTTCTTCCATTTATTTTTCCATTTATCTACATTAATTCTACTTATGATATTATTAATTTTACTACATATATCTTATTATCAATTATGTGTTTTAGATAAATAATTTAATAATATATATTATAACGGCTAGTTAACGGTAAAAAAAATAACGGCTAGTTAACGGTAAAAAAAATAATGGCTAGTTAACGGTCATTTTTTTTCTATAAATAGATACCACTTCTACATATTTTACTTCATCCCTACACATTATTTCATACCTCAAAATATAATTCAAATGTTGTCCGCTACATTATGTTTTTGTATAATTATTGCCATTATGTATCTTTGTTTTATTCTTAGTGTAGAGCTAAATGATTCCGATCGCAATTTTTTTCTCTTAGTAATAGCATTTTGTATGATCCCTTTGTTGCTTATTGGCATAGCATATGAGCATGGCATGTGATTTATTTAATTTAATATCTATTTGAATAACTGTATTAATTATTTCTCTCTATTGTATAATAGTTGCCAACATGTCCAATCTTGTCAAAATTGAGTTCGCTGCTCTTGATGTTGCGGGCCATAATTATATGTCATGGATGATTGATGTTGAAATGCATCTTGAATCAATGGATCTTTTAGATACCATTAAAGAAAATAATACAACATCAAAACAAAATAAAGCCAAAGTGATGATCTTCATTCGTCGTCATCTTGATGAGGGATTAAAAATAAAATACCTCACAATTAAAGATCCAAGTCATTTGTGGAAAAATTTATAAGAAAGATATGACCATCAAAAGGAAGTTTTACTTCCGGCTTCTCGTGATAAATGGAGAGCTTTACGTTTCCAAGATTTTAAAAAGGTCAATGAGTATAACTCAGCTATGTTTAGAATTGTCTCACAACTACAATTTTGTGGGCAAACAATCACCGAGGAAGATATGTTAGAAAAAACATACTCCACCTTCCACGCATCAAATGTAACATTGCAACAACAATATCAAGTGCGTGGATTTAAAAAATACTCTGACCTGATTTCATGCCTCCTTGTAGCCGAGAAGAATAATGAACTTTTGATGAAAAATTATCAATCCCGCCTCATGGCGCAAGCATTTCCGAGTTTAATATTGCAATTGAAATGACAATGAAAGAAAACATCATCACGGCCTAGTCGTGGTCGCGGTCATGGTCGCGGGCCACGGTAAAGAACTACATTCGTGGTCGTGGTAGTGGACGTGGCCGAGGAAGTTATCCATATAACTCCTTTCAAAGAAGTACGAGCCACCACAATAACAAGCACCATATTAATGATGTTCATGGAAGTTCTTCTAGGACTTCAGGAGATTCTTGCCTTAGATGTGGTACAAAAGGACATTGGGCTAAAGTTTGTCAAGTTTCTGAACATCTATGTCAGTTATATAAAGCATCCTTAAAAAGGAAAGAAAAGGAAGTGAATTTTACTGAACAACGCCCTTTAGGTGATTCAACTGACCTTGATGCTTTTGATTTTGATTTCATTGAGAATCATAATCCTTCAGATGACTCTACATATTTGAATGCTTCAGATTTTATTGATGATTTTGTGGATCAAGACATTGTTGGTGGCAATAGCAATGGAAATTAAAATAATATACTTATGCTTGTGTTATGTATTCTTATGCTTGTTGTGGTAGTTAAAATATCATCTTTTTCTCTTTATTAAAGTTCTTGCGTAATTTTCTCATTAGCTTATTTATTTTATGTGAAGTTTTGATATGGATCGCTTACGAAGAGGAGCGGAAAATAATGATAATTTATGCATACCAGATAAAGGGCACAACGCACACTATCCTCGAAGATAAGAGGTTCTTTTAGAATTAAAACCAACAAAACAATTGTGAACACAATATCGTGTTCTATGACTTGATTGAAGGAATTGGCAAGGCAAATTTCACATTACCAAATGACACAAAGTTCACAATACATGATGCCTTATTTCATGCCTAAAGTCTAAAAGAAATTTGTTGAGTTTTAATGATATATATTCTCATCAATATGATACTCATCTGAATCGAGGCAAATATGAAATATATGTATCTTACAACTTGAAAATCAGGAAAGATAAATTTATTGGAAAAACTACCAATGCTCCCTACTGGATTGCATTATACATATATAAATGTGATGGAATCTAATATGGTAGTGAAAGCAAAACACATTGATCCTTCAATGATATCTATTTGGCATGATCGTCTAGGTCATCCAGGATCAACAATGATGCGAAAAATAATTGAGAATACACATGGACATCCATTGAGTAATAAAATGATTACTCAAATCAATAAGAGTGCATGTACATCTTATTCTCTTGGAAAACTGATCATAAGGCCATCACCAGATAAAATAAAATTGGAATCACTTACTTTTCTTGAACGTATTCAAGGTGATATATGTGGACCATTTCGATATTTTATGGTATTGATAGATGCCTCCAGCAGATGGTCTCATGTTTGTCTACTATCAACTTGTAATATGGCATTTTCAAGATTTCTTGCACAAATTATTAAATTACGAGCACAATTTCCTGACTATACAATAAAAAAAGTCAGACTCGATAATGCTGGTGAATTCACATCCCAAACTTTCAATGACTATTGTATGTCAACTGGGATTATGGTCGAGCATCCTATTGCTCATGTGTATACTCAAAATGGTTTAGCTGAATCTTTAATTAAACGCCTTCAGCTTATTGCTAGACCATTGATGATGAGAACAAAGCTTCCAATTTCCGTATGGGGTCATGCAATTTTACATGCGGAGGCATTAATTCCAATCCGACCAAGTGCATATCATAACTACTCCCCACTACAACTTGCATTTGGTCAAGAACCAAATATCTCCCATTTGAGAATTTTTGGTTGTGCAGTATATGTGCCTATTGCACCACCACAACGTAGTAAAATGGGACCTCAAAGAAGATTGGGGATATATGTCGGCTATGAAAGTACATCTATTATTAGATATCTTGAACCTCAAACAGGTGATGTGTTTACAGCAAGTTTTGCTGATTGTCATTTTGATGAAAATACTTTCCCGACATTAGGGGGAGATAATAAACAACTGATGAAAGAAATTACATGGTGCGAACCATCATTATTGTATCTTGATCAAAGCAGAAAAGAATGCGAAACAGAAGTGCAAAGAATTGCAAATCAATTACCAGATGCTTTTACAGATACAAAAATAGTGACTAAATCATTTATACCAGCTGTAAATACTCCTGCTCGGATTCAAATCCCAAAAGGACAATCTGAGAACATGGTCACTTATGAATCTACGACACGCATGAAGCGTGGTAGACCAATCGGTTCCAAAGATAAAAATTCTTGAAAAAGAAAAGGAGCAAATGTGATTAATGACCCCAAGATAGATAAAAGTGTTCCTTTAGAAACACAAGATGAGGATAGTGTCCCAGAAGAGACACAAACTGACATTACTCAAGAAATCACAATTAATTATATTCACACAAAAGAATTATGGAACCAGAATGATATGAAAGAGATTGATGAAATATTTTCTTATGTTATAGCATGTGATATCATCAATGAAAATGAAGATCCCGAACCAAGATCTATCATTGAATGTCAAAATAGACATGATTGGGTTCAATGGAAAGATGCTATTGTAGTCGAATTAAATTCTCTGAACAAGCGTAATGTGTTTGGACCTATTGTCCTTACACCCTAAAGTGTAAAGCCTGTAGGTTACAAATGGGTTTTTGTTCGAAAACGAAATGAGAAAAATGAGATTGTGAGATACAAAGCTCGACTTGTTGCACAAGGTTTTTCTCAAAGACCCGGAATTGACTATGAACAAACATACTCTCCTGTTATGGATACAATTACCTTTAGATATTTAATCACTTAATTCTTCGTAAAGCGGAAATGTGTCTTCTGGATGTTGTTATGACTTACATCAGACGGATCACTTGATAGTGATATTTACATGAAAATCCCTGAAGGATTCAAAATGCCTGTAGCATTAAAATCACAACCAAAGGAAAAGTATTTGATCAAATTGCAAAGATCCTTATATGGACTAAAGCAACTGGACGCACGTGGTACAATCGCTCAAGTTTAGTATCTATCAAAGAAAGGATATGTAAATAGTCCTATTTGCCCTCATGCTTTTATAAAGAAAACAACATCCGGATATGTGATTATCGCTGCCTATGTTGACGATTTGAATATCATTGGTACTGCTAAAGAAATCCAAGAAACAGTGGTGTACTTAAAGAAGGAATTTGAAATGAAAGATCTTGGAAAAACTACATATTGTCTTGGTCTGCAAATTGAGGATAGACCAAGCGGAATATTTGTGCATCAATCGACATATACAGAAAAGATATTGAGGCGTTTCAATATGGATAAAGCAACTCCGTTAAGTACACCAATGGTTGGTAGATCGCTTAATGTTGAGAAGGATCCATTTCGCCCTTGTGAAGAAAACGAAAAAGTTCTTGATTCTAAAACGTCATATCTGAGTACGATAGGAGCTCTCATGTATCTAGCTAATTGTACTAGACCTGATATAGCTTTTGCTATTAATCTACTAGCAAGATTTAGCTCATTTCCTATGAAAAGGCACTGGAATGGAATTAAACATCTATTTCGTTATCTTCGAGGTACAATTGATTTGGGATTATTTTATGCTAAAAATGCAAAACAAGTTTTGGTTGGTTATGTAGATGCAGGTTACCTATCAGATCTGCATAAAGCCAGATCCCAAACTGGTTATGTATTTACGTATGGAGGCACTGCAATTTCTTGGCATTCACAGAAACAAACACTTATTGCTACTTCTTCAAATCATGCTGAAATCGTTACACTTCATGAAGCAAACCGAGAATGTGTATGGTTAAGGTCAATAACGAACCACATTTTAACAACTTGTGGCTTATCAACCAACAAAGAATCAACAATCATATATGAAGACAATGCAACATGTATCGCTCAAATAAAGGAGGGTTATATCAAAAGTGATAGAACCAAACATATCCCTCCGACATTTTTTCAATTCACCCAAGATCTCGAAAAGAGCAAAGAAATCAACATCTAGTATATTCAATCAAACGACAATACTGCGGATCTTTTCACAAAGGCACTTCCTACTACACCTTTCAGGAAGCATGTCCACGAGATTGGAATGCGACATCTAAGAAATTTGTTAGGAAGAGCTCATCGTGTTAAATGAGGGGAAGCTTATGCAGTTGCACTCTTTTTTCATTATCATGGTTTTTATCCTACTAGGTTTTTCCTGATAAGGTTTTTAACGAGGCAACACCAAATGCGTATCAAGGCCAGAGAAGAAATAATTAGATGGCACACCAAGGGGGAGTGTTATAAAAGATAGAAAATGGTGTGCCACTAATGGTTAATACACCACTTAATTGTTAATGCACCAAATGCACCACTTAATTGTTAGTACACCAAATGCACCACTTAATAGTTAGTGAACCACTTCTATTATCATAGTATTTTATTAGAAATTTTGTACTATAAATAGAAGGGTTAACTTGATGTAAGATACACCATTTTGATAAGAAGAATTCTTCTCTCCCAAATATTCTTGCATTTTAGTTTCGGTTTTATAACACATTTATCCATTTTCTTCTTTTTGAATTCTGGGGGATCTAAGGAAATTTTGTTATTCTTACGATACTCTTGAAGCTGATGATGCTTTTGTGCACAAACAATTGTGCAGATTGTTTCTATTTTGTTGTATTTATCTGATGTAGAAGAAGGCGGAGAAACCATGTTTCCTTTTGAGGTAGATGACAACACTTCTTACTCTCATCGTTATACCAGACTAATGCTTTTAGTCACTAATGTTTAAAATGCTATTTTACTGTAGAATGGTGCAAAAATTACTTCCAAGTATGATTATAAAAGGCGTATTGGTGTAAAAGTGAAGCCTAGGCAAGGCGATGGATTATTATTTTACTCTCTGTTTCCGAACGGTACAATTGATCGGGTAATTTTAACTAATTTCTTGATTTGTCTATCTTTATTTTTTGTTTTGACGATTTCTCAAGTGACATGAGAACATTGTATGAGAAATTCTATTCTCACTTCCTTGTAATTATGATCTTAAAAAGACTATTATTTTTGCAGACATCACTTCATGGAAGCTGCCCTGTTGTCAAAGGGGAGAAATGGGTTGCAACCAAATGGATTAGAGATCAAGTGCAAAATGAATGATATAATGGTTTTATCTGCAGTGGACAACTAGTTATGCGTCATCTACTCTCAAGTCTGCTTGAAATTTATGATTCACTTTATATAGATGGTTGCACAACAAAACCTTCGAGAATGTAGAAATGTCAAGTTAAGGACATGTTAAGGAGAAAGCTTTTGCCACCGCCTTCGTGTGTTTGTCGTGTTTCGGAAGAGCGCTCTTTCCTCCCCCCTTGTCTAGTCTTTCCATGTTACCCTAGTACTACTAATTATTATAAGGGTAATTTGTTCGATTTGATTTGCTCATTAGAAACATTCATTGTAATCTTTGTTCTGGTGCTACTCAATTGAATTTAAAATATACACAATGCTTAAGGAGCTGACTTTATTACGAGTATACTTAATTTATAAATTAATTTTAGGAGTCCAAAATTCATTTATTTCGAGATGAAATGAGGTAATTGAAAAGCAGAATAATTATTTTTATTATTTACTTGAATAGTTTACAAGAGTATATACAGGAGATATCCTTAAAATATATCTTAGAAATTATGGACATACACAATCATATAAATACTTATAGGAATATATATATATATATATATATACAACTAATTAATAACCTTGTCCCGTAAAGCCCTTTAACTAATTATTTCCTGTGCATAATATGGACATTTGCCCTCAAGTTAGTGAATGAGACTTTCATTCCCAACTTGCCAATTATCTCCTTTAGGGGGAGTTTTGACTATATGACAAAAAATGTCCAAAAAGGGAGAGAATGTTAAGATATATAGTATATATCTTTTTATTTAATTTTGGCATCTTATTTATTAATTGGACATATAAGATATTAATTGAATAATGACTTAGATTCAAAAAGCTATTGGTGATAATCTTCTAGTTGAGATAGAGTCCTATCCTTAATTAATGTGTATCTTGACAAGAAGTATGATGGATTATGTGGGTGAGGTAAATATGTGTATTACTGGATTTTGTGGAAAAAAAAAGAGAAAAGGAATTTGTTTTACGTGTTGGTCAAGAGTTCTTGCTAGTGAGTATCGTGGATGTATTTATCAATGGAAAAGGTGGATTTCGTGGGTGTTGGATCAACGGTGTAGTAGGAATTAATTGATTTCTGGAAAATATATAGCTGAAGTTGTGCATGTGTTCTGGAAATACATACATCGTGGTTTAACTTTTGATTTCCTAGAGTTGTTCTTATGGGACTGTGTGTGAAATATACATGGTGTGTGTAGTGTCCCATATGGTTTAACTGGACTTGTAGAAGCTAGACAATGGGTTTTCGACTGGAAGATAGTTTAGCACTGCATGCATGCCTCTGTTGTGTATCATTGATTAATTGAGCAGCTGTGGTCTTGTTCTGAAGCTATCGTAAATCAGTCCAACTGGTGGACAATTATTCATATGTATTTCAGGAAGTTGAAACTATATGGAAGTCCTTGTTTTATCTCAAGTATATCATTGTTCTATTCTTAGTTGATTGATTACTTGAGTTATTTTTATTAATTATCTTTTAATTAAATTTTATTTAGAAAAATCCTCTGACAAAGTTAACACGAGTCGGTCATGTTATTAGGTGTGAAATTATTTCATGGGAAGTGAGGTTAAGAGATAATGTTAAGGGTTGAGTGATATCGGCTCAGTAAAGCCTTGGGTAAATCTATTGTACTTTCTTAAAAGTATTAAGCTAGGTGAGGGCCTCACAGACGTAGGCAAGGTGTGTCGAACTGCGTTACCAAATTTTTGGTGCTTTTTATTATTTCATTTTTGATTGCTTTTGTTTTCGTTTATGCTAGAGATGTCCATGGTAAAATTGGAAAGTTGCGAAACTACCACCCCCTTCGGTTTTTATCAATTGGTATCAGAGCAAGATTGCCGAGTCAGAACTTAGTAGCAGGTTGGTGTGGATCCGAGTTTTGCAATCATTATAAAAGAAGGAGCATCAATTATTAGGTCATTACTGTTGGACGGTTCCAATTATCCTGCATGGAAACCACGGATAAGAGTCTTTATTTAGGCACAGGAAACAAGAGCATGAAACTCGGTGTTACATGGCTGAACACATCCGATGATTACTGACGATAAGGAAGAGACAGTTCTTAAACATCCATTTGAATGGACAAGAGTTGAAGAAGATGTAGGAAAATCCCGGGAGGTACATCACATGTACCAGCAGCGGAAAACAAAAATTTTTGTTCCCGGGACCTTCCCGAAACCCAGGATCCAGGTGTCGGTATGAAGACTCAAACCTGAATAGCAAATAGAGACTATCTTTAAAGGTATCCACGCAGAGATCAGAAAACCTAACCGGATCAAACCCCTTTGACCCGGGAATAGCTAGAACAAAATAAAGGCTGCTAGACCCTACCTTTGTCCTTGAGAGCTTGGATCGATGTTGAAACCTTGTGCTTGGAGAAGGAGAAGTTCGTTGATGCTTGATGAGAAAGAAGAAAATTCAAAGCTTTCAACCTTAACACTTAAGGAAACTCACTTCTCTTCTAACCTTAATGAGCATCGACGGCACACCCACCTTTTAAGCCCTCTTATGTTGATTTTTTTAACAAATAAAAGACTTCCATAAGATGCTTACATATGGATGATTAATGGCCGCTCATTTATTAATGGAATAAACTAATAAGCTTTGAAAAGTCAAAGCTTATCCTCCCTTTTCTCAAATCCAACGACAAGGTCTAAATAATATAATAATTAATTAATTAATTTACTTAATTAATTAATTAGAATATAAATGCTAAGGTCCATCATATCGGGTCGGTCCTAACGGCTTATAGGGCCCCGTAAGGTCAAAGCGACTCTAAACCTTTCTTAGCAATATTGATGTCGCGATCTCATGGGACATATCCCAATCCCATTGGGATCCATTTAATCCTAATGTTTCCATTATTGGAACTCGTCCAATTACTATTTTCTGATTCTCTCGAATCACTCTTATGCGTGTGACCCTTTAGGTTCCGGTTATGTTGGCCACTTAGATTAACAATTAATCTGAGCAAGTCATGAGCGGTATCTAGCAACACATCATAACCCCCAATTGACCGGAAAGTAATCGGTTTGATGTATTCATCACGAACCAGATCACGAACCCTTCCATAGACAATTACTGTGCAATTCGTCCTTTCACCATCCTATACCCCACTTGGTTATGAGTATGGTCAAAGTGTCAACTCTCACTAGACTGATTCTAGCCCAAGTGATAACAGATCTCGTCCTAGGACCCATTACTCTATATGTCCATGAAGACACTCTTCATGACATATTCACTCTGGCCAGAGATTTCTGAGTAATGATCCTGACAAGAGGCCGTGGGTATCTCCTCCGCTAATCCGTAAGTGGTGAATCCTTTATTGGCTACTCAATTATCTTGAATACCTCAAGTGCACCCAAGCACCACCCTATGAGCTACCTCCGAAGGCAACAAGGAATGGAGTCAGCACGTAATCAAGATTCAAGATATCCTCGAGTACCTCAAGTCTAAGGATACTTGCACCATTGCTATGATGAGATTATCACCGACACTAGATAAGATATCCATGTGATGATCTCATGGCGTGTCACCCAATGAACTTACTACCGCTAGTAAGCATCCACATGTCAATTCTAAATATCTCATATTTACAGCTTCGAGATCCACCGCTGATCCAATCAAGGAATATGACATGTGCTAGTCTATCCGGATTAATGATGTCCAGTCTCATTAATCCTATGACTAGGGAGAATTTAGATACTGACATAATTGCACATGATAGGAATCTCAGGAGTATGATCACATCATAATTTCCTTTATGCTATGTCATATATCATGGACTTCATTAATCTGATTAAAGATCCAATCAATTCATAAACAATGTTCATGAACATCAAATTAATGAATTATGCCTTTTCTTTATTTATTCATTCAGTCTGCATACGACTGTGAATAAAACGCGCTAAAGGGGATTGCCTTTAGGGCACAAATAAACAGTACCGTCCTTGAATAAGTCAACTTATCCAATGTACAAGTCGACTTATCGGTACCGAGCAAGCATAAGTCGACTTACACATGGTATAAGTCGACTTACCACTTACAAATCTCCCACTTGACCTAAAGCCAATCGCCTTGGTATCTAATACCATAAGCGCGTCCATGAGAATCACAATTCTCCTGTGACAATGGCTTTGTCAATGGATCAGCAACACTTTGGTCTGTGGGAATTCTTTCTATCAGGATATCATCTCGACTAATGATCTTCCGAATCGGCGGAGTACATGTTCGGATCGTCGATGAGACCTTGGTTCCTTTGCCTGCGCACTAGCCCCATTGTATCACAATACAATCCTATGGGCCCATCACAGCTAGGGACTAGATCAAGTTCAGTAATGAACTTCTTGATCCAAACTGCTTCCTTTGCGCATCTCATGCGGCAGGTACTCTGCCTCGGTTGTTGAATCAGCAGTCCTCTCTTGTTTGGAACTCTTTCCAACTGACCGCCACGCTATTCAGTGTGAATGTATATAACCTGATCATGATTCAGAATCATCCTTATCAGATTAGATATTAGCATCTGAATGCCCACTCACGTGGAGATTTCCATCCCCAAACATCAAGAAAACATCCTTAGTGCTTCACAAGTACTTGAGGATATTCTCGATGACCACCCAAAGGACCCTCACCAGATCCGATTGGTATCCGCCGTAACACTTAGAGCATACGATACATCGGGCTTCGTCACATAGCATCGTTTCATGCTAAACCTCTTTAGCATCTCATCTATGTACGATGCTTGGAAAGACCAAGCAACCTTTGATCTATCTGCATAAATCTATATCCCAAGGATATAAGTTGCTTTACCAAGGTCTTTCAAGACAAATTGTTTGGACAACCAAATTTTAATCGATTGCAAAGATAGAGACATCGCTTCCGAGTAAAAGATGTCATCTACATACAACACAAGGAATACGATTGCAGTCTCACTAACCTTCTTATACACACAATAATCATCCGGATTTTATGAGAAACCAAACTCTTTGATTAACTCGTCAAGCGGACATTTCAACTCTGGATGCTTCAGATCAATCCATACATGGATTTCTGAAGCTTGCATACCATTTCGCCATCATAGGAGGTGAAGCCCTATGGTTGTGTCATATACACATTCTCGGGTAGATTTCCTCTCAGGAAAGCTATCTTCACATCCATTTGCCATATCTCATAATCATAATGAGTGGCTATGGCTAGGAGTATCCTAATGGATTAAAGCATTGCTACTAGGCTGAAGGTCTCGTCGTAGTCAACTCCTTGTCTTTGACGAAATCCTTTGTCCATTAGTCTCACTTCATAGGTAATCAGATTACCATCCATGTTGGTTTTCTTCTAAAACCTCTTTGCACCCTGTGGGTTTTATCCCTTTAGGTGCAACAACCAAAGTCCATACTTGGTTTACATACATGGAATCCATTTCAGACTTCATGGCACGGAGCCATTTGTCAGACTCTGAACTTTTCAGAACCTCTTCATAGGTAGTAGGCTCATCACTTTCTATGAGCAATACGTCATTCTGTTCACTTACGAGAAATTCACATCTCTCGGGAACAGTGCGTATCCTACTTGACCTACGAACTTCGTGTGTAGCAGAAGGTTGAACTGTTATCTCATCTATATGAGTGATGTTTGAGTTCAGCGATTGATCTATGTTTGTTCGAGCATCTTGAACTTCTCCAAGTTCAACTTTGCTCCCATCGCCCTCTTACGTAAGAAACTCTTTCTAAGAAAACAAAGATGCTTTGAAACAAACACTTTTGTTCCTCAAAGAAGGTATATCCTACTTAACAAACATTTGTCGACTTTGATCAAGTTAATCTGACCGTGTCCGCTTCACATAAGCGTGACAACCCCAAACTTTCGATGAGAAAGATAGGATTTTCGTTAGTCCATATCTCCATATGGAGTAACCTCAACTGCCTTTAATGGAACTCTGCTTAGCAAGTAAACAAGTTGTCTCAAGCGATACTCCCAAAACTTTGTAAAACCTATCATCAATCGCACCATGTCTAACAAGGTTCGATTTCTCCTTTCAGCCACACCATTGTCTTTGCGGCGTGTAAGGAGGAGTGAATCGAGATAAAAGCCCATTATCTCGTGAGATAATCCAAAACTGCTGGTCTAAGTATTTTCCACCACGATCGATCGTAATGTCTTCATACTTTTACCAAGTTAGTTTTCTACTTCATTTCGAATTATTTGAACTATTCAAATGCTTGATTTGTATCTCATCGACATGATACCTATATCGTGAATAATCACCGATAAAAGTATCTCAAGTAAAACAACCACTTCGCATGGATGGACATCGGACCACATACATCCGAATGTATTAGGTCTAATATTCCATTCACTGCTCACCCTTTCCTTTAAAGGATAACTTAGTCATCTTGCCTAATAAACAAGATTCACATGTGTCATATGATTTATAATCAAATGATCCTAAACATCCACTCTTATGGAGCTTAGCGATGCGTGTCTCATTTATATGGCCTGTCGACAATGCCATAAGTAAGTTGATTTTAAATTATCTCGATTATGTCTTTCCGTCATTGACATTCATAATGGATATGACATATCTAATATGTCAATTCTATTGCATAATGTACCAAGACCATAGAGCATTCCATTCAACTAATAGAACAACCATTGCTTCTAAAAGTCAAATGGAAATCAGCTCTAATTAAACATAAAACATAATGATATGTTCTTTGTTTAAACGGGTACAAAATGACAATCATCCAATTTGAATATAAGCTCACTAGGAGTAACAAGACATAAGTGTTCACGGCTAATGTAGCAACTCTTGCCGCATTACCTACACGAAGGTCTAGTTCTCCTCGAATGAGCTTTCTCGTCCCCGAGGCCCCGTGATATCATTTCATATGTGTGAGCCACAACCGTATCAAAGACCGATATGTTTTGATCAGAATAGTATTAACCTCAATGACAAACATAATTGAAGGAGTAGAGGCATCCGATGCCTTTATCGCTTCGTGGACTCAGATAGATTTTACGCCGCCTCTAGTGGCTAGACTTGCCACAATGAAAGCAAAATCCTTTTGGGGCGATTCTTTGGTCTTCTTCTTGTTGGCACTTCCTTTGGTTTTCTTCTTGAACCGTAAGAAGGAGCATCCACCACTAGCACTTGCTAGCTATCTTTGTTTGCTCTTTCGGTTGTCATGAGCAGATTGATCACCAGAATTGTTGTGGATATTTGGTTTATCCGATAGTTTTCACAAACCGTAAATAACCATCAGACAATCCAACCAGAATTAAGTCTCTACTTAACTCATAATCCATTACAAATCCTAAGACGGCGAATCTCTCAATATAGCCATTCATCCTCAGGGTATACTGCACAGCAGATATCCCTGGAGCCATCTTTGTGATGAAGAGAAGCCTTGAGGTCTCGAACCTTTCAGACCGAGCTTGCTCAACAAACAGCTCCCTAAAATGAAATACTATAGAGTGAGCATCCATGGACTCGTCTTCTTGCTGCAGCTCGTGACATCAAGACAAGCATAATGTAAGTATCCATATCATCGTCCTTAGATGCTTACGATATGCTTTCGATCCTTATCAAGCATCGACAACAGTGCATCTGGAAGTGGAACATCTAGACGATCCGGTTCCTCGATCTCGAGAACAATTTCGAGTCCTCACCAATCAAGAAAATCGGTCCAGAAAGGAGAGCATAAATTCAATCGAAAGACTTCTTCAATCAACCTAGCGATAGAGAGAAGGAATGATAGGATAGAATTGCTCTGCATGATCATAAGGACTTGCATGATATGCATATGGCTCCCACTAGTTTCCTAGAATCCATAACCCTCTTTACTTAATCCAAAGAAACGATGTGACATAATGTCCTAGTGGGTCGATATCCGACATTGCTAAGAGTGACCTTGGGTTTACCCAACAAGCCACAACTTATGTCAATCGGTAGGTATCGGTCATACCAATTATATCATCGATAACCGATATCGAGAATGACCTGGGTTTACCCAACAAGCCACCTTATGTCTCTGGAGGTATCGATATACCAATTACATCTTAGACACAACTATCGATCGTCTATCAACTTGTTGATGTGTGCACTTACATTGGGTATCAACTCTTTGATGCGCATACATCTAATGTATGCTACCCAATTTCGCCTCGCTCACGCTGACCTTGAGTTTACTCAACAAACTAACGCTTCTAGTGAAAACCGACCCATTAATCCGAAAATCTTATTTTCATGGTTCGAACATATTCGTATAGAGCGAGCTTGGGTTTACCTAACAACCCATCCCTATAAGAACTCTGGTTCTTACCATATTAATGGAAGGCGTTAGTTTTCATATACCGAGGAGGGATTTAGAAACTCTAGACTCCAAGCTGAAGGATCATAGTCGCCAGGACTATATGGAATGATTTAGGTTTCATCAATCCAATTGAATCAATCCTTATAATCATCCATCATCCAACCTGAGCATGCCACAAGTCGACTTTCATCAAATGCAAGTACCCTTATGCTTCTTCCCACACACAAGTCGACTTGTATGACACAAGTCGACTTATTTCACCTGCCCATGTACAAGTCGACTTACAAGGTGCTACAAGTCGACTTATACAGAGATCTTGAACAAGTCGACTTATTCTATACACAAGTCGACTTATCCAGGGAAATTTGCTAAAATCTCTAATCGGATAATTCCTCAATCAATACAATTCCAATTCTCAACACCATCATACCTGTGGTAATATTCAGAATTGATGCCTCAATGAACACTTCATCGATTCATGAATGCCTTAAATAGTCAAACTATATGAAAAGCTTGAAATGAGTCAAAACTCATAAATATCCAAATAATTTAGGAACACCCAAATTCTCACCCTAAGCATCTCAAGCTAGTGTATACACTCTCAAAATTACTCCGGCACTTGTCACAAAAATTGTGACGGCCAAAACAAGCAAGAAAATGAAATATACTAACGAGACACAAATATGACCAATTCGGCATTCAAAAATTCTTGAAACAGCAACTTCAAGCAATTCACTTTGGAAATCATACTACATCAATATAACACATTTTTAATCACATTAAAAATGGTGCAAGGCATTGGAATTGAAAAGGCAACCTCAATCAAGCCAAGCAAAGCAGTCCCAACAATTTTCACCAAAACTGTCGAGTTCTGTACATTGCTTGAAATGATCAATGAAAAAATTTCAATAAATCATGATAACCTTATATACGTTACTACATATTCAGAAAATGCTACCTGAAATTTTTCAGGATTTTAGGCCATCAAAAACTCAGTCAACCAAAATAATAAAACCGATTCAAAATCTGTGTTCCTCAGCACAACAATTCCCAACAGTATAGAATAAATTCGTGAATAAATATCCAATCACCTTGAAATCCAATTTCCATGCTCATAGACATTCAAAAACATCTTAGAGACATGTAGGTGAAGTAAAATCTGAAAAACCATTTTTCTAGAATTTATTCTCGATTTTATACTCATGCCTATTCCAGAATCGTTTCACAAAACAGCATCTGTAACCTTAGGGAATTAATTAGCAAAACTATATCAAATCAAATCAATAAATTCTAAAAATTCATAGACATATTCTATAACATGTTATGAATAATTCGGGGCAGAAAAATTTCAAAAAATATATCACAATATAAATTCGAAAATCAGACAGTATGCATGCATCAACATCAACAGCAATTAGGGTCTCTGATCTAGCTTCGGTTTTAGCTTCATACATGACACCAGACGCTCTGATACCACTGTAGGAAAATCCCGGGAGGTACATCACATGTACCAGAAGCGGAAAACAAAAATTTTTGTTCCCGGAACCTTCCGGAAACCCAGGATCCAGGTGTCGGTATGAAGACTCAAACCTGAATAGCCAATAGAGACTATCTCTAAAGGTATCCACGCAGAGATCAGAAAACCTAACCGGATCAAACCCCTTTGACCCGGGAATAGCTAGAATAGAATAAAGGCTGCTAGACCCTACCTCTTTCCTTGAGAGCTTGGATCGATGTTGAAACCTTGTGCTTGGAGAAGGAGAAGTTCGTTGATGCTTGATGAGAAAGAAGAAAATTCAAAGCTTTCAACCTTAACACTTAAGGAAACTCACTTCTCTTCTAACCTTAATGAGCATCGACGGCACACCCACCTTTTAAGCCCTCTTATGTTGATTTTTTAACAAATAAAAGACTTCCATAAGATGCTTACATATGGATGATTAATGGCCGCTCATTTATTAATGGAATAAACTAATAAGCTTTGAAAAGTCAAAGCTTATCCTCCTTTCTCAAATCCAACGCACAAGGTCTAAATAATATAATAATTAATTAATTAATTTACTTAATTAATTAATTAGAATATAAATGCTAAGGTCCAACATTTGGGTCGGTCCTACCAACCTCTAGGGCCCCGTCTTGAGCTTGACTCCTAAACCTTTCTTAGCGAGATTGATGTCGCGATCTCATCGACATATCCCAATCCCATTGGGATCCATTTAATCCTAATGCTCTCCATTATTGGAACTCGTCCAATTACTATTTTCTGATTCTCTGAATCACTCTTATCGTGTGACCCTTTAGGTTCCGGTTATGTTGGCCACTTAGATTAACAATTAATCTGAGCAAGTCATGAGCGGTATCTAGCAACACATCATGACCCCAATTGACCGGAAAGTAATCGGTTTGATGTATTCATCACGAACGGATCACGAACCCTTCCATGTACAACCATCGGTAATTCGTCCTTTCACCATCCTATACCCCACTTGGTTATGAGTATGGTCAGTGTCAACTCTCACTAGATCGAGTCTAGCCTAAGTGATAACAGATCTCGCCCTAGACCCATTACTCTATATGTCCATGAAGACACTCTTCATGACATATTCACTCTAGCCGAGATTTCGAGTAATGATCCCGACAAGAGGCCATGGGTATCTCCTCCGCTAATCCGTAGTGGTGAATCCTTTATTGGCTACTCAATTATCTTCAATACCTCAAGTCGCACCCAAGCACCACCCTATGAGCTACCTCCGAAGGCAACAAGGAATGGAGTCAAGCACGTAATCAAGATTCAAGATATCCTCGAGTACCTCAAGTCTAAGGATACTTGCACCATTGCTATGATGAGATTATCACCGACACTAGATAAGATATCCATGTGATGATCTCATGGCAGTCATCCAATGAACTTACTACCGCTAGTAAGCATCCACATGTCAATTCTAAATATCTCATATTTACAGCTTCGAGATCCACCGCTGATCCAATCAAGGAATATGACATGTGCTAGTCTATCCAGATTAATGATGTCCAGCCTCATTAATCCTATGACTAGGAGAATTTAGATATCGACATAATTGCACATGATAGGAATCTCGTGAGTATGATCACATCATAATTTCCTTCATGTTATGTCATATATCATGGACTTCATTAATCGATTAAAGATCCAATCAATTCATAAACAATGTTCATGAACATCAAATTAATGAATTATGCCTTTTCTTTATTTATTCATTCGATGCGATACGATCGTGAATAAAACGCGCTAAAGGGATTGCCTTTAGGGCACAAATAAACGAAGATCGTTCTTGAATAAGTCAACTTATCCATTGTACAAGTCGACTTATCGGATCGAAGCAAGCATAAGTCGACTTACACATGGTACAAGTCGACTTACCACTTACAAATCTCCCACTTGACCTAAAGCCAATCGCTTGGTATCTAATACCATAAGCGCCCATGAGAATCACAATTCTCCCGTGACAATGACTTTGTCAATGGATCGCAACACTTTGCTCTGTGGGAATTCTCTATCAAGATATCATCTCGACTAATGATCTCTCGAATCGGTGAGTACATGTTGGATCGTCGATGAGACCTTGGTTCCTTTGCTCACAAGACTAGCCCCATTGTATCACAATACAATCCTATGGGCCCATCACGGCTAGGGACTAGATCAAGTTCAAGAATGAACTTTTGATCCAAACCGCTTCCTTCATAAGATCTCATGCGGCGGTACTCGCCTCGGTTGTTGAATCGGTCCTCTCTTGTTTGAACTCTTTCCAACCGACCGCCACGCTATTCAAGTGTGAATGTATATAACCTGATCATGATTCGTAATCATCCTTATCGATTAGATATTGGCATCCGAATGCCCGCCACGTGGAGATTTCCATCCCCAAACATCAAGAAAACATCCTTAGTGCTTCACAAGTACTTGAGGATATTCTCGACACCACCCAAAGGACCCTCGCCAGATCCGATTGGTATCTTTCGAACACTTAGAGCATACGATACATCGGGCTTCGTACATAGCATCGCGTTTCACGCTAAACCTCTTTAGCATCTCATCTATGACGATGCTTGTGAAAGACCAAGCAACCTTTGATCTATCTCATAAATCTATATCCCAAGGATATAAGTTGCTTTACCAAGGTCTTTCAAGAAAAATTGTTTGGACAACCAAATTTTAAGCGATTGCAAAGATAGAGACATCGCTTCCGAGTAACAAGATGTCATCTACATACAACACAAGGAATACGATTGCAGTCTCACTAACCTTCTTATACACACAATAATCATCCGGATTTTATGAGAAACCAAACTCTTTGATTAACTCGTCAAGCGGACATTTCAACTCTGGATGCTTGCGTCAATCCATACATGGATTTTCGAAGCTTGCATACCATTTCGCCATCATAGAGGTGAAGCCCTCGGTTGTGTCATATACACATTCTCGGGTAGATTTCCTCTCAGGAAAGCTGTCTTCACATCCATTTGCCATATCTCATAATCATAATGAGTGGCTATGGCTAGGAGTATCTGTAACACCCCACTCCCGCAAGACCCGAACCCGACATCGACGGTGATATCCAGGTCCGTGCCCTGCGAGGGTGGCGTGCTACATCACTCAGAAGAAAACTCAGTATAACATTTTTTTTTCTTAACACGTACTCACACATATTGTCATTAATGCGGAAAACAATTTATATAAACAATTCAATGGCCTAGGGGCCCTTTTTACATTTACAATTTATTTCAGTCAATTGACTTTACAACTTGTCCAAATTAGTAATACAAAAGTCCAAGAATAGAAATACTAAGACAGACGCGAACTGATCCCGACCACTTCTCTGCTTCCTCAACCAACAGATGTCATACGCCTGGTTGCTAACGGGTATTCTTCTAAGTCCTGAAAAATAGATGCAAATTTTGGGTGAGTTTTATGAACTCGGTGAGAAACCATCATCGATGGTTCACTCAATTCATGCATGTTCAATCACTTGCCAAATATCACATCTGAACACAATTCACAAATGTAATCTCAAATAGTACATACCATTACATTTCACAAATGTAAGGCGCGACGCTTTCATACAATCCAAATTCAATCATACCATATATGCAATGCACATGAGACCCTTTCTATTTTCATTACGTTGTTGTGACCGTGCGCTCAAACCGTCCCGAAGAACGGGCACATTGCGTTAAGCGATGGTTTCAAACATTGGGCTTGAAGCCTAATACATCGAGCCCGAGGCTCAATACGCTGGACCCGAGGTCTCGTGCGCTGGTGAAAGCTCTCATATCGTTAGGCGTGATATGCCCCGATCCGGTGGTGCTCCGTCACAACCGCTTTTATCTCGATCATGTCCTTATGTATGAATGCATATGTTCCAATTTTCATTTACAGATTATTGCTATCACTTACATTCAATGCCATTTCCTATTTCTTGGGACCTTGTCCGGTATTTCAATCATATATTTTTCCAATTTATTGCATCATACCAAATCGCATTTAAAAGTCACATCCAATGTATCAAACGGATAAGTAACACTTCATTATCAATTTCCCATTCCTCGAACCTTTGGTCCGAGATCTCCCATTCACAAACAAGCATACACAAGTAGACTTCGTTATCTCATTCCCAATATTTGTACACCTATGGTCCGAAATCAATCAAAGTCAAATACACATAAACCCTCCATTATCTCCACATGGCATAATAGCAAAATCTTAAACACATAAAGGTTGAGGAACCAACTAGGTTACTCACCTATTACTTCCGAGCTAAGGCCGGGAAGTCTCTGTGACGTCGGTCAATCGACGCTCCAATTGGCCTCTATATGAATCAGAAAAAAAAGTACGAGTCACTAAATATGAAATTTGTGCTCATGTTGATGAGATATGCATGTTCATGAATTTCCCGGCCCTAAATCCAAATTTTTTTTCCCGTCATAAAATTTCCATCAAAAATTAGAAAATTATAGCCACTGACAGCACTCAATTCGGACCTCGATCGGTCCAAAAATAAATAAAACAGTGGCCATAGAACAATTACCCGGGGCCACGCTAATTTTCCGTCCAAAATTCCCAATTTCTCAAAAATGAAATTCAATATTTCACTAATCCGATGCCTCAAGAATCAGGTCAATCGGACGTCGGACGGAAAAGAAATTGACAAAAGAAACACCAAATACCAAATAAGCAAATAATAATAAATTAAAAAAAAATCAGATGGCCTCGTCACTAGGGTGAGACGTCACCCTAGTGACGCTGCCCCTCATTAAGCCTCGTCACTAGGGTGAGGCGTCACCCTAGTGATCAGGCACAATTCCCATTTCCCTTCCCCTTTTTCCTGATTTTTACTCTAACTTTCAATACCCATAAATCTTAGCACACAATTCAGAAAAATACAAACTATACCTCATTAGAAAGCTTATGAAACCCTCTACAATTCTCAAGAAGGCCACAAAAATTAATTCCAACCCTAAGGGTGTCAAAAATCCAATCAAAGATGCTGCCTAGTCCATACCTCTTAAAACAGAACAGCACATGGTAAATTTAGTAACTCCCATTCTGTTCAGTCAAAAATTGCACAATAAATATGCTCATCAAGATCACAATGTCAGCTACAATTTTCATGAACAACTCAAAATCAAATTCCATTGCTAAACAAGTCAATTAATTCACTCAATGTTACTGTCCCTGAAACCATGCAATTTGAAAAGTAAACTGATAACAAACATATCTCCCTGTACACAAGTCAGAAAAATCCAAACTTTACATCCCTGAAAAGATAAATCCTCAAAATTCAAGTTTCATGAGAACTCAAACTCCAATTCGATTTCTAACAATTTCAAATCTGTTATGCAAGTTTCTGACCTAATCGACACTTAAAACCACAATGTAGGTTCAGCCTTTGAAATTCCATATCTCCCACATCTGATTTCCAAACATTACATGCCATACACCAATTTCAAGATCAATGAGTCATCTAGAACTCTTCAGTAGATCCCTAAAACCAGTTCAGTTCACAAAAATTACTAAAATTGCTCCAAAACAGAATGTACTCCAAATCTGCTAATCCAACTAGGTTTCCCTCAATACATAAAAACAGTCAATAGTTATCAAATCATATCTCCTAATATACAACTCGAAAAATAGCAAGATCAGTGGCAATGGAAATCTAATTAAATATGCTACAACTTTCATGAAGGCCATTCTCCCTAATTCCATCTCAATTAATTCAGAAAAATCAGCAAAGTTCATATGTTGTGGTTTCGGTTACTGTTCACAGGCAATGGAACAGTAACTTTCCATTCAAAAATTCACCCTTCTATCATTGAAATTCAACAACACCTATTTCACACTAAATTGAAGCCAACAAATCAACGTTTCAGTGGCCACAAACCTTGCCTCATTATTATAACTACACTATGAGTTATGGTCAAATCAGTGCAATAGGTCAAATATCAATTTTCCAGCTTTACTTCTCTATTCACTTCCTTTCATTCCAACACCCTTCCTACATCCATAAGCATCTCAATTGGACACAAAATCAGTCCCTATATCATGTCTACATTCACTAGGCATTCCTACCAAAAATTGGCAGCACTAACCTCTTCCCTTTCCATGCACAATTAATCATCAATATGAATTCAAAATCAAGCTAAAACCAAACTTAACCATTACCATTCATTATCCTAACATACCTTACATTTATACCCATTAATTTATACTATACTTCTCATCAAAATAAAACATCAATAAACTTAATAATAACATCACAATTCCCATTAGATGCCCCTAACTACCATGATTCATAAACTACATCATCAAAGCATAATTAAACACTTACCAATTCAAGTTTTTTTTTCCATCTTCAAACTCTTCAATTCTTTAGCTACTACTCTTACTCAACACCTTCTCCACTCTATTCTAACACATGCAAGTGTAAGGTCCTCTTAGAAAGGAAGGAGCTTGGTTGCATGAAGAGGAGCTCTTGAATTTGGAGGAAAGTTAATGAAGAAGATGAAAAATTCGATGGAGGATAGCATGAAGAGGGTTTCGGATGATGGTGAAATTTCAAGGAAACAATCAAAATCTCCTCTTTATTCCTTCCTTTAAGCAATCACTGAGAATGAGCATTAAAGAAGGGGAAAAGGTGGCAAAAGGCTATTTGGCCAAGTGTATAAGAAAAGTCAAAGAAGGAGATTAAATATAAATTGATCCAATTCACAATAATTTCCACCCAATTTCAGTTCCTACTAAATTTTAAGGGTCCCTTTATGGGTCCCAACACAATATGCAATAGATCAGTACCAAATATCAGTAGAAATTCAACCGGTTCGCCATCGGACGATTTTATCCGGTCTGGGAATTTCCGGGAATTTCCCCCAAATCATTTTTCTGAGAATTAATGAAATTCTCCAAAATTATAAAACATGTAACAGTGCACTCCAAATAATTTTTCAATCACGAAAATCACCTTTTCTACCCCAAAACATGTTTAGGCCAGTTACCGGCGATTTTGCCAGTCCGGGAATTTTCTCCGAAAAATTCCAGAAAAATTCCTGAAAATTCCTTAAAATGTAAAACGCTCAATGGCGCACTCAGAATAATTTTTCAAATCCCATAACCCCGTTAATCACAATAAAATTGCTTTAGGCCCAATTACCGGGAATTATCATGAATGCATATACCGTAATTCCATGTACACAATTGATACAGTGTATCAATCCCATTATGCATGAACAGTACTAAATATTCCCTATTAGTTTCATCCTATGCCAATTTTACTATTTTACCCTTCTAGGAGGGGGTGGGATGTTACATTTCTCCCCTCCTTATAAGAATTTCGTCCTCGAAATTCTCAGTCAACGGTTCACTATGACCGTTATCACATGATTCTACGTATCCCATATACTTTTTCACTAAATGATTCACTTTTGGAGTGATCACAGTAACCACTCTCAGTCCGTGGTCCAGTTACTAATTTGACTAATTCATTATCACTAGTACAGTAGACGGATTCGACAAGACTATTAGTTGGCGATCTCATTTTCTTAGCTATCTCACTTGCCATTTCTAGAATAGTCACTACCTTTGGTTTCGATATATAACTCAGTTCAATATTTTCGAATCTATTCACTGATCACATTTTATCCTTCTAATACCTTTTTCCCCCAATGCCATATAGTCCAATTTATGTTCCATTGAGTACATCTCCATGTCTTTGGTACCTCCCTTAATCACGTCAGGGACGATTTACATTCCTTTGGTACCAATACAGTGACATTTAATTCCAATCAGTAATAATGTTCCTAATGCAGTCATTTATTATATGCCATTTACTTTATATTCAAATTCGATTCTCGTAAGACAATTCACTATTCTATAGTGTTCACACACTTTATTCGGATATACAGTTTACTCTGTCTCATTTGTCCGATCCGATTCCACTTTAGCTAACCATGCAGTTTTCTCAGTTACTTTCCTTTTCCTCACACATTTTAGTCTCAAATCCATTATGATTTTTAACTCCCAGTAGGTACTGTGCAGTGTAACAGTATATTCCTCTAGTGAATCAAAACTCTATAACACGACCATAATCAAACCTTTTTCCTATTGGACATTCAACCTATAAACACTTAAGCCAATAATCACTTTATTCTATACCTACAATTACTCAATTTCACTTTTCAAATATGCTTACTAGAATGTTTAGCTTCGACTATTCACTTTCTTGTTCTAACACTTTTTGTCGGGTACCCATACCTCTTCTTTAAGTCATTCAATATTGTTTTCCGATTTCACTCGATATTCGCACTTCTTTTGGACTCACCACTTTAAATCCAAAGAAGACTCTTAACCATTCCTTACATTTATCCAAAGATTCTAGTTTCGTAAATACTTCACAATTAACCATAACCTACCCGTAATCATTGGAAATCCTAATATCAGAATCGATCTGCTCAACGCGACCTTATCGCTCACTATTTGAGTTTAGTAATCGTAATCGCCTGCTTATTTCGTAATTGTCGATCTGAAGAGTCATTTATACCCGCCTTTTTCCTCGAATTTACAATGTATCCATATAGAATCTATCGCTCCAAGGGTTTCAATCACGAGAATGGAACCAATACCATTTATTAAAGTCAGTTCAATTTCTTTCATACCCGCTCAACATAATCGACTCGATTCAACACTCACCGCCCACTCTTCCAAAGGTATGTTTATCATCGTGATAGATTCCTCAATTAGTCCTATCGTCCTTTTTACTTTTCACTATTTAACACTCCCAAACACCTTCATCTCTAATCACAATTACTACCATTTACTTACCTCATTATATTCCCTATTAGGATCTCATTGACTTTACCACACATCTTTTATCTTTTTCCTTGAGTCTATCGTTAGTATATTTACAATTTCTTTATGAAGGTGTCACTACATCACCTCATTGTCAGTTTCCCTTTTTGAACCTCTTGTCTCCATTCATTTACTCTTTTCATTTTTTTCTTCTCAATTGTTTTCATATCATTCATATCAACATATGTTAATACCTTGTCATCCATATTTAAACCTCCAAACTTTCCATTTTATTTTAGTATCTCACTTTTCAGTTTGGGACTCTTTTACTCTTCGTTTCAAATCTGGATTCCTCAACAGTTGTGCATCATAAATGGAGATCGATTCACTTCACATTGCAATAGGATTACCTCCAATTAAAATTTCACTCATGTTGGATACTTTGCATTTCTATACACACAGTGCAGATAACCTCCATAGTATGAGCTATGACTCAATTTCATTTTTTAATTTTGTCCATACTTCTATCCGTTTAACCGTTAGTCTTACTACCATCTTTATCCTGTCCACAAAAGTCTCATCAATCAATTTATTATCCCTAATTGCTTTTCAATCCTTCTTCACTATACGTACAATCTATCAATTAGAACAATTTTATGCCATAATTTAAATATCAGAACATTCCTTTCGCGAAGGTTCCTTGTGACAGTCACTTAAATAATTTCTTTCACACTTATTCTGTAATCTATACCATAGCATTCACTCCGGAAACCAATTTGTAACCCATACAATTCAGACTTCTTTAAGACTCCTTTCTGTTTATACCCATCCTCAATTAAATGATGATACGCAATCACTTTTAAGTTCCTCTCATACAGGTACACTCAGTCCACTTTTGTCTTACTTTAACCCCTTACGAACTTCACACTTATAATCACTCTAAACATTTACCACTCATTTCCTCTATGGTTTCCATATGTCTGTAACATATATTTCATTAGTCACAATCGATATTACTATCCAATAAATATCCCCCAACAGTACATCGACTTAAATACAACAACTCTCTTCATATACTGCTATTGTGGTTTCATTTTTCAAGATCGTTATTTCATTCTCCCCGTATCATTAAACTGTATGACTCATTCCCATATCCGTTACGTGCAACTTGACCTTGTAAGGTCAGATCAATTTGGCTTATCATCTCATGATCATTATTATTTTACTGTTTTCTACCACTTATCTACTATTTTCCTCAAACAATCTATGATCGGGTGGTCACAGTCCCCAATACCCGACAAAATCGTTGATATAACTCCATTTTAGCTCTATCTACTTACTTATCCCTTTACCATTTTTGTGCCTATATCCACATATTCAACCAATCCAGAATTCCCCGATATACAATCAGTGGAAATCATCCGTCTGTCTTTATTTTTTTTCTCTATGATTTTATCATACGAATTTCCAAACTCATAACACAATAATCACATAACCATTTCAATCTCAAGCTTATGTGGTCCAGATCATAACCATGTCACAAATTCTTCAGTTTATCTACACACTTTAATCTCACCCTAACAGGCACTGGGCATCTTGCTTTTTCGGTTCTTTCAGTTCTCAATAAACTGTTACAGTACTCTATTGAGCTTCTTTCCATTTCGCTATTATCTTCTGCTTATAATATCTACTGATCTCTAACTCGAATATAGTGAATCAAAATATGCCCGATTGGACCATCTACATTTTACTCAATTCCAATATTTCCCCTTTCATGACATATACAATGAATCGTAATTACCCGACCATCCCGGGCTTTTAATTTCACTTAGATCTACTATAACCAATATGCTTCCCATATCTCTAATGGACCTCTCCAAGTTCTCAACATCTTCATTTTTTTTCTCGTCACCATAATATTGTCAATTTAAGTCAGAAATTTTAATGAGTCTAGGCCAACACAGTCATTCTGCTATCACATATGAGGGTTTCTAACCCAGTACAATATCAACCTTCTTATCCATTTTTCCTTTACCCTTTCCTAAGTGATTGTCCCCTTTTCGGGATTCACACTCTAATCTAGTCTCACTCTTCTCTCACTTAGTCATTTGACACATTCGCACAAGTAGGATTTCTACTCGTGCGACTCTGACTAGGGATCAGTTACCACGGTCTGCAACGACGCGACTCAAATGCATGCAACCTATGTTCCAAACTGTGCCCAGATACATTACGCACTCTCGGGCTCGATACCACCTAAATGTAACATTTCACTCTCGCAAGACCCAACACGACATCGACGGTGATATCTGTGTCCGTGCTCATGAGGGTGGCGTGCTACATCACTCGTAAGAAAACTCAAGATAACATTTTTTAACACATACTCACATATTATCATTAATGCGAAAACAATTTATATAAACAATTCAATGGCCTAGGGCCCTCTTTACATTTACAATTTATTTCAGTCAATTGACTTTACAACTTGTCCAAATTAGTAATACAAAAGTCCAAGAATAGAAATACTAAGACAGACGCGAACCGATCCCACCACTTCTCTCGCTTCCTCAACCAACAGATGTCATACGCCTGCTGCCTAACGGGTATTCTTCTAAGTCCTGAAAATAGATGCAAATTTTGGGTGAGTTTTATGAACTCGGTGAGAAACCATCATCGATGGTTCACTCAATTCATGCATGTTCAATCACTTGCCAAATATCACATACGAACACAATTCACAAATGTAATCTCAAATAGTACATACCATTACATTTCACAAATGTAAGGCGACGCTTTCATACAATCCAAATTCAATCATACCATATATGCAATGCACATGAGACCCTTTCCATTTTCATTACGTTGTTGTGACTGCATACCAAATCGCCCCAAGCGGGCACATTGCGTTAAGCGGTGGCTCTCAAACATTGGGCTTGAAGCCTAATACATCGAGCCCGAGGCTCAATACGCTGGACCGAGGTCTGTGCGCTGAAATAAAGCTCTCATATCGTTAGGCGTGATATGCCCCGATCCGTGTTGCTCCGGCCACAACCGCTTTTATCGATCATGTCCTTATGTATGAATGCATATGTTCCAATTTCCATTTACAGTTATTGCTATCACTTACATTCAATCCCATTTCCTATTTCTTCGGACCTTCGGTCCGGTATTTCAATCATATATTTTTCCAATTTATTGCATCATACCAAATCGCATTTAAAAGTCACATCCAATGTATCAAAACGGATAAGTAACACTTCAGTATCAATTTCCCCATTCCCTCGAACCTTTGGTCCGAGATCTCCCATTCACAAACAGTTACACACAAGTAGCACTTCGTTATCTCATTCCCAATATTTCAGACACCTATGGTCCGAAATCAATCAAAGTCAAATACACATAAACCCTCCATTATCTCCACATGGCATAATAGCAAAATCTTAAACACATAAAGGTTGAGGAACCAACTAGGTTACTCACCTATTACTTCCGAAGCTAAGTAGGAAGTCTCGTGACGTCGGTCAATCGACGCCCAATTGGCCTCTATATGAATCGAAAAAAACGAGTCACTAAATATGAAATTTGTGCTCATGTTGATGAGATATGCATGTTCATGAATTTCCGGCCCTAAATCCAAATTTTTTTCCCGTCATAAAATTCCATCAAAATTAGAAAACTATAGCCATCGACAAGATTTCAATTCGGACCTCGATCGGTCCAAAAATAAATAAAACAGTGGCCATAGAACAATTACCCGGGGCCACGTCAATTTCCCGTCCAAAAATTCCCAATTTCTCAAAAAATGAAATTCAATATTTCACTAATCCGATACCTCAAGAATCAGTCAATCGGACGTCGGACGGAAAAGAAATTGACAAAAGAAACACTAAATACCAAATAAGCAAATAATAATAAATTAAAAAATCAGATGGCCTCACATTAGGGTGAGGCGTCACCCTAGTGACGCTGCCCCTCATTAAGCCTCGCCACTAGGTGAGGCGTCACCCTAGTGATCGTGCACAATTCCCATTTCCTTCCCTTTTCCTGATTTTACTCTAACTTCCAATACCCATAAATCTTAGCACACAATTCAGAAAATACAAACTATACCTCATTAGAAAGCTTATGAAACCCTCTACAATTCTCAAGAAGACCACAAAAATTAATTCCAACCCTAAGGGTGTCAAAAATCCAATCAAAGATGCTGCCTAGTCCATACCTCTTAAAACAGAACAACACATGGTAAATTTAGTAACTCCCATTGTGTTCAGTCAAAAATTGCACAATAAATATGCTCATCAAGATCACAATGTCAGCTACAATTTTCATGAACAACCCAAAATCAAATTCCATTGTTAAACAAGTCAATTAATTCACTCAATGTTACTGTCCCTGAAACCATGCAATTTGAACAAGAACTGATAACAAACATATCTCCTGTACACAAGTCAGAAAAATCCAAACTTTACATCCCTGAAAAGATAAATCCTCAAAATTCAAGTTTCATGAGGAACTCAAACTCCAATTCGATTTCTAACAATTTCAAATCTGTTATGCAAGTTTCTGACCTAATCGACACTTAAAACAACAATGTAGGTTCAGCTTTTGAAATTCCATATCTCCCACATCTGATTTCCAAAAATTACATGCCATACACCAATTTCAAGATCAATGAGTCATCTAGAACTCTTCAGTAGATCCCTAAAACCAGTTCAGTTCACAAAAAGTACTTAAATTGCTCCAAAACAGAATGTACTCCAAATCTGCTAATCCAACTAGGTTTCCCTCAATACATAAAAACAGTCAATAGTTATCAAATCATATCTCCTAATATACAACTCTAAAAATAGCAAGATCAGTGGCAATGTAAAGCTAATTAAATATGCTACAACTTTCATGAAGGCCATTCTCCCTAATTCCATCTCAATTAATTCAGAAAAATCAGCAAAGTTCATATGTTGTGGTTTCGGTTACTGTTCACAGGCAATGGAACAGTAACTTTCCATTCAAAAATTCACCCTTCTATCATTGAAATTCAACAACACCTATTTCACACTAAATTGAAGCCAACAAATCAAAGTTTCAGTGGCCACAAACCTTGCCTCATTATCATAACTACACTATGAGTTATGGTCAAATCAGTGCAATAGGTCAAATATCAATTTTCCAGCTTTACTTCTCTATTCACTTCCTTTCATTCCAACACCCTTCCTACATCCATAAGCATCTCAATTGGACACAAAATCAGTCCCTATATCATGTCTACATTCACTAGGCATTCCTACCAAAAATTGGCAGCACTAACCTCTTCCCTTTCCATGCACAATTAATCATCAATATGAATTCAAAATCAAGCTAAAACCAAACTTAACCATTACCATTCATTATCCTAACATACCTTACATTTATACCTATTAATTTATACTATACTTTTCATCAAAATAAAACATCAATAAACTTAATAATAACATCACAATTCCCATTAGATGCCCCTAACTACCATGATTCATAAACTACATCATCAAAGCATAATTAAACACTTACCAATTCAAGCTTTTTTTCCATCTTCAAACTCTTCAATTCTTTAGCTACTACTCTTACTCAACACCTTCTCCACTCTATTCTAACACATGCAAGTGTAAGGTCCTCTTAGAAAGGAAGGAGCTTGGTTGCATGAAGAGGAGCTCTTGAATTTGGAGGAAAGTTAATGAAGAAGATGAAAATTCGATGGAGGATAGCATGAAGAGGGTTTTGATGATGGTGAAATTTCAAGGAAACAATCAAAATCTCCTCTTTATTCCTTCCTTTAAGCAATCACCGAGAATGAGCATTAAAGAAGGGAAAAGGTGGCAAAAGGCTATTTGGCCAAGTGTATAAGAAAAGTCAAAGAAGGAGATTAAATATAAATTGATCCAATTCACAATAATTTCCACCCAATTTGGTTCCTACTAAATTTTAAGGGTCCTTTATGGGTCCCAACACAATATGCAATAGATCGTACCAAATATCAAGAGAAATTCAACGGTTCGCCATCGGACGATTTTATCCGTCCGGAATTTCCGGAATTTCCCCAAATCATTTTTTCGAGAATTAATGAAATTCCCAAAATTATAAAACATGTAACAATGCACTCCAAATAATTTTTCAATCACGAAAATCACCTTTTCTACCCCAAAACATGTTTAGGCCGATGCCATCGCGATTTTGCCGGTCCGAATTTTCTCCTAAAATTCGAAATATTCTGAAAATCCTTAAAATGTAAAACGCTCAATGGCGCACTCGTAATAATTTTTCAAATCCCATAACCCGTTAATCACAATAAAATTGCTTTAGGCCCAATTACCGGGAATTATCATGAATGCATATACCGTAATTCCATGTACACAATTGATACAGTGTATCAATCCCATTATGCATGAACAGTACTAAATATTCCCTATTAGTTTTATCCTATGCCAATTTTACTATTTTACCCTTCTAGGAGGGGGTGGGATGTTACATTTCTCCCCTCCTTATAAGAATTTCGTCCTCGAAATTCTCAGTCAACGGTTCACTATGACCGTTATCACATGATTCTACGTATCCCATATACTTTTTCACTTAATGATTCACTTTTGGAGTGATCACAAGAACCACTCTCAAAGTGGTCCAGTTACTAATTTGGCTAATTCATTATCACTAGTACAGTAGACGGATTCGACAAGACTATTAGTTGGCGATCTCATTTTCTTAGCTATCTCACTTGCCATTTCTAGAATAGTCACTACCTTTGGTTTCGATATATAACTCAGTTCAATATTTTCGAATCTATTCACTGATCACATTTTATCCTTCTAATACCTTTTTCCCCCAATGCCATATAGTCCAATTTATGTTCCATTGAGTACGTCTCCATGTCTTTGGTACCTCCCTTAATCACGTCAGGGACGATTTACATTCCTTTGGTACCAATACAGTGACATTTAATTCCAATCAGTAATAATGTTCCTAATGCAGTCATTTATTATATGCCATTTACTTTATATTCAAATTCGATTCTCGTAAGACAATTCACTATTCTATAGTGTTCACACACTTTATTCGGATATACAGTTTACTCTGTCTCATTTGTCCGATCCGATTCCACTTTAGCTAACCATGCAGTTTTTTCAGTTACTTTCCTTTTCCTCACACATTTTAGTCTCAAATCCATTATGATTTTTAACTCCCAGTAGGTACTGTGCAGTGTAACAGTATATTCCTCTAGTGAATCAAAACTCTATAACACGACCATAATCAAACCTTTTTCCTATTGGACATTCAACCTATAAACACTTGAGCCAATAATCACTTTATTCTATACCTACAATTACTCAATTTCACTTTTCAAATATGCTTACTAGAATGTTTAGCTTCGACTATTCACTTTCTTGTTCTAACACTTTTTGTCGGGTACCCATACCTCTTCTTTAAGTCATTCAATATTGTTTTCCCGATTTCACTCGCATATTCAGACTCCTTTTCGGACTCACCACTTTAAATCCAGCAGCACTCTTAACCATTCCTTACATTTATCCAGTATCTCTAGTTTCCAGAAATACTTCACAATTAACCATAACCTACCGGTAATCATTGAAATCCTAATATCTCAGAATCGATTCGCTCAACGCGACCTTATCAGTTCACTATTTGAGTTTAGTAATCGTAATCGTCTGCTTATTTCGTAATTGTCGAAGACAAAGAGTCATTTATACCCGTCTTTTTCCTCGAATTTACAATGTATCCATATAGAATCTATCGCTCCAAGGGTTTCAATCACGAGAATGGAACCAATACCATTTATTAAAGTCAGTTCAATTTCTTTCATACCCGCTCAACATCTTGTCTCGCTCAACACTCACTGCCCACTCTTCCAGTGTATGTTTATCATCAGTATTAGATTCCTCAATTAGTCCTATCGTCCTTTTTACTTTTCACTATTTAACACTCCCAAACACCTTCTGTCTCTAATCACAGTTACTACCATTTACTTACCTCATTATATTCCCTATTAGGATCTCATTGACTTTACCACACATCTTTTATCTTTTTCCTTGAGTCTACCGTTAGTATATTTACAATTTCTTTATGAAGGTGTCACTACATCACCTCATTGTCAGTTTCCCTTTTTGAACCTCTTGTCTCCATTCATTTACTCTTTTCATTTTTTTCTTCTCAATTGTTTTCATATCATTCATATCAACATATGTTAATACCTTGTCATCCATATTTAAACCTCCAAACTTTCCATTTTATTTTAGTATCTCACTTTTCAGTTTGGGACTCTTTTACTCTTCGTTTCAAATCTGGATTCCTCAACAGTTGTGCATCATAAATGGAGATCGATTCACTTCACATTGCAATAGGATTACCTCCAATTAAAATTTCACTCATGTTGGATACTTTGCATTTCTATACACACAAAGGTCTGAGATAACCTCCATAGTATGAGCTATGACTCAATTTCATTTTTTAATTTTGTCCATACTTCTATCCGTTTAACCGTTAGTCTTACTACCATCTTTATCCTGTCCACAAAAGTCTCATCAATCAATTTATTATCCCTAATTGCTTTTCAATCCTTCTTCACTATACGTACAATCTATCAATTAGAACAATTTTATGCCATAATTTAAATATCAGAACATTCCTTTCGCGAAGGTTCCTTGTGACAGTCACTTAAATACTTTCTTTCACACTTATTCTATAATCTATACCATAGCATTCACTCCGGAAACCAATTTGTAACCCATACAATTCAGACTTCTTTAAGACTCCTTTCTGTTTATACCCATCCTCAATTAAATGACTGATACCAGAATCACTTTTAAGTTCCTCTCATACAGGTACACTCAGTCCACTTTTGTCTTACTTTAACCCCTTACGAACTTCACACTTATAATCACTCTAAACATTTACCGCTCATTTCCTCTATGGTTTCCATATGTCGTAATATATATTTCATTAGTCACAATCGATATTACTATCCAATAAATATCCCCAACAAAGACATCGACTTAAATACAACAACTCTCTTCATATCTCGCTATTGTGGTTTCATTTTTCAAGATCGTTATTTCATTCTCCCGTATCATTAAACTGTATGACTCATTCCCATATCCACATGTGCAACTTGACCTTGTAAGGTCGATCAATTTGGCTTATCATCTCATGATCATTATTATTTTCTTGTTTTCTACCACTTATCTACTATTTTCCTCAAACAATCTATGATCGGGTGGTCACAGTCCCCAATACCCGACAAAATCGTTGATATAACTCCATTTTAGCTCTATCTACTTACTTATCCCTTTACCATTTTTGTGCCTATATCCACATATTCAACTAATCCGAATTCCCGATATACAATCGTGGAAATCATCCGTCATCTTTATTTTTTTTCTCTATGATTTTATCATACGAATTTCCAAACTCATAACACAATAATCACATAACCATTTCAATCTCAAGCTTATGCGGTCCAGATCATAACCATGTCACAAATTCTTCAGTTTATCTACACACTTTAATCTCACCCTAACAGGCACTGGGCATCTTGCTTTTTCGGTTCTTTCAGTTCTCAATAAACCGTTACAGTACTCTATTGAGCTTCTTTCCATTTCGCTATTATCTTCTGCTTATAATATCTACTGATCTCTAACTCGAATACAGTGAATCAAAATATGTCCGATTGGACCATCTACATTTTACTCAATTCCAATATTTCCCCTTTCATGACATATACAGTCAGAACTGTAATTACCTAACCATCCCGGGCTTTTAATTTCACTTAGATCTACTATAACCAATATGCTTCCCATATCTCTAATGGACCTCTCCAAGTTCTCAACATCTTCATTTTTTTTTCTGTCACCATAATATTGTCAATTTAAGTCAGAAATTCTTAATGAGTCTAGGCCAACACAGTCATTCTGCTATCACATATGAGGGTTTCTAACCCAGTACAATATCAACCTTCTTATCCATTTTTCCTTTACCCTTTCCTAAGTGATTGTCCCCTTTTCGGGATTCACACTCTAATCCAGTCTCACTCTTCTCTCACTTAGTCATTTGACACATTCGCACAAGTAGGATTTCTACTCGTGCGACTCTGACTAGGGATCAGTTACCACGGTCTGCAACGACGCGACTCAAATGCATGCAACCTATGTTCCAAAATGTGCCCAGATACATTACGTACTACTGGGCTCTGATACCACCTAAATGTAACACCCCACTCCCGCAAGACCCGAACCCGACATCGACGGTGATATCCAGGTCCGTGCCCCGCGAGAGTGGCGTGCTACATCACTCAGAATAAAACTCAGTATAACATTTTTTTTTCTTAACACGTACTCACATATATTATCATTAATGCGGAAAACAATTTATATAAACAATTCAATGGCCTAGGGGCCCTTTTTACATTTACAATTTATTTCAGTCAATTGACTTTACAACTTGTCCAAATTAGTAATACAAAAGTCCAAGAATAGAAATACTAAGATGACCTAACCGATCCCCACCACTTCTTCGCTTCCTCAACTAACAGATGTCATACGCCTGCTGCTTAACGGGTATTCTTCTAAGTCCTGAAAATAGATGCAAATTTTGGGTGAGTTTTGCGAACTCGGTGAGAAACCATCATCGATGGTTCACTCAATTCATGCATGTTCAATCAGCTTGCCAAATATCACATACGAACACAATTCACAAATGTAATCTCAAATAGTACATACCATTACATTTCACAAATGTAAGGCGACGCCTTTCATACAATCCAAATTCAATCATACCATATATGCAATGCACATGAGACCCTTTCCATTTTCATTACGTTGTTGTGACTGTATACCAAATCGTCCCAAGATGCGGGCACATTCGTTTAGCCTGGTTTCAAACATTGGGCTTGAAGTTCTAATACATCGAGCCCGAGGCTCAATACGTTGGACCCGAGGTCCTGTGCGTTGGTGAAAGCTCTCATATCGTTAGGCGTGATATGCCCCGATCCGTGGCTGCTCCGGTCACAACCGCTTTTATCTCGATCATGTCCTTATGTATGAATGCATATGTTCCAATTTCCATTTACGCTATTGCTATCACTTACATTCAATGCCATTTTATTTCTTCGACCTTCGGTCCCAGATTTCAATCATATATTTTTCCAATTTATTGCATCATACCAAATCGCATTTAAAAGTCACATCCAATGTATCAAACGGATAAGTAACACTTCAAGTATCAATTTCCCATTCCTCGAACCTTTGGTCCGAGATCTCCCATTCACAAACAAGTTACACACAAGTAGCACTTCGTTATCTCATTCCCAATATTTGTACACCTATGGTCCAAATCAATCAAAGTCAAATACACATAAACCCTCCATTATCTCCACATGGCATAATAGCAAAATCTTAAACACATAAAGGTTGAGGAACCAACTAGGTTACTCACCTATTACTTCCGAGCTAAGGCCGGGAAGTCTCTGTGACGTCGGTCAATCGACGCTCCAATTGGCCTCTATATGAATCAAGAAAAAAAGTACGAGTCACTAAATATGAAATTTGTGCTCATGTTGATGAGATATGCATGTTCATGAATTTCCCGGCCCTAAATCCAAATTTTTTTTTCCCGTCATAAAAATTCTATCAAAAATTAGAAAACTATAGCCACTGACAACACTCAATTCGGACCTCGATCGGTCCAAAAATAAATAAAACAGTGGCCATAGAACAATTACCCGGGGCCACGTCAATTTCCAGTCCAAAAATTCCCAATTTCTCAAAAAATGAAATTCAATATTTCACTAATCCGATGCCTCAAGAATCAGGTCAATCGGACGTCGGACGGAAAAGAAATTGACAAAAGAAACACCAAATAACAAATAAGCAAATAATAATAAATTAAAAAAAAATCAGATGGCCTCGTCACTAGGGTGAGGCGTCACCCTAGTGACGCTGCCCCTCATTAAGCCTCGTCACTAGGGTGAGGCGTCACCCTAGTGATCAGGCACAATTCCCATTTCCCTTCCCCTTTTTCCTGATTTTTACTCTAACTTCCAATACCCATAAATCTTAGCACACAATTCAGAAAAATACAAACTATACCTCATTAGAAAGCTTATGAAACCCTCTACAATTCTCAAGAAGACCACAAAAATTAATTCTAACCCTAAGGGTGTCAAAAATCCAATCAAAGATGCTGCCTAGTCCATACCTCTTAAAACAGAACAGCACATGGTAAATTTAGTAACTCCCATTCTGTTCAGTCAAAAATTGCACAATAAATATGCTCATCAAGATCACAATGTCAGCTACAATTTTCATGAACAACCCAAAATCAAATTCCATTGCTAAACAAGTCAATTAATTCACTCAATGTTACTGTCCCTGAAACCATGCAATTTGAACAGTAAACTGATAACAAACATATCTCCCTGTACACAAGTCAGAAAAATCCAAACTTTACATCCCTGAAAAGATAAATCCTCAAAATTCAAGTTTCATGAAGAACTCAAACTCCAATTCGATTTCTAACAATTTCAAATCTGTTATGCAATTTTCTGACCTAATCGACACTTAAAACCACAATGTAGGTTCAGCCTTTGAAATTCCATATCTCCCACATCTGATTTCCAAAAATTACATGCCATACACCAATTTCAAGATCAATGAGTCATCTAGAACTCTTCAGTAGATCCCTAAAACCAGTTCAGTTCACAAAAATTACTAAAATTGCTCCAAAACAGAATGTACTCCAAATCTGCTAATCCAACTAGGTTTCCCTCAATACATAAAAACAGTCAATAGTTATCAAATCATATCTCCTAATATACAACTCGAAAAATAGCAAGATCAGTGTAAATGGAAAGCTAATTAAATATGCTACAACTTTCATGAAGGCCATTCTCCCTAATTCCATCTCAATTAATTCAGAAAAATCAGCAAAGTTCATATGTTGTGGTTTCGGTTACTGTTCATAGGCAATGGAACAGTAACTTTCCATTCAAAAATTCACCCTTCTATCATTGAAATTCAACAACACCTATTTCACAATAAATTGAAGCCAACAAATCAAAGTTTCAGTGGCCACAAACCTTGCCTCATTATCATAACTACACTATGAGTTATGGTCAAATCAGTGCAATAGGTCAAATATCAATTTTCCAGCTTTACTTCTCTATTCACTTCCTTTCATTCCAACACCCTTCCTACAGCCATAAGCATCTCAATTGGACACAAAATCAGTCCCTATATCATGTCTACATTCACTAGGCATTCCTACCAAAAATTGGCAGCACTAACCTCTTCCCTTTCCATGCACAATTAATCATCAATATGAATTCAAAATCAAGCTAAAACCAAACTTAACCATTACCATTCATTATCCTAACATACCTTACATTTATACCCATTAATTTATACTATACTTTTCATCAAAATAAAAAATCAATAAACTTAATAATAACATCACAATTCCCATTAGATGCCCCTAACTACCATGATTCATAAACTACATCATCAAAGCATAATTAAACACTTACCAATTCAAGCTTTTTTTTCCATCTTCAAACTCTTCAATTCTTTAGCTACTACTCTTACTCAACACCTTCTCCACTCTATTCTAACACATGCAAGTGTAAGGTCCTCTTAGAAAGGAAGGAGCTTGGTTGCATGAAGAGGAGCTCTTGAATTTGGAGGAAGTTAATGAAGAAGATGAAAATTTCGATGGAGGATAGCATGAAGAGGGTTTCGGATGATGGTGAAATCTCAAGGAAACAATCAAAATCTCCTCTTTATTCCTTCCTTTAAGCAATCACCGAGAATGAGCATTAAAGAAGGGGAAAAGGTGGCAAAAGGCTATTTGGCCAAGTGTATAAGAAAAGTCAAAGAAGGAGATTAAATATAAATTGATCCAATTCACAATAATTTCCACCCAATTTCGGTTCCTACTAAATTTTAAGGGTCCCTTTATGGGTCCCAACACAATATGCAATAGATCAGTACCAAATATCAGTAGAAATTCAACCAGGTTCGCCATCGGACGATTTTATCCCGTCCGGAATTTCCGGAATTTTCCCAAATTATTTTTCCGAGAATTAATGAAATTCCCAAAATTATAAAACATGTAACAATGCACTCCAAATAATTTTTCAATCATTTAAAATCACCTTTTCTACCCCAAAACATGTTTAGGCGATTCATCGCGATTTTGTTAATCCGGAATTTTCTCGAAAAATTCCGAAATATTCTGAAAATCCTTAAAATGTAAAACGCTCAATGGCGCTTTTCGAATAATTTTTCAAATCCCATAACCCCGTTAATCACAATAAAATTGCTTTAGGCCCAATTACCGGGAATTATCATGAATGCATATACCGTAATTCCATGTACACAATTGATACAGTGTATCAATCCCATTATGCATGAACAGTACTAAATATTCCCTATTAGTTTCATCCTATGCCAATTTTACTATTTTACCCTTCCAGGAGGGGGTGGGGTGTTACAGTATCCTAATGGATTAAAGCATTGCTACTAGGCTGAAGGTCTCGTCGTAGTCAACTTCTTGTCTTTGACGAAATCCTTTGGCCATTAGTCTCGCTTCATAGGTAATCAGATTACCATCCATGTTGGTTTTCTTCTAAAACCTCTTTGCACCCTGTGGGTTTTATCCCTTTAGGTGCAACAACCAAAGTCCATACTTGGTTTACATACATGGAATCCATTTTGGACTTCATGGCACGGAGCCATTTGTCGACTCAACTTTTCGTAACCTCTTCATAGGTAGCAGGCTCATCACCTTCTATGAGCAATACGTCATTCTGTTCACTTACGAGAAATTCACATCTCTCGGGAACAGTGCGTATCCTACTTGACCTACTGAACTTCGTGTGTAGCGAAGGTTGAAGCTGTTATCTCATCTATATGAGTGGCAGGTTTCAGTTCAGCGATTGATCTATGTTTGTTCGAGCATCTTGAACTTCTCCAAGTTCAACTTTGCTCCCACTGTCCTCTTACAGAAGAAACTCTTTCTCTAAGAAAACAGCATGCTTTGAAACAAACACTTTTGTTCCTCAGCAAGGTATATCCTACGAACAAACATTTGTCAGCTTTGTATCAAGCTAATCTGACTGTGTCCACTTCACATAAGCAGGACAACCCCAAACTTTCAGATGAGAAAGATAGGATTTTCTGTTAGTCCATATCTCCATATGGAATAACCTCAACTGTCTTTAATGGAACTCTGTTTAGCAAGTAAACAGTTGTCTCAAGCGCATACTCCCAAAACTTTGCAAAACCTATCATCAATCGCACCATGTCTAACAAGGTTCGATTTCTCCTTTCAGCCACACCATTGTGCTGCGGCGTGTAAGGAGGAGTGAACTGAGATAAAGCCCATTATCGTGAGATAATCCAAAAGCTGTTGGTCTAAGTATTTTCCACCACGATCGATCGTAATGTCTTCATACTTTTACCAAGTTAGTTTTCTACTTCATTTCTGAATTATTTGAACTATTCAAATGCTTGATTTGTATCTCATCGATCATGATACCTATATCGTGAATAATCACCGATAAAAGTATTCAAGTAAAACAACCACTTCGCATGGATGGACATCGGACCACATACATCCGAATGTATTAGGTCTAATATTCCATTCACTGCTCACCCTTTCCTTTAAAGGATAACTTAGTCATCTTGCCTAATAAACAAGATTCGCATGTGTCATATGATTCATAATCAAATGACCCTAAACATCCACTCTTATGGAGCTTAGCGATGCGTGTCTCATTTATATGGCCGTCGACAATGCCATAAGTAAGTTGATTTTAAATTATCTCGATTATGTCTTTCGCGTCATTGACATTCATAACTGGATATGACATATCTAATATGTCAATTCTATTGCATAATGTACAAGATTACCATAGAGCATTCCATTCAACTAATAGAACAACCATTGCTTCTAAAAGTCAAATGGAAATCAGCTCTAATTAAACATAAAACATACGATATGTTCTTTGTTTAAAACGGGTACAAAATGACAATCATCCAATTTGAATATAAGCCCACTAGGAGTAACAAGACATAAGTGTCACGGCTAATGTAGCAACTCTTGCTGCATTACCTACACGAAGGTCTAGTTCTCCTTGAATGAGCTTTCATCGTCCCCGAGGCCCGCATATCATTTCATATGTGTGAGCTACAACCGTATCAAAGGCGATATGTTTTGATCAGAATAGTATTAACCTCAATGACAAACATAATTGAAGGAGTAGAGGCATCGATGCCTTTTATCGCTTTGAGGACTCAGATAGATTTTACGGCCGCCTCTGGTGGCTAGACTTGCCACAATGAAAGCAAAATCCTTTTGGGGCGATTCTTTGGTCTTCTTCTTGTTGGCACTTCCTTTGGTTTTCTTCTTGAACCGTAAGAAGGAGCATCCACCACTAAGACTTGCTAGCTATTTTTGTTTGCACCTTTCATTTGTCATGGCAGATTGATCACCAGAATTGTTGTGGATATTTGGTTTATCCGATAGTTTTCACAAACCGTGAATAACCATCGACAATCCAACCGAATTAAGTCTCTACTTAACTCATAATCCATTACAAATCCTAAGACGAATTAATCTCTCAATATAGCCATTCATGCTCGGGGTATACTACACGCCAGATATCCCTCGAGCCATCTTTGTGATGAAGAGAAGCCTTGAGGTCTCGAACCTTTCAGACCGAGCTTGCTCAACAAACAGCTCCCTAAGATGAAATACTATAGAGTGAGCATCCATGGACTCGTGCTGCTGCTGCAGCTCTGGTGACATCAAGACAAGCATAATGTAAGTATCCATATCACTGTCCTTTAGATGCTTACGATATGCTTTCTGATCCTTATCAGAAGCATCGACAACAGGTGCATTTGGAAGTGGAACATCTAGACGATCCCGCTTCTTCGATCCGAGAACAATTCTCAGAGTCCTCAGCCAATCAAGAAAATCGGTCCAGAAAGGAGAGCATAAATTCACACTGAAAGACTTCTTCAATCAACCTAGCGCGATAGAGAGAAGGAATGATAGGATAGAATTTCCTGCATGATCATAAGGACTTGCATGATATGCATATGGCTCCCACTAGTTTCCTAGAATCCATAACCCTCTTTACGAATCCAAAGAAACGATGTGACATAATGTCCTAGTGGGTCGATATCCGACATTGCTAAGAGTGACCTTGGGTTTACCCAACAAACCACAACTTAGGTCAATCGGTAGGTATCGGTCATACCAATTATATCATCAATAACCGACATTGAGAATGACCTTGGGTTTACCCAACAAGCCACCTTATGTCTCGGGAGGTATCAGATATACCAATTACATCTTAGACACAACTATCGATCGCTTTATCAACTTGTTGATGTGTGCACTTACATTGGGTATCAACTCTTTGATGCATACATCTAATGTATGCTACCCAATTTCGCCTCTGTCCACGTTGACCTTGAGTTTACTCAACAAACCAACGCTTCTAGTGAAAACTGACCCATTAATCCGAAAATCTTATTTTCATGGTTCGAACATATTCGTATAGAGCGAGCTTGGGTTTACCCAACAACCCATCCCTATAAGAACTCTGGTTCTTACCATATTAATGGAAGGCGTTAGTTTTCATATACCGAGGAGGGATTTAGAAACTCTAGACTCCAAGCTGAAGGATCATAGTCGCCAGGACTATATGGAATGATTTAGGTTTCATCAATCCTTATAATCATCCATCATCCAACCTGAGCATGCCACAAGTCGACTTTCATCAAATGCAAGTACCCTTATGCTTCTTCCCACACACAAGTCGACTTGTATGACACAAGTCGACTTATTTCACCTGCCCATGTACAAGTCGACTTACAAGGTGCTACAAGTCGACTTATACAGAGATCTTGAACAAGTCGACTTATTCTATACACAAGTCGACTTATCCAGGGAAATTTGCTAAAATCTCTAATCGGATAATTCCTCAATCAATACAATTCCAATTCTCAACACCATCATACCTAGGGTAATATCTGTAAATTGATGCCTCAATGAACACTTCATTGATTCATGAATGCCTTAAATAGTCAAACTATATGAAAAGCTTGAAATGAGTCAAAACTCATAAATATCCAAATAATTTAGGAACACCCAAATTCTCACCCTAAGCATCTCAAGTTAGTGTATACACTCTCAAAATTACTCCGGCACTTGTCACAAAAATTGTGACGGCCAAAACAAGCAAGAAAATGAAATATACTAACGAGACACAAATATGACCAATTCGGCATTCAAAAATTCTTGGAAAAGCAACTTCAAGCAATTCACTTTGGAAATCATACTACATCAATATAACACATTTTTAATCACATTAAAAATGGTGCAAGGCATTGGAATTGAAAAAGCAACCTCAATCAAGCCAAGCAAAGCAGTCCCAACAATTTTCACCAAAACTGTCGAGTTCTGTACATTGCTTGAAATGATCAATGAAAAAATTTCAATAAATCATGAGAACATTATATACGTTACTACATATTCAGAAAATGCTACCTGAAATTTTTCAGGATTTTAGGCCATCAAAAACTCAGTCAAACAAAATAATAAAGCCGATTCAAAATCTGTGTTCCTCAGCAAAACAATTCCCAACAGTATAGAATAAATTCGTGAATAAATATCCAATCACCTTGAAATACAATTTCCATGCTCATAGACATTCACCAACATCTTAGAGACATGTAGGTGAAGTAAAATCTGAAAAACAAATTTCTAGAATTTATTCTCGATTTTATACTCATGCCTGTTCCAGAATCGTTTCACAAAACAGCATCTGTAACCTTAGGGAATTAATTAGCAAAACTATATCAAATCAAATCAATAAATTCTGAAAATTCAAAGACATATTCTCTAACATGTTATGAACAATTCTGGGCAGAAAAATTTCGAAAAATATATCACAATATAAATTCGAAAATCAGACAGTATGCATTCATCAACATCAACAGCAATTAGGGTCTCTGATCTAGCTTCGGTTTTAGCTTCATACACGATACCAGACGCTCTGATACCACTGTAGGAAAATCCCGGGAGGTACATCACATGTACCAGCAGCGGAAAACAAAAATTTTTGTTCCCGGGACCTTCCAGAAACCCAGGATCCAGGTGTCGGTATGAAGACTCAAACCTGAATAGCCAATAGAGACTATCTCTAAAGGTATCCACGCAGAGATCAGAAAACCTAACCGGATCAAACCCCTTTGACCCGGGAATAGTTAGAATAGAATAAAGGCTGCTAGACCCTACCTCTGTCCTTGAGAGCTTGGATCGATGTTGAAACCTTGTGCTTGGAGAAGGAGAAGTTCGTTGATGCTTGATGAGAAAGAAGAAAATTCAAAGCTTTCAACTTTAACACTTAAGGAAACTCACTTCTCTTCTAACCTTAATGAGCATCGACGGCACACCCACCTTTTAAGCCCTCTTATGTTGATTTTTTTAACAAATAAAAGACTTCCATAAGATGCTTACATATGGATGATTAATGGCCGTTCATTTATTAATGGAATAAACTAATAAGCTTTGAAAAGTCAAAGCTTATCCTCCCTTTTCTCAAATCCAACGCACAAGGTCTAAATAATATAATAATTAATTAATTAATTTACTTAATTAATTAATTAGAATATAAATGCTAAGGTCCAGTCATACTGGGGTCGGTCCTACCGGCCTACCGGGCCCCGGTGCTGAAACAGCTCCGGAAACCTTTCTTAGCAATATTGATGTCGCGATCTCATCGGGACATATCCCAATCCCATTGGGATCCATTTAATCCTAATGCTCTCCATTATTGGAACTCTGTCCAATTACTATTTTACAGATTCTCTGAATCACTCTTATGCGTGTGACCCTTTAGGTTCCCGGTTATGTTGGCCACTTAGATTAACAATTAATCTGAGCAAGTCATGAGCGATATCTAGCAACACATCATGACCCCCAATTGACCGAAAAGTAATCGGTTTGATGTATTCATCACGAACCGATCACTTAACCCTTCCATAGACAATTATCAGTGCAATTCGTCCTTTCACCATCCTATACCCCACTTGGTTATGAGTATGGTCAAAGTGTCAACTCTCACTAGACCGAGTCTAGCCTAAGTGATAACAGATCTCGCCCTAGACCCATTACTCTATATGTCCATGAAGACACTCTTCATGACATATTCACTCTGGCCAGAGATTTCTGAGTAATGATCCTGACAAGAGGCCATGGGTATCTCCTCTGCTAATCCAGAAGTGGTGAATCCTTTATTGGCTACTCAATTATCTTCGAATACCTCAAGCTCTACCCAAGCACCACCCTATGAGCTACCTCTAGAAGGCAATAAGGAATGGAGTCAAAGCACAGAATCAGTATCCAAGATATCCTTGAGTACCTCAAGTCTAAGGATACTTGCACCATTGCTATGATGAGATTATCACTGACACTAGATAAGATATCCATGTGATGATCTCATGACAGGTCATCCAATGAACTTACTACCGCTAGTAAGCATCCACATGTCAATTCTAAATATCTCATATTTACAGCTTCGAGATCCACCGCTGATCCAATCAAGGAATATGACATGTGCTAGTCTATCCGGATTAATGATGTCCAGTCTCATTAATCCTATGACTAGGAGAATTTAGATCTTGACATAATTGCACATGATAGGAATCTCGTGAGTATGATCACATCATAATTTCCTTCATGCTATGTCATATATCATGGACTTCATTAACTGATTAAAGATCCAATCAATTCATAAACAATGTTCATGAACATCAAATTAATGAATTATGCCTTTTCTTTATTTATTCATTCGATGCATACGATCGTGAATAAAACGCGCTAAAGGGATTGCCTTTAGGCACAAATAAACAAGATTATCCTTGAATAAGTCGACTTATCCAATGTACCAGTCGACTTATCGGTACCGAGCAAGCATAAGTCGACTTACACATGGTACAAGTCGACTTACCACTTACAGAAGAAAGAGCACTTGGAAACTCACAAGTATTGCATACAATTTTCAATGTTGTAGATGAAGGACGCTTCTCAATGATATCAGCCTGTGAATCAGCTAAAGAAGCGTAAGATACTTTACAGACTATTCATGAAGGGTCTAATTTGTGATATTGTCAAAACTACAGATGTTAGCCGTGAGGTTTGAAGAACTGAAAATGGATGAAAATGAGACAATTGGAGACTTTCATGAAAGATTGCGCGATATAGCAAATCAGACACATCAACTCATGAAGAAATATTTCAATTTGAAACTAGTCAAGAAGATGTTGATATCATTACCTCTAAGATTTATTCTGAAAGTTGCAAAAATCGAGGAGGCTCATGACATCAATGACTTGTCAATGGAGGAGGTAATTGGAATTCTTACAAATTTTGAAATGAATCTTTTAAGGGGTAAATAAGAAAGAAGCAAAAGATTGGCACTACAAGTTAAAACTGGAAAAGGTATAAATGATGTAGAAGATGAATCCGACGAGAATGAGGATATGGGGCTATTAACATGAGAGTTCAATAAGTGGTTGAAGAGAGTGAAAAAGGACAGACTCGAGTTTAGATAAAACGGTGGGAGTTCACCAAACAACAACTTTAAAAAACAAACCAAAACTCAAAAAGGAGAAAAAAAAGGTAAAGAGAACTCAATGCCATGAGTATGAAGGCTTCGGACATGTTCAAACAAAGTGTGCTAACATTTTGAAGAAGAGAAAAGGGAAATCTTATACTAGCACTTGGAGTGATAACGAATCCAGAAGTGAAGAAGAAGCTATGAATAGTGCTACGTTAGTTATTTTGTACAACAAAAGTTCAGTTACTTGTTTAACAGTAATCGAGAAGAAAGTAACTGAAGATGAAAAAGTGAGTAAATCGGGAAATTTTGACAAAAATGTAGATGATTTAGCTCAAAGCTCAATCTCAGATTATGACAGTGATGACAGTACTTCAGATGATAAAAAGGAAGGTATTTATGAAGCCTATAAGTTAATATATGGTAAATGGGTCCAAACATGTAAGAAAGACGAGAAGTTGAAGGAGGAAAACTCTTACATGAAGAACATCATTCAAGATCTAGAGAAGAAGTTGTTATCTACAATAAATGAGCCTAATGAAACAAAGTTGAAGCGGGGAAGTACTGAAAAGGGATTGAGAATGTTGAATGGAAGCATAAAAAAAATAGAAAAGTTAATGGAAATTGATAAGGTTAAAGGGGATCTTCAAGGCATTGGCTATAAAGGTGAGTGCTCTAAAGTAAATGAGGAGAAAAATGATATGTCCAGATTTGTCCGAGAAGAAGAAACATCGAGAAAGAATTAAAGATTTGTAACCACGTGTCATTTTTGGGGAGTTATCAGGCACATAAGGCTGAGATACTACAAGATGTTACAAATGATTTTTCAAAGAGGTCAAAACTGAAAATCTAGACTCTCTATTAAATTTCTAGCAGCAGCCATGGTACCGAAGCACACTTGGGTTAGAAAGAGTCAATTACAGGTATAAAGACATTGTGAAGGCAAAATAAAAATTTGTCTAGATTCATAGTTAGTTACTGCTTGTGAAGAAACTGTTCAGACAGAGGATAAATCAGTTACTTCAGAATAAAAAAACCGATGACAAAGATAATATGACGAGTAATAAGGTCAAGTTTGAATTTCTTCGAGGGACACAAGGATTGTGTACTTTACATTTTTGAATTATTTTTTGTGTTGTTAAAAAAAGAAACATTAAAAAAAGATTTGTCTTCTTTAGTTCTTTAGGGGTTGCATGTTTCCATTTTTGTTTTTGGTTTTATGTTTTTGTTTTCAAATTCAGTAAAAAAAACCTGCTTGTTTGAGTTTTTAGTTTCTGTTTTTGGTTTTAGTTTCTTCCTGCTTTCAAAAATTATGAAAACCATAAAAAAGTGGTTTTTGTTTTTTTCATAATCTGATTTACTATCATTTAAATATGTATTATTTAATTATTAAATTATTAATAAAATATGAATAATTTAATTCAAGATTATATATTTAATAAATTAAAGTATTTATCAATAAAATTATGAATTACTTTATTTTATTTAAGTTTTATAATTAAATTATATGTAATTAAATTATAATAATTACTAATTAATATAATTAAATTTAAAATATTTAAATATTTAAATAAAATTTGATTTAATAATTAAAATATATTTCAAGTAAATATTAATTTATAAATAAATGATTTATTTTAAATGATTTATTTTATTAAAACAACATAATTTTATTAATAAGTTGTTAATAAATATTATATAAGAGATTAAATAAATTTATTTATTTAAAATCATTTATCTTTAAATTTTATCTAATATGTAATTATTATCAGTGATAAAAATATAACTATATTAATATTAACAACCAAGAAGGTTTTTATTTTTATTTAAAAAATAGAATCAAAAAATTGAAAACGAAAATTGAAAACTACAACAGAAAAACAAAAGTAGAACCAAACAACCCCTAGTTTTTATATTGCCATTGTCATCCCATCTTTTTAGTAGATTGCATTGTGACTTCTATTTGGCTCCACTGAAGACTTTTCAGCTCTCTCATCAGTGTGGGTGTCTCTCTTAGGTATCTCTCTCTCTCACTACACTGGCAACACTCATCTTTATTTGCTTAGGTTTATGAATTTGATCAGTCTTATGAAGATGGAATTGAAGTAAGTAATGATATGTTGGCATGTGTATTGATTGGTGGTAAATTGTCATCTTGACGTGCTTATAATTCTTCCGCTGAACCTGCTACTAATTTTTGTGTTACTTTACTTGCTGAGATTGATTGTGTTGAGGGTATTATTAGTTTTGACAATGTTTTGCCCCAAGGGGGAGACATCAGATTGTTTATGGTGAATGTTCCATTCAAAGGGAGATTTCAAGGTATATGCATGACTATTCGTCGTGTTTTTTGGCATCTTTTTGTCCCAAAGGGGAGCGGGGGGGAATGAATTTGTGCATTTGATGGTTATATGTCCAATTATCTCCTTTAGGGGGAGTTTTGACTATATGACAAAAAATGCCAAAAAGGGAGAGAATGTTAAGATATATAGTATATATCTTTTTATTTAGTTTTGGCATCTTATTTATTAATTGGACATATAAGATATTAATTGGATAATGACATGGATTCAAAAAGCTATTGGTGATAATCTTCTAGTTGTGATAGAGTCCTATCCTTAAATAATATGTATCTTGACAAGAAATATGATGGATTACATGGGTGAGGTAAATAGGTGTATTGCTGGATTTTATGAAAAAAAGATAAGATCATCATGATTCACTAGCACCGTAATCGGCATGTGATCGGCGTTGGTAGGTAAATTTTACCGTGGGGATGTATTAACTGTGTTGTTGAGATATGATTCATCCAGATGAGAAATTATAGTCCTAAAATTAACTGTGTTGTTGAAATCCTAAAAGCCTGAAATCTAGAAGAGGCCCCTTTAGCTCCGGGGCACATAAAGGAAAACTTGCATGTCAAAAGGCCTCAGGTGTATGTGAAGTCTCTATAAACTTCTTGGCACGAAGAAAAACATATAGGTCCAAAGGCATTAGGTCCACAAGAAGGTTCTTTAACTCCTTAGTTATAAAAAAAACTTGTAGGTATAAAATCCTTAGCAGTCACTTAAGCTCTCTATTGTAAAAAAAAATAGCAATTTTAAAGGCATCAATTCTAAAAGAAGTATCTTTAACATGTAAAAGAAAAACATGCAAGACTAAAGGTGTTAGGTCCATGAGAAGTCCCTTCAACTGCTTGGCATTAAAAAAAAACTCTAGATCTAGAGGTCTCAAGTAGAAGAGAAGTGTTGGATCCTGTTTCCGGAACCCAACTGCATAAACTTAATACTTTCACTCTTGCTCTGATATCGTCTATGTTGGGACCCGATTTGGGAACCGGACCCCAACCGGAACAGTGGAAACACATGACAAAAACGGATCGTATTCTTAATGAGCCATAGAAAAATCGAAAGGCTCGGATTTACAAAATTTTGGAAAATAGAGAAACAAAACGAAACAATCAATCACAAATATTGGATTCCATTTCTGGAATCCAACCTCGGAATCATAACAAACAAACGGTTCAATCAAACTGAAACAAATTTCTGACATTCGAGAATGTGTAACTTAGAAAAACTAGCGTTGGAAACCATAAGACTAAACCAATCTGAAACCGGTATAAAATTTGTTTTCTTTCATTCTTTTCATCTTTATTGAATCTTATACAAATCAAAACAATATAGTTTCCCTTTTGGAGATTTATCCTCAATCAAAACTCAATTCATAATATTCTTCATAATCATGCAATATCTCAATCTCATCTTTAACAGATCTTATTCTTAATCTTATTCTTTCTTTGCCAAAAGATACTTAATACACATATCTATATACCCACAAATCATACAAAAACAAGCACTTTAATATTCCCAATCAATCAACATCATCGGACCTCCTGTTCGGAATCCAAACACAATCTATCATAATCATTATACAAACCATAATTCACTTTTCCATTATATATAGAAATCCATAAATAAATTTCATCATGATATACATGCTTACAAAACCTTAATGGCATTCCAAGCCATGTTACAACATCAATATCAAAATCCAAAATGCACAAAAATACAAAAATCCCAAAATTCTCAACATGTCTGAAATCTGAATCTTGCAACAAATTAACTTAAAGCCAATCATATACATAACGGACGGATGTCTAGACTTTCTTTCATCTGATCTCCATCTTGATACCTGGAGAAGGGGATGAAAGGGGGGTAAGCTTTACAGCTCGTGGATACACGTTTATAATAAAGATAAGCAAAAACCTCAAAAACAATTCACTTGTCTTAGAAAACTTTCATGGAGTTTATAAAACACTTGTTTTCTAGGCTTTCAGCCAAAATCCATAAGTTACAAATCATGAATGCATCAAACTTGATCAAACATAACATGAGCAAATAAACACATCAGAATGGTTTGGGTAAGTCCAAATTCATGACGCACTACACATTTCAATCAAAATGGTCCTGTGTAGTCGTAGTTTGGTCCTGTGTAGTCGTAGTTTCTTGAGGGAGTCCTTGAAGGAGCTCCGTGCCACTAGTGGGCAGGCGGGAGAAGCCTATTCTTGGGTCAACGTGCATGTGACGATTCTTGAGAGACTACCACAAACCACTTAACACATAGCTTTCAAAATCTTGTATCTTGTTGCCCAAAATGGCACTTGTCTTGAAAACTTGCTTATCACATACTTGATGTATATCTTGAAAAGCATTATTGAAAACATGATTTCAAAACATGCATCTTTTTCAAAATATCACTCAAATCATGTAACAACATATAGCATGTTTCACAAGTCATTCATAACAATAATGCAACACTTATGATGCAAGTGAAATCAGAAAACCTTGTTTGCTTAAAAAAAAAACAGTAGTAGCTTATTTAAATTATAAAAAAGTACCCACCTAAATTCCTTGCTTAAATACATGCTTAAAAGATGCCTCTCCTCTTGATCCTCTTGCCTTCCTTGATTCCCTTTATCAAAATGTAAAATCCTATTCAATAGGAATACAACTTTGAGGACCCATAAATTCTAAAAACTCAAACTCTTCCAAAAGTCCAAACATTCGGATCAATTTTCTATGATCACTCTGACTCCAAAATCCTTCAATTTGTTTCAGAAATTTGAAAGTTATACTCCAAACATGTTGGGACTATCCTTATGCTGAAACAATAATTGATACTCAACTTCCAACCAAAGTTTTTGATTCTTCGAGACTGGATTTCAATTTCATTTCTTCATAAAATATGTAGCTCTATGTCTCTAGTTTACAATGAATTAAAAATCACCTCATTTACACATTTAAATCAAAAGTTCTACCCAAAATATCAAAACATGTCTGTGCAGGAAAAAGACCTCTCGTCGCGGTGGAACGGAGCTCGCCGCAGCCAAACCCGGAAACTCGTCGCGGCGAAGGCACCCATGCATGCTGCGATGTGTGCACTCATGCATGCCGCGACGTGGGCGCTCATGCACCCCGCGACGTGGGAGACCTGCGTGCGTCGCGACGTGCGAGACCTGCGTGCGCCACAACGTGCGAGACCAAAAACCCTTCGAATACTGATTTTCGACATTTTTCATCTTTAAACATTCCATCTTCCACAATTAACTCAACTCAACTCTAAATCATCATTCCTACCTCACTTCTAAACTCATTCCAACACAAAAATCATCCACAAACAACATAATCATTAACCCTAAAAACCAAACATATGCTTTAACTCATTCCAAAACTTCTAACACTTAATCATCTCTTAACTAACATCAAAACATGTTTCATTCATCTAATCAAGGAGAAAGATGCTTATACTTACTTGATTTGGCTTCAAATTCTTCAAGGATCATCAAACCCTAGCCTTCTCCTCTTCTCTTCTTCTTCCATGGCTTCCTCTCCTCTTTTTCTTCTCATTCCCAATCTTCTTCTTCTATTTCATACTCTAAAAGAGTGGGCAATGTCCATTTTTCCCTCCAATATAGGCCTCACAACTCTTAGACTTAAGTGTCTTGCCCAAATTTCCCTTATATAATCTTATAACTTTAATACTTTAATTTATAAATTGAAAATTTTAAGGACTAAATTAAAATTGATTCCTTCAGATAACTTGTAGTCCCATGTCTCGAATTTATTTAGAAATAGGAATCAACTTAATTGGATATCTACAACTCAAGATATCATCAAAATACTAAACCATGCTTAGAAAATATGTAACTCACTTTGATTAAATCAATCTCTTTCAATTTAATCTCAGAACAATCATAATTTCCCATCATGATGTAGGTAATTGTCTTAGGAATCCAACGCTTTGAAAACTAAATCAATCGGATGTCGGACGGAAAAATTATAAGCACAAGATCAAAAAAGGGGTCAGATTGGGAACGAAATAACAAAAACAGAACGAGTCCAAAATGACATACAAATAACCGAAAATTTCAAAATTCATAACTCTGGATCCTGAACTCCAAATTTGACAAATTTGGTATCAAAATAAAGCTCAAAGGAAACTCTACAACTTCCATGAACAACTCACAAATCAATTCCATCTCAAACGGGATCACAAACCAATCAAACTTTTTGTCTATATGAATATCTTCCTAAACAATTCACATAACTTCCAAAATTTCTATCTTTAAACTCCTAGGTCTAAACATGTTATACTTTATATCAAACTAAAGATCAAATCAAAATCTTCAACTTTCATGAAGCACTTAAAGACAAAATTCAACCTCTAGCTATGTCAATTTTTCAGTCAAAGTTTTTGCCAGAATTTATCATCCTAGAACAACATCCAAACTTCCAAATTTCATATCTTCCAATTCTCACAACCAGAAATAACATATTATACATCATTTAAAAGTTAAAATAATCTTCTATGACTTTCATGTAGATCATTGAACTTAATCCAGACCACATAGGTATATGATTTGTCTCAAATCACATTACACCTAAATGTTCACTTATGGACATTTTCACAAAACAAAGCAAATTAATACTTAACTTTGATTGATCATAACTTTCAGTCCCGATATCAAAAATTATCAAACTTTATGGGTACAGAAAGCTTTCAACATCATCTACAAGTTTCATGAAGGTCATTTTCTCATATTTTGCCTAAATCAAAAAGTTAACTCTCAAGTCAAATTTTCTATACCCAAAAGTCAACTTTCTCAATTCTTCATATTTTTACATTTTTTGTCTTTATTTCTTGATTTTTTTTAACTTCCATTTAAACAATGTATTCACTATCAATTTCATTTAAACTCAAAACCAGACTTTAGACCATAATTAATCATAGACATCAATAACAAAAGCATACACACACCTATACTCTCTCATCATCAACTTGCTAAATTCACCTATCTTAATTTCATATAACAATTCACATTCTTGAATTGTCTTTTTCTTTGCACATGAATAATTCACCACAATTTCCTCATCTATTGTCAATTTATACATCAACATTTCAAGAAAAGTTCGGGGTCCAACATTTCTCCCCCTCTTAAAAGAATTTCGTCCTCGAAATTCACTCTTAAGAAATCATCAAGTAACTTATTCTCTCACATAATGTCTTTTAAAAGATCGTAGTCAATCACTTTCTTATCTAAGTCCTCATCATACATATTTCTCAACTTATTCACAATGTTTCACTTCTTGTATCTAATACCACCAATACCATGTCAAAATCACTATATCCACAAATCAATATTTCTTAACATAATTGACTCAAGTCAATGGTCCAATTCTTAAGGAACCTTACCATGGACCAATCATCATTCAAAATCAACCCTTTTTAACTTCTATACATATATCTCTATCATTAATCTAATCTTTCAAGTATTCCTTATTTCATCTCAGAAATGTATGTTCCAAACCACTTCATCCCATTTCATCAAGAAAATTCAAATCTCAATTTCATTAACACATTACTAAAATCAATCGTAATTCTTATCACCCAAATCAAACCAATCACTTTAATTCTTCAAATAATTCATGACAAGTCATTCGCATCAATTTCATATTCCTAAAGTCAATCATACTTCTTGTCATCAAAATCAAACGATCACTTAGTACATTCTCACAATCTCAATCTTATCCTTACAAACTCTTATCAATTTCTCATATAAGTCATTTACACACATACGCCCAAGTAAGATCCTATTATTGGGCTCTGATACCACCTATGTTAGATCCCATTTCTGGAACCCAACTGCATAAACTTAACACTTTCACTCTTGCTCTGATATCGTCTATGTTGGGACCCGATTTGGGAACCGGACCCCAATCGGAACAACAGAAACACATGACAAAAACGGATCGTATTCTTAATGAGCCATAGAAAAATCGAAAGGCTCGGATTTACAAAATTTTGGAAAATAGAGAAACAAAAAGGACCAATCAATCACAAATATTGGATTCTGTTTCTGGAATCCAACCTCAGAATCATAACAAACAAATGGTTCAATCAAACTGAAACAAATTTCCAACATCCGAGAACGTGTAACTTAGAAAAACTAGCATTGGAAACCATAAGACTAAACCAATCCGAAATCGGTATAAAATTTGTTTTCTTTCATTCTTTTCATCTTTATTGAATCTTATACAAATCAAAACAATATAGTTTCCCTTTTGGAGATTTATCCTCAATCAAAACTCAATTCATAATATTCTTCATAATCATGCAATATCTCAATCTCATCTTTAACAGATCTTATTCTTAATCTTATTCTTTCTTTACCAAAAGACACTTAATACACATATCTGTATACCCACAAATCAGACAAAAATAAGCACTTTAATATTCCCAATCAATCAACATCATCGGACCTCCTGTCTGGAATTCAAACGCAATCTATCATAATCATTATACAAACCATAATTCACTTTTGCATTATATATACAAATCCATAAATCAATTTCATCATGATATACATGCTTACAAAACCTTAATGGCATTCCAAACCATGTTACAACATCAATATCAAAATCCAAAATGCACAAAAATACAAAAATCCCAAAATTCTCAACATGTCTGAAATATGAATCTTGCAACAAATTAACTTAAAGCCAATCATATACATAACAGACGAACGTCTAGACTTTCTTTCATCCGATCTCCATCTTGATACCTGGAGATGTGGATGAAAGGGGGGTGAGCTTTACAGCTCGTGGATAAATAATTAGATAATACATGGATTTTGACATCTTTTATAAAACTAAAATAAGTTAGAAACATTAGGCCCTAATACATTCTTAAAAGATTAACTCCACAAGTCTATCTATTTTAATGTAATTATATTTTGAATATTTAAGACAACGAAGCTAGAATCTATAGATCTACCATATTAATTTTAATTTTTGTGAAAATTTGTTAAGATAAGGGAGCTATGCTCCATATGTCTATAATTTTCATTTTAATTTTTAAAAAAAAATTCAAGGAAAGGGACCTAGAGTCAACAATCTAGTTAAAAAGTTTGAAAATGCTTACAGTTGAACCAAGGGAGGTTCTAATTGATGTTTTTATGATAACAAAACATAAGTACTACTTTGAGTTTATTATTTTGATGAGAAACATTATGAGACAAGACATTGTCATAAACTCAAAAAGGTGCTTTATAAAGATTATAAAAGAAAAGATAAAGTTTATAACTTACAAAGTAAAGATTAGGCCAAGAAAAAAAAGAAGATCAAGACTCATCAAGGTCACTTTACATTTTGTATTATTAATTGTAATTTCTATTTGGTAATTTGGTAATTTCAAAGGCAAACTATGCATAAATATTTCATATTACTTCATTGGATAAGTCTTTTCATTTATCAAAAGGTGTTGAAGCTTTTGTGTTTAAGAGAGAAGTCTCTTAATCTTTCAACCACTCTCTAAGGAAAATTGTGGGAAGTGTTGAAATCATAAGTGCATTAAACAAATTTAATTTGAACATTTAAATTTGTTAAAATTACGTTTTTTGAGGGATTGGTCAATCTATATGAGTTAGTAGTTGACTAATATGGATTAAAGTTGCATAAGATGATTATTAAGAATTTGTAATAACCTTGTTTGATATATTGGTCAACCATTGTGACATATTGGTAGACCAATTTGCCCCAGTGGTTGACCAATATCTCAATAAAAAGTGAATCTGTGCTTTAATGCATACTAGTCGACCAATATGTCAAATTGGTCAGCTAGTGCTTAGTAACTAGCCAGCGTAACCGCTAGTTTTTAGCTCTAATAACTATTAGGGTCACAAATATAGATATATGTTCTCATTTGTTTTAGCATTAAGAAGTATTTGAGTGTCTTACATATTTCTAAGTGTTTGTCAAGTATTTGGGCATCTTTGTCTCACATTTATTTAAGTGAGCCTTTTTGAAGTTATCAAAGAGATAAAGTGAGATACTTTGAGTTGTAAGTTTTTTTTTTGGTATTATACTATTGTACTTAAAGGTGTTCTAAGTATAATTGAAGTTTCTTTTCACAGTGGAGGAAGATTGTAAAAGGTACCTCTTTACTAAGAAAAATTATATAAAGGTTATTATTTCCTTTAAATAAGAATTATAATGGAATTCAAAAGAAGATTTTTGGGATTAGAAGTAGGAAAGGTTTGTTTGCTGAACTATTGTAAATCGATTTGTGTTCTTTCTTCCCTATTTATCCTCTTTAAATTATTATTCAATTTTTAATTGATTTTTATTAAGTAATTTCTTTATTCTTATATTTATATTCATTATATTAAATTGAGTTCAATGGTTAGAACGTTTCGTTAAATTTTTTAACAAAAATTTTAAGTGTTTAAGTTCTCTTTTAACCATAAGGCTAAAGAGATTTGATATATATATCGATTAACAGTCTCCTAAGCTTCAATTGTAGGCATGACTTTAGGTTGAAGCTTTCTGAAACATAATGTTAAGTAGGCATATTGTATTATGAGAATTTTGTTAAAAATTATGTACATTTGAAAATATGTAGGCATGTTATATTATAAGCTTTTTGTTTCGTAAGGCAATATAGCTATAGAAGATTATTAATTTGTCACTTTACTTGGTGTTAGCTTTATTGTGTTTTGCTTATCATTAGGCCTAATTTTTTGCTTTTCATTAGCTCTTAAAATGCTTCACTTGCCATTAGCACCTATGATGCTTCACCTGTCATTAAAACATATGATGTTATAGAATTTTTAATCCAAGTTTGTCCAATAAAGTCATATTAAATCCACTATAAGAATTTATGGAAAATATTGTATTTTGAATATTTTTAAGCATTTTTCTATCTATCAAAGCTTCTTGGCTATATTCGCCATGTTGTTCAAATGTTTCTATTATATTATCTATGATTTGATTATTAGTTTGAGTATTAGAAGATTCTCCTATCTCAATCATCTATATCAGAGTTTGAGGTATCTTCATATTTTGTTTTCGTTATTATAAATATCCTTTCTTTAGAAGAACAATCTTGAAAAGTACTAATTTAAACAAAATCTTCATTTTATATCATTATATCTATTTCATCATCGATCTCAATTTTCTTTTTATTAAATCTTTTAGGGCATTCATTAGCAAAATGTCCCTTGTCTTTACAATAATAACATTGGCACTCAGTTATCTTTCTATTTTTCCTCTTATTTCTTTTGAAAATAGGTTTTTTAGGTTTATATGCTTCTTTTTTCTTATAATATCTAGCTTTACGCTTTATAAAATATCTCTTTTTCAAATATTTCCTTTTCTTGTAGCATCCCACTTCCGCTTGACCCGAACCCGACATCGACGGTGATATCCGAGTCCGTGCCCGCGAAGGTAGCATGTTAGAACAATCAATCACTCATAAACCGGTATAATTTTTTTTTAAACACTCACATTCCAATGTGGACCATATATAGTTAACGGTCGCGGTAAAAACAAAACTCGTTTTCAACACAATAACATCAATACAATTTCAATAATCAACTTGGGCCCATTTTCATTTCTAACCCTTTTTCAATAACAAAACAGTTTGCATTGGGCCATTGGGGCCCATTTCAAAATACAAACCATATATAATCACTTCCAATTGGCAATCAATATACACATTCATTTTCACATTCTAAAATTCCCATACTTTGTCTCTTATTACACTGAAACATTCTATTATACATTGTACAGAATTCGATGAATACATGCGATACGGAAATAAGACATATCCTAAAGCAGACGTGAACTGATCCCGACCCCTAACTTTCTCTCTCAGATGTTATGAGCCTACTCCCTGCTGCGAACGGGTATTCTTATGAATCCTGAAAAATAGATGCAAATTTTGGGTGAGTTTTGCGAACTCAGTGAGTGACCATCATCGATGGTTCACCCAGTCACCCAATACATAATTCAAATAATGTGACTCATTATCAACATATGGCATTACATATATTTGATTAATCATTCCCATTTACTCTTATTCGATCCCTGTCATTTACATCATTACATGAGTAGCCTTATTATATCATATACTGCATGAGCAGCCATGTTATATCACATACATGTGATCAATCACTTCACATAAGCATATTGTTTCATGCTCCATACACTGTATCATTCACATAATCCTTATGCAATGCACATACAATTCACTTTTCAATATAATTCCACATGCCCATGCAACACAATTCCATATGCCCATTCAATACAATTCCATATGCCCATTCATTACAATTCCATATGCCCATTCAATACAATTCCATATGCCCATTCATTACAATTCCATATGCCCATTCAATACAATTCCATATGCCCATTCATTACAATTCCATATTGTCATTCAATGCAAGTTCACATTCCCATTCAATGCAATTTCATATTCCCATTCAATGCAATTAAATCAGTCATATCATGTATACATATGTTTATGAGACCAAATTTTCATTTATTTCTTCGTTGTGACCGAGTGCCTATATTGTCCCGTATCCATTGGATATCGGGCTCATTGATAACTGTCCCACGTGGGGGTCATTGTAAACTGTCCCATATAGGGCTCATTATAAACTGTCCCATATAGGGCTCATTGAACGGTGAGCCTGAGGCTCTGAATCACTTATGAGCTCGAAGCTCATTTTCATTCGTTGAGCTTTAAGCTCTGATCATTGGCTCCTCTAGTCACAACGAGTTATATTTCGTGCATTCATGAAATGAAATGCATTGTTCACATTTGTATGCACTTGTTCAATCATAATCAATGAATCATCGGACCATAGTCCGACATTCAACATATAGTTGCAAAATCACATTTTCACTTGTATGCATATGCAGAAACATTTAATCACTTCAATACACTTAGTTCGGCCAGTTCACATTCAAGTAACACTTAAATATCACAATTACCAATATACCATCATCGGGTCTCCTGTCCGGAACCCATATTCAATCGCAATCAATAAAATCAATCCATGCTCATTCAATTTATAACAAAAGCAATAGACCATTAAATGAGACCATCTAGGTCTACTCACAAGACGCGCTCCAGTTAGATTTGCTTTGATGATCCGAAACGCCTGACGAGGACGTTCTATCTCAGATCATCCATATACAAAACACAATTTGCACACATTAACAAAAGCACAATTGTATAGCCATCCCATTTTCACAAGTGTATATGAGCAATATATCATGCATGTTCAATGACAATCCCGGGTATTTACTATACACTCACACTGTAAGCCCATTGTCGAATCATAATTCAATAGTTTAAGTTTTACACTTCATTTTCACATGATCATGTTAAATAAATGCACATTTGACTCTTTAAGAGTCTAGCATATCCATAAACTTGTATCTCAAGAACATTTGCCCATTTGTATCATAATTAAATTTTCCGTCATTCATTTTCCAATCCCATATGATTGCATAAGATCCAATTCCCTTTCATAAATAATCATTGAACACCTATTACTTACCTTCCTTTGAATAGCATTACAAATATATAAACATTTTCATCTCCAATCCACTTATGCATTTGACACTTTTATTTCATCCATTTATTCTCTAAGTTTTAACCTTTAATTTCACTTCAAACCTTTCATATATTAGTCCCATAAACAAGGATCATCCTAGGTTCACTTTAAAACCCATTTGAGGCTTAATTAGTATCATTTGTCCAGTGGATGTTCGTTAAACGGACTTCTACGGGTCACTTATACCACTTTGAAAATTCGACCCTCAAAACATCAACATTTCGAAATGTTTACTGAAATAGAAGTTGTAGCACTTGAAATCTTCTTTAAAACCATGTATAGATAATCTCATTCCGAGTTGTAAACAAAAAGTTATGCCCCTTTCACTAAAGTATGTTCAATTGAGTTTTGAGATTTTCCAGATTTTTAACTCTTCACTTCCAACACCCAATTTCTCATACTTAGCCCATCATTTCTAGTGCAATGCTTGTCAATTACCCATATTATAACTCCCTTTCAACTCTACATCATCTATAGCCAAATGACATTCCATTGTTGATCATAAACACTTGACATGAAACACAATCATATACCTTTATTCTCAAAACTTCAACACTTAAGTTCCTAACTTCATACCAACATATGGGACTCTCCAAGACCACATTCACGCTTCATAAAATTTGTAGCCAATGATCCCTAGTTTCATTTAAGCCAAATTTCAACTCATTTAGACAATTATACAATCAATTATGACTATCCAATTAGAACACACTCCAAAGCTCAAACCATTTCAAATTTCTAGATTTTGCACATGTTCATTTTTACCATTTAAGTCATCCACTCCATCTTAAGCCTAGATCAACACCTCCATTCCTTCTCCCTTCATTCACTACTCCATTCAACTCAAGATATCACTCACAAGCAACTCATAATTTATCATTTATCACTAACTAAAAACAGGGCATATCTATTCCATTCACAAGCAAGTTCTACCCTCATCCAATCCCTCCTTTGAAATCCATTCAATCACTAAACCTCTCCATACTCTTACATGAAAATATTACTCATCTTCTACATATAAAAACAAGGTATGAACATGAATTGACATCACTCAATATATATATACACAAACCTGACAAAACACAAATCAATTCATCAAACCCTCATCATGCAAGCTTCAATTAACCATATTCTAAACTTACTTGATTTTCCTTCAATTTCTTCAAAAACTCCATGTAACCCTAGCTCTATCCTCTCCATGATCTTCATCTTCTAGGAGGTTAAGCTAGGTTTTTCCTTAGACCAACTTGAAGGAATAACAAGATGGTAGAGATGGAGCAAGGTTTTACACAAAAGATCATCAAATCATGGAGGAGATGAAGAGAAGAGTGGGAAGTCACGAAAATGGAGAGGAAAACAAGAACAAAACACAACTTGGGAGGCCAAAATGAGAGAGAGTGTCGTGGGACACACTTATAAAAGAGTCTAGAAGGTACTTCAAAAGGGTCTAGGTGGTATGGCTTGGCAAGTGACACATGTCACTTGCCACTTGTCAATTTTTCATTCCTTTGCCTTATAAATGTCCTTTCAAACCCAATTTTCAATAAGGTACACTTGTCACTAATTCCTTAAGTCTTGTATTTAATATTCCAATGCTATTTGACCATAAATTCTACTACCATTCTTCAATTGATCTACCACTCGGCATTTTTCCTAGTCCGAAAATTATCTCCAAAAATTTCAGGAAAATTTCCTAAAATTCTCCAAAAATACAAAATTAACAATTTCATTGTCCAAATCAATTTTCAATAATCCCAACTCACAAATCTCAAAGCAATCCCATTTATTACCAACTATACCCGGAAAATGTCAATTGAGTGCATGGTCAATCATTTTAATGTGTGCAAAAAAATTCAATTCATCAATGTCTATCCAAATATGATGCATTTTTATCAATATCTCACTTAAGACCACAAACACCAAATTTAAAACGATCACAAATATGATTGACTAAAATTGCCCCGTGGATGTCCGTTAAACGGACTTGTATGTCCGTTAAATGGACATGAATCGACAAAGCAATCCCATTTCACCCGAGAAGGTCCGTTAAACGGACCTGCATGTCCGTTAAACGGACATGAGCCATTCAAAGTGTTCCAATTCACCCGAAGCTGTCCGTTAAATGGACTCCCATGTCTGTTTGACGGACACACAATTTTCATACCCTCTTCAAATTTTTAGGGTTCTAAGCTCACGTGCACCAAATTTTTAGGGGTCTAGCCCTTCATAGGGAGACCGGGATATTAGAATTCTCTCCTCAAAAAAAATTTCATCCTCGAAATTTATATTCAATTAATCCGGGAGGTAGGGAAATTAGTTCCTCAATCATTTCTCGATGTCCCATTCATTCTTCCAATTAACTATTGTCAACGAAATCAATCACTCCTATGCTCTTTTCTTCACATATATCACAATTTCTTATTGTTTCCCCATATTCTTTTAAATCACTTCCAATTTCACTTTAAACAATGACCAGGTCACAGTGACATTTTCAGATGATATCTAGGGAATATTGTATGAATCCGAACATCAATAAAGAATAATTTCATTTAGATCATGTGATATCAAGCTAAACTCTTCCTTTTTCCTAACCCAAGTACACCTTGGCAAGGTGATACTCTTAGAGACATTGCATCTTTCACTTGCAAGTTCACAACTCTTTAGTGCATATACTATATCTTCAATAATGATCCACCCATTCATTTATCTCCTTTCACTTATTAACCACATCTTTGGCCTTTTATCATTTTTAGGACCTCTTTATTTCAATGCAAGGGCGAACGACTCCTTTTTGTCGTTTTACGCCACCAACAATATTCTTGCTGGGATGTCTAGCTTAAGTGGGACTTGCTTTCTCCAGTGGTCTCTTTGCTCAATCATCATTTTTATTGAGTACCCATCCTTTTTATTTTATTCACATGTTATCAATTTTCAATCAAACTCAAATTCAGATTCATTTTCAATCGCTCAATGAGCAATTTACACATTCCAACTTGGGCTTTCTTTACATATGAAGCTGATCTTCATGCAACAGTTCACTTTAACTCATCGTTCTATGCTGTTTATCGCACCCAGATTGGCGGCCTCAATATCAACACTTGTGCTAATTCGATGCATCACTTACATTCATTATCTTAATCTCTAATGGGAACTTCATTCAATACTGTGAAATTTCCAAATCCCAATGGCAAAATTAGCATTGATGTTATACTTCCACATAGTTCTCTTTACAATCATCCGCCATACGATTTACACATTTTTCCTTGAACATTTTTGTTAACGAGCTAAAACCAATAAAAACCATCCCTTAATAATCTCGGCTAGTATCCAACATACAATGAGTTCTAAAGAACTCCAAATCTCCTATATATATATATATATATATATTCCTTGACATTCCTTATTTTATCATCACCCTCACTTTTCTCTGGGTCTCCCAACATGCCATGCCCAGCTATGTTATAACACACATTTTATTTGATCAAACTAGAATTCACTTCGATGAAACTTAGGAAATAGCTGCTTGTACCCTCTTGATATGCAAGATTTCTTCAAGTAGTCAAATAGATCTCTCTACTTTCAAATACACTCAAAATACCATTTATGAACATAGTTGCTTCGATCACTACCATAATACTGTCGGGGCATTATTATATAACCCAAATTTTCTTGTGCCCAAGATTTGATATCTTTCATTCTTTAAGACTCTGATTCCTCAATACGGTATAGTATCTCACAGTATTTTTTGTTTCTACCTAATTTGACTTTTTAGTTTCGATGATTTTCTCAATTCGTTCTATTTCCTTTTAATTTTACGTTGACGTGTGGTAACATCTGTTTATTCTTATCAGTTTTTCCACAATCTTAAATTTTTGGGCTAATGAGCCTGTATTCTCCTCATTTTAACAATTTATGCCTCCTCACTTTTTCCATAGTTCCACCGCCGGCTACTTTACATCAAACACAATACCTACTTTCTTAGTAGCATTTCCTACCCCTTACACTTGAATCTCCGTAGAGATTGGAACTCCAAAAAAATCACTTTAATTCATTTTGTATTCCTTAGTTTGCCCCTCCATTGCATCGTTTCAATTCAAAATTATCCGATCCAGTTAACTCCATTTAGGGAAATGATTCATGGAAAGAAGATTTCCTGTTACTATCTTTGATACCACTCATGAAATCTGTATCAATCAACTATTTTCCTTAATTACATAGCAGCCAATCTAATACTTCAAGAAAATCGATCTCAACCATTTATATATCTCACTACAATCAATTTAAATCATAACCTATATAATCAGAACATCCCTTTTAATAAGGCTTATTCCAGCATTACTCAAATGCTTTACTCCAATACCTTGGTATTTACCATCAAATCCTTACATCTTTTCAAAAGACGTAATTAAGACAATTCACCAAATAGTAAAACACACATTTCTCCTTTTTTGTGCCTATTCTTGATCGGGTTCTACCATGATCATATCCTTTTTCTTTTTCCTTCATTAATCATGCTTGGTAACATCACTATTAATCTCAATGCATTTTCAATGGATCACTATAAACAATTTCACGTCGCACTTTTGAGACTTTAAATGATAGGCATTAACAAGCACTTATTCAATAAGTCACCAATTCCTTCTTGTATCATCTCCTCAAAGATAATATACTTATTCTTAAGAATGTCACTTATCATGATAATCCCATTATCAAATATACACTTACAAACAAATCAATTAATCCTTAACAATTTCTTCACCTCCCATTATTCTCGTCTCACCTTTCAATACCCAGCATACCGATATAGGTTCATAATCAATTTAGAGTCATAGAGGGATAATCATATTATCTCACTAAACCATAAACTCATATCCTCCCAAATCCAATTTCATCCTTGCTTAATCACAGAACATTTTGTTTTCAATCAACTTTGTTTATGCACGTTCAATCTTGCCAGTTCTACCATGTCATTGCTTTCCCTTATCAATCCCCAACAATAATATACATATCTATGCAAGGTTCTATCTCCATAATGGTCAAAATTGTAACTTTCCAAAATTGTCCTGTGAGTATCCGTTAAACGGACAAACATGTCCGTTAAACGGACATGATTCGACCAAACTGCCTCCTTTTACCCGAGAAAGTCTGTTAAATGGACCTCCATGTCCGTTTGACGGACATCTATCTTTCACAACCCTTTTCTTTTTCAAACCTTTTCCAACTTCCTACACTTATTCTCTCATGATTTCTTCCCATAAACTTCTCAAATTCACACCTTCAAACATTAAACCATTCCATGACAACTCAAAATCAATTTAATTTCATGAAGTTCCCAATTCTCATCATTTCCTTTGTCGATCTCACTACCCTTATTTTACATAACATGCTTTATTGCTGAATAAACACTCATTCTATCAAGTTGATACCCTTCCATACACACCTCAACTTGTCCTAGTATGGCAGTGAAATCATATTCCGTAATCTGATGACGCTTAACTCCCTGTCATATCATATCTAATCAGACACAATTCACCTCCATTTTCTCACATTATGGCATATCATCTCTTACATCACTTTCTCACTATTAACACGAGACACAAGCTCATGCGTGTGACTCATAGACTCGATTGGGGATCAGTTACTATTATCTGCTCAACATGACTTAAATGCATGTCATTTGACCACATTTCAGAAAACGCCCATAAGATTGTACTTCTGGCGCTCTAATACCACATATGTAGCATCCCACATTCGCTTGACCCGAACCCGACATCAACGGTGATATCTGAGTCCGTGCTCGCGAAGGTAGCATGTTAGAACAATCAATCACTCATAAACCGATATAATTTATAAAAAAAAACACTCACATTCCAATGTGGAGCATATATAGTTAACGGTCGCGGTAAAAACAAAACTCGTTTTCAACACAGTAACATCAATACAATTTCAATAATCAATTTGGGCCCATTTTCATTTCTAACCCTTTTTCAATAACAAAACAGTTTGCATTGGGCCATTGGGGCCCATTTCAAAATACAAACCATATATAATCACTTTCAATTAGCAATCAATATACACATTCATTTTCACATTCTAAAATTCCCATACTTCGTCTCTTATTACACTGAAACATTCTATTATACATTGTACAGAATTCGATGAATACATGCGATACGGAAATAAAACATATCCTAAAGCAGACGTGAACTGATCCCGACCCCTAACTTTCCTCTGTATGCTATGAGCCTACTCCCGTTGCAGAACGGGGTATTCTTCTGAATCCTAAAAAATAGATGCAAATTTTGGGTGAGTTTTGCGAACTCAGTGAGTGACCATCATCGATGGTTCACCCAGTCACCCAATACATAATTCAAATAATGTGACTCATTATCAACATATGGCATCACATATATTTGATCAATCATTCCCATTTACTCTTATTCGATCCCTGTCATTTACATCATTGCATGAGTAGCCATATTATATCATATACTGCATGAGTAGCCATGTTATATCACATACATGTGATCAATCACTTCACATAAGCATATTGTTTCATGCTCCATACACTGTATCATTCACATAATCCTTATGCAATGCACATACAATTCACTTTTCAATATAATTCCACATGCCCATGCAATACAATTCCATATGCCCATTCCATACAATTCCATATGCCCATTCATTACAATTCCATATGCCCATTCAATACAATTCCATATGCCCATTCATTACAATTCCATATGCCCATTCAATACAATTCTATATGCCCATTCAATACAATTCCATATGCCCATTCATTACAATTCCATATTCTCATTCAATGCAAGTTCACATTCCCATTCAATGCAATTTCATATTCCCATTCAATGCAATTAAATCAGTCATATCATGTATACATATGTTCAAGAGACCAAACTTTCATTTATTTCTTCGTTGTGACCGAGTGCCTATACTGTCTCGTATCCATTGGATATCGGGCTCATTGACAACTGTCCCACGTGGGGCTCATTGTAAACTGTCCCATATAGGGCTCATTGTAAACTGTCCCATGTAGGGCTCATTGAACGTTGAGCCTGAAGCTCTGAATCACTTATGAGCTCGAAGCTCATTTTCATTCATTGAGTTTTAAGCTCTGAACATTGGAACCTCTGGTCACAACGAGTTATATTTCATGCATTCATGAAATGAAATGCATTGTTCACATTTGTATGCACTTGTTCAATCATAATCAATGAATCATCGGACCATAGTCCGGCATTCAACATATAGTTGCAAAATCACATTTTCACTTGTATGCATATGCAGAAACATTTAATCACTTCAATACACTTAGTTCAGCCAGTTCACATTCAAGTAACACTTCAATATCACAATTACCAATATACCATCATCGGGTCTCCTGTCCGGAACCCATATTCAATCGCAATCAATAAAATCAATCCATGCTCATTCAATTTATAACAAAAGCAATAGACCATTAAATGAGACCATCTAGGTCTACTCACAGTACGCTCCAGTTAGCATTTGCTTTGATGATCCGGCAACGTCTGGATGAGGACGTTCTATCCTGTATCACCCATATACAAAACACAATTTGCACACACATTAACAAAAGCACAATTGTATAGCCATCCCATTTTCACAAGTGTATATGTGCAATATATCATGCATGTTCAATGACAATCCCGGGTATTTATTATACACTCACACTGTACGCCCATTGTCTAATCATAATTCAATAGTCTAAGTTTTACACTTCATTTTCACATGATCATGTTAAATAAATGCATATTTGACTCTTTAAGAGTCTAGCATATCCATAAGCTTGTATCTCAAGAACATTTGCCCATTTGTATCATAATTAAATTTTCCGTCATTCATTTTCCAATCCCATATGATCGCATAAGATCCAATTCCCTTTCATAAATAATCATTTAACACCTATTACTTACCTTCCTTGAATAGCATTACAAATATATAAACATTTTCATCTCCAATCCACTTATGCATTTGACACTTTTATTTCATCCATTTATTCTCTAAGTTTTAACCTTCAATTTCACTTTAAACCTTTCATATATTAGTCCCATAAACCAAGGATCATCCTAGGTTCACTTTAAAACCCATTTGAGGCTTAATTAGTATCATTTGTCCAGTGAATGTCCGTTAAACGGACTTCAATGTCCATTTAACGGACTTCTACGGGTCACTTATACCACTTTGACAATTCGACCCTCAAAACATCAACATTTAGAAATTTTGCCTGAAATAGAAGTTGTAGCTCTTGAAGTATTCTTTAAAACCATGTATAGATCATCTCATTCCGAGTTCTAAAAGAAAAGTTATGCCCCTTTCACTAAAGTATGTTCAATTGAGTTTTGAGATTTTCCAGATTTTTAACTCTTCACTTCCAACACCCAATTTCTCATACTTAGCCCATCATTTCTAGTGCAATGCTTATCAATTACCCATATTCTAACTCCCTTTCAACTTTACATCATCTATAGCCAAATGAAATTCCATTATTGATCATAAACACTTGACATGAAACACAATCATATACCTTTATTCTCAAAACTTCAACACTTAAGTTCCTAACTTCATACCAACATATGGGACTCTCCAAGACCACATTCACAATCAATAGCTTCATAAAATTTGTAGCCAATGATCCCTAGTTTCATTTAAGCCAAATTTCAACTCATTTAGACAATTATACAATCAATTATGACTATCCAATTAGAGCACACTCCAAAGCTCAAACCATTTCAAATTTCTAGATTTTGCACATGTTCATTTTTACCATTTAACTCATCCACTCCATATTATGCCTAGATCAACACCTCCATTCCTTCTCCCTTCATTCACTACTCCATTCAACTCAAGATATCACTCACAAGCAACTCATAATTTATCATTTATCACTAACTAAAAACAGGGCATATCCATTCCATTCACAAGCAAGTTCTACCCTCATTCAATCCCTCCTTTGAAATCCATTCAATCACTAAACCTCTCCATACTCTTACATGAAAATATTACTCATCTTCTACATATAAAAACAAGGTATGAACATGAATTGACATCACTCAATATATATATACACAAACCTGGCAAAACACAAATCAATTCATCAAACCCTCATCATGCAAGCTTCAATTAACCATATTATAAACTTGATTTTCCTTCAATTTCTTCAAAATCTCCATGTAACCCTAGCTCTATCCTCTCCATGATCTTCATCTTCTAGGAGGTTAAGCTAGGTTTTTCCTTAGACCAACTTGAAGGAACAACAAGATGGTAGAGATGGAGCAAGGTTTTACACAAAAGATCATCAAATCATGGAGGAGATGAAGAGAAGAGTGGGAAGTCACGAAAAATGGAGAGGAAAACAAGAACAAAACACAACTTGGGAGGCCAAAATGAGAGAGAGTGTCGTGGGACACACTTATAAAAGAGTCTAGAAGGTACTTCAAAAGGGTCTAGGTGGTATGGCTTGGCAAGTGACACATGTCACTTGCCACTTGTCAATTTTTCATTCCTTTGCCTTATAAATGTCCTTTCAAACCCAATTTTCAATAAGGTACACTTTTCACTAATTCCTTAAGTCTTGTATTTAATATTCCAATGCTAGTTGACCATAAATTCTACTACCATTTTTCAATTGATCTGCCACTCGGCATTTTTCCTAGTCCGAAAATTATCTCCAAAAATTTCAGGAAAATTTCCTAAAATTCTCCAAAAATACAAAATTAACAATTTCATTGTCCAAATCAATTTTCAATAATCCCAACTCACAAATCTCAAAGCAATCCCATTTATTACCAACTATACCCGGAAAATGTCAATTGAGTGCATGGTCAATGACTTTAATGTGTGCAAAAAAATTCAATTCACCAATATCTATCCAAATATGATGCATTTTTATCAATATCTCACTTAAGACCACAAATACCAAATTTAAAACGATCACAAATATGATTGACTAAAATTGCCCCGTGGATGTCCGTTAAACGGACTTGTATGTCCGTTAAATGGACATGAATCGACAAAGGAATCCCATTTCACCCGAGAAGGTCCGTCAAATGGACTTGCATGTCTGTTAAACGGACATGAGCCATTCAAAGTGTTCCAATTCACCCGAAGCTGTCCGTCAAACAGACTCCCATGTCCGTTTGACGGAGACACAATTTTCATACCCTCTTCAAATTTTTAGGGTTCTAAGCTCACGTGCACCAAATTTTTAGGGGTCTAGCCCTTCGTAGGGAGACCGGGATATTACATTTCTTATATTTTTCTGTATCTTTGTATAATAATAAGGAATGTCGCAACCAATCATAGTAGGCATCTTTAAATCATAACAACATAAAGAAGATTTCTTTTTTTAATCTTTTTACTCTGTTTTAGTAATATGGCTTCATTACGCCATTCATTGAGTTTATCTTTTAATAAAAAGATTCTTTTCCTTAAGGTATTTACTAATCTTGGGTTATTAGTTGCTTCTAGTTTGCTTCCCCATAGGTCAGGTCTCTTAGAGTAAAACATTTTTAAATAAAGATTTGTGTTATCTACTTGATTATAAATATGATAATAATAATCAATACAAATACAAATGTTTCTATTTATTTCACACATATCACATAATTGAAGTCTTTGTAAAGTAATAACATATTTTCCTATTGTTGTATTTTTAAAATATTTCCTTCTCCACAATTCTAATCAAAATGCTTCAAGAGCTTGAGTTATCAAATTATTAATATCCATATTATTATTAAAGATGGTATTTTTAGAGGTTTCATATAAAATTTTCCAAAATCAAGAGAGCTATTCAATAAAGTTTTTTCTAAAAATTATTCATAATCCATTTTATTAATAGAAACGAGAACTTCAAGAGCGGTTTCCCATTTATCATTTGCTTCTTCTATATTTTGAATATAGTCGATATCTAAATATATTCCCAAAGGATTTATAATATGTTCTCATTTTATCTATTGGTGTAAAACCATCTTTATCTTGCATAACCATATATGATACAACATAACCACTAATAGGTCTATTAAAACTTTGTGAAGGAAATCTAGGAGGATTTCTAGAAGTACTTGGGATATCACTTATATTAGGATTTAAATGAACTTATTGTTTATAAGTATCTAGTTTAATATGAATTAAAGTTTATAAATTAACTTTTTTATCTTTTTGTTTAATTCTTATATCTCCATGTAGTTTTCACAGATTTCACACCAAACAGTCATGACTCTAATACCAGTTGCACCTAAACCGATGCAAATCACAAATTTTGAATTAGTTATCAAAGTGTTATACTTGGAGAATTAAATTGTAGCTAACATATATTTTTACCGAGAAAAGAGATAACTTTTTATTAAATCTAAGCTTTTTATGATATCAAAAATTAAGGTAATTCGACAAAAATCTTCTTCATGCATATCATCAATATATGTTATGATATCTATCATTTCATCAAATAAGGCAGACATAATTTTATCAAGAGAGTCTATTGAGTTTAGATCTAATCCATTTAGACCATATAAATTTTTTTCCAAAAAATAAGAAGGACTCATATAGATAATGATATCAAATATGCATAATAGATTTATAATTTCAAACTTAACGGTCCAATACACTTATGTACCTATTTCTTCTAACGATTTAACTGCTACGAATTCGATTTATCTTTGAGTGTTTTAGCAAGCATTTCAGCCCCACCATCGAGAGGTAACTGCCTTTGAAGACTCCTTTAGAGATACTCAACATAACATGATTTTATTTCCTACCTTCAAGTGTAAATAAGAAAATAATTGAGAGAAGAGTAGAGGATTATGAGGTTGAAACTATAAAACTATATCTGCAAAGGGAGATTTTTATTTCATATTAGAAGCTTTTTACAAAAGGATAGGTTATCATAAAGAAGAGATTACAAATTGCATTCCCCTCACTATACTACAAGGGCTTATTTATACTAGTTGGATCTTATCATAAACTCAAGTAAATCACTTGTTAGTATAGTCTTTATGTACAATATACAAAATGCACAAGGGGGGTTGAATTGTGTATCCTTTTTCGTGAATACAAGCCCCTTTGATATTTCTTTGAAAACTAACTTTTTCAATGCTATTAAGTGAATATCACAATGTTTATACGATAATATCTTTGCGATTAAATCGCAATTGAATTTTATATACTTGTTTAAGAACAATAGAAATTAAACCAGAGAGTTAGAAGATGGACATGACGATTTTATCCTGGTTCACCCCAAACCTTGAGCTACATCCAGTCCTCATAATTCTTCTGAGATTTCACTATTCTTCTCGAAATGTACAAGTATTCTTTCTCTACAGAGCCTCTTCAAGTCTCTTATACCAAGTATTATTTTCACTCTCTTAGCTTCTCCAGGCTCTCAACTTTTCCTTTCTCTCACTAGAAAGATATTACAAGTTTTGTTATAGTGAAGATAGCTCTCATGTTTTGCATAACGAATACAGAATTTTGCTAAAGTTCAAAATACTTGTTCAATAACAACTAGTCCAGTCTTTGACTCCGACTTGTATTTATAGCCTTCGTCTTCAACTACTTCTTGATAACTGCTTCTTGTTTCTTATAGAAACTGTTATTCAGTTGAGTTCTGTAACAAACTCAAACTGACTAACCGTCCGACGTACTATCATGTCTTCATCTTCGTATCGTTTGTGTTTTTACTCTTCTTCTGTGTTTTCTTCCATCTGTGTTTTCTTCCTTCTATGTTTTGCTTCACGTTTAACACACTTATCAAAATAGTTCATTTATTTCTAATATTATTATTATTTGATTTTCAAAAAAATTGTTAGACATGAAGTCATTTTGACTTAAAAATCTCAACCTTTTTTGTAACATCCCATCTCCGATGGGAAGGGTATTTTGGTAAATTGAGACGGGCTAGGAGTATTGAATTATATCTCGACATGCACATACAGCATATAGCCTCTATGACTGATGATTGTTTTGCACTTGCACATGGTATACATGCATTCATGACATTTTTCGGCTTAGGTTTCAAATTGGGATCTTTTGTGAAATTTACGTGAAAGTTGTATTTGGAAAATTATTTGGAGTGGACTGTTATATGTTTTACAATTTTGGGCAATTTAGGTCATTTTCAAAAAAATGATTCGGGGAAATTTTCGGAAATTCCCAGATTGGAAAATTCCCAACTGGTTGACTGAGTGGATTTTCGGTATCGAAAATGATTGGCCGATGGCACTGGAAAATTTGAGACATGATGTTAGGATTTATTGAATTGAGCCATTTGAATTTGACAAGAAATTGGAGTAGAATTTGGAACCGGAATAAAAATCAGGACAAGTGGCAAGTGACACTTGTCACTTGCCTACTTAGCCTTCTAAAAGGAGTAATATATATATATATAACCTTAAGAGGGCTGGCTTTCCACGATTCTTTCCTTGTAACTTTTAAAAAAATCACCTTGCAAGCTTTTGTTTTTCCTTCATCCGTAGCCCTTCCTTTCTTCCTCCTTCAATTATTGTTTTCTTTTCATTCCATACAAGAAGGTGTTCTTGCTACTTGCTTGCTTCTCTTCACACACAAACCAAGCTTAAGCCTAGTGATGATGATGATTAGTGTGGGGGTGAGTTATGGCTGTTGGTGATGGTGAGAAGTAGAGAGGTGAATTAAGGTTTGAAGATTTGAAGATTTGAAGGATTTAAAGCTTGTTATAGGTGAGAATTTGTATTGTGTTCTTTAATTTTTAGTTATAAGCCTTGAATGTGTTTATTGGTTTATTAATTTCATAAAGATAGTGGTAGGTTTGTATGGGTTTAAGTGTATGTTTGTGTATGGATAAATGAATGACTATAGTTCCATTGATTTTGGCTTGGTTTGGATTGAGTTTGTAAGGTTAGATGAATGGAAAATTTAGGAAGATAATTTGTGTTAGTACTGCCAACTTTTGTATAATCATATACATATATGTTGTGATGAATTTGTGGTTGAATTAGAGGTATAAATGGGTGCTTAGTGATGTGTTATTGATGTTAGAAGTGATAGGAGTTAGGTTGTAGTTGAAAAGCTGGAAAATGCAATTTGACCTATTGCAATGTTTTGATCATAACTAATTGTGTAGGTGAGAAAATGAGGTGAGGTTTGTTCCTAATGAAACTTTGGGATGTTGGCTTCAAATTTGTGTGAAATAGGTGGTGTTAAATTGTAATGTTAGAAGGGTGAATTTTTGCATGGAAAGTTTCTGTTTGTAGGGTCTGTGAACAGTACCTGCATATATGACCTGATTACTTTGTTGATTTTTCTAAATTAATTGAGATGGAATTAGGGAAAATGGTCTTCATGAGAGTTGAAGCTTACATTATTAGCTTTCCATTTCCACTGATCTTGCTAATTTTCGAGTTGTATATTGGGAGATATGAACTGATTTCTATTGACTGGTTTTGAGCTTTTTGATGAAACCTAGCCTAAGTGTTGAGTTTGTGAGCTTGCGGATTGGAAACAATTTTATCAATTTATGTGAACTGAATTGGTGTGAGTGATCTTCTGTAAAGTTGTAGAGGAAGAAAGTATCTTGAAAATGATATATGGCATGTAATTTTTAGAGGTCATATTTGGGAGTTATGACTTTGCAAACATTGGACCTGCATTAGGTTATGAATTGCTGATCATGGCAGTAACTTGCATAATGGTTTTGAAATTGTTAGAAATCGAATTGGAGTTTGAGTTCTTCATGAAACTTGAAGTTTGTGATCTTATCTTTTCAGGAACATAAGGTAGTGAATTTGGTGACATTTTTGCTAAGAGATATTCTGTTTGGAAAATTACTGCCCAGATTGATTGATTTCAGTAGACTGATTCTTTCTTGAATTGTTTGACCTAGTTAGTTATGGAATTTGATTTTGGGTTGTTCATGAAAGTTGTAGATGACATTGTGAACTTATTGAGCATATTTATGTGGTAATTTATGGCTGAAGAATCAGAGAGTTATGGAATTTGCTTATTCTGTTTTAATGGGATTTGAGTAGGCAGTAGCTTTGATGGGATATTTGACACCCTTAGGGGTGAAATTGATTTTTATGGTCTTCTTGAGAATTGTAGAGGGTTTCATGATCTTTCCAATGAGATATAGTTGGTAATGTTCTGAATTGTGTGCAATGAGTTATTGATGTTGGAAGTTGGATTAGAAATCAGGAAAAAAGGGGAAAGGGAATGAGGAATCACGCCGGTCGCCAGTGTGGACGCGCCTCTAATGACGAGGCGGATCAGTCGACCTCATGAGGACGACGCCGCCCGCGAGGCAGGTGCTATTTTAACTATTATTTGATTTTTTTTGTATTTGGTGATTCTTTTGTCAATTTCTTTTTCATCCGACGTCCGATTGACCTGATTCTCGAGGCATCGGATTTGTGAAATATTGAATTTCATTTTGTGAAAATTTGAGAATTTTTAGACGGGAAATTGACGTGGCCCCGGGTACTTGTTTTGTGATCACTATGTTTTTTATTTTTGAACCGATTGAGGTCCAAATTGAGTGCTGTCAGTGGCTATAGCTTTCGAATTTTAGTTGGAATTTTTATTATGGGAAAATTTGGATTTAGGGCCGAAAATTTCATGAACAAGCATTATACACTTACATGTGCATTATTACTAGTTCGGATTGGATAATTAGTGATCGGTTTCCTCTCTGCTTGTTATAGAGGCACAGTTGGAGCGTCGACCTACCGACGTTGCAGAGACTTCCCGACAATAGCTCGAAAGTAATAGGTGAGTAACCTAGTTAGTTTCTCAATCTATGTGTATTTAATATGACGCATTGATGCCATGTGGAGATAATGGAGGGTTTATGTGTGTTTGATTTTGATTGATTTCGGACCATGGGTGTCCGAAATATTGGAAATGTGATATTGAAGTGCTATTATGTGTAAATGATTATGATGCATCAATGCAATAAATTGAAAATGATATGATTGACATACCGAACCAAAGGTCCGAAGGAATAGGAAATGGCAAGAAATGTAAATGGAAATTGGAACATATGCATTCATGCATATTGGTATGATCAGATAAAGGCAGTTATGACAGGAGCAGCCACCGTATCAGGGCATATCACGCCCAACGTATATGAGAGCTTTCAGCTCAACGCACAGGACCTCAGGTCCAACGTATTCAGAGCCTCAGGCTCAATGTATCAGGGCTTCAAGCCCAATGTTTTCAGAGCCACTGGCTCAACGCAATGTGCCCGCCATCGGGGCGATTTGGTAGCAGCGGTCACAACAACGTAATGAAAATGAAAAAGGTCTCATGTGCATTGCATATATATTATGAGTAAATGTGGATGGTATGAAAGGCGTTACGCCTTACATTTGTGAATTGTGATTGTGTGTTATAATTGGTAAATTGTGTGTTTATGCATGAATTGAGTGAACCATCGATGATGGTTTCTCATTGAGTTCGCAAACTCACCCAAAATTGCAAATATTTTTTAGGGATTGAAGAGTACCCCGTTACTGAACCGGGAGTATGATTACTACAAGAGAGTCGGTGTTCGATGTCGGGATCAGTTCACGTCTGTATTTGTGTGATTTTGACTTATGTGTAAATTTATATTCCGCAAAAATGGTACTAAATTGTTTGAGGGCCCTAATTGATAAATATTGTTTGAAAAGTGATCTTTGATAAAGTGTATGACTGAAATGGGTTTTCGTATCATGGGCCCGAATCGTTTATTGTAAATTCCGCGCACTCGTCTGTTTCAAAAAATTTAAAAATATATCATAATGAGTTTTTACACTGCATTGACTGCCCTAGCATACCACCCTCGTCGCGGGCTCGGATATCACCGTCGATGTCGGGTTCGGGTCTCGCGGGAGTGGGGTGCTACATTTTTTATGATAACAAATAATTATAATTTTATAAAGATAAATGAATATTATTTATATAATGAATAAGAAGATATCAAAGATATACACATGTGAAAAAAATGTAATCAGTACTATCTTCTTTGTCTCTGGTCTCCCCATGTTCTTTCTTCTTTTGCTTCTGCTTTTCTCCTATCTTTCTCTTCTTCTTCTCTTCTCACCCTATTTGTTATTAATCAAAAATCTTCATCGAAGATGCTTCATAATCTCAGAGAACATTTTTTGCATATCAGTGCGGATCAACTTGAGGTCTTCTTAAATAGAAACTCGTAAATGAGCTACTTCCTCATGTAAATCACCCGCTGAGTCACGCAGATCATCAACCTTGTCATGAATTTATTCAATTTCCTTAACCAAGGCTTCATGACTCCCCTGTTGTAAGTGACTAGCTTCTTCGAAACCAATAGTGGGATCATGTTGGGGTGTTCTTGGTGGAAGGAAGTTTATAGCAACAAATGGTTCTGAAGATAAGACATCCAATTCAATGAATGTGAAAACAAGAGGTTTGAACGATAGGTTTCCTTCAGGGGGTCAAGATCATCAGGTCTAGGTAGCTTTGGAACTGGTTTTCCAATAAGGTGTAGTACATCTTTAATTGATGATATATAGCTCAAAGGTCTAAAGTGCATGATTAGGGGCACAAGAGTCTCTATGTTGAAATTAATACTTCTAATTTTGATGGTTTTGTACTGCCTTTCTGTTATTCTGCCAACTACCTAAGAAGTTTCATTTGTGGTAACGTGGCCACAATGACTTCTTGATGCTTTTGAGATATGATGTGAAACAAGGATTCCTCTCGGTTGAGCTGCATAATATGCCTCATCTATGTTCCTCATTTTGGCTTCTATCTGATCTTCTGTCAAATCACCTGTAATTCCTTTTTGATGCATTTTCTTATTCCTTTTATCTTTATTGCGTACAATTGAAGGTCTTGGTTGTATGTTAGGTACAATATTGATCATTGTTCTTTTTGTGATTGGGTAAATAGTATACCTCTCCTTGGTCATCTGTGTTGGAAATGGCTCTGACTTCTCATCTCGCAGAACACCATATAACCTTTTCTCTCCATGATTTAACATATGTATTGATCGATTATTTACTAATATTGGTTTGAATTCTAACTTGACCAACCTTCTCAACGGTTCTCTTATAATTATTGAGCTTCTACTCCTAACAGGTACAACTTCTTCAATCACCTTCAGTTTTAAATCCTTTTTTCTCATAGGTTGAGAAGGATTAACATGTGCTGAACTATTTTCAACTGACTTTTGCTTTTATTGAACATCAGTTGGAGTACTCTTTTTCTGACTGGTTTTCTACTTCTTACTTTCTTCTACCAACCTAGAAGGAGTTTTTTGTTGAGGTTGAGGTTTCTTTCTCTCAAACACCAACTTCCTCTTAATTTCTGTTTCTTTAATCAATTTTGCTAGCTCTTCTTGCAAAATTGAGACTAAAGATCTAGTTGTCTGTGGTGTTTTCTATCCAAAATCTTCACCATGAGTCAGACCTTTTTCCTTTTCTTGGTGACCTTTTTGCTTGTTTGGATTTTTCTGAATGAAGTGTCTCCCCTTTTCTCTTCAGAGACACTTGTCTTTCAATCTGTTGCACCTAACTTTCTTCTCTATGAGAAATTGTCTTAACTTTCATTAATTCATCTAAAGATTTCTTCTTTTCTTTTGTAGACATTCTTCCAGTGGATTGAGATTTTTTTCCTTGTGGGAGTTACCTTTTCACTCAAACTGCGTTTGACAATATGCTCCCCCTCAGTACTTGCTTTCGCCATAGAATCTATATCCTCCTTTTCTTGATTCTTCAAGCCCATTTTACTAACAGTTGTCGCATTAATGATGCTTTTAATGTTCATCTTCATTATGTTTCCTCTCTCAAGAAAAATTTCAGAATTTCTGAAGATTCTTGTCAGTAGCATTCCATATGGTAGGGCATTAGAGTCTCTTTTCGACTTTGTCATGTAATTGAGGATTAGGTGTGGTAGATCTATGGGTTGATGGTTGAGTAGATGGAATAGGCATTGTTCATATATCGTTGTCACCACATTCTTTGATCCTGTTCTTAGTAGAATACAATGGAAGAGTAGCGCATGTAGAACCTTAGCCTTCGGCACAAGAGTTAAGGCCTTCTTCTCCTTTGGGTCACTACATCCATAGAGTTTTCAATTGATATGTGCCTTCTCTATACTGGCTTGAGTCATCCATCTTGTTTTATGAGCGACCTTTGCTCCAACATATGGACATTCAGTAGCTTTCTTGATTGACTCCTGTGTCACAATGACCGATAATCTATCCACCACTGATACTAAAGTATTGTCTACTACCTTTGCATTCTTCCAGAACTCATATACTTCATTCAGGTAAATTGTTTCACAGACCTGAAAGAAGTTCTTCCATCCAGCTGCATGAATCTCTAGTTCGATGTCCATCTGGTTCTTCAATGAATCGAAATCAACGTGTTTTCCATAATTCATTGATTGCTTTATTTGTATCTGTAGACAAAAACTAAACGCACAAACGTATTTCTCAAAGTGATGATGTTATTTTCTGAAGTTGAGAGTGTGAGCAAAGAGAACTTGATATCAAAAACAGAGTAATGAAATGTTTTGTTGAGAGTTCTGCAAAAGTCAATTTCAGAGTATTTCAAGAGTGTTCTAGAGTAGTTGATATTTTCAAGGCTTTGAAAAGATTTCCCTCCAAAACTTTCTCACGAAAGAAATTACCGTCTGTAACTTACTGTTACTGTTACCTTGAAATCTTACTATTTTTTATCTTCTTAACTAAGAAAATCATCTGGGTCATGATGTGTCAGACAATTGATCACTCAACACTACCATATTCAGGTTTCGTCTGATTTGTCTGAATCTTTCTTCACTCAATGGATTAGTGAAGATATATGCCCATTTATAATTCATCTCAACAAACTGTAGACTAACGATCTTCCTTTGTATGTAGTCTCGTAGGAAATGATGTATAACTTCAATTTTCTTTACCCTCGAGTGTTGTATTGGATTCTTCGAGGTTGATAGCACTTGTGTTGTCACAGAAGATTGGGATTTGTTCTTCTTGCATTGAATAATCTTCTAATTGGTACTTGATCCAGAACGTCCGTGAGCAATAACTTGCAGCTTGTTAGTAGTGTGCCCTAGGCCAATGGATATTTGTGATTCATGTATTAGCATTATGACTTGTTAATAATATATTATGAGGTATTCCTTTATATATGCATGTATTTCGTTTATGTAATGTGATTTACATTCCATGAATAGTATTAGACTTATGTCATCAAGTATGTGACTTGATAGTAAAACCATAAGCGTTATAACTCTATTCTAGACTGTCCCTGGTCGATCATTATTGGTGGAACAATAATGAATTAAGACTAGTATGTGTTCTGATTGATGATCACATTTTACTGGTCATGGATATAAGATATCAAATCAGAAACATAGATATATGTTAGAGAACATATATTGGACCGACCCACATAAAGAATACTACATGGTTTCATGTCATTAGTGATTCTTAATATGGTTTGACTTTAGTCCCTTGAACTGAAGTCATCATGGTTCCCTACATGAGGAATTTAGTGTTTTGATATTAGACTAAGTTATTTTTAACCGAATAACAAGTAGTCTTATGTTGGACACTAAATGAATCATGCGGAGGGATGCAAATGATGTAGATGGGATTTGTACCTCTCTTAAATGAGAGAGATATCATTTGGGCCTCTTGACAAGTGTGACTGAAGGAATGCATGGCCTTGCTCAAATGAATTGATGAAGAGTCATCAATGTCATTTGTTATAATCAGTCAACTTGGGGATCAAGAAACTATGATTAATCAAAGGTTGACATGTACTATGCCTTGTGATTAATCTTGATATCGTGTTACAAAAGGACTGAGCTTATAACCATAGTTACAGGTTAAATCGGATTATCGATCCTCATTTGATTTGGGTAGTCATAATGTCTTGCTAGAGGCCGTTTATGACTTATAGGCCTTGAAGTGTGATCAAGCTCATTGCCAACATCGAATGAGCCTACAGGGTCGCACACAAAGAGTGATGTGATCTGGGGTTATTCTCTTGGGCCTAATTTATTAGGTATTGAATAAATATATGTAGATATACTTATTGGGTTAGATTGGAATTAAGTTGTCGGGCTTCTATTATATGAGATATAATTGGCCGAAACTTATTAGGGCCTCAATGGGATTAGGGTTTCTCTATAAATAGAGAAGCTTAGGTCTCATTAAAAAAAATAAAGACACTATTGTCAGGAAAACCGTGCAACGTTCGAAAAGAGTTTGAGGACGTGCTAGCACACCATAGTCGCAGCTCGGATCGTGCATACTCGTGTGGATGCCGGTAGAGGGCATTCGTGTTTGCAGTGTCCTGGAATCTAACAAAGAAGCAACCTATCCACGGAAATAAGGTATTTTCGTACATCCTTGGTATTTTTGATTATACTTCATGTTATTGTATGGTCTTTTTCTGCAGTGTATTGTGAATACTTGGACCGTACGCGATCCAACAGTGGTATCAGAGCCAGGTTCTTCTGTATAATCGTTAATATACGTGTTTTAATTACATGTGTTCACGATTTTGGCTTCTGTATAATCGAAAATATGCACGTTTGGATTACATGTGCTCACAGTTTTTTTGGTTGCGTGATACGAAAGTGTTTTTATTTCATGCATGTTCTTTTCGGATCTGTTGATTATCTTGGTACTGATGAGAATATATGACAAGCATGAAGGGTTTGACCGAAAGGTGGTGGCTGCTAGGGTTTCCACCATGTAAGACATGGAAGTGGAATAGGAAACCGCAAGTATCCATGTTGGACAAGGATACTCCAGTCGACTATCATCTCTTCCAGTCGACTAGAAGTGTTCCAGTCGACTAATCGGAGAGTAGAGATGAGTGTTTCAGCAAAAAAAAATTTTCCAGTCGACTAACATTGGTTCCAGTCGACTAGCATAAGTTGACCAGTCGACTAACATAAGTCGACCAATCGACTATCAGCTCTTCCAGTTGACTAGAAGTATTCCAGTCGACTAATCGGAGAGCGGAGATGAGTGTTTCAGCAAAAATGTTTGTTCCAGTCGACTGACATTGGTTCCAGTCGACTAGCACAAGTCGACCAGTCGACTATCATCTCTTCCAGTCGACTATCATCCCTTCTAGTAGACTGACAAGCCCAGCAAGGGGAAGCTTCCCATACGCTTGTTTGTTCGTTATGTGTTATATATTCTGGGTGATGTTACATGTGTTTATTTATATTTTTTGAATATTTATATTCAAGTGTAAGTTACTATTCTATACTTCTAATATATATATACTCAAGTAAGTTGTAGTATAGGATTAGAAATAGCATAGTACAAATACCCTTACTAATAGGATTAGTAGCCTTCATAATCTACTAAAAACGACCCTCTTCATAATTTCAAGTTTATATGCCTTCCATAAATCTTTACCAATGTTTATCTCTAGCTTATCTTTGTGTGGGTTTTTGCCAAAGCAAGGCATGTAAGGATCATCTAGGGAAGACATTTGAATAATGGTGCTATTCATAGGTAAAATATGGTTAAACTTGACTAAGCTATCAAAACGGTTTTGGGCTTAGGGCATAAGATTGGGTTTTTACATACATGCAGTACATAAGATGTATTTTAACATAAGCCCATCAAGAGTTACATGTGATGTAATTGAAAAGAGTTTTCTACCTAAATAACTAAGTTTTGAGTGTTAAGCCAAAGCTTTCTTAGGACTTAGTGAAATATGGATCTTGTTTCTCCCATTTTTCAATTGAGGGTTATTTATTTGAGTGGGAGCTAATACCTCATAATATATGAATGTTGACCCTTATTGCATAATTTTTGTAGATTATGGCTACTCCATCCACAAACCTTTATATGCGATCTATCTTAGAGAAAGAAAAGCTTAATGGAACAAATTTCCTAGATTGGTATAGGAACTTGAGAATTGTTCTCAAACAAGAAAGAAAGCTTTATGTCTTAGAAGAGCTCATACCTGAGGAACCACCAGCAAATGCACCTAAGGCTCAAAAGGATGCTTACACGAAGCATATCAATGACTCTACGGATGTGTCATGCCTTATATTATGCACCATGATCTCTGACCTTCAGAAGGATTTAGAGGAAATGGAGGCCTATGACATGCTTGCTCAACTGAAAACTATGTTTCAAGAGCAAGCAAGCCAAGAGAGGTTTAGAACCACTAAGGCATTGAATTCATGCAAGATGACTCTTGGCACACCCGTGAGTGCTCATGTTCTCAAGATGAAGAGTTACATTCATCATCTTGAGAAATTAGGTGCACCTGTTAGTCAAGAATTGGCAACTGATCTTATTCTAGCATCTTTGACTGATGAATATGATCAGTTCATTCTTAACTACAACATGCATAATATGGAGAAGTCCATTGATGAATTTCATGGGATGCTGAAAACTGCTGAAGAGAACTTAAAGGGAAAGGTTAAGACCACCAATGAAGTTCTTGTGGTTCAAAAGGGAAAAGCTTTCAAGAAGAAGGGTACAACAAAGGACAAAGGTAAAGTACCCAAGTCCAAGCCCAAGCCCAAGCCTAAAGCTAAGACTAAGGAACCCAAGGAGGGAGTTTGCTTTCATTGCAATGAACCTGGTCAATAGAAAAGGAATTGCAAACTCTATTTGGAAGAGCTAAAAGAGAAAAAGAATAGTGCGACTACTTCTTCAGGTATGTTTGTTATAGAAATCAATTTTACTCCTTCTGCATCTTGGGTATTAGATACCAGAGCTGCAACTCACATTTGTACTAATCTACAGAGTCTAAGAAGGACTAGAAGATTGATGTCTGGTGAGATCGACCTGTGCGTGGGAAATGGAACAAGAGTTGTTGCTTTATCCGTGGGGACTTATGATCTTATTTTGCCCACTGGACTCATTTTGGAACTCAAGAATTGTTATTATGTACCTACTATGAGTGGGAACATTATTTCTTTTGCTTGTTTAGAGAATGATGGATTTAAATTTTCTATTGCGAATAGAAGTATTTCCATTTATAAGAATGACATTTTATATGGCATTGCGCGTCAATTAAATGACATTTATACTCTAGACACTGAGTTTATTACAAATGAGCCCATCTATAACATAAATACCAAGAAGTTTAAATCTAACGATTTGAACCCAACCTATCTCTGGCATTGTCGCTTAGGCCATGTAAATGAAAAACGCATTTCAAAACTCCATCAAGATGGATTCATTGATTCTTTTGAATCTTTTGAGACATGTGATTCTTGTTTACTGGGTAAGATGACAAAGGCCCCCTTCACAGGTAAAGGGGAAAGGGCCAATGAGCTATTGGGCTTTATACATACCGATGTATGTGGTCCTTTTAGCATTTCAGCGAGAGGAGGTTATTTGTATTTCATTACTTTTTCAGATGACTTCAGTAGATATGGGTATGTCTATTTAATGAAGCACAAATCTGAATCTTTTGAAAAGTTCAAAGAATATAAGAATGAAATACAAAATCAGCTTGGCAAAATAATTAAAATCCTACGATTTGATCGAGGAGGTGAAGACTTAAGCCAAGAGTTTGATGATTATCTTAAAGATTGTGGAATTGTTTCACAATTGACTCCTCCAGGAACTCCTCAATGGAATGGTGTTTCTGAAAGGAGAAATCGAACTCTATTAGATATGGTTCGATCAATGATGAGTCAAACTGATCTTCCAAAATATTTCTGAGGCTATGCTTTAGAAATAGCAGCATTCATATTGAACCGTATTCCTTCAAAGGTTGTAGAAAAGACACCTTATGACATATGGACTGGGAAGCGTCCCAATTTATCTTTTTTAAAGATTTAGGGTTGTGAGGCTTATGTGAAGCTTCCAATTGCCGACAAGTTGGCACCCAAATCTGAAAAATGTTATTTTGTGGGATATCCTAAGGAAACTAAAGGATATTACTTTTACATCCCAGCAAAGAACAAAGTGTTTGTTGCTCGAAATGGTTTTTTCTTAGAGAAGGAATTTGTTTCCAAAGGAAACAGTGGGAGTAAAGTACCACTTGAAGAAATTCAAGTTTCACAAAATGACATTGAACCTAAAAAGGAGATTGAAGCGAGCTCACAAGCTGTTGATGAGCAGCCTTCAACAACACAAGGCCTACGTAGATCTGATAGGATTCGTCATGAGCCCGAGAGATATGGATTTCTCATTACTGATGATGATAATGTGATGCTCATCAATCATAATGAGCCCACAACCTATCAAAAAGCTATGGAAAGTCCAGAATTTGCTAAATGGTTAGAGGCCATGAAAGCAAAGATGCAATCCATGTATGACAATCAAGTTTGGACTTTGATTGATCCGTTTGATGGCTTGAAGACCATTGGATGTAAGTGGGTTTTCAAAAAGAAACTCGATATGGATGGAAATGTGCACACTTATAAAGCAAGACTTGTTGCTAAAGGTTATCAACAAGTTCATGGAATTGATTATGATGAGACATTTTCTCCATTGGTCATGATCAAATCCATTAGAATTCTTATTGCCATAGCTGCATACTATGATTATGAAATATGACAAATGGATGTCAAAACGGCTTTCCTTAATGGAAACTTACTTGAGGATGTATATATGATACAGCCTGAGGGTTTTGTCCATCCTAAAAATTCGGGAAAGGTGTGCAAGCTTCAAAGATCCATTTATGGATTGAAGCAAGCATCAAGAAGCTGGAATCTTTGTTTTGATGAAGTTGTCAAAGAGTTTGGATTCATCAAGAATGAAGATGAACCTAGTGTTTACAAAAAGGTTAGTGGGAGTGTTGTTGTCTTTTTAGCTTTATATGTTGATGACATATTGCTCATTGGAAACGATATTCCAACCTTACAGAGTGTCAAGATTTGGTTAAGGAAACGTTTCTCAATGAAAGACTTAGGTGAGGCTGCCTATGTTTTAGGCATTAAGATCTATAGAGATAGATCAAGAAAGCTTATAGGCCTAAGTCAGAGTACATACATAGATAAGATACTGAAAATGTTGGACCAATGGTGGTTGACAAATTAAATCCCACTTATGTTTTGATAATAATAAAATATATAGAATTGGTTAAGAAATTATTTCAAGTGATTTAGATTCAAATACATCAAGACTACATCAATCTTGAATGGGCAAAACATAAATCATTGAAGAATCAAGATGGAAGTTTCCTTATAAGTGCAAGAGACATTAATAATGAAGATTATAGAAGATTTGAGTGGATATTACCGTTGAAGCTTACATAAGTCGACTAGCACATCATAAGTTGACTTATGATGTTCTAGTCGACTTATCGAGGACCACAAGTCGACTAATAGTACATAAGTCGACTTATCGAGGACCACAAGTCGACTTACACAGCACAAGTGGACTTATAGAAGAGCGGAGATGAAATTTTACGAAAAATGTTGTCACAAGTCGACTTATACACTTGACAAGTCGACTTATGGGTACAACAAATTAATTCCAACGGTTCAATTAGCCACAAACGGAAAGGGGGATGTTAAGGAACGGTCATAACAATTAGAAAATGGCTATATGGGTTCCCAACAGCTATTTTCCTTCAAGTATAAGAGTGGATGATCAAGGAAAAATACTATGGAAGTTCTATAAGCGAAAATACTCTTATATTGCTCCAAAATTGCTCATTATTGTTCTTATCTTGTTACACAATTGTATTGAGCATTTGTTCTTCAAACTTTATCTTATTTCTCTTACAATTTGAGTGACTAGTGAAAGGTTACATGAGAGGTAGCTTGAGTCAGAAATCAAGTGGTGTTGGTAGGATTTGTGCTGGAAGACAAATCATTTGTAAAGGTAGCTTGAGCCGGAAATCAAGTGGTGTTGGTAGGATTTGTGCCAGAAGACAAATCATTTGTAAAGGTAGCTTGAGCCAGAAATCAAGCGATATTGTAAGAGTTCACACTGAACTACAAAGTGTGTAATAAAGTGGTTTACAAAATCCCAAGTGGGAGCTTAGGTAGAGGACATCGGTCTTAGCACTAAACCTCTATAAAAACAATGTTTGATCTTCTTCTCTACTCCTTGCATTTAAATTTGTTTAAAATTACTATTGTGTGAATTAACTTCTGATTTTATTGTAGAAAATTACAAAAAGCTTAAAGATCTATTCAACCCCCCCTTCTAGATCGCTAACAATTGGTATCAGAGCAGAAGTATCTAGGGATGGCACACAACAAACTAGCGGAAGAAGGTAATACAAATTATCGCCCTCCTTTGTTTAATGGTACTAACTACTCTTCTTGGAAAAATCCTATGCGTGAGGTGGAACATGTAAATTAAATGATTTAGAAAAAAGGCCATCGGAAGTTCAATGGACCCACCGTAAACAAACTCAAAACTTACTTTCATGATTAAAACAAACACATCCATAAATCGTTATCCAAAAGATGAGTTTTACAAAGATTTAATAACATTTCAAACCAAATTACAACTTTGAGTTCAAGAGCCAAAAATGCAAAATACCCTTGAACCAATGATACTTGAAATGTAACTAAAGCCTTGACTTCCAAAAATATAACATTGAAAATAAGTAAACATAAAAAAATGGAGTGCTGCCATAAATCGTGACTCACTCGGTCTCTTGCTCATCACCTGAATGGGGGAGAATAGAGGGGGTGAGCTATAAAGCTCGTGGGAACATATTTATAATATTGAAATAAGCAAAAGTAATCAAAAACAACTCATTGTCGTGGTAATTGTCGAATTCATGGTGAATGAGTAAGTATGAGTCATTTTTTTAAAATGCTTAATTCTTGAACAATTCATGATGCATGAAACATAACAACAGATCATAAACACATAATATAACATAACATGATGGTTTAGGTCAGTCCCTGATTCATGACGTACTACACATTCCCATCGGAATGATTATATGTAGACGTAGTTTCGTGAGGGAATCCTTGTGAGAAATCCTGTGCCACTTGCGGGCAGACGGGAGAAGCCTTTTCCTGAGTTAATGTGCACTTGACTGTTCGTGAGGGACATACCGCAAACCCACATAACATGCATGATTCAAATTCGTGTAAACTTGTTTGCCAAACTGGCACTTGCTTGTCATATATTTCGTAAAACATGATTTCATGTACATGTATTCGTGAATGGAAAAAAAACCCCTTTTTGAAAACCTTTTCATAAATCATGAATGCAAATCATATAGCAAAATATAATCATCCCACAATAACATGTAATGCAATCATTGATGATGCAATTTAAAGCATTAAATCTTTCTTGATTTGAACAAAATAATGAGTAACTTATTTACTCTATTATAAACATGAACCCACCTTGAATTCCTTGCTTGTACTTTCCTAGGAATGAGTTTCCTCTTGAGCCTCTTGATCCCCTTGCCTCACTTGATTTCCTAAAATAAGAACCAAAATCCCATTCAATAACTCATGCTGAAACAATATTTTCATTCTTAACTCCCATCCAAAATTTCATATCCTTAAAGACTGATTCAGAACTTCATTACTTCACAAAACTTGTAGATCTATGACTCTAGTTTACAACGCATCAAAAATCACCTCAATAGGACTTCTGTAACAAAAGATATACCCAAATCACTAAAATTCATCTTTGCTGAAAACCGAAGACTCGTCGGGCGAACAGCCTCCGCTCGTCGCGACGAAAGACATCTTCCTCGCACGTCACGACGAACGATTTGTGTGCGTCACGACGAAAAACCTCGCGCACGCCGCGAAGAACGACTCGTTCATGCCACGGAGAACAGCCTCGCGCACGTCGGGACGAACGGCCTGGTGCACGTCGCGACGTGCGGGTCTGGAGAACAACTCCGAACCCAACTTTCATGCATTTTCCCAGCTAAATCCTTCCCCTCTTTCACCAGCAACACATTTCAACCTTAGTTCATGCTTAATACTTCATTTCTAAACTCATTCAACACAAAAACACCAACAAAAACAACAACCCAAAGAATTTCTACCAATTTTTCCCATAAACCCTAGACCATCGTTTCCTACTCATTCTAAACCATATTAGGGTTTTAGAGCATTCTAAACAGGAAGAAACAATTGTATAATTACCCGGGAATGTTTCAGATCCTTCGAGAAATCGCCATCTTTTTCTTCTTCTTCTCCCTCTCTTCCTACGACTCTCTCTGCTCTTCCTCTCTTCTTCTTATTTTCTTTTCTTTTCTTTTCTTCTCTTAATTCCTTAAGCCTAAAAGATAGCACATGGACTAAAATGCCCTTCCTTGCTTAGTCTTAATCTTCCTAACTTAAGTGAACTTCCTATAACACCCTCATACATTTACCCTTATACACTTTTATTCTTTTGTTACCACTAATCTCAAATTAATCTTAATTTTCCACTAACACTTCCACTAAAAATCAAACTATGCAACAATTTACACAATCAACATAATTCATAGCTAATAACATCAAAAAAAACAATTTGGGGCCCAACATTATAAGTGAGGGAGTAGAATATTTGAAGATCATTATCTTCGATCCTTAAGCACCGTTGAAAGAAAATGGTGAGTTAAAAACGGAGCTGGAATACGACGACAATGACTGGAAGCAAGCTTACATCAACGCGAAAGCCATGAAGCTAATTTGTTGCGATCTCACGGTTGAGGAAAGAAACCGAGTTAATTCTTGTACCAGCGCTAAAGAAATGTTGGAAAGAATTCGCATCGCCCATGAAGGAACCAACCAATTCCGAGAAACAAAGATCAACATGCTTCTCCATGACTATGAAATGTTTGTCATGAAGGAAGGTGAGTATATTTCCACTATGCTTGATCGTTTTGCAGAAATCACAAATGGATTAGGAAACCTTGGAAAGCATTTAACGGATAGCGAAAAGGTGAAAAAGATTCTACGATCACTACCGAAAGAATGGGACTCTCAAGTCACCGCTATTATGGAATCTAAGGATCTCAATCAGTTGGAATTCAATGCCCTAATGGTATCTCTTATCAACTATGAGATCATTCTAAAATCAAGAGGAGGAAGAGGTAAGTCACAAAAGTCAATTGCTTTTAAATCTAACACTTCTTTTGTGGATGAAAGCGATAAAAAATTAGATGAGGAGGAAGAAGATAAAGAGCTAGCAATGTATGCTAGAAACTTGAGAAAATTCAAGGGACTACTCAAAAATAGGAAGAGAGAATTATGTGGCGGAGGAAATGACAAGTATGACAAAGGGGAAAAGAAAGCTAGCCTAGTAGCCACTTGGAGTGATGATGAGGAAGCATACCAAAGCAATGTTGAAAACAACTTAGCTCTCATGGCTAATAGCTCCTCAACAAGTGATGACGAAGATGAGATAACTTTCATTGATCAAGATCTTATAGATTCTTTTAATGCTTTACAAATTGATTTTGAAGAAGCTATTGAAATCAACAAGAAATTGAGAAAGAAAAAAAGAGAGCTAGTTGCTGAAAATAGTGTCTTGCATGAGACTATTGATGATTTAAATTGCACTAAGGAAGATCACTCTACATGCCTTGCTGAAAAAGAAAATCTTACTTGTGAGCTTGATAGACTTAGAAAGGAATTTTATTATGTGGTTAAAAAATTTGCTGGTGGGAATGAAAAATTTGAAAAGATGTTATCTTTACAAAGATATTCAATTTCTAAACATGGTTTAGGATATGATCCATTTGATAGAGATTGTTCTTTGATTTCTAAATTTACTAAAGATGGCAAAGTTGCTAAATGTGCTAGATGCTTAAAAGATGGTCATATAGAAATTGCATGCAAAATTATTAGAAGATGTATTAATGTGAAAAAAATCTGGGTAGTAAAAGGTACAACTCCTCCTAATGTGGTTTATATGACTAACCAAAATGGACCCGAAATGGTCTGGGTACCAATAAGTAGAAAGAATGTTTCAGTTGTAGGTACAAGCAAGGGATGAAAATCTACCAAGCATTTGGTACATTAATAGTGGATGTCGACTAATTGGTGACAAGTCTGCTAACAAGTCGACTTGTGTGGGTCAATAAGTCGACTTATGGAGGTAAAACAAGTCGACTTATGATTACACGGGTTCCATTGTTGGATTGTTATGTTATGTAATCACTTTGCATTTTCTTTGTGTTTGCTTATGAACTGCCAGTCGAATATAAGTCATCTGGGTCTTCTTTAAAAATTCTCTTTTTCCCAAAATCTCCGAAAACATATTCTCTTCTACTTTTGAGATTTATTCATGATGATGTTTCTCCACCATGATGGTTTTTGTATCTAGCCAAGACCAACATTTCATATTATTTATATTTGCTTGCTACTTGAGAGTATTTGTGTTTGATGACTTGCTTCTCTATTTAATGTGATTGCGATATTTCATCTATTGTTGGTTTGTATTAGTTGTTTTGATTATGACAAAAAGGCAGAGAAAAATGAGAAATTGGATATTCTTTAGTTACTTAATTAAGGGGGTGTATGTGATAATTGTCTTTAAATTAAGTCTATCATGATTTCAAATTACTTTTATGAATTTGATCTTACAAGGTTATTAAATTCAACGATTTATATGATTAAGGGGGAGACTTTGATCGCGGCTCTGTCGATTCGATCTTTCGATCGATCCTTGGAAACCGATCAAAAATAATAAATTCCAAGACTGTAGTATAGGATGCAACCTCGGGTCGTCTCACTTAATCGGAACCTAATGAAATGGACCTAAGCTACCCTATATGTCATAAAATGCAAGTGAAATCAGTAAGGAAAAGGGGTTTTGTTTGAAAACATTAACTACACTAAAAAGCATGTAAAAAGTATTTTTAGATTTTTTTGAAAACAGAAAAGGGAAATACTAAAACAACTGATAAAATCCTCTTGAAAACGAGCTTTGGCTATCACAGTTCAAAACTAAGTGTGAACGGTAAACCTTAAAGAATTATCTTTAAGTCCAGGGTCTTGATTAATGGACTCCTGTCACTCTTGACTCCATGTCTCAAGACCCCATTGAGTGCTCTTGAGCCTCAGAACCTTAAAGGATTCTTTAAGTTTAGGATCTTGATCAATGAACTCCATTGCTCAAGATCCCATTAAGCGCATCTTAGTGTGTGTGGTGGATTAAAAATCACTAAGTTTGAATGGAAAAAAACCTTAAAGAACTCACTTTAAGTCCAGGGTCTTGATTAATGGACTCCTGTCACTCTTGACTCCATGTCTCAAGACCCCATTAGGTGCTCTTGAGCCCTAGAACGTTAAAGGATTCTTTAAGTCCAAGGATTTAATCAATGAACTCCATTACTTAAAACCTTGTTAAAAACATCTTAGTGTGTGCGGTGGATTTGCCAATGCAATGGGGTCAAATGAAATCTACATCTACTCAATATCAAACACAACTAGGCAGATAAAAGAGAATCAACAAGATCACAAGTTGACATATATGAGAATTCATATATTTAAGCACAGAATTCTACATAAACAAACCCACAACACATTACATTGTTCAACGCTTAATTAAACTCTAATTAAGCTAATCTAACTACAAAGCAATAAACCCCAACTCGGCTGTTCATAACAATGTAGTTAAATGTGACAATGTAAACTACCAATCAAAACAACACATTAAATGTCAAACATTTAGCTATAATCAAGTAGCTTCACTACAAATTACAAACCCCTAAACCTAGGCATTTATAAATCATAGCTAAACTACAGATTAAGCAACTCCCCTTCGGTGAACTCCAGTCATCACTGCATCTTCAACAGGAAAGAAATGCCAAGCCACGCATAGCAATCGGAAGCCTCACAACTCGCAATGACTCCAAGTCATCCATGGTGGACGGCGATGGTAAAAACAGAAGATGAAAACTAATGCAAAAGTTATCCCCAGGGAACCTCGAAGGGAACCCTGGGTGGTGGACGATGTTGCTTCCTCTTCTTCTCTCTTGCTCGTCGATCTCCTCTTTTCTCCCCTTCTGTCGATTGCCCAGCCAGATCCAGATGATGATGATAACCTAATTCGGCAGGATTTAAAGGATGGGTCACGGGACGGGTCGGTACAGTGAGAGAAATCTCTATTTGGAGTCCAGGTATCTGTCTACACGTCGCGACGTATAAATAAAAATTCATCGCGACGTGTCTCTGGCTTGCTCGCCGCGACGTGTTGAATTGTTGACGTCGCGACGTACGATCTGTGTTGATGCGCCGCGACATGTGAATTACATTTCGTCACGGCGATGCCGCGGCGAGGTGATTGGTTCACGCCGCGACGTGCCTTAAGGACTTCATGCCATGTTGACTCTTCTGATCCTTTCTGACTCCTTTTCTCCTACAATATAAAATAACAATTTCCAGTATCAATTGTTCTTAGTAAAATTATAATGCAATTAATGTCAATTTGTACAATTTTACTAGCAAATTGCATAAAACATAAGCTCACCGTAAGAGACTAATTTAAGCACAAAAATCATGAATTAAGAGTCAAAAAGTGCATTAACAACCATGAAAGTGTAGCCACTTATATATTAAACTTGGGTTCAATCAAATTCCCCCACACTTAAACCTTTGTACTCCTGGACAAAGTTTGTAAGAGTCAAAAAGATACAAGTGTAAAAGAAAAATCCACCCATGCTCAAAACAATAATAGGAAATTGACACAAAACACTTTCTCAGAATTCAATCAAAGCAGATTGAAAGAGTGCTAATAAAACAACCACTAAAAGAATTTAATCCAAGAGATTGGACAAAAGAGATGTCACTCAAGATAAAATGTTTGCTCTCAGCTCACTTGTGTTTAGGGATATTGTAACTCTCAATCTGCTTAATCCATACTCTACCATAAGCTTGTATCAGCTCTATTTCTCCACTACAAGGACTATGATTTTAAAGATCAAGAGGACTTTTCAGGGTTGTAATGTGCGGAGGGCCAGATGAATGGATGAAATGAACAAAAGAAAAGATATGAACACATGCACTAAAATTATGAATGGATGTCAATAGTTGAACTAATAATGACTTTTTTTTATTCTTCGTCCTTCTCCTTTTTTTTCTGTTTCTTCCTTTTTGGAACACACTTTTTCTGTTGCTCTTCTTTTTCTTTTTCTTTTTCTTTTTTTCTCTCTTTATTTTTTCTTTTTGTTTTGAAAAAGGAAATGCAAATTAAACTAATGACATCATATGAAATTTTTGCAAGTGCTCATACATAATAAGGCTCAATGGGCTAGCAAGGGATAAGTGTTTAAGGGACTATCTTTGGGAAAAGGGGTTGAAGAAGGAACGCCTCTATCACATCAACAAAAATTTAGTCCATCAAGCTTCGAGTAAGAATTGAAACAAGTTCTAGAGAAGTATGAAATAAGCAGATGCACACAAAGATTGAAGAAAAGAAATTAGGCCCAAATATCCTTCCAATAAGGGTATTATCTCAATAAACAATCTCAGGTCTCAAAAACTTAAAGTGCTACTTTGTTAGCATACCTTAATTCACTTTGAATTGAAAACATCAAAAGTAAAATGAGTCAAGACCAACTATCATTAAAAGAATGGAAGGGATTTTCATAAACTCAAGTACCACTTTGAACTTATAAGGTCTTTGAAACACAAAAGGTACAAAAGTTTCATGCGGAAGAAGTTGAATTGAGAAAAAATTTCATTCTGCAAAAATGGGTGGACGTCGCGACGTGTAGCATGCATGCCGCGACGTACAGGTGATGAATGTAAGCCTCACCGCGCCGTGTGACCTGTCGCTGTGACGAGGAACAACAAAATGGCAACAAATTTTTAAATTTACCAAGTTTTTACCAACAGAATGCAAGATTGGCTAACACATTCATAAATAAGATGTCAAAAAGGCATGCAACAAGAAAGATAGATGGGGAGACAGCTCCCCCACACTTAAGCAATACATTGTCCTCAATGTTGAACAAGCAAAGGATGAGCATAAAAGAAGGAAGCAAAAAGGGCAATTCCACACAACAACAGGAGGGCAAGAGATAGAACTCAAAAGGGGGAAATTATTGAATGGAACGGCTACTTACTAAACTAAAAGCTAAACTATTTTCCTACAAGGGTTGTTTCTCCCTGACATTTACTTAACAAACTAATGCACCAACATGTATCACAAGTAATCACGAGGCTTAAGTAAGTAAAAAAATGAAAGAAAGAGACAACCTGGGAGTTATGGAGGTTCTTGATACTTCCGATAATCCTTCGACAAATGGCCATGTTGTGGTGAAACAACTTCATCCATTTCCATGTCCATGTCGGCCTCCACTAAACCAGATTCACCTGAAATGTTTATCGCAAAAATAGTAAGAGTTAGGCTCAACGAACTCTCACAGAAGGTGTAATATGTAAAATGCTAACTATTAAAAACAAAGGAAAGCTATAAATGAAAATGCAACCTAAAAAAAAGACTCCTAACTTCACTCAGCAACAAAATGACAAAAGCTAACTTAGAGAACCAATTCGTGGTTCCCCAACAACGGCGTCATTTTGATCGCGGCTCTGTCGATTCGATCTTTCGATCGACCCTTGAAAACCAGTCAAAAATAATAAATTCCAAGACTGCAGTATAGGATGCAACCTCAGGTCGTCTCACTTAATCGGAACCTAATGAAATGGACCTAAGCTACCCTATATGTCATAAAATGCAAGTGAAATCAGGAAGGAAAAGGGTTTTGTTTGAAAACATTAACTACACTAAAAAGCATGTAAAAAGTATTTTTAGATTTTTTTGAAAACAGAAAAGGGAAATACTAAAACAACTGATAAAATCCTCTTGAAAACGAGCTTTGGCTATCACAGTTCAAAACTAAGTGTGAACGTTAAACCTTAAAGAATTATCTTTAAGTCCAGGGTCTTGATTAATGGACTCCTGTCACTCTTGACTCCATGTCTCAAGACCTCATTGAGTGCTCTTGAGCCTCAGAACCTTAAAGGATTCTTTAAGTCCAGGATCTTGAGCAATGAACTCCATTGCTCAAGATCCCATTAAGCGCATCTTAATGTGTGCGGTGGATTAAAAATCACTAAGTTTGAATGGAAAAAAACCTTAAAGAACTCACTTTAAGTCCAGGGTCTTGATTAATGGACTCCTGTCACTCTTGACTCCATGTCTCAAGACCCCATTAGGTGCTCTTGAGCCCTAGAACGTTAAAGGATTCTTTAAGTCCAAGGATTTAATCAATGAACTCCATTACTTAAAACCTTGTTAAAAACATCTTAGTGTGTGCGGTGGATTTGCCAATGCAATGGGGTCAAATGAAATCTAACATCTACTCAATATCAAACACAACTAGGCAGATAAAAGAGAATCAACAATATCACAAGTTGACATATATGAGACTTCATATATTTAAGCACAGAATTCTACATAAACAAACCCACAACACATTACATTGTTCAACGCTTAATTAAACTCTAATTAAGCTAATCTAACTACAAAGCAATAAACCCCAACTCTATTTGTTCATAACAATGTAGTTAAATGTGACAATGTAAACTACAAATCCAAACAACACATTAAATGTCAAACATTTAGCTATAATCAAGTAGCTTCACTACAAATTACAAACCCCTAAACCTAGGCATTTATAAATCATAGCTAAACTACAGATTAAGCAACTCCCCTTCGGTGAACTCCAGTCATCACTGCATCTTCAACAGGAAAGAAATGTCAAGCCACGCATAGCAACCGGAAGCCTCACAACTCGCAACGACTCCAAGTCATCCATGGTGGACAGCGATGGTAAAAACAGAAGATGAAAACTAATGCAAAAGTTATCCCTAGGGAACCCCGAAGGGAACCCTGGGTGGTGGACGATGTTGCTTCCTCTTCTTCTCTCTTGCTCGTCGATCTCCTCTTTTCTCCCCTTCAGTCGATTGCCCAGCCAGATCCAGATGATGATGATAACCTAATTCGGCAGGATTTAAAGGATGGGTCACGGGCCGGGTCGGTACAGTGAGAGAAATCTCTATTTGGAGTCCGAGTATCCGTCTGCACGTCGCGATGTATAAATAAAATTCGTCGCGATGTGTCTCTGGCTTGCTCGCCGCGACGTGTTGAATTGTTTACATTGCAACGTACGATCTGTGTTGATGCGCCGCGATGTGTGAATTACATTTCGTCACGGCGATGCCGCGGCGAGGTGATTGGTTCACGCCGCGACGTGCCTTAAGGACTTCATGCCGTGTTGACTCTTCTGATCCTTTCTGACTCCTTTTCTCCTACAATATAAAATAACAATTTCCAGTATCAATTGTTCTTAGTAAAATTATAATGCAATTAATGTCAATTTGTACAATTTTACTAGCAAATTGCATAAAACATAAGCTCACCGTAAGAGACTAATTTAAGCACAAAAATCATGAATTAAGAGTCAAAAAGTGCATTAACAACCATGAAAGTGTAGCCACTTATATATTAAACTTGGGTTCAATCAGACTTCTAACCAAAATGACAAGGTATAAAAACCTTGATCAATGTTTCTTTGTTTTCATTTCTTAAACAATTTCTAAGTGTTTTGTCATTATCAAAAAGGGGGAGATTGTTGGACCAATGGTGGTTGACAAATTAAATCCCACTTATGTTTTGATAATAATAAAATGTATAGAATTGGTTAAGAAATTATTTCAAGTGATTTAGATTCAAATACATCAAGACTACATCAATCTTGAATGGGCAAGACATAAATCATTGAAGAATCAAGATGGAAGTTTCCTTATAAGTGCAAGAGACATTAATAATGAAGATTATAGAAGGTTTGAGTGGATATTACCGTTGAAGCTTACATAAGTCGACTAGCACATCATAAGTTGACTTTTATATCAAGATCTGAACAACATAAGTCGACTAGAACATCATAAGTCGACTAATACATGAAAATTTGTCAACACAAGTCGACTAATAGTACATAAATCGACTTATCGAGGACCACAAGTCGACTTACACAGCACAAGTCGACTTATAGAAGAGCGGAGACGAAATTTTACGAAAAATGTTGTCACAAGTCGACTTATACACTTGACAAGTCGACTTATGGGTACAACAAATTAATTCCAACAGTTCAATTAGCCACAAATGGAAAGGAGGATGTTAAGGAACGGTCATAACAATTAGACAACGGCTATATGGGTTCCTAACAGCTATTTTCCTTCAAGTATAAAAGTGGATGATCAAGGAAAAATACTATGGAAGTTCTATAAGCGAAAATACTCTTCTATTGCTCCAAAATTGTTCATTATTGTTCTTATCTTGTTACACAATTGTATTGAGCATTTGTTCTTCAAACTTTATCTTATTTCTCTTACAATTTGAGTGACTACTGAAAGGTGACGTGAGAGGTAGCTTGAGCCGGAAATCAAGTGGTGTTGGTAGGATTTGTGTTGGAAGAAAAATCATTTGTAAAGGTAGCTTGAGCCGAAAATCAAGTGGTGTTGGTAAGATTTGTGTCGGAAGACAAATCATTTGTAAAGGTAGCTTGAGCCGGAAATCAAGCGGTATTGTAAGAGTTCACACTGAACTACAAAGTGTGTGTTAAAGTGGTTTGTAAAATCCCAAGTGGGAGCTTAGGTAGAGGACGTAGGTCTTAACACCGAACCTCTATAAAAATAATGTTTGATCTTCTTCTCTACTCCTTGCATTTAAATTTGTTTAAAATTACTATTGTGTGAATTAACTTCTGATTTTATTGTAGAAAATTACAAAAAGCTTAAAGATCTATTCAACCCCCCTTCTAGATCGCTAACAGAAAAGGTTCAATATGCAAGATTCCAAGAGAGGATTCTTGCCAATGTCACATGGAATCAAGCTTTCTAAGAAGGATTGTCCTACTTTAGGTAAAGAGCTTGAGCACATGAGTAAGATTCCATATGCATCTGCAATTGGATCTATCATGTATGTAATGTTATGTACTCGACCAGATGTCTCATATTCTTTGAGCATAACAAGTAGATACCAATCTAATTATGGTGAGAGTCACTGGATAGCAGTTAAGAATATCCTTAATTACTTGAGAAGAACTAAGGATATGTTCCTAGTCTATGGAGGACTTGAAGGAGAGCTCGTTGTAAATGGTTACAGTAATGCTAGCTTTCAGTCTGACATAGATGATTTTAGATCACAATCAGGTTTTGTGTTCTGTTTGAATGGAGGTGCAGTGAGCTGGAAAAGTTCAAAGCAAGACACTGTTGCTGATTCTACAACTGAAGCTGAGTACATTGTTGCGTCGGATGCAGCTAAGGAAGCTGTATGGATCAGGAAGTTCATTACTGAGCTTGGAGTTGTTCCTAGCATTGCAAGTCCTATAAACCTTTATTGTGATAATAATGGGGCTATAGCGTGTAAGTGATAAGTCGACTTGTACCATGTGTAAGTCGACTTACACATGTTCGGTACCGATAAGTCGACTTGTTCATTGGATAAGTTGACTTGTTCAAGGTCGTCATTGTTTATTTGTGCCCTAAAGGCAATCCCTTTAGCGTTTTATTCAAAGTCGTGGCGAATTTATGAATAAATAAAGAAAAGGCATTCTTCATTAATTTGATATTCATAAACATTGTTTATGAATTGATTTGATCTTTAATCAAATTAATGAAGTCCATGATATATGACATAGCATGAAGGAAATTATGATGTGATCATACTACTGAGATTCCTATCATGTGCAATTATGTCGATATCTAAATTCTCCTCGGTCATAGGATTAATGAGGCTGGACATCATTAATCCGGATAGACTAACATGTCATATTCCTTGATTGGATCAAGCAATGGATCTCGTAAAGCTGTAAATATGAGATATTTAGAATTGACATGTGGATGCTTACTAGCGGTAGTAAGTTCATTGGATGACTGCCATGAGATCATCACATGGATATCTTATCTAAGTGTCGTTGATAATCTCATCATAGCAATGATGCAAGTATCCTTAGACTTGAGGTACTCGAGGATATCTTGAATCTTGATCACGTGCTTTGACTCCATTCCTTGTTGCCTTCGGAGGTAACTCATAGGGTGGTGCTTGAGTGCGACTTGAGGTATTCAAGATAATTGAGTAGCCAATAAAGGATTCACCACTACGGATTAGCGGAAGAGATACCCATGGCCTCTTGTCGGGATCATTACTAAGGTGGCCAGCATGTATGTCATGAAGAGTGTCTTCATTGACATATAGAGTAATGAGTCGGGGACGAGAACCGATATCACTAGGCTAGACTCGGTCTAGTGAGAGTTGACACTTTGACCATACTCATAACCAAGTGGGGTATAGGATGGTGAAAGGATGAATTGCACGGTAATTGTCATGGAAGGTTCGTGATCGGTTCGTGATGAATACATCAAACCAATTACTTTCCGGTCAATTGGGGTCATGATGTGTTGCTAGATACCGCTCATGACTTGCTCGATTAATTGTTAATCTAAGTAGCCAACATAACCGGAGCCTAAAGGGTCACATGCATAAGAGTGACTCGAGAATCAGTAAAATAGTAATTGGACAGAGTTCCAATTATGGAGAGCATTAGATTAAATGGATCCCAATGGGATTGGGATATGTCCGATGAGATCGCGACATCAATATTGCTAAGAAAGGTTTCGAGTATGTTTTCAAAGATCGGGGTTCTAAGAGTAGTAGACCAATGACCAGTTGGACTGGACCTTAACAATTATATTCTAATTAATTAATTAAGTAATTAATTAATTAATTATTATATATAAATATAAGCATGTGCACGTTGGAATGGGAAGAAGAGATTAGCTTTGACTTTTCAAAGTTCATTTCTTTAATCCATTAATAAATGAATGGCTATTAAGCCATACACTTGGCCTTAGCTTATGGTACTCTTTTAAGAGTTAAAAGATACATATAAGAAGGCTTAGGAGGTGATGGTTGACGGTGCTTATGGGTTGGAAGAGAAGTGGAAAACTTAAGTGTTATGTTTCCTTTGAAAAATGGTTTTTCAAGCTTTCTTCCTAAAGGCATCATCGTTTCTTCTCTACTTCTCCAAGGGTTCCAACGTTCAATCTCAAGCTCTCCAGGGCAGAGGTAGGCTCTAGCAGGCTTTAATCTGTTCTAGCTATTCCCGAGTCAAAGGGGTTTGACTCGGTTAGGTTTTCTGATCTCTGCGTGGATACCTTTAGAGATAGTCTCTTTTGGCTATTTAGGTTGATGTCTTCATACCGATACCTGGATCCTGGGTTTCGGGAAAGTCCCGGGAACAAAAATTTTTGTTTTCCTCTGCCGGTACATGTGATGTACCTCCTGGGATTTTCCTACAGTGGTATCAGAGCGTCTAGTATCGTGTATGCAGCTATAACCTAAGCGAGATCAGAATCCCTAATGGAATTTTCTGTTGATGCATGCTATCTGTTCAGATTTCGAATTTATATTGTGATATTTTTTTCGAAATTTTTCTGCCCAGGATTGTTCATAACATGTTAGAGAATATGTCTATGAATTTTCAGAATTTATTGATTTGATTTGATATAGTTTTGCTAATTAATTCCCTAAGGTTACAGATGCTATTTTGTGAAACGATTCTGGAATAGGCATGAGTATAAAATCGAGAATAAATTCTAGAAAATTTTTTTTTCGGATTTTCCTTCACCTACATGTCTCTAAGATATTTTTGAATGTCTGTGAGCATGGAAATTTGATTTCAAGGTGATTGGATATTTATTCACGAATTTATTCTATGCTGTTGGGAATTGCTGTGCTGATGAACACAGATTTTGAATCGGTTTTGTTATTTAGGTTGACTGAGTTTTTGATGGCTAAAAATCCTGAAAACATTCAGGTTGCATTTTCTGAACATGTACTAACCTATGCAATTTTCTCAGAATTTATTGAAATTGTTTAATTGATCATTTCGAGCAATGTACAGAACTGGACAGTTTTGTGAAAAATTGTTGGGACTGCTTTGCTTGGCTTGATTGAGTGTGCTTTTTCAGTTCCAATGCCTTGAACCATTTTTAATGTGATTAAAAATATGTTATCTTGATGTATTATGATTGCCAAACTGAATTGCTTGAAGTTGCATTTCCAAGAATGTTCGGATGCCTAAGTGATCACATTAGCGTCTCGTTAGTATATTGCATTATCTTGTTTGTTTTGACCGTCATATTTTTTATGGCATATGCCGAAGTAAATTTGATAATGTATGTGCTAGCTAGAGATGCTTAGGATGATAATTTGGGTGTTCCTAAATTATTTGGAAATTAATGAGTTTTGACTCATTTCAAGCTTTTCATATGGTTTGACTATATAAGGCTTTCATGGTTCAATGAAGTGTTCATTGAGACATCAAAGTAGCAGATATTACCTTAGGTATGTAGGTGTTGTGAATTGGAATTGCATGGATTGAGGAATTAGCCGATTAGAGATTATAGCAAATTCTATTGGACAAGTCGACTTATTTGGAGTATAAGGCGACTTGTTCAGGGTCTGTGCATAAGTCGACTTGCAGTGTACAAGGCGACTTGTGCGCGGGTAGGTGCATAAGGTGACTTATATCAGATAAGTCGACTTGTGTGAGGGCAGAAGATAAGGCGACTTGTATTATGATACAAGGCGACTTGTGTATGGGCAGGGGCATAAGGCGACTTGCATTCGTTGTAAGTCGACTTGTGGCATGCTCAGGTTGGATGATGGATGATTAAAAGGATTGATTCAATGTGATTGATGAAACCTAAATCATTCCATATAGTCATGGTGACTAAAATCCTACGGCTTGGAGAATATGGAGATGAGACCCGAAATCCCTCCTCGGAATATGAAAACTAACGCCTTCCATTAATATGGTAAGAACCAGAGTTTTTATAGGGCTGGGTTGTTGGGCAAACTCAAGCTCACTCTATACGGATATGTTCGAACCATGAAAATAAGATTTTCTGATTAATGGGTTGGTTTTCACTGGAAGCGTTGGTTTGTTGAGCAAACTCAAGGTCAACGTGGACAGAGGCGAAGTTGGGTAGTGTACATTGGGATGTACACGCATCAAAGAGTTGATACCCAATGTAAGTGCACAAATCAACAAGTTGATAGCACTGATCGATAGTTGTGTTTAAGATGTAATTGGTATATCTGATACCCCCCGAGACATAAGGTGGCTTGTTGGGCAAACCCAAGGTCATTCTTAATGTCGGTTATCGATGATACAATTGGTATGACCGATACCTACCGATTGACCTAAGTTGTGGCTTGTTGGGCAAACCCAAGGTCACTCTTAGCAATGTCGGATATCGACCCACTAGGACATTATGTCACTTTGTTTCTCTGGATTCGTAAAGAGGGTTATGGATTCTAGGAAACTAGTGGGAGCCATATGCATGTCATGCAAGTCCTTATGATCATGCAGGCATTTCTATTCTATCATTCCTTCTCTCTATCGCGTTTAGGTTGATTAAAGAAGTTGTTCAGTGTGAATTTACGCTCTCTATTTTGGACCGAATTTTCTTGATCGGCTGAGGAATCTGAGAATTGTTCTCAGATCTGAGGAACTGGGATACGTCCTAGATATTCCACTTCTAGATGCACCTGCTGTCGATGCTTCTGATGAGGATCAGAAAGCATATCGTAAGCATCTAAAGGACGGTGATATGGATACTTGCATTATGCTTGCCTTGATGTCACCAGAGCTGCAGAAGCAGCACGAGTCCATGGATGCTCACACTATAGTATTTCATCTTAGGGAGCTGATGAGTAAGCTCGGTCTGAAAGGTTCGAGACCTCAAGGCTTCTCTTCACCAGAAAGGTGGCTCCAGGGACATCTGCTGTCCAGGATACCCTGAAGATGAATGGCTATATAGAGAGATTGGTTGTCTTAGGATTTGTAATGGATTATGAGTTAAGTATAGACTTGATTACGGTTGGATTGTCGCGGTTTTCACAGTTCGTGTTAAACTATCAGATGAACCAAATATCCATAACAATTCCTGAGCTGATCAATCTGCTCAAGACAGCTGAGCAGGCTATCAAGAAGGATAGCAAGCAAGTGCTAGTGGTGGATACTTCTTCTTCTAGTTCAAAGAAGAAAAAGGCCAAGAAACCAAATGGAAGTGCCATCAAGGAAAAACCAAAGATACTGCCCCAAAAGGATTTTGCTTTCATTGTGGCAAGACCGCCACCTGAGGCTAAGCTCATAAATTCTATCTGAGTTCTCGAAGCGTAAGAAGGCATCAGATGCCTCTACTCCTTCAATTATGTTTGTCATTGAGGTTAATACTATTCCTGATCAAAACATATCGGTCTTTGATACCGGTTGTGGCTCACACATATGAAATGATATCACGGGGCCTCGTGGGACGATGAAAGCTCATTCAAGGAGAACTAGACCTTCATGTAGATAATGCAGCAAGAGTTGCTACATTAGTCGTAGACACTTATGTCTTGTTACTCCCTAGTGGGCTTATATTCAAATTGGATGATTGTCATTTTGTACCCGTTTTAAACAAAGAACATATTGTATGTTTTATGTTTAATTAGAGCTGATTTCCATTTGACTTTTAGAAGCAATGGTTGTTCTATTAGTTCGAATGGAATGCTCTATGCTACTGGTACATTATGCAATGGAATTGACATATTAGATATGTCATATCCAGTTTTGAATGTCAATGACGCGAAAAGACATAATCGAGATAATTTAAATTCAACTTACTTATGGCATTGTCGGCTTGGCCATATAAATGAGACACGCATCGCTAAGCTCCATAAGAGTGGCAGTTTAGGGTCATTTGATTATGAATCATATGACACATGCGAATCTTGTTTATTAGGCAAGATGACTAAGTTATCCTTTAAAGGAAAGGGTGAGCAGTGAATGGAATATTAGACCTAATACATTCGGATGTATGTGGTCCGATGTCCATCCATGCGAAGTGGTTGTTTTTACTTCATTACCTTTATCGATGATTATTCTCGATATGGGTACAGATGTCGATGAGATACAAATCAAGCATTTGAATAGTTCAAATAATTGAAATGAAGTAGAAAACTAACTTGGTAAAAGTATGAATACATTACGATCCGATCGTGGTGGAAAATGCTTAGACCAACAGTTTTGGATTATCTCGAGATAATGGAATTTTATCTCAAGACACTCCACCTTGCCTTGTGCAAACATAATGGTGTGGCTGAAAGGAGATATCGAACCTTATTAGACATGGTGCGATTAATGATAGGTTTTACATTTTTGGGGTATCTTTCGAGGCAAATTGTTTACTTGCTAAACAGAGTTCCCTCAAAGACAGTTGATGTTACTCCATATGAGATGTGGACTAACTGAAAGCCCTATCTTTCTCATCTAAAAGTTTGGGGTTGTCCTGCTTACGTGAAGCGGACACAGTCAGATACATTTGATGTAAAAGCTGACAAGTGTTTGTTCGTGGAATATCAATTTTACCTTTCTTAGGAACAAAAGTTGTTTGTTTCCAAGCATGTTGTTTTTTTAAAGAAAGAGTTTCTTTTACAAGAGGACAGTGAGAGCAAAGTTGAACTTGAGGAAGTTCAAGATGCTCGAACAAGCAGAATCAACTTCTCGAACTGCAATCGTAACTCATATAGATGAGGTAACATTCAACCTTCTATTACACAAGAATTTCGTAGGTCATGTAGGATACGCTCTGTTCCTGAGAGATATGGATTTCTCGTGAGGAACAGAATGGCGTATTGCTCATATGAGATGATGCGCCTACTACCTATGAACAGGTTACGAAAGGTTGATGCGGAACATGGCTTTGTGCCATGAAATGAAATGGATTCCATGTATGAAAACCAAGTATGGACTTTGGTTGTTACACGAAGGATAAAACCCATTGGGTGCAAAGGAGTTTTCGAAGAAAACCAACATGGATGGTAATTTGATTACCTATAAAGCAATGCTTACGGCAAAGGATTTAAATCACAGCATAAAGAGTTGACTATGACGAGACCTTGACCCCGTAACAATGCTTAAATCCATTAGGATACTCCTAGCCATTGCCACTCATTATGATTATGAGATATGGCAAATGGATGTGAAGACGACTTTCCGAGAGGAAATCCCGAGGATGTGTATGACACAACCGAGGCTTCACTTCCATCGATGGCGAAAAGGTATGCAAGCTTCGTAAATCCATGTTTGGATTGAAGCAAGCATCCAGAGTTGGATTATCCGCTTTGATGAGTCAATCAAAGAGTTTGATTTCTCACAAAATCCGGATGATCATGTGTGTATAAGAAGGTTAATGGGACTGCAATCGTATTCCTTGTGTTGTATGTAGATGACATATCGTTACTAGGAAACGATGTCTCTATGCTGCAATCGTTAAAATTTGGTTGTCCAATCAATTTGCGATGAAAGACCTTTGTGAAGCGACTTATATCCTTGGGATATAGATTTATAGAGATAAATCAAAAGGTTGCTTGGTCTTTCACAATCATCGTACATAGATGAGATGCTAAAGAGGTTTAGCATGGAACAATGCTATGTACGAGGCACGATGTATCGTATGCTCTAAGTGTTCTGAAGGATACCAATTGGATCCTGGTAAGGGTCACTGAGTGGCTGTCAAGAATATCCTCAAGTACTTGCGAAGCACTAAGGATGTTTTCTTGAACTATGGAGATGGAAATCTCCAAGTGAGCAGGCATTCAGATGCTAGTATTTAATCTGATAAGGATGATTCTAAATCACAATCAGGTTATATAAATTCACCTTTGAATAGCGTGGCGGTCGGTTGGAAAAGTTCAAAAAGAGGATGCTGATTCATCAACCGAGGCAGAGTACATTGCCGCATGAGATGCGCAGCGAAGCGGTTTGGATCGAAGTTCATTCTTGAACTTGATCTGGTCCCTACCGTGATGGGCCCATAGGATTGTATTGTGATACAATGGGGCTAGTTCGCAGGCAAAGGAACCAAGGTCTTATCGACGATCCAAACTCGTACTTCGCCGATTCGGGAGATCATTAGTCGAGATGATATCCCGATAGAGAGAATTCCACGAGCAAAGTGTTGTTGTTCGTTGACAAAGCCATTGTCACGGGAGAATTGTGATTCTCATGGACTCGCTTATGGTATTAGATACTAAGGCGATTGGCTTTAGGTCAAGTGGGAGATTTGTAAGTGATAAGTCGACTTGTACCATGTGTAAGTTGACTTTACATGTTCGCATCGATAAGTCGACTTGTTCATTGGATAAGTCGACTTGTTCAAATCGATTGTTTATTTGTGCCCTAAAGGCAATCCCTTTAGCGTTTTATTCAAAGTCGTGAGCGACTTTATGAATAAATAAAGAAAAGGCATTCTTCATTAATTTGATATTCATAAACATTGTTTATGAATTGATTTGATTTTAATCAAATTAATGAAGTCCATGATATATGACATAGCATGAAGGAAATTATGATGTGATCATACTATCGAGATTCCTATCATGTGCAATTATGTCAAGATATCTAAATTCTCCTCGTCATAGGATTAATGAGCTGGACATCATTAATCCGGATAGACTAACACATGTCATATTCCTTGATTGGATCAGCGGTGGATCTCGAAGCGTAAATATGAGATATTTAGAATTGACATGTGGATGCTTACTAGCGGTAGTAAGTTCATTGGATGACCCGCCATGAGATCATCACATGGATATCTTATCTAAGTGTCGGTGATAATCTCATCATAGCAATGATGCAAGTATCCTTAGACTTGAGGTACTCGAGGATATCTTGAATCTTGATCCTGCTTTGACTCCATTCCTTGTTGCCTTCGGAGGTAACTCATAGGGTGGTGCTTGGGTACAGCTTGAGGTATTGAAGATAATTGAGTAGCCAATAAAGGATTCACCATTTCGGATTACGGAAGAGATACCCATAGCCTCTTGTCGGGATCATTACTAAAGTTGGCCAGCATGTATGTCATGAAGAGTGTCTTCATTGACATATAGAGTAATGAGTCCCGGGCGAAGCGATATCACTTGGGCTAGACTCGGTCTAGTGAGAGTTGACACTTTGACCATACTCATAACCAAGTGGGGTATAGGATGGTGAAAGGACGAATTGCAGTAATTATCTATGGAAGGGTTCGTGATCGGTTCGTGATGAATACATCAAACCGATTACTTTCCGGTCAATTAGGGGTCATGATGTGTTGCTAGATACCGCTCATGACTTGCTCAGATTAATTGTTAATCTAAGTGGCCAACATAACCGGAGCCTAAAGGGTCACACGATAAGAGTGACTCGGAGAATCGTAAAATAGCAATTGGACGAGTTCCAATTATGGAGAGCATTAGGATTAAATAGATCCCAATGGGATTGGGATATGTCCCGATGAGATCGCGACATCAATATTGCTAAGAAAGGTTTAGGAGTCAAGTTTCAAAGACGGGTTCAAGCAGTGGTAGGACCGACCCCAGTTGGACTAGACCTTAACAATTATATTCTAATTAATTAATTAAGTAATTAATTAATTAATTATTATATATAAATATAAGCATGTGCACGTTGGAATGGGAAGAAGAGATTAGCTTTGACTTTTCAAAGTTCATTTCTTTAATCCATTAATAAATGAATGGCTATTAAGCCATACACTTGGCCTTAGCTTATGGTACTCTTTCAAGAGTTAAAAGATACATATAAGAAGGCTTAGGAGGTGATGGTCGGCGGTGCTTATGGGTTGGAAGAAGTGGAAAACTTAAGTGTTAAGTTTCCTTTGAAAATGGTTTTCAAGCTTTCTTCCTAAAGGCATCATCGTTTCTTCTCTACTTCTCAAGGGTTCCAACGTTCAATCTCAAGCTCTCCAGATGAGAGGTAGGCTCTAGCGGGCTTTAACTGTTCTAGCTATTCCCGTCAAAGGGTTTGACTCGATTAGGTTTTCGATCTCTGCGTGGATACCTTTAGAGATAGTCTCTTTTGGCTATTTAGGTTGATGTCTTCATACCGATACCTGGATCCTGGGTTTCGGGAAAGTCCCGGAAACAAAAATTTTTGTTTTCCGCTGCCGGTACATGTGATGTACCTCCTGGGATTTTCCTACATAGCGTAGGCTAAGGAACCAAATTCGCATCATAGATCCAAACACATACTCAGCTGTTTCCATATCATTAGAGAAATCATTTGGAGAGGAGACGTGAAGATATGCAAAGTGGGCACAGATGACAACATTGCTGATCCACTTACTAAGCCTCTTCCACAGGCTAAACATGAAAGTCATACGAGGTCTATGGGTATTAGATATCTGACCGATTAGGCCTAGTGCAAGTGGGAGATTGTTAGTAGTGTGCCCTAGGCCAATGGATATTTGTGATTCATGTATTAACATTATGACTTGTTAATAATATATTATGAGGTATTCCTTTATATATGCATGTATTTCGTTTATGTAATGTGATTTACATTCTGTGAATAGTATTAGACTTATGTCATCAACTATGTGACTTGATAGTAAAACCATAAGCGTTATAACACTATTCTAGACTGTCCCTAGTCGATCATTATTGGTGGAACAATAATGAATTAAGACTAGTATGTGTTCTGATTGATGATCACGTTTTACTGATCATGGATATGAGATATCAAATCAAAAACATAGATATATGTTAGAGAACATATATTGGACCGACCCACATAAAGAATACTACATGGTTTCATGTCATTAGTGATTCTTAATATGGTTTGACTTTAGTCCTTTGACCTGAAGTCATCATGGTTCCCTACATGAGGAATTTAATGTTTTGATATTAGACTAAGTTATTTTTAACCGAATAACAATTAGTCTTATGTTGGACACTAAATGAATCATGCGAAGGGATGTTAATGACATAGATGGGATTTGTACCTCTCTTAAATGAGAGAGATATCATTTGGGCCTCTTGACAAGTGTGACTCAAGAAATGCATGGCCGTGCTCAAATGAATTGATGAAGAGTCATCAATGTCATTTGTTATAATCAGTCAACTTGGGGATCAAGAAACTATGATTAATCAAAGGTTGACATGTACCATGCCTTATGATTAATCTTGATATCATGTTACAAAAGGTGAGCTTATAACCATATTCTGAGTTAAATCGGATTATCGATCCTCATTTGATTTGGGTAGTCATAATGTCTTGCTAGAGGCCGCTTATGACTTATGGGCCTTGAAGTGTGATCAAGCTCATTGCCAACATCAAATGAGCCTACAGGGTCGCACACAAAGAGTGATGTGATCTAGGCTTATTCTCTTGGGCCTAATTTATTAGGTATTGAATAAATATATGTAGATATATTTATTGGGCTAGATTGGAATTAAGTTGTTGGGCTTCTATTATATGAGATATAATGGGCCGAAAATTATTAGGGCCTCAATGGGATTAGGGTTTCTCTATAAATAGAGAAGCTTAGGTCTCATTAAAAAAATGACACTATTGTCAAGAAACCCTAGCCACCATCCGAGAGGAAAACCGTGCGGCATTCGAAAAGAGTTTGAGGACGTGCTAGCACACCATAGTCGCAGCCCGAATCGTGCATACTCGTGTGGATACCGGTACAGGGCATTCGCGTTTGCAGTGTCTTGGAATCCGAAAAAGAAGCAACCTATCCACGGAAATAAGGTATTTTCGTACATCCTTGGTATTTTCGATTATATTTCATGTTGTTGTATGGTCTTTTTCCGCAGTGTATTGTGAATACTCAGACCGTACGCGATCCAACACAGCTGACATGCATTCAACTTCTACAGTGGATAGAGCAATTGAGCTTTGCCTCTTGCTTGATTAGGAAACTAGGTTGTGGCTAAGAAAGTAACAACCTCCACTCGTACTCTTCCTATCAATCCCGTCTCCAGCGTAATCAGCATCACAATAGCCAATTAACCTGAAATCTTTACCTTTCTCATACATTAAGCAAAGATCAGTAGAACTTGATAGATATGTCAAAATTCTTTTGACAGTAATATAGTGAGATTCTCTAGCATCTACTTGAAATCTTGCACACAAACAAACACTAAACAAAATATCAGGTCTGCTTACTGTAGGGTAAAGTAAAGAGCCAATGATTCCTCTAGAAAGGGTTTGATCAACCTTCTTACTAACTTCATCCTTAGATAAAAGGTTTGAAGGATGCATAGGAGTTGACATAGGTTTGACTTTTTCTATTCCATACCTAGCCAACATTTCTTTGATATATTATGTTGATGAATAAAAATCTCTTCTTCAGTTTGTTTAACTTGTAACTCAAGAAAGAATTTCAATTCACCCATCACGCTCATCTCAAATTCATTCTTCATCAAATTCTCGAAACTAGTATATAGCTTTTTAGACGTTGCACCAAAGATAATATCATTAACATATATTCATACTATGATGAAATCATTCTTAATGCATTTTCTAAATAAAGTATAATCTACATGTCCTCTACTAAAATCATCCTCAATCAGAAAAGAACTTAGACGATCATACCAAGCTTGAGGAGCTTGTTTCAATCCATACAAAGCTTTATGAATTCTATAGACATAGTCTGGTTTCTTAGAGTCTTCGAAACCAAGAGGTTGCTTTACATAAACTTCTTCATCTATAAAACCATTCAAAAATGCGCTTTTCACATCCATTTGAAATAGCTTTATATCATGACAAACAGAATATGCAAGCAAGATCCTAATAGTTTCTACTCTGGACACAGGAGCATAAGTTTCATTATAGTCTATTCCTTCTTGTTGATTATAACCTTGAGCTACTAATCTAGCTTTGTTACCACTTACTCTACCTGACTCATCTAGTTTATTCTTAAAAACCCATCTCGTTCCTATGATAGACTTTTTAGGGGGTCTGGGAACTAAAGACCAAACTTTATCCCTAGTAAATTGGTTAAGCTCCTCTTGCATGACTAAAATCCAAGCTTCATCCTGAAGAGCTTCATCAATTTTCTTAGGCTCTATTTCAGAAATAAAGGCTACATTTGTTTCTCTTCTGACTTTCGACCTAGTTTTGATACCTTCTAAAGTTTCTCCTATAATCAGATCTTCTGGGTGAGAAGACTTATATCTCCAGTTCCTTTTCAGACCAAGATTTTTAGGAATATCTCCTACTTTGTCTAAAGTAGTATCTGATGGTGACACATCTTCACTATCAACCAAGGGTACTGATGTGGTTTCATTATCAGTATCATTCCTTCTATTTGGTTGAGAGCTATCATCAAATTTGACATGAATAGATTCTTCAACAGTCTTAGAAGTAAGATTATAGACCATATAAGGTTTAGAAGATAATGAATATCCTAGAAAAATTCCTGAATAAGTCTTATAATCGAATTTATCCAAAATTTCCTTTGTATTCAATATAGTACACTTGCAAACAAATGGATGGAAGTAAAAGATATTAGGATTCCTTCCTTTCCATAACTCATATGAAGTTTTTTTTTAACAAAGTTCGCATAAATATTCCATTTTGAATATAACAAGTTGTGTTCACAGCTTCTGCCCAGAAATACTTAGGAAGATTCATTTCACACAGTATGGCTCTTGCCATTTCCTTAATCGTCCTGTTCTTTCTTTTTACAACTCCATTATGTTGTGGAGTTTTAGGAGCAGAGAAATTATGGAAAATTCCATTCTTTTCACAAAATATTCTAAAATTTTCATTCTCAAATTCACCACCATGATCACTTCTAATTCCAGCAATAGAAATTTCTTTTTCATTTTGTAACTTTTTGGAAAGCACTTTAAAACATCTAAAAGATTCATCCTTATGTGACAAAAATAATATCTAACAAAATCTAGTGAAGTCATCAACAATTACGAGACCATACTTCTTTCCGTCAAGATTTAATGTCCTAGTTCGACCAAATAAATCTATATGTAACAACTCTTGAGGTCTAGACGAAGTTACAATATTTTTAGAAGAAAAAGATGTTTTAATCTGTTTTTCTTTATGACAACTTTCACAAAAGAAATCCTTGTTAAAACTTATTTTTGGTAAACCTCTTACCAAATCATGTTTAATCAACTTAGAAATATGTTTGAAACTAACATGACCTAGCGTTTTATGCCAAATCAGTTTTTCTTCATCTGTTGATATTAAACAAGAAATATTTTGACTTTGGAAATCTTCTAAATTAATCTTATAAAGATTGTTTCATCTTTTGGCAGAGAAGAATATGGAACCGTCCTTGTTTTTGACTACATAAGAGTTTTGATTAAAGGATACTTCAAAACCAGAATCATATAATTGAATGAAACTAATCAAATTATGTTTTAGACTATCAACTAGCAGAACATTATCAATAGATGCAAAAGAATCTTTAATGATTTTACCGATTCCAATTATTTTGCCCTGCTAGCTGTCTCCAAAAGTTACCAATCCTCCCTTCTTATTTTGAAGATCTAGGAACATAGACCTTATTCCCGCCATATGTCGCGAGCATCCACTATCCAAGTACCATTGGTGTTGGTTATTTTTTCCAAGGAAGGAGACCTGCAGTAGATATTATGTTTTTCTTAGGTACCCAGATTTTCTTAGGTCCTTTGGGGTTAGACTTATAATAATTCATAGAATGATAATAAGACGACTGGTGATTTTTCTTTCTATAAGGAATAAAATTCTTTTTATGACAAGTATCGCTTTTAGTAAACCCTAGACCACTCTTATCATTCAGGTGTCTATGTCTTCCAAGCATGTCATTCATTTTCTTCGTACTTTCAGTAAAAGTTGATAGATCTGCTAAAAGAGTATTAATTCTTTGTTTCAGCTGATTAATTTCCTCGAATCTATCTATAGTAACTTTTTTCTTCATATTGTATACTTATTTCTTCAGGCAGACGTTTTCTCTCTCTAACAATTCCGTGTTTTTCAAGTTTTCTACAAACTTTTTCTTTAACGATCTATACTGCTTTAGTATAGTCTGTGAATCTTCTAACAATTCTAAATATGCATCTTGTAGTTCGTTAAAGTTAGAAGTTACCTCCTCGTCACTTTCTTTTTCGACTACCAAGCATATATTTGCTTGAACTAATGCTTCTGAATCAATATCAGATTCGAACGAATCCAAATCTTCCCATGTTACCGTCATGCTCTTTTTATTTTCTTTGTTTTTCTTTGGTTTTCTTCTCAACAACGGAGATTCAGACTTGTAGTGTCCAGGTTTGTTACACTCGTAGCAAATGGCAGATGTCTTCTTGTTCTTGATTTCGTCTTTTCTATTTTTCTTTAAAAAAAAATCTTTATTTCCTTTTGCTTTCTTCTTCCACATCCATCTGATCTTTCTCAAAATAAAAGATAATTCATCATCATCTTCGCTTGAATCTTGTTCAGATTCACTAGTATCGTCATTCTTAATTTCTTCAATCTTTAATGTTTTTGATAATGGACTTCTCTTTTTCTAAGTCTTGTGATTCTTTTATCCAGCCTTTAATGCTCTAGATTTCTCCCGTCTGGGTTTCTCTTCTGCATTAAGCTCCACTTCTTGTATCTTTAAAGAACCAAGTAATTCATCAAGCTTCAATATACTCAAGTCCTTGGCTTCTTGTACTGCAGTGACTTTAGGTCTCCATCTTTTCGGCGAACTTCTGAGAATCTTCCTGACATGGTCTTGATTATCGTAGATTCTCCCAAGAGCTTTAAGTCCATTAACGATAGTTTGAAATCGTCCAAACATCTGATCAATAGATTCATCTTCTTTTATCTTAAATAGCTCATACTAGTGTACAAGAATGCTTATTTTGGACTCTTTCACTTGGTTAGTGCCTTCATGTGCAATGGATAGAGTGTCCCACATCTCCTTTGCAGTGTCGCATCTATGAACTTTATCATATTCACTTCTGCTTAAGGCACAACTCAGAAAGAACTTGGCCTTTGAATTACGTTGGAATCTAGCTTTTTTATCGGTTGAGCATCTGGTACGTGGAATAGCATTTCCTTCATCATCCATTGGTATATACGGTCCATTCTCAATGATGTCCCAAATATCAATGTGTGTGGATTCAATGAAGAACTGCATCCTATCCTTCCAATAATGATAATCTTCACCATTGAATGCAGGAGGTCTTGTGACGAAGGTGCCTTCAGCTATAAAAACATGTGATTCATCCATAGATCTTTGTCCTCACTTTGTAACGGTGGTTCTTGGAAACCGAGCTCAGATACCAATTGAAGTAAATCACTTGTTAGTATAGTCTTTACGTACAATATACAAAATGCACAAGAAGGGGGGTTAAATTGTGTATCCTTTTTCGTGAAAACAACCCCTTTGATATTTCTTTGAAAACTAACTTTTTCAATGCTATTAAGTGAATATCACAATGTTTATACGATAATATCTTCGTGATTAAATCGCAATTGAATTCTAAATACTTGTATAAGAACAATAGAAATTAAAATAGAGAGTTACAAAATGGATATGACGATTTTATCTTGGTTCACCCTAAACCTTGGGCTACGTCCAGTCCTCATAATTCTTCTGAGATTTCACTATTCTTCTCAAAATGTACAAGTATTCTTTCTCTACAGAGCCTCTTCAGGTCTCTTACACCAAGTATTATCTTTGCTCTCTTAGCCTCTCCAGGCTCTCAGCTTTTCCTTTCTCTCACTAGAAAGATACTGCGAGCTTTGTTACAATAAAGATAGCTCTCGTGGTTTGCACAACGAACACAGAATTTTGCTAAAGTTCAAAATACTTGTTCAACAATAACTAGTTCGATCTTTGACTCTGACTTGTATTTATAGCCTTCATCTTCAACTACTTCTTGATAACAGCTTCTTGTTTCTTGTAGAAACTATTATTCAGTTAAGTTCTGTAACTAACTCAAATTGACTAATCGTCCAACGTACTATCGTGTCTTCATCTTCGTATCATCTATGTTTTTACTCTTCTTCTATGTTTTCTTCCTACTGTGTTTTCTTCCTTCTGTGTTTTCTTCCTTCTATGTTTTCTTCCTACTGTGTTCATTTATTTCTACTATTATTTTTATTTAATTGTCACTAAAATTATTATACGTGAAGTCATTTTGACTTAACAATAATCTGATTACATTTTATCCAATTGTAGAATTCTCCTTATCTAGAAGGATTTTTCTTCTTTCTTATTGGTTGAGGGGATCTCCTTATCTTATGTAAGATAAGTCTTCATGTTTTGTATCTTTACTTTATCTTCTTTTACTTTATCTTTACGTGGAAACTTTGTCTTTATTGGCTTTTATCTTTGTAGCGTGGCATCTTCCTTTCCTTTACTTTAAAGATTCTTTGAAGCTTTTATCGGTCAGAAAGAACTTATCTAAAATTGTGATAGATTTCCATTATTCAGAATCACTATAGGTATTGACTCTAGAATCTTCTTCTTTGCCTATTCCTTTAAGAAATTTGATGGCACGAGAATATGTTGAACAAATATTTTCAGTATGCTTTCTGAGGTGGTAAAATCTTTCTTGAGCTTCTGGGCTTGATCTTATTTTTCCTCATTTAGTCATCCCTATCTTCATTTTTACAAAGTTTTCAGTAGCCAAAGGGAATTTTTTGGATGCTGCTATCATGAGTGGGGTAAAATTATTATTACATGTATAAGTTTGAAAGCCTTTTTTAAAAGTTGCTTCCATTCCAGAGACAACAATCCCCATTCCAATACCTCGTTGGTAATGGATATCAAACTCGATGTATCTACTAAATTCTTTCTTTCACTTAGTATCGACTGTAATAAGAAAATGTTCTACTTTTCCAATCATAATAAAATGATAAGCATCATATCGTTCTTCTTCATAGAAATCGAGTCCATCTGATAAATCTTTAGCATTAAAGTATCGTGAGGAGTGATTGTAGCATTATTTAGATAACAATCTAGAATGCTTTTTTGCACCCATTTAGGTAATAAAGATATCTTAGGAAAATGAGGGCTTGTTAAATAAATGGCATTTATAGTGCCAAAGTCATACCAATTGGTGATGCTGTCGCCTGCAACCAAATTCAAAAGAAATCACGTACGTTAGTACAAATTAATGTAGTAGTGGTAAGTGGATATCGTTCCCATGAGAAATTTGTAATGGTCGAGGTTAGCAAGTTTAAAACTCAAACAAAGTAACGAAATGGGGTTGGTTTTGATTCACAAAAATATAAGAAAAATAGTTAATAAAAAGAAATAATTGAATCTGAAAACTTAAGAGACAAACCTTGGTTTCGAGTCACCGATGTTATCGCGCTAAAATAGATCCTCGATATAAAATTTCAATCATTAACAAACATACATTGGGGATATTTTTTCTTAAGTGTAATGACTAGAAATATTTATCTTAGCATTCTTATTAAACAATAACCTAGATACGATCATAGGTTTAATTGAATAATAGCTTTACAAATCAAGAACCATTGAGCAAGCGAAATACATATACGGCATGCAATCAATCAAGCGAATATCTCCTTATAATTTTCCGACTCTAACGTAGAGAAGACAATCTTAATTACTACTTGTAATTAGTGAAACTAAACATCATATTTCGTTAATCTAGCAGTTAAACACATTAATCCCTAGTTGTGCACCTAAAAACCAACGGATTCAATTAAAAAGAATAGATCGGAAGATATTCAATGTTTATTAACAATGTAAACTTTATTCAAATATCTCACCATACTAGCGGATAACACGGATCCCCTTAGCCAAGACTAAAATTTTAGCTACTCATACTAGAATCGAAGACGGAAGAAATAACAAAGCGCAAAGTCTCCATCCCTGGTTCTTTACTGAAAAACACAAAAATACTAATGGAGAAAGTGCAGAAAACATAAAAAGACTGAAAAGAAAACAACATAAACGAAAACCTATCCTAAACCTAGACTAATGCTTTGCGTCAATCACCCCCTTTCTCTTTTATGCTTGTTTTTTCCCTTATCTTTCCTTGATTCTCTCTAGATAATGCACTCTTCTATTTTCAGTAGGTAATCCCCTTGAAAGATGGCAAGATAATCTTTAAAGATTGAGATAAGTTTGAAGATGACTTTTAAAATCTGATCTACAGATTTATTCCATTCTTAGGCATGCCCACACTTAATCACTGAATTGCTGCCAATTTGGGAATTTCGGATTTTCTTCATTCTTTTGCATCTTTTTGATTCCATTTCATCTCTAAAGTGTTGAAAACCATCTGTAAACAATTATAAGATAATTCCATTAATTTTAGATAATAATTTCAACACATTAACGATACATAAGTCCAAGATAAGTGCAATTTAATGACTTAACAAATTCTCCCACACCGAATCTTTGCTCGCCCTTGAGCAAACATGTCAAACCACTACACTCAGTCAATTCATCCTTCACAAGATTAAGTACACACAATCCATTAACTTGGGCCAAAGAGGCTTAAGTTGCAACACATATCATAATCGCTTTTTACCAATGCAAATAAACAAAGTCAAAATATGACATCTTTGTTCAAAGGCAAACATGAAATCAAAATGAATTCTTCTCACGGATTTTGCTTTTACACTCAAGTGTTTGAGGACAAAGTGTTTCTCTCAACTCTCTCTCTAACATGTTGCACTACCATAGGCTTGCAATTTCACTAGTTATCATTCATTCAGATCACATGAGCTAATAGATCATAAGGACTTTATTCAAGGTTGTAATGGGGCTAGGTTCATAGGTAAGGTAAGGTGGCAAAGGGTTAATCACAAACATTCACAAATCATCAAGTAAAAGAGACACATAATTTCATATTTTGAGCTAAACATATGACATAAAAGACAACTATTCATACTCTTTTTCTTTTTCTGATTTTTCTTTCTTTTTTCTTTTCTTTTTCTGATTTTTTTCGAATACGTTAAGAACAAGGGAAAACAATAACAATAAGAGAAAATAATAAACATATGAGTAAAAGTACTTATAAAAGTATCTCAGAACACAATATAGAACAAAAGTCTCAAATTACTTAATGCTTTATTCAACTTGTGATAGGGTAAGGCTAATGTGGTTTTTGGGTTTTTAAATAAGGCAATTGATTGAAAAACAAGGATAAAGGCTCAAACATGTTTGCAAAAGGAAAATAATTTCATGGGTCAATTTTAAGCTAAGGGTGTAAAAACAAGGAAGGCCTTAATCATATCTATATCCCATGTGATCAAACAAATTCAATCCGGTTCCATGCAAGTTCTGAAGGCAACATGAATAGAGGAGAATCACATAATTCAAACAAATAGCATGACATAAAGATGATGTCATTTAGGTTCAAACTTCGCTCATAGGTTTAATTCAAGAATTCACCTTAATTTCACAATTTACCTCCTCACTCACATGTCAAAATTTTGACTGAGCCTATAAGATCAGTTATTGCAAGCACTCAACATGCTTCACCTTAAAAACTCACTTAGCCTAATTTAATTTCATGCATATACCCAATCTCATCCACATTAATATGACCAAGCTTCAAGGCTCAACATACAATAATCATGCAAAAATCAACAAAAATTACACAACAACCCAAAAATAGTCACACATTAAACTCCAATTATTTCCCCCACACCCAAACCAACATTGTCCTCAATGTTAAAGAAGCATAAAAATAAAAGAAAAAGTCAAAGAAAGCTTCTCTATTGTGGAAGTGCCGAATCAAGGAGTTGGCGAATGTGGCGATTGAAATCCTTCATGCTCCCAATAGGCCATCAAAGACGTGATTGGAGTGGCCAACCTTCGTGACTCACATGTTTCTCCTTGGCATTGTGTTGTTTCTGTAAAGACCACTTGCAGTTTCATAAAATTCAAACACAAAAACAAAAGTAAGGGTTAATGGGTGAGTAGCTAATGAAAGATAAAAGTTTAGTGTATTCTTGGTAGGAAGACGAAATTGATTGGCTAAAGTGGGTGTGTGTAGAGTATCGGCCTGCAAAGTGAGGAGGAGAGAAGGAATATGGGCAAAACAAAAAGAAGGACAAAAATTAAAGAGGGAAAGGAGGGAGTGGCGATAAAGCCAAAAATTTTCGTTTTTTAAATATTTTATTTTTATTTTCGTTTTTTGTTAATTAAAATGAAAAGATGAAAATTAAAATTAAAAAATAGAAAATATTAAATTAAATTCCTAATTAAACTGAATTAAACCTAAAATTGAAAATAAAAGAAAATTGCTAAAAACACATAAAAGAAAGGATATGAATGGGGTGCCTCCTATTAAGCGCTTATCAAAGGTCATAAGCTGGACCCTTGGCATATGAAAATCATCCATTATCGAATGGATGCTTGAGTCCAACAGGAAGCATGTTCAAACTCCGTGAGGAGCCTGAGGCACCTTCCCTCGAAGTAGGCTCTTTATCAGCACGATACTTCATGACTTCTGATGAGTGGAACTTCATTGCTTCACCATCATACTTTAATGTCCACTTGTCTTTTCGGGCATCACCCTTCTCACACCAGGATGGTCTTTGTAAAAGTAACGCCAATGGTTGTGGAGACTCAGCGTCCTGCTTGTTACCTTCGATCTTTAGCTTGCTTGCCCACAGCTCCTAAAAATTGCACTTCTTGCGGCTCTTCCTGTTCTTCTTCTTCTAGTACCTGTAAACAACTAGGAAAAGGAAATGAAATTCAGTTAGCGATAACATGAACTGCATCACTTACCTTAGGAGGTTGCACATCCTCAATCCTTTTCTTGAACTATAATCCCTTCCTCTTCTAACTCTGCTTGTTCTTCCTTCTTTGCCTTGAAAAGTCAACTTGGAAAAGAGGGTGGAATCACCATATTTTGCAGCTTGTTTTGAGTCAATTCTAGTTGTGAAGGTTCCCTTTGCGTGATTTCTTTTTCCACCTCTCTTCTGGAATTTTTCAGAAGTGGTTCCTGCAATTCCTTACCACTCCGCAGTATGATAGCCTTCGCACTTTGTCTAGGATTGATTTCTGGTTGTGCTGGAAAATTTTCAAAACTTTGTGCCTCCATTCGATTAACGGCAGCTGCAATTTGACTTGACTGGTTTTCCAAATTCCTTTGTTGATTCTCTAAATTTTGGATACTTACTTTAGTATTCCGCTGAAACATCAAAGTATTAGCGGTCAAAGTTTGCAACATATCTTCCAAAGAAGACTTACCTTTGACATTTTATGTCATATTTGGATTTTTTCGAGGCACGTACGGTTGTCTAAACTGCTGGAATTGAAGAGTGCTCGTCTCCAAACTCATTATGATCTCCTCCAAAAACATCTCATTATCTTGTGGTGGCGATGGTGAAGGTGGAGGTGGAGGTGAAGGCTCGAAGTAGGACTGCTCTTCATAATAGCTCAGTGGAGAAGTGAATCTGTACTTTGTATCCTACAAAAAGGAACATGTACAAAAAAAATAACCCAAAAATGAGTAAACTTCACATACCGTAGCTTGTTGGTCATCCCTCGGTACTTGCACAGCTAAGGGTGTGAAATCTGCCACTTGATGGTCAAACCTGGAAGTCGCAACAGACGGAAACTCATTATCATAATAAGGAGAATATGAATAATCAGAATTAAAAGCATATTTGATAGTGAGCCATGCCGCTAAAAGATCGAAAAATCAGAAAGAGCTGTGAAATTGAAACAAACAGAAGACAAGGTAACCAAGCGCAACGAAACCAAAAACACAAACAAAAACAAAAACATCACTAACAAAAACCGTTAAGAAATTCCCTGGCAAAGGCGCCAAAATTTGGTGATGATGTCGCCTGCAACTAAATTCAAAAGAAATCAAGTACGTTAATACAAATAATGTAGTAGTGGTAAGTCGATATCGTTTCCACGAGAAATTTTTAACGGTCGAGGTTAGTGAGTTTAAAACTCAAACAAAGTAACAAAATGGGGGGGGGGTGTTGATTCACAAAAATATAAGAAAAATTATAAGAAAAATCGTAAATAAAAAGAAATAATTGAATCTGAAAAATTAAGAGACAAACTTTGGTTTCGAGTCACCGATGTTATCGCGCTAAAATAGATCCTCGATATAAAATTTCAATCATTAACAAACATACATTGGGGATATTTTCTCTTAAGTGTAATGACTAGAAATATGTACCCTAGCATTCTTATTAAACAACAACCTAGATACGATCATAGGTTTAATTGAATTATAGCTTTACGAATTAAGAACCAATGAGCATGCGAAATACATGCACGACAAGCAATCAATCAAGCAAATATCTCCTTAGAATTTTTCGGCTCTAACGTAGAGAAGACAATCCTAATTGCTACTTGCGATTAGCAAAACTGAACGTCATATTTCGTTAATCTAGCAGTTAAAAACATTAATCCCTAGTTGTGCACCTAGAAACCAACGGATTCAATTAAAAAGAATAGATCGGAAGATATTCAATGTTTATTAACAACGTAACTTTATTCAAATATCTCACCATACTAGCGGATAACACGGATCCCTTTAAACAAGACTAAAAGTTTAGCTACTCATACTAGAATCAAAAACGGAAGAAATAGCAAAGCGCAAAGTCTCCATCCCTGGTTCTTTATTGAAAAAACACGAAAATACTAATGGAGAAAGTGCAGAAAACGTAAAAAGACTAAAAAGAAAACAGCATAAATGAAAACCTATCCTAAACCTAGACTAATGCTTTGCGTCAATCACCCCCTTTCTCTTTTATGCTTGTTGATTCACGAAAATATAAGAAAAATTATAAGAAAAATCGTCACCGATGTTATCGCGCTAAAATAGATCCTCGATATGAAATTTCAATCATTAACAAACATACATTAGGGATATTTTCTCTTAAGTGTAATGACTAGAAATATGTACCCTAGCATTCTTATTAAACAACAACCTAGATACGATCATAGGTTTAATTGAATTATAGTTTTACGAATTAAGAACCAATGAGCATGCGAAATACATGCACGACAAGCAATCAATCAAGCAAATATCTCCTTAGAATTTTTCGGCTCTAACGTAGAGAAGACAATCCTAATTGCTACTTGCGATTAGCGAAACTGAACGTCATATTTCGTTAATATAGCAGTTAAAAACATTAATCCCTAGTTGTGCACCTAGAAACCAACGGATTCAATTAAAAAGAATAGATCGGAAGATATTCAATGTTTATTAACAACGTAACTTTATTCAAATATCTCACCATACTAGCGGATAACATGGATCCCCTTAAGCAAGACTAAAAGTTTAGCTACTCATACTAGAATCGAAAACGGAAGAAATAGCAAAGCGCAAAGTCTCCATCCCTGGTTCTTTATTGAAAAAACACGAAAATACTAATGGAGAAAGTGCAGAAAACATAAAAAGACTAAAAAGAAAACAGCAGAAACGAAAACCTATCCTAAACCTAGACTAATGCTTTGCGTCAATCACCCCCTTTCTCTTTTATGCTTGTTTTCTCCCTTATCTTTCCTTGATTTTCTCCAGATAATGCACTCTTCTATTGTCGGTAGGTAATCCGTTTGAAAGATGGCAAGATAATCTTTAAAGATTGAGATAAGCTTGAAGTTGACTTTTGAAATCTGATCTGCAGATTTATTCCATCCCTAGGCATGCCCACGCTTAATCACTGAATTGCTGTCAATTTGGAAATTTCGGATTTTCTTCATTCTTTTGCATCTTTTTTATTCCATTTCATCTCTAAAGTGTTGAAAACCATCTGTAAGCAATTATAAGATAATTCTATTAATTTTGGAAAATAATTTCAACACATTAACTAGAATTAAGTCCAAGATAAGTGCAATTTAATGAATTAACACCAATCCTGTACTACTTGGGGTGGAGCTCCTTGCAAAAAGTTTAATCAGGGATAAATACCTGTAAAAGCAATATAGCAAAAATCGTTATTTTGTAGTAAGTAAAGGTCTTGCATTGAAATAAGCTTAAACAACAGGATGACAACTAGGTAAACTTGTCATGATATTTTGGGGTAATTAAATTTTCTTAGATGTACCTAGTCTTAGAGAAAGATCATTAGGAGTGGTTTTTATCTGACTAGGAGATATCGATTGAGATATTTGTTATGATATCGGTTGAGATATAGGTGAAGATCTGGTAGATTTAGTTTCTTCAACTATCTAAACTTTATTAAGTAATCGATAGAACCTTTGCTCAGAAAAGTTAAAATGATTTATCTTCGCCTGCCAAACATGGCAACAACTATCTCTTTTGTTAATGATGGAAATTGAGCAATATCGAGAAGATCTTTTAACTGTGCTTGGCACGTATTGATATCTTCAGACATTTGGTCTAATAAAAGAAATATCTCTTGTTTATGGCTGCCCATCTCTAGTTGAAAAATCTGCAAGAGCATTGTTGTTAGATTTAATAACTTCAATATCAAAAGAATATTCAACTAATAAAGTTTGTCATTTAATATATCTTTTATACTCAGGTTTATAAGGCAAATTATTCTGAATACAGGCTTTAACCTGGGTATTATCAGTTCGCAATAAAAATCTTTTTGGTTGTAAAACGTAATAAAATTTTTTGGCAACTTTTGACCACTGCCAATAATTCCTTTTTAATAATATGATAGCGTTGCCAAGTATTTGTAAATGTGCCTACATAGAGACTCGTTAGTTATGATATGATCATTATCATAATCTATTGTTTTTCAATATCCTACTCCATACTTGGTCTAAAACATCAGTTTCAAGAATTAAATCATCGTTATCTGAGGGTAAAGAAAGTTTAGGTAAAGTAGTACACATATTTTTAATCTTTTTTACCTGTTCTATCAAATAGGGTCAGAATTCAAACCATTGATCTTTCTTTAATAATACTTGAAAAGGTTTTCTTCTCTTAGGAAGGTTTTGAATAAAATCAGATGCATAGTTTAATACACCTGAAAAACTTTGAACTTGTTTTTTATCTAGCAATTTATCTGGGAATTGAGAAAATTTTTCAAGTATATGTCGTTATAGTTAGAAACCTTTACCATCTATCTCCATACCTAGAAATTCTATGTTATTTTGAGATATCTTAGCTTTTTTCTCAAAAAGAGCAAGATCATGTTTGTACATAAGTCTGCAAAAGTATGAAGATGAATAATATGTTGTGCAATATTATCACTGGTTATTAAAATATCATCTACATAACAATGTATAAAATCATGATATTTAAAAATATTATCCATTTTTCTCTGGAATATCGAGGAGGATTTTTTAATTAAAAGGTATTACTAACCATTCATAATAACCTTGAGGGTTTGAAAATGCGATATAAGGAATATTATTATTATGCATTTTATTTGCCAAAATCCACTTTCGAATCAATTTGGAGAAAATATGTTTTCCTCTAGTTAAATTTATTAAGTTTTTTATGAGGTAAAAGTATCCATCAAACACAATATTATCATTTAATCATTTATAATTTACTACCACTTTAACTTTATTTCTAATTATCTCTGCATGGTTTCTAACCATAATGGCAGGATAAGAATGAGGAGATGTACTAGTTCTAATAAATTTTCTAGATTATGTCTTAAAATACATATTAAAATTTGTGAAACTTTATATAAATGTTAATCATTATAATAGGAGATTAATATTTTAATTTAAAATTTTATTCACTTGAAATAATTAAATGACATTCTTATAACGATATTAATTTTATTTATTAAATGACTTTCTTATAAGTATATTTTCTTTACCTATTAAATTATTGTACATTTTACATGCAATTATATGAAAATTTTAAAATAATATAATTAAGATTAATTCAAAGTTTGTTTATTATTAAATTTAATATTATAATGTTAATTAGAAAATTTAAATTTATTTATAAAATACAAATATTTAATGATTTAATGAAATTTTCAATATAAATTTTCAAATAAATAATCATTCTTCCTCAATTAAATACAATATTAAAAGTAATCATTATTAAAATTAAATAATGTATTTCATTAATTTTTATGAATTATTTATTAAAATTATATAAATGATAATTAATGTACTAATTTTAAGAGTAAATAAATTTTACTAACGATTGACTATCTTGGATATTTATAAACTTTAAATAGAGGTCTTTTATCTAAAAAATTAGCATTAACTTAATATACACGTTAAAAATTAGAATTAATCCCGGTCGAGCGTATATATAAATATATATATATATATTGGCGACATGTGATTGCAGAGTAGCAGAGCAGAAATCAAGATCCGGTCCCGGAAACTACTGTCATTAAATTCCTACACCTAGTTCTACTCATCTGAAAGAATGAGCGCAAGTAGTTTGGTTGCAGATACAGTATGGAAAAGCATCGAGGCAACTCGTTCAGCTCTGTTGCTTTTTTGGTGTTTTCGTTTTTCCTTTTAGCTATTAAATTTCTGTCTTAGAACCTACCCACTAGGCTGAAAGAAAAAAACCGTTTACTCTTTGTCTTGTCGATGACATATATCCTATCAGCAGTGACGGAGGAGCAACTCTCGGTGTGAGTACCAATGGTGTTTGTATATTGCTTTCTTTCACTGCACAAATTTGGTTTCTTGGTATCGAGAGGTTCTGCATAAGGGTGTAAGTGGGTACTTATTGATTGTTCCACTTTCGCTTTTTTGATTCGTTTTGGTTTTATGTTCAATCATAGCTTGCATTTGTTGTTTGGTAAAAACTTTGAAAGAGCAACAAGGATAGTAGGCGAGAAAGCTATGAAGAGGATCTCTGGTGAGCCTAGTCAACGTTCCATCTTTCAGGTTTTCTTGCCACTCTATTAACATTTATTTCAATTGAACAATTTTATGTATGGAGTGAGGCCATAAGTTTTGACAGATGAAACCTAAAGGGGTGTAGTGAGGCTCTCAGTTTGCTTGTGAAGAAACAAATGTGATGTAATTCTTGTTTCCTGCTCATGATGGTGTGGTTAGGTGGTGGGAGAATCACGGAGGAAGGAAGAGTACCTCTATTTTTTGTGACTCTGCGCTTTGTTATTCATTCTTTTACGACATTATGAGCAGAGGAGAACAACTTTGTGTAAGATTTCTCCTTGTTTGAAATGCCCTTTCTATGATATGTGATGACTAGTTCTTTCTTTTATTTGTTCTCTTATAGTGTAGGCATCAATTAGGCGCAAGACTTGCTGCTGACCTTGGGACTTTGCATCGAGATCAAGGTTTCTGATGAGCAGTTGACCTTGCTACTTGTTAAACTCTGACATGATACAAACCAAAAAACATAAAATTATACCTTCTAAATCTGAAAGTTTGTGCACTTTCCATTAGGGCTATCTTTTTAATCCCAAAGACATCTATTTGAAGGACAAGTCAATCAATTCTTGTCTTGCAGTTTAAATTTAATATACTTCGAGCTTAATACTAATTTAGTGATAATATTTGATAAATTTTCTATGATTTAAGCTTTTTTTAGCACTATATAATTGTATATACTTGAAATTGGCCTCTATTGGATCCAATATGAATTTTGTGGCCAATGTGTTTTCAAATTATAATGCATGCACTTTTCTTGCTCGTATGAAATACCTCGGTCCGCGGTGAGTTTCCTGAAGTCAGTTTTTTTTCATAATGATAATAGAATAGAAACACTGTTTCCTGTTTCTCATTCGATAACTTTAATCTGTCGAACCTATGTTTCTGGGAAGAAGTGACCTCAACTAGGGAACACCAAGCTAGTATAATAGTTGTCAGCCAACTATCGTGAACTAGTAGGACATACAAATGATATCGTTCCAGACAGAATTCATATACATGGTTTCTGATGGATTTTCAAACTCCATGAATGACTAAAATGAAGCTCAAAAGGCTAGGCTGTCAACATTTTTTCTACTTGCTCTTACAATTGTAGTCACTTCAGAGAAGGAAAATATACATCCCGTATATACAGTTGGCATTTTGTTTATACACCACCATGTATAGTTTCCTCAAGGCTACCATGTCCATCTGTTGAAAAGACAGCAGACTACTGACTTCAAACGTGATCAACACCGATCCTCATACCTGTTTCGTACATAATTAACCTACCAACATTACCACGCGAACAGTCTGATTCAACCATATAGAGAGGCAATAACTTGTACTTGCATGCCCAAAATATGTCCATCCAAGGTAATCTGCATAATACACCATAGTTGGCTTAGCTTTTGGGTCACATGTAATAACACCTAATACATGAAATCAAAATTGCAATTCATTTCTTCAGCGTGAGATTCGACACGTGAGGTGCTTAGCGCATGTCTAAAAGAAATTCAGAACATTGGAGATAATATACAAAATGTTAAATTTGGATATAAAGATGCATTACATAAATTCTCATTTCATTAGTTTCATACCTTAACTATTTTGATTAAATTAACTCAGTCTATCGTAGGTTTACAAGTTTGTCCATCTTCTAACAATGACAGTATGATACTACATACCAAATAGAAGACTTATCAATCATACAACGTAAGTAAAGGTACTTAATGTTGCCTAAATCAACTGCACATTAAGTCTTATAATAGAAGAGCTTACTGTACTTACTGTAAAGTCATCTCCCTCTCTTTGTATCTTGTTAAGTCTACCTGAATTTATAGATGGGGCCACTACTGTCCTTAAGTTGTGATCAGCCTCCAAGAAAAGTAACAAAATTTTGAAGAAGACATTCTAACTCCATGCATGCACTCATATATATCCTCATTGTAGGTCCAAAGAGTGAACAATTCACCAAGGTACTTGGCAAGCATTCAATTTCTCAACCATCTTAATTTAATACAGGATTGTTTACGACCATTTCTTTCTTATGCGATATAATAACCTGCTTTCTTCTTCATTAGTCACGTGTGGATCAAGCTCAAAGGCTGCTAACAAGCATGCGTGCATCATTCTGACAATTATGTTGGCAGTAACCATATACTATAGAATTGTAGATGTTCTGATTTGGTTTACACTCATGCTTGATCACGAATCGCACAACATTAATGGCCTCCTAAAACAGCGAATCAGCTGCATAACTTGCGACAAAGGTGTTATATGTGATTACATCAGCAACTAACCCAGAATCCGTCAATTCTAAAAATACCCGTAAAGCCTCTCTCATCCTACCATTCCGAAAATAGGCAAAAATAACAGTGTTGTATGAAATTATATCTGGCTTTAGTCCTTTTGCAATAATTTCTCTTAAAACTTCTTCAAATCATTCAAAAGTTTCTGAGCGGCTGTACATATACATCAATCTATTGTAAGTTGCCAAGCTAGGAGTGAAGCCACTTTCACTCATGAATTTTAATATCTCATTTGTTTTGGCAGTCATCTGTCTCTAGCCATATATTGAAACCATAGCATTCAGTGTACTTATGTCAGGTGAGAACCCTCTTTGCTTCAATTCCAAGAATGCACGTTCAGTTTCCATTAGCAGGTCACATTTACTATTAACTAAAACAAGGGTCTTCAAAAGCACAGTATGCGGTTTAATTCCACCAGAATATATCTCTTCAGAAAGAGTCTGCATCCGCTCAATCTCTTTCCTATTGGCATAAGCATGAAGCAGAGAAGAATAGGTAAGCTCATTGGGCTTGCAGCGGCCATCGTGCATTTCAGCAAGGCCCAGCTAATCACTCATTATGTTTTTTTAACCTCCACCAAATGAAGGGTTAAAACTCATTTTTATATCCCGATAATCCCTTTTCCAAGCCAATACTACTATTTATTCTCTTACTTCACTCGCCAGTTTCCCATTACAACTCTCTCTAAGCGCGCTTTCTCTCACCGAAGTACGGTGCGTAGAGAGGATCTAAACAAGATGGCTCATAAGCAAGCTGCGATCTTCGTCTCTTTGATCTGCATTGTCATCACGGGTGTCGGCTGCCAGGCTCCAACCACATTCCCCACGGTGACTCCAGCTCCTCGCACGCCTACTACTCCCACTGCCTCTCCATAACCAACTACTCCTACTCCATCCACCGCTCCTTCTCCCGTCTCATCGCCACCTCCAGCGACTCCACCCCCAGTATCAGCACGAACCCCAGGCAACTTCACTGGCGGCCACACCACCTCCTACAACCCCACCACCAGTCACACCTCCTCCAGCAACCCTACCGCCAGCCTCTCCTCCTCCGGCTACTCCACCACCAGCCTCTCCCCCTCCTTCTACACCTCCACTGGCAACATCGCCACCCGCTACTCCCCCAGTTGTTCCTCCACCGGCTCCTCTCATCTCTCCACCTACCCTTGTCCCAGCTCCAACTCCAGGCAAGAAGGCAAAGACTCCAGCTTTGTCTTCATTGGCTGCCAGTCCACCAGCCCCGACTACAAAAGCTCCGTCGCCTAGCTTGGGAGCGACGTCTCCAGGACCAGCAGGAGGAACAGATGCGGTACGTCTTCTGGTTTTCACATTTTTTTTATACGCCGTAAGTTTTAGACGTAAACATAGATCGTCTTAACTTATTTTGGGGATCCAGCGTAATATAGATAGAGCACCCTGTGTTTTGCTAAAGTAAACCGTATGATCCTTCGCGGACCAATAAGAGAAGAGATCTTAGTCGTCGGATGTTTAGTCAAAATTTCAAAAAGAGTCATCTGACTTGAACCATGAAACCCTATGATCCTCTGCAGACCAATAAGGAAGGAATAGATCTGAGTCGGTGGATGTGTAGTTAAACTTTCAAAGACACTCATCTAACTCGATCTAATGGATCAAGTTTCCAAACTAGGGATGTCGAACTCTGAACTCATGGCTGTCAGATAATTCCTGAAGATCGTTTTATTACTTTGGTATTGATTTCTTAGATGAACAGATGCTTCGGTGTCTAGATGCGAGATCTCAAGTAAAAGAAACAGAGTGAAAGATATAAATAGAAAGAAGACTTTCTAGTTTCGACCAAAGAAATAATATTAACGAGTCACAGAATCCCAATGACCGGACCTTTCTTGGAACGGTAATTACACCCCATAGTACTTTACTATTTTGGCAGGGATGGGCCTGTAAGATCACACTCACAGGATGTGACAGGTTCTTGGTTGAGTGTGCGTGGACTGTTGTAATATTAGGCCTCACCCAAACCCAGACAATGTTGTAGATTTTATAATCCTTCCTAAGGAATTAACTTTTGATTTCGTTGAAACTGCTAAAGAGTGGAACGGAGAAGATGAGGTCAGTGAAGATGGTTGGCAGCTTAGTGCTTAGATAGGCTTCTACTGTTGGATCCCGTTCCCGAGACCCAACTGCTTACACACTTAATACACTTTCATTGCTTAAACTGAACATGATCTCTCATAATCACTCTTGAAGCGGAAAGGAAAATCGAAAACCAAAGCGAATGAAACGAAACAAATGTGAAACTAATAGGATCGAATCCAACTGAAATCGAATATCAAGCTGAATCGGATCACATAATGAAATGGGAATCAAACACATGAGTCAGAATAGACAAGTGAAACGAAACAAATGCGAAACAAACGGATCAATATCTGATACCAAATGGATTCAATTGCAACTAGAAAGTGAACTTGAAATCAAAGCATGCAAATGGTGGTTTCGAACAGAATTTCAGATTCCGACATCCGAAGCGTGAAAATAGAAAGCTTGTCGCGTTGGAAACCTTAATGAATTGACCTATCCGAAAGTCGATGTACTTTTTTTTTCTTTCATCATTTAATCCATTTTATTTCATATCAAAAACAAATTGTTTCCCTCTGTGGAAACTTATCCTTAAACTCATACTCATGTTAATCAAATCATAAGTTCATACTCAAATATTTCTTATTCATATACCACCATATAAAATCCGGCAGCATAACGACTGCACTTAATCAAAACCCAAACCTGCAAATAGCAAGACTCACTTTTATAACTTCCAGACAGATACACATACATCATGATCTACCGGACCCTCCGTCCGGGATCTCAGCAAACGCAAACCTAAATTCTAAACCACCTCAAGTCATTTTCATATCAATTCATATTCGTCACATTCCAACTCATATATATAATTTCCACTTACACATATACAAATTTATGCTTCCATCAAATTCAACCCATTGAATTTATAAATCTTCACAATTTCTATATAATCATCAAACATGTTCATCCATATACATATAAATATAATTCCAATACATTCATCACTCAATACAACTTGTATACAATTCCAATATACACCATCCATAGTCAAAACATTGATTAATTCCCATAAACCAAAATTTTATACAATTGCATAATCCAAAATACATTATGAACCAAAGCTTACAATGTTCTAGTGGCACTCTAAGCCATAATCCATTTCCACTAATCTTAAACCAAATACACAAAATACAAAACATATACAAATGCTGATATCTTGATGTCTTTCATCCAATCTCCTGCTCGAATACCTGGAGATGGGGATGAAAGGGAGGTGAGCTCGGAAGCTCGTGGATAACATGTTTATTAAACAAATGATAAGCAAAAGTATTTTCAAACCTTACTTTTCGTCGATCGAAAACATTGAAGGGTTTACTTCTCAATAACTTTTCAAATTCGAAAACTTTCATAAATCTTTACCAACAGTCTTGCAAAACTCTCATAGTTGAAAATCCAAGTTCTCATTTTGTCAAACTTTCAAACCACTGTACACATGAAATGCATTACATATACATGCAGTACATTCTAAACAAAGTAAAACATATAACACATCAATTGGTTTAGGTTGGTCCATAAAGCAGAGAACGCACATTTCCATGAGCGGTCTGTCTGACAAAGTGAAACACATGGGAGTCCAAAGCGGAGCTCCTATGCCACTAGCAGCAGCCGGAGAAGGCTTTAAAGCGAGACCCGTGCTGCGACTCCACATGAAGGACCTAACCAAACCCATGTAACACGTATTCATACTTAAAATTTCATATTGCCCAAGGCACATTTCGGAAATTCAACTTTTCATGCAATGTCGTATTTAACACACTTACATTCACAAATTTTCATATATGCATGTAACAATGCAAACATATGTAGGAAAATCCCGGGAGGTACATCACATGTACCAGGTGCGGAAAACAAAATTTTGTCACGGGACCTTCGAAGGCGGGATCTATGTGTCGGTATGAAGATTCAAACTGAATAGCCAATAGAGACTATCTCTAAAGGTATCCACGCAGAGATCGAAAACCTAACCGGGACAAACCCTTTTGACCGAGAATAGCTAGAACAAAGTAAAGGCTGCTAGACCCTACCTCTGTCCTTGGAGAGCTTGGATCAATGATGGAGGAAGATGAAAATCTTGGAGAAGAAGAGAGCTTGATCGTTGGTGAAGAGAGGATGAGAGAAAAACAATTTTTCAAACCTTTCTTTCTTCCCTTTTTAAAACCAACGAAACTCTCACTTCCATCTTGTCTTTTTGTCATTTTATACAAAGATGACAATGCAAAATGGAAACTTCTTTTACAAGCCACGTTAGCCTCATTTATATATATATATATATATACATATATATATATATAATAAAGCTAAAAGATCATCTTCTTTTCCATCCACGTACACACTTATATATATATATATATATATATATATATATATATATATATATATATTAATCATATATATATATATATGTATATAATTCTTTGAAGCGGTCCAGTCACACTGGGTTGGTCCTACTAAACCTCTACGGGTCCCAGTATGGGATAACCCCCAAAACCTTTTTTCAAGAATATCGATGTCGCGATCTCATCGGGACATGTCTCGATCTCATCGGGATCCATTTAATCCTAATGCTCTCCATAATTGGAACTCATCTAATACTATTTTGGATTCTCTGAAACACTCTTATCGTGTGACCCTTTAGGTTCCGGTTATGTTGGCCACTTAGATTAACAATTAATCGAGCAAGTCATGGCGGCGTCAGCAACACATCATGACCCCCAATTGATCGAAAGTAATTGGTTTGATGAATTCATCACGAACCGGATCACGAACCCTTCCATAGACAATTCTTGTGCAATTCGTCCTTTCAACATCCTATACCCCACTTGGTTATAAGTATGGTCAAAGTGTCAACTCTTACTAGACTAAGTCTAGCCCAGTGATATCGGTTCCTATCTTAGGACTCATTACTTTATATGTCCATGAAGACCCTCTTCATGACATAATTATCTCGACCAGAGACTTAAAGTAATGATCCCGACAAGAGGCGAGGTATCTCTTACGCTATCACGAAGTGATGAATCCTTTATTGGCTACTCAATTACCTTGAATACCTCAAGTTGTACCCAAGCACCACCCTATGAGTAACCTCGAAAGGCAACAAGGAATGGAGTCAAAGCACGAATCAAGTATCAAGATATCCTTGAGTACCTCAAGTCTAAGGATACTTGCACCATTGCTATGATGAGATTATCACGACATTAGAATAGGACATCCATGTGATGATCTCATGGCAGTCATCCAATGTACTTACTACCGCTAGTAAGCATCCACATGTCAACTCTAAATATCCCATATTTACAGTTTCGAGATCCACCGCTTGATCCAATCAAGGAGTATAACATATCTAGTCTGTGGGATTAATGATGTCCGGTCTCATTAATCCTATGACTAGGAGAATTTAGATACTGACATAATTGCACATGATAGGAATCTCAGGATTATGATCACATCATAATTTCCTTCATGCTATGTCATATATCATGGACTTCATTAATTTGATTAAAGATCAATATCAATTCATAAAGAACATCAAATAAATGAAACATGCCTTTCTTTATTTCTTCATAAAGTCTGTCCATGACTATGAACAAAAAGCGCTAAAGGGGATTGCCTTTAGGGCACTACTCTAACAATCTCCCACTTGACCTAAAGCCAATCGCCTTGGTATCTAATACTATAAGCGAGTACATGAGAATCAAAATTCTTCTGTGACAATGGCTTCGTCAACGAATCAGCAATGTTTTGCTCTGTGGGAATTCTCTCGATCTCTGGCAATGATCTCTCGAATCAGATGATATCTGCGGAGTACGTGTTTAGATCGTTGGTGAGACCTTGGTTCCTTTCCTTGAGCAATAGCCCCATTGTTGTCACAATACAACTGTATGGGCCCATCACAGCTAGGAACCACACCAAGTTCAGTAATGAACTTCTTGATCCAAACGACTTCCTTCTTGCGCCTCGATGCGACAATGTACTCTGCCTCGGTTGTCGAATCGTGATCGTCTCTTGTTTGGAACTCTTCCAACCGACCGCTTTCCGCCGTTCGATGTGAAAACATAACTTTGTTGGGATTTTGAATCATCCTTATCAGATTGAAAACTAGCATCCGTATGCCCGCTCACTTGGAGATTTCCATCTCCATATATCAAGAAAACATCCTTAGTCCTTCGCAAGTACTTAAGGATATTCTTGACAGCCACTCAGTGACCCTCACCAGGATCCGATTGGTATCTGCTCCTGACACTCAGAGCATACGATACATCGAGCCTCGTACATAACATAGCATACATGATCGATCCTCATGAGACGATACGGGATGCGATCCATGCGCATCCTCTCATCTTGTGTCTTAGGACACATAGATTTCAAGAGTGTTATCCCATGAGACATGGGAAGAAACCCTCTCTTGGATTGCTCCATGCTAAACCTCTTTAGCATCTAGTCTATGTACGATGATTGTGAAAGACCAAGCAACCTTTTTGATCTATCTCTATAGATTCTTATCCCAAGGATATAAGTTGCTTCACCAAGGTCTTTCATCGCAAATTGTTTGGACAACCAAATTTTAACTGATTGCAACATAAAAACATCGTTTCCGAGTAATAATATGTCATCTACATATAACACAAGGAATATGATTGCAGTCCCATTAACCTTCTTGTACACACAGTGTTCATCCGGATTTTGTGAGAAACCAAACGCTTTGATTGACTCATCAAAACTGATGTTCCAACTCCTAGATGCTTGCTTCAATCCATAAATGGATTTCTGAAGCTTGCATACCTTTTCGCCATCGATGGAAGTGAAGCCCTCTGGTTGTGTCATGTACACATCCTCGGCCAGATTTCCATTAAGGAAAGCTGTCTTCACATCCATTTGCCATATCTCATAATCATAATGAGCGGCAATGGCTAGGAGTATCCTAATGGATTTAAGTATTGCTACGGGGCTGAAGGTCTCGTCATAGTCAACTCCTTGTCTTTGACGAAATCCTTTGGCCACAAGCCTTGCTTTATAAGTAATCACATTACCATCCACGTCGGTTTTCTTCTTGAAAACCCATTTGCACCCTATAGGTTTTATCCCTTCAGGTGCATCAACAAAAGTCCATACTTGGTTTTGGTACATGGAATCCATTTCAGCTTTCATGGCACAAAGCCATTTTTCAGACTCTGAACTTTTCAGAACCTCTTCATAGGTAGCAGGCTCATCATCTTCTATGAACAATACGTCATTCTGTTCACTTACGAGAAATCCATATCTCTCGGGAACAGTGCGTATCCTACTTGACCTACGAACTTCGTGTGTAGTAGAAGGTTGAACTGTTACTTCATCTGAATGAGTGACAGTCTCAGGTTCAGGCAGTTGATCTGTGTCTGTTTGAGCATCTTGAACTTCTTCAAGTTCGACTTTGCTCCCACTGTCTTCTTGTAGAAGAAACTCTTTCTCTAAGAAGACAGCATGCTTTGAAACAAACACCTTTTGTTCCTCAGCAAGGTAGAATTGATATCTCATGGTCTCTTTAGGATATCCTACAAACAAACACTTGTCAGACTTTGCTTCAAGCTTATCTGACTGAATCCGCTTCACGTAAGCAGGACAACCCCAAACTTTCAAATGAGAAAGATAAGGTTTTCGTTAGTCCACATCTCGATGGAGTAACATCAAGCTGTCTTAGAGGAACTCTGTTTAGCAAGTAAGCAATTTGTCTCTAGCGCATACCCCCAAACGATTTTGGTAGCGTGCGAAACCCATCATTGATCGTACCATGTCGAACAAGGTTCGATTTCTCCTTTCAACCACACCATTGTCTTTGTGGTGTGTAAGGAGGAGTCCATCGAGATAAAATGTCATTATCTACGAGATAATCCGAAACTATTGGTCTAAGTATTCTCCACCACGATCGGATCGTAATGCCTTGATACTTTTACCAAGTGGTTTTCTACTTCATTTCGAATTGTTTGAACTTTTCAAACACTTGATTTGTATCTCATCGGATACAAGTACCCATATCGAGAATAATCATCGATAAAGGTAATGAAGTAACGACAATAACTTCTAGCAAGGATGGACATCGGACGCATACATCCGAATGTATTAGGTCTAATACTCGATCGCTCGTTCACCCTTTCCTTGAAGGGTAACTTAGTCATCTTGCCTAATAAACAAGATTCGCATGTGTCATATGATTCATAATCAAATGACCTAAACTATCACTCTTATGGAGTTTAGCGATCGTGTCTCATTTATATGGCCAAGTCGACAATGCCATAAGTAAGTTGACTTTAAATTATCTCTTTTATGCCGTTTGGTGTCATTGACATTCATAATTGGATGAGACATATCTAATATGTAAATACCAATGCATAATGTACCAAGATTACCATAAAGCATTCCATTAGAATTAATAGAACAACCATTGCTATTAAAATTCAAATGGAAACCAAATTCTATTTAAACAAGAAAGCAGATAATATGTTCTTTGTCAAAGCGGGTACAAAATAACAATCATCCAATTCGAGTACAAGCCCAAGAGGGAGAGAAAAACATAGGTTCTACGGCTAATGCAGAACTCTTGCTCCATTTCCAACACGCAGTCTACTTCTCCCTTCATGAGTTGTCTCATCGTCCTTAGGCCTGCATATCATTACATATGTGTGAGCCACAACCGTATCAAATACCCAAATGTTGTGATCGAAAGCAGTATTAACCTCAATGACATACATACGAAGTAGTTGAGGCATCGATGCCTTCTTACGCTTCGGTGACTCGAATAGACTTTGCAATTAAGCCTCCAATGGCCATCTTTACCACAATGGAAACAAGTTCCTTTCGGGGCCGCTTCTTTGGTCTTCTTCTTAATGGCACTTCCCTTTGGTTTCTTGGCCTTCTTCTTCTTTGGGTTCTTTTTCTTCTTTGAACCAGAAGAAGAAGCAGCCACCATTAGCACTTGCTTACTATCAATCTTGATAGTGCCTTTCATTGTCTTGGCGATTGATCAACTCGAGTATTGTTGTGGATATTTGGTTCATCCGATAGTTTAACACGAACTGTGAATAACTCTCGGACAATCCAACCAGAATTAAGTCTATACTTAACTCATAATCCATTACAAAACTTAAGACGGCCAATCTCTCAATATAGCCATTCATCTTCAAGGCATACTACACAGCAGATGTCCCTGGAGCCATCTTTGTGGTGAAGAGAAGCCTTGAGGTCTCGAACAATTCAGACCGAGCTTGCTCATCAAACAGCTCCCTAAGATGAAATACTATAATGTGAGCATCCATGGACTCGTGCTGCTTCTGCAGCTCTAGTGACATCGAGGCAAGCATAATGCAAGTAGCCATGTCACTGTCCTTCATATGCTTACGATATGCCTTCTGATCCTCATCAGAAGCATCGACAGCAGGTGCATCTGGAAGTGGAACATCTAGGATGTATCCCAGTTCCTCAGATCTGAGAACAATTCTCAGATTCCGTAGCGATCAAGAAAATTCGGTCCGATTAACTTGTTGGAATCCATTAGCGGCGTAAGTTCACTTTGGAAGACATCTTCAACCAACCTAAGCGGAAAGAGAGAAAGAATGTTAGAATAGGAATAGATGCATAATCATAAGGACTTGAATGATATGCAAAAAGCTCCCACTAGATTCATAGAATCCATAACCCTCATTACGAAGCCAAAGAAACAAAATGACATAATGTCCTAGTGGGTTGATATCCGATATTGCTAAGAATGACCTTGGGTTTACCCAACAAGCCACAACTTAGGTCAATCGGTAGGTATCGAACATACCAATTGCATCATCGATAACCGACATTAAGAATGACCTTGGGTTTACCCAACAAGCCACCTTATGTCTCGGGAGGTATCAAATATACCAATTACATCTTAGACACAACTATCGATCCGTGCTATCAACTTGTTGATGTGTGCACTTACATTGGGTTATCAACTCTTTGATGCGCATACATCGATGTATGCTACCCAATTTCGCCTCGCCCACGTTGACCTTGAGTTTACTCAACAAACCAACGCTTCTAGTGAAAACCAACCCATGAATCCGAAAATTACATTTTCATGGTTGAACATATCCGTATAAAGCGAGCTTGGGTTTACCAACAACCCAACCTTATAAGAACTCGGTTCTTACCATATTAATGGAAGGCGTTAGTTTTCATATACCGAGGAGGATTTGAACTCTAGACTCCAAGTGAAGGATTATAGTCGCCGGGGACTATATGGAATGATTTAGGTTTCATCAATCACATTGAATCTTTCCTTATAATCATCCATCATCCCTCTTGAGCATGTCACAAGTCGACTTACAAAGAATGCAAGTCGCCTTATGCCCCTGCCCACGCACAAGTCGCCTTATATAGTCGACTTATGCAAAAACCTTGAACAAGTCGACTTATGTCCTGTATAAGTCGACTTATCCAGCAAAAATTGCTATTATCTCTAATCGGCTAATTCCTCAATCCATGTAATCCCAATTCACAATACCATTATACCTAGGGTAATATCTATTAATTTGATGTACCAATGAACACTTCATTGTTACATGATTGCCATATACAGTCAAATCATACAAGAAAAGCTTGAAAATGAGTCATTACTCATTAATATCCAAACAATTTAGGAAACACCAAATTATCACCCTAAGCATCTCTAGCTAGTCCATACGTTATCAAATTACTTCGGCACAAGTCACAAAAATTATGACGGCCAAAACAAGCAAGATAATGAAATACACTAACGAGACGCTAATGTGACCTATTCGGCATCCAAAAATTCTTGGAAAACCAACTTCAAGCAATTCAGTTTGGAAAGCATACTACATCAAGATAACTCATTTTAAATCACATTAAAAATGGTCCAAGGCATTGGAACTGAAAAATACACATTCAATTATGCCAAGCAAAACAGTCCCAGCAATGTTCACAAAACTGCCAAGTACTACACATTGCTGAAATAATCATTGAAACAATTTCAATAAATTCTGAGAAACTTACACAGGTTACTACATGTTCAGAAAATGATTCATGAATTTTTTCAGGATTTATAGCCATCAAAAACTCAGTCAACCTAAGCAACAAATCCGATTCAAAATCTGTGTTCATCAACACAGCTATTCCCAACAGCATAGAATAAATTCGTGAATAAATAGCAAATCACCTTGAAAACACTTTTCCATACACATAGACATTCACAAACATCTTAGGGACATGTTGGTTAAGGACAATCCGAAAAACAATTTTTCTAGAATTTATTATCGAATTTATACACATGCCTGTTCACAGAATGTGTCACAAAACAGCATCTAGAACCTTAGAGAATAAAATAGCAAAACTATATCAAATCAAATTGATAAATTCTCATCTTTCACAGACATATTCTATAACATGTTATGAACAATTCTGGGCAGAAAAATTTCGAAAAACATATCCCTATATTAATTCGAAATTTGGACAGCATACATGCATCAACGTCAAATTCAAATAGGAAGTCCGACCTAGCTAGGGTTTTAGCTTCATACACGACACAAGTGGCTCTGATACCACTGTAGGAAAATCCCGGGAGGTACATCACATGTACCAGGTACGGAAAACAAAAATTTTTGTCACTGGGACCTTCCCGAAGGCCAGGATCTATGTGTCGGTATGAAGATTCAAACCTGAATAGCCAATAGAGACTATCTCTAAAGGTATCAACGCAGAGATCAGAAAACCTAACCGGGACAAACCCTTTTGACCCGGGAATAGCTAGAACAAAGTAAAGGCTGCTAGACCCTACCTCTGTCCTTGGAGAGCTTGGATCAATGATGGAGGAAGATGAAAATCTTGGAGAAGAAGAGAGCTTGATCGTTGGTGAAGAGAGGATGAGAGAAAAACAATTTTTCAAACCTTTCTTTCTTCCCTTTTTAAAACCAACGAAACTCCCACTTCCATCTTGTCTTTTTGTCATTTTATACAAAGATGACAATGCAAAATGGAACCTTCTTTTACAAGCCACGTTAGCCTCCTTTATATATATATATATAATAAAGCTAAAAGATCATCTTCTTTTCCATCCACGTGCCACACTTATATATATATATATATATATGTATATAATTGCTGAAGCGGTTCACACTAGAGTCGGTCCTACCGGCCTACCGGGTCCCGGTATGGGATAAACCCCCGAAAACTTTTTTCAGCAATATCGATGTCGCGATCTTATCGGGACATGTCTCGATCTCATCAGGATCCATTTAATCCTAATGCTCTCCATAATTGGAACTCTGTCCAATACTATTTTACGGATTCTCTGAAACACTCTTATGCGTGTGACCCTTTAGGTTCTCGGTTATGTTGGCCACTTAGATTAACAATTAATCTGAGCAAGTCATGAGCGGCGTCTAGCAACACATCATGACCCCCAATTGACCAGAAAGTAATTGGTTTGATGAATTCATCACGAACCGGATCACGAACCCTTCCATGACAATTCTTGTGCAATTTGTCCTTTCAACATCCTATACCCCACTTGGTTATGAGTATGGTCAAAGTGTCAACTCTTACTAGACTAAGTCTAGCCCAAGTGATATCAGTTCCTGTCTTAGGACTCATTACTTTATATGTCCATGAAGACCCTCTTCATGACATAATTATGCTCCGGCCAGAGACTTAAAGTAATGATCCTGACAAGAGGTCAGGGTATCTCTTCTGCTATCACAGAAGTGCTACTCAATTACCTTCGAATACCTCAAGCTGTACCCAAGCACCACCCTATGAGTAACCTCTGAAAGGCAACAAGGAATGGAGTCAAAGCATAGAATCAATATCCAAGATATCCTTGAGTACCTCAAGTCTAAGGATACTTGCACCATTGCTATGATGAGATTATCACTGACATTAGAATAGGACATCCATGTGATGATCTCATGGCAGGTCATCCAATGTACTTACTACCGCTAGTAAGCATCCACATGTCAACTCTAAATATCCCATATTTACAGTTTCTGAGATCCACTGCTTGATCCAATCAATGAGTATAACATATGCTAGTCTGTCCGGATTAATGATGTCCAGTCTCATTAATCCTATGACTAGGGAGAATTTAGATACTGACATAATTGCACATGATAGGAATCTCAGGATTATGATCACATCATAATTTTCTTCATGCTATGTCATATATCATGGACTTCATTAATTTGATTAAAGATCAATATCAATTCATAAAGAACATCAAATAAATGAAACATGCCTTTCTTTATTTCTTCATAAAGTCTGTACATGACTATGAACAAAAAGCGTTAAAGGGGATTGCCTTTAGGGCACTACTCTAACAACATATTCTCAAACAATCAACATAAAAATTCAATCATCATGCTCTTTTCATCAAAAATCCTTCAAATCCTTTGGAAAACAGTTAAATTAATCATTTCGTTTGAAAGTCCGAAACGGTTCTTGATTCATTCGGAAAACGATGAAACCAATCTTTCATAAATCATCCCAAAAGTCAATTTAGTCAACTCATTTAAAAACAATAGCTTAACAAACCAACATTATTAATTAGCTTATAATTTGCAAAATAAATATGTTACCCACCTCTTATCCATGCCATGAGCTTGCTCCAATCCTCAATTTGATCTTTACTTCTCTCTCTCTTCCAACTTAAAATCACCTAAGCCATAATCAACCCAAATCCAATATCATATCCATCATAATTCTCAAAATTGTTTACATAAACATCAAACTCATACTAAATTCATGATAGCTAAACCCAAAAACTTCAAAATTCTCCAGCTCATACAATTGGGTATAACCCTTAATACTTCTCATTCAAAATCAACCATTACTTAAGGCCTAAACATCAAAATTGAGCTTATAACTACCAAACCCACACCTATTTCAAGTAATCTAAACCAGAATTTTACTTAAAACTCAAAGATCAACATTTAACTCTTACCTTTTCTTTCTCTATTTTTGACATAGCTTAGCTCCAAATGAAGCTCTCTTCATCCTCCACATTTTTCCCTTCTTGAACATCTTGAAAATCTTTCTTGAAGACCTTGAAAACATCAGCCCTAGCTCTTCTCTCCTTCTTCTCCACGAAATCACCTTTTCTTTCTCCTTTTCTCTTTCTTTTCTTCCTCTTCTTTTAACATTTTCGTGACTTGCCTCTAGAACCCACGACCCCTACTCCTTTTAATACATGCCATGTCATTAAAATGGGTGTCAAAGACCCAAATGCCCTTCCTCATATGCCTTTAAACTTTACTCCTTAAGTTGTCTTCCAGAAATGCCCCTGAATGTTTCTTCAAGTTATGCTCACTTTTGGACAAATGTTGTCACATCTAAATGAAGGAATTTGCTAAAACTTCCTTCTAGAGAATTGTTCCTCTATGTCTTAATTTCATAATGCCCTAAGAATCATTCAATTTGGAGCACTACATCAAAAGTTATAGCCTAAACATGCCGAACATATCATTTGCTAATACATTTTCTAGCAATTCACTTCCTTCCACAAATAGACATCCTCAAAGGCTAAAATGAAATTTGGTTCCTTCATAACAATTGTAGCCCCATGTCTTAACTTTATTATGCCTCAAACATCGCTTCAATCGGACCACTACAGATCCCAAAATTCGCAAAGTACTGAACTATGTTCAGAAACTTTCCTGACTCACTTTGATTCACATAATCTTGCTCAATTAAATTTCTAAAATTTATAATTTTCACATAATCATGAACTTCATTGTCTTAGGAATCCAACGCTTCGAGAACTAAGTCATTCGGATGTCGGACGAAAAAGATATAAGCAAATGATTTGATAAGGTCGAATGAGGAAGGAAAAATAGCAAGGTCAGAATGAAACAAAACATTCTGACTATCATATGATTCAATCAAACTTTTTCAATACAATTCCAATTGATACAAATTTTCATGGAGAGAAAGATACATATGTTAGGGATCCAACGCTTCAAGAATCGCCTCAATCCGAGGTCAGATACGTGAGTTATGATCAAAACAACTCAACATGTTCAAAACAGAAATCGATTTGAAACTCTTTTGGCGCAAATGCCATAACTTTCTCTAAAAATATCCAAATGACTTTGTTCTGACTCCATTTGAAAGATAAGATCACGATCTACAATTCGTATTAGAGGCCTCGAAACCAAATTCGGCCTCAAAACTGGTCAAAATCACAAATTCCCCAAGGTGACCTGTAGCTGTCCGTTAAAAGGACATGCATGTCCGTTTAACGGACACATACGGCCAAAACTGTGCCAATTCGTCCGAGAAAGTCCGTTTAAATATAATAATAATAATAATATATTATTATTATTATTATATTCGATATGATTATTAAATAAATTCATTATTTTAATTTCTATTATTATCTAAATGTTATTCTTATTATAATAATTATTATTGTTATTATTACAATTATTATTATTATTATTATTATTATTATTATGTCATTATTATTATTATATATCATTAATAAATAAATTATTTTATAATAATAAGAATTAGAGTAAGTATTAGTTATAAATTTCTTACATTTATTATTTTCGTAGAGTATTTGTTAAAATATATTATTATTATTATTATTATTATTATTATTATTATTATTATTATTATTATTATTATTATTATTATTATTATTATTATTATTATTTTATTATTTTTATTATTCGATATGATTATTAAACAAATTCATTATATTAATTTATATTATTATCTAAATCTTATTATTATTATTATTATTATTATTATTATTATTATTATTATTATTATTATTATTATTGTTAATATCTAAATCTTATTATTATTATTATTATTATTATTATTATTATTATTATTATATAATTTGTATTTATTATTATTTTATTATTCTTATTATTATTATTATTATTATTATTATATAATTTGTATTTATTATTATTATTATTATTATTATTATTATAAAATTTGTATTTACTATTAATCAAATTTATTATTACAATTTCTTCAAATTGTTTATTATTATGTCTAATTATTGTTATCATTATTATTATATAATTTGTATTTATTATTATTCAAATTTATTATTGTTGTTGTTGTTGTTGTTGTTGTTGTTGTTGTTGTTGTTGTTATTATTATTATTATTATTATTATTATTATTATTATTATTATTATTATTATTATTATTATTATTATTATTATTATTATTATTATTATTATTATTATTATTATTATTATATAATATGTATTTATTATTATTTAAATGTTTTATTATAATTAATTCAAATTTATTACTATTATGTCTAATTATTATTATTATTATTATGAAATTTGTTATAATTACTAATTATCTTATTATTAGTATTGATTTTATTATTCTTAATAATTTAACTGTTTTTATAATATTTAATTATTATTATTAATTTTCTAACTGGAGTATATGTACTTGTTATTATTAAAATTAGTATGATTATAAATCTTATATATAATTTATTGTAATATATATTAATTTCGTTTTTAATTATTATTAATATTATGAGAGCCTCGCCCTCTCGAACCGGCAATGTCTCGAGGCTCTATATAATTTCCTATATTTTAAAAATTATTATTAAATTTCTTGGTATATTATTAAATTTATTGTAGAGTATTTGTTAAATTTATTATTATTATTATTAAAATCCTTATTAATATTAGAAGTTGATTATTATTATTATTATTAAATATATTGTTATAATTATTATTATTAAATTTTTATATTTAGTGTGTTTATTTATTTGTTATTTTATTTGTTAGTATTCTCCAATGGCTTTATATAACAAACATAAACATATATTTTAATCCTTATTGTTATTAAGATGGAAATTAACAATAATAACGAATTTAATGAAATTATTTAATATAATTAGATAGTAAATAAGTTCAGTATTATTTATAATAATACCTAAAATAATTTGTAACACAACAAACTATAACAAAATAATAATTATCATAATTTAAAACAATTAAATTAATAAGACTAATTAAAGAAATAGAATGTACTATACGCTAATTTGGCTGCAACTCCAAAACTAGGTGATTTTTGAAATCACGTTTTGTTGCTTATTCTTATTAAGAACTTAATTAAAATAATCAGCAATTAAATGATATTATTTAATTTATTAATAACTAAAACAATTAATTTAATAATAATAAGAGTAAGTAGAAAATTATGAAATATGAAAATGTAAAACAATTAAATTAATGAGAATAACATTATTATTCTCATTTAAAACGTAAAAATTGTCATTTATCAAAAGCGTTTAACAATTAAAATAATGCTGAAAAAGCGTAAAAATTGTTATCCTTATTATTATTCTGTTATGATTATTATTACTATTATTCTTATTCTTATTACTAATTGATATTTTATTATTTATTTGAATTAATTCTATTATTGTTGTTATTATTAGTATTTTGCTTACTATGATTTTTGTTAGTATTATTATTATTATTATTATTATTATTATTATTATTATTATTATTATTATTATTATTATTATTATTATTATTGTTGTTGTTGTTGTTGTTGTTGTTGTTGTTGTTATTGTTGTTGTTATTATTATTACTTATGATTAATAAATTTATTATATGAATTACAAATGTCTATTATTAGTCATTACATTATTAAATTCGGTATTATTATTTGCGTTGTTGTTTATGTAATTCAATTATATAATTCAATTAGCTCTTATAATTATTGAAATAAACGGAAATGAACAAAGTCTTTCATTACATTATATTAAGCAATTAAAACGAAGAAGAATAAACATATAGAATATTAATAAATTCTGTAGGCATTAATTAACAATAATGATGAGCTGGGAAAGACTTGTCATTTCTAAATAAATGGTCTGAAACAATTCCCACCAATGAATGAATTTGGTAATATAATTTTGAAAAAGTAATGTACTGTTCATGAAAATAAGCAGAGCACCTTCTCCAACAACCTGCGTTATTACAGACAGCTTGTATAGTTTTCATCTCCTTCTCAGGTGTAACAAATTAAAACCATTACTTTATGTTGTGCAGAAACTTAGAAAATGACTGTGTTTTTATATTGTTTTCTTACACACCTGCCCTCGTAAAATAAATGTAGCTATTTATGTTCTGCATGTGATATAACTTCTATCTTTCTATTTTACGTTTTGGTATTCAATATAATATATCTGGAATGTTTGTGTTAATAAATAGTTGTTTGACATAACGTTAGTGGTAATTAATATGTGATGGTTGAGTTGGTTGTGTTGTATGATTGATGGTAGTCGTAATTTGACTTTCAGTGCGTAGATGTCCTACACTTTGGGGATTTAACATTCCGAATCTTCCTGTATAAAACCATAGGGATAAGTGGCATTCATTTTCAATTTTGTTACTGAGGGCTTGGGCTGAGGATGAGGCAAAGAGAGCTAGAGAACAGGCAAAAGCCTTGGAAGAGGCCAGAGATCGTCGGGAGAGGCAGGGCATCAAGGTCGTTGTTGACAGTGATCTTCGTGACGAGAGTACTGCTGGAGTTACCTTGCTTACCGCTGGACAGCAAATGTCCATTGAAGGAACAGTTAGCAGAGCAGAAAACTTGGTGGATAAGCTCAAGTTAATGGCAGATAATGTAAGAGAGAAGTCTAGAGGAGTAATTGATAGGATCATACAGAAGATACTCTTGTTCATTTCAATTTTGAAGGAGTGGGCTATTAGAACAGGTTTACAGGCCAAGGAACTAAAAGATGCAGCTGTATTGAAAGCTAGTGAATCCATGCAAAAATTGAACCAGAACAATGGGGAAATTAGTGTGGATATCAAGGAGAAGGTGAGAGGATGTGCAGAATTTAGTTCGGCCATCATGGAAGGTGCAAGGCGTATGGCAGAGGACTGCAGAGATGGAGTAGGAAAGATCACTCAGAAGTTTAAGCCGTGAATACAACCCTTACATTTTGCTTCATATATTAATAAGATTTGTCTCTAGTCACTGCTTAAACTTCAGTTTGTAACATTTGTTGTATCATTTTTACAAATTTGCACTTAATTTTCAAAAATTAAATGGGTCTTGACTCAATACGAATGTATTTACCATTCACATGGAATGGTTTTGTTCCTTGTAACATTGTCCAATAAATGTTGTGAACAACTTCTGAGAGATAAATCGCACTTTCAAGTGAATAATTTAGCTCAGTGAAGCTAATTGGGTTTGGCCACATCACAAATTTATGATTTATGTAATATAATGTAAATAAAAATTGAAAAATCATCGTTTGATTTCATTTGAACAAAACAAAGTTCAGGGCATAAGATTCAGTCTTTAACAACAAAAAAACCTCTGACTAGTTTCTAACCGCAAAACAACGATTCAATTCATTGCAGACTTTAAAATTGAGAATGGCACTTCACTTCTTCTTCTCAGCACCACCACCGGCTCTGCAAAGGACATTATCGGAGCAGAAAGTGAGAAATTTGTACAATACCATTAATATGCCAGGTCGAAGATGCTTAGGAATCGGAATTTGGATTTACTCAGGCCGAATGCAAGATATTTTAGAAACTTACCTCATCTTCCTGAGAACACTGGACATCTCTCTCTCTTCTTCTTGGCCCTCTTGTGTGTGCCCAACTTTCTTTTAGCTACCTTCAAGGCACGTTTATCCTTGCCAACTTTCAAAAGCTCAGTTATCCTCTTCTCATATGGAGCAAAACCAGCAACTTCCTGATCAAAGACCTCACAAAGTGGACTCTTTTGCTCCTTTTTGAAAATAAAATTAAAAGATTTAAGTGGCTTATTGAACATAGCTCCAAACTTCAAGACAAAGGACTAGGCCAAACAAAACTGTGCCCGTTTACTGAAATGATTAATTCAGTAGTCATGTGGAGAATCCTAATTTCTCATACTGGGGATCCAAAATGTTTTCTCTCAGTTCATCATACCAACTCAGAATCTAAAAGTTACAATTAGTAGATCAAAATATAGGACATTGAAATCGCAATCAACTTACTCCTTTGCGATCAGATGGGCGTGGAGGCAATTCCCTCTTGGTGACAATGTGGCCTTTGTTCAATCCCACAAAAAGACCAGTATTAGGCTGTTTTGGAGCCATTACCTAACACCAACAACAGTTACTCAGTCTATAAACCAAAAGCACTCAATCAAGGTAACCCCTAAAAGATAAAGACGATAATTTTTTTCTTTAAAATTCTTAGCACTAACAACTGAAATGCTTTGATAACCTCAGTCAAACACCTGAAAGGATTAATGAGTTATCAAAGATCATACCACAAACTAGATCAGTTAACAGGTTTCAGTGAGACAGCAAACAGTTCGTACAAAAACTGCAAACAAACTTTTCAAGTCAAACAGAACTTTCCAAATAAAATCCATTGTAAAAAGATCGCATCCGAACACAACCATCACTGCAAGATTAATTACTTACAAACCCTCCCTAAAACATTAAATTTCACTAACACGGTCACGGATATCTTAAAACTACTTACACTAGCTCCGGAACTATTTCAAATTTCTGAGAAAAGAACAAAACTAGGGACACAAAGTCTTAAAATTTTCGTGCATTTTCTCAGCAAACCAGTAGATAAAAGTACTAATCTCACAAATAGAGAAGAGGAAATGAGAAAGAAGGTACCTCCCGAAAGTTGAAGCAGCGAACGAACAGGTTAGGCGGGTACAGACGAATTAGGGCTTTGGTGCGTTTGTCGATCCCTTTATATACATACCAGAAGTGGTAAAATAAGTGAATGAAGAGGGTGATTTTGTCAAATTTAGTTTGGACAAACGGTGTCGTTTAAGCCTTTTACCTTCACGATCACACTTTAGTGGATATGTATTATAATTTAAATAACTTGTGCATTATTTAAATTATAATTATATCACTATTTTTTTGCCCAATTCTATTTAAATAACTTATTAACTAAATTGAGAAATCTACATATCTTAATTATTATAAAACTATCTAAAATTGCACTTCAAATATTATTATTGCACTTAAGGGGTGATCGAGTTAGTGTAGTGAAGGGCATGAGGTCAAAAGGTCTTGTGTTTAAATCCCCTATTTACGCTCTCTCAATCGAGCTTGTCGTACAGGACTTGCCTAATACAGAGTATTTTGTTGGTGTGATTTGCAGGCTATTGCGTCAATCCAAAAAATTTACCTATTACACATCTAAATGATAGTGATTGTGAGTTCAGATTTATCAATAATAAAAATATATTTGAAATTAAAAGCATTCTAATTTTTTCTAATTATTTAAAAAGAAAAAAAAAGAGGAGACAACAAGGTGTACTTATTGGACAAGAGCATTAACTCTAAACATTCTTTGGGAAGATAAATAAAAGGGTAAGCTTCGGCCTCATGAAAGTGAGAGCCCAATGGAGAACTAACCAACTAACAACCTGAGCTTCTCAAACTTCACGCATAGATAAAGATTCTGTTGAATTTGGTCTGAAACTTATCATCTGGGTTTTGTGTTTTCTCTGCCACTCTAGATCTCGTTCGTAAATGGCTTCCCTTTTGTACATTCTCTTTTTTGTTGCGCTTACTGGTCCAGTCTTCAGCTCTTTTGCAGAAAGGTAAAGAAACCCATTTCTGTTTCCTTCTACTCTACGTTATCCGACTGGTTCCATAGGATATAATTTGTGATTTGATATAATTTGTGATTTTTGAATGAATTTTGCAGTGAATTTTGCTCAGATTGTATCTCTTTCATCGTAATTTGATTTTGTCCTCGATCTCTGGCTTACAGTTTCTGGCATTATTCTTCAGACGAAAACCAGTGATGTGAATCTTCTTGTGTGTTAATGGGTTGTAGTTGTTTATCCTGATTATCTGTTCTCAAGGATAAAAAACTAGTCTTATTTTTCTGGACTGTACGAGTACTTAAGTCTGGTTTGTGGAGTTATGATGCTAACTTCTTTTCTCGCGAGGAAAGATGTGCAGTTATTTTTCATTTTTGTATATGTTGATCTATTAATGATTATTCTCTGATCCTTGTTATCTATTGTTTTGAGATTTCATTCATTAGTTCGTTAAATTTTATATGAGTTGTTTTCTTTGGTTGGTTAATTGTTTTTATCCCATGTCAAGCTTCTTCTTTCTTTTTTTTTTCTCCTTTTATGTTTAGTAGCAGGAAAGAATTGAGGAACAAAGTGCTAAATAGTAAACTTGGAAGAGTTAGCTTAGCTCGAGGCAACAAAGTTGATCCATCGCAAGTAGTCCAGCTATCTTGGCGACCCAGGTCAGGTAGTTCGATTAACTTTTGCATTGTTCACCTTTTGTTATAGTGGATGGCACTTGTAATTGTCATTGCTTGTATGTTGTATTTTACGTGTCTGAGTTGTTTTTGCTTCATTTTAATCTTTAGAAACTTAGATTCAATTGTGAATAACCGATGCACGCCCTTCATTCGCAATGCTTGAATGGTTTCCCGGCCAAGAGTATGACATTCTTTTGTTTTTCATTCGAGGTTTTTTATATAAAGGGTTTTGACGGATGATGAATGTGATCATCTTATTTCGTTGGTATATTCTTGTCTGATGTTTGCATTATTACTTTCAATATGTTGGTCGTCGTTTGATTTATTGGAGATAACTTGAAAGTACTTCCTTTGATCTCAGTCACAAGATATAAAAGAAGCATCTTCTGGAGAGGGTCATGAAAGCTCAAAATCTCTTTTAAGAATAGATGTAAGTGGTCATATGGCTCCATCCTCCTTTAGCAGGTTTTCTCGGGGAAACTCCATTTATTCCGATGTGGATGACAAGCAGGCCTATATTTCTTTGCTTGTAGATGATATTGTGCTGTAATCTATTGTCTTCTCCCATTTCTCTTCATTCTTATAGAAAATGCGGTATCTTACAAAGTGTAGTTGGCCAGTAAAATTTCTGATTTCTGATCCATCTTCATGTTTGTTTGCCAATCTTAGATGTATGTTCTTTCAAACATAGCATTTGCTCAAAGGGTGCTAATAAATATAAACGCTTGGTGTTCAAGTAGTCTGTTCTGTCCAAGTTTGTCATGGAGCTTCTTCTTCCATGGTATATGGATGATCCAATTAGCAAGGATCACAATTGGAAATTGTATGATTGTAACACCCCATTCCCGCGTGACCTGAACCCGACATCAATGGTGATATCCGAGTCCGTGCCCCGCGAGGGTGGCATGCTACATCACTCAGTCGAAACTCAGTATAAAATTTTTTCAAACATTCATTCCATCAAAGCCATTTCCTTTTTCTTTCATTTACACACGTATGCTGAACACGAGAGACCATTTGCATCAACGTGCATAGATAAACATTTTCGATTAATACAATCGATTCTGATTATTACAAATGGTCGACCATAAATTACAATAACCATTTTATGTACAAAACAGAACCACATTGGCCCATTTCACATACAATTAGTCATTTTGGAAAACAATTCTATTGGAAACTAATGCAGACGAAAACTGATCCCGATCTCTTCTTTACTTCAATACCCAACAACGTTATACGCCCGTTGCCTAACGGGGTATTCTTCTGAGTCCTGAAAAATAATTGCAAATTTTGGGTGATTTTGCGAACTCAGTGAGGAACCATCATCGATGGTTCACCCAATTCATGCATATACACATACATAACATAGATACGCACAATTATCTCACCAAATCACATTTAGTAGTACCACATAATTTTCATAACAATCCAAAGAACCAATTCAAATGCACATGAAATGTGTATGAGACGTTTTTCCAATTTATTACGTTGTTGTGATCGCGCTTCAGAATCGCCCCATTAAGGGCACATTAAGCGGTGAGCCATAGGCTCAATCATGTGGGCTCAAGGCCCAATCACGTTGAGCTTTAAGCTCGTTGGTCGCTTCCGTCACAACCGCCAATTCATCGATGCCATTATGCATGAAATGCATATATCCAAATAAAACAACACTAACATTATATCAGATCCCAACTCAACATATACACATAAGTCTCGCACAGGTAATCGCAAGAAAATCACATATAACACTTCTATATCAGAATTCTCCAATCCATCGGACCTCCGGTCCGCAACCTAGGCACAAACAAACACAATTTTCCCACCATTATTCTCCACAGGGTTCTAAGTGCAGAATTATAAACACTTACTAACCGAGGAACCATCTAGGTTACTCACCTAATAACTTCCGAGCTAATGCCGGGAAGTCTCTGCAACGTCCGTGGGATGACGTTCCAACTGAGCCTCTATAACAATGAAAATGAGTACACATTACCAACTGTATAATTAGAAATATCAAACAATGCATATGGAATAAGTAAAACGTGTATAATGCATGTTCATGGCATTCCCGGCCCTAATCCAAAATTTTCTCATAATAAAATCCGTCTACAAATTAGAAACCTATTGACGCCGGTGCATGCAATTGAGACACTCTATAGGTCCCCAATTAAACAAAATAAGTGATTAAAGGCTCGTTACAGGGGCCACATCAATTTCCCGTCTAAAAATTCCCAATTTCTCACAAAATGAAATTAAATGTTCTATGAATCCGATGCCTCAAGAATCAGGTCAATCGGACGTCGGACGGAAAAGAAATTGACAAAAGAAACAATTAGGTCATTTAATGCCAAATAATAATTAAAAAAATAATAAAAAATATATATATATCTGCGCCTGCCTCGCTGGGGCGAGGCGTCGCCCTAGCGAGGCCGACTCGCTTCACCTCGTCGAGAGGGCGAGGCGTCGCCCTAGCGACGGGGCCATCTTACCTCGCCTCGCGGGGGCGAGGCGTCGCCCTAGCGATCCGGCGAGGTTCTACTCCCTTTCTTTTTCCTATTTTTTTCCTATTTCCAATCCGAATTTCCAACACCCATAACTCTTTGCAAACAAATCGAAAAAATACAAACCATAGCTTGTTGGAAAGATCATGAAAAGTTCTACCATTCTCATGAAGACCATAAAAATCAATTTCACCCCTAAGGGTATCAAAAATCCAATCAAACCTATTGCCCACTCAAAACCTATAAAAACAGGGCAGTACATTGCAAATTCAGTAACTACTCATTTCCTCAGTCAAAAATAACACAATAAATATGCTCAGAAAGTTCACAATGTTATCTACAACTTTCATGACAACCCAAAATCAGATTCACTTGCTAACAGTGTCAAACAATTCACCAAAGCATCAACCCTCTGAAATATACCAATCTGGACAGTAATTTTCCAAACAGCATATCTCTTAGCACAAAAGTCACAAAATTCACTACCTTATATCTCTGAAAAACTAAGATCTCAAACTTCAATTTTTATGAAGAACTCAAACTCCAATTCGATTTCTAACAATTTCAAAGCTGTTATGGAAGCTACTGTCATGATCAGCCATTCACAATCTAGTTTAGGTTCAGTTTTTGTAAAATCGTAACTCCCAACTCTGACCTCTAAAAATTACACACCATATATCATTTTCAAGATAATTTCTTCCTCTACAACTTTGCAGAAGATCACTCACACCAATTCAGTCCACAAAAATTGCTAAAATTGCTCCCAAGCAGACGGCTCACAAAACCAACACTTTTACTAGGTTTCTCCAAAAAGCATAAAACCAATCAATAGAAATCAGTTCATATCTCCCAATATACAACTCGAAAATTAGCAGGATCAGTGGCAATGGAAAGCTAACTCAATATGCCTCAACTTTCATAAAGACCATTTTTCCTAGTTCCATATCAATTAATGTAGAAAAATCAACAAAGTAATCAGGTCATAACTGTGGGTACTGTTCACAGGCAATAAAACAGTAACTTTCCATGTAAAATTTTGCCCTTCTAGCATTACAATTTAACACCACCTATTTCACACAAAGTTGAAGCCAACATCCCAAAGTTTCATTGGGAACAAACTTCACCTCATTTGCACACCTATACAATTAGTTATGATCAAAACATTTCAATAGATCAAACACCAATTTTCCAGATTTCAACATTAACCTAACTCCTATCACTTCTAATATCAATAATACATCCCTAAGCATCCAATTATACCTCTAATTCAACCACAAATTCATCACAACATATACTTACATGATTATACAAAATTTGGCAGCACTAACACAAATTATCTTCTTAAGTTTTCCATTCATCTAACCTTACAAACTCAATCCAAACCAAGCCAAAATCAATGGAACTTATAGTCATTCATTCATCCATAACCATGTATACATTTTAACCCATTCAAACCTTCTACTATGATGATCAAGTAAATGTATAAATGATCTCCATGAATGATTCTATCTATCAAAAGAATAAAACAAACATCAATTACTCACCAATCAAGTTGCAAGTTCCAATTGCTTCAACTCTTCTAGTCTTTAACACTTTCAACTTATAACACTTAGAACAACCTAAACACCACTCACGGCTACCACTCCTCCACCCATACATATCATCTTCTTGACAAGGTTTAAGCTAGCCTTACATGAGAAGGAAGAGGGAGCAAGCCAAAAGAACAAGAAACTATCTTGTGTGAAGAAGCCACCAACGAAGGAAGACGAAAAGCACACCAAGGAAGGAGAAAAGCAATGTTTCGGACGAGTAATAAGCTTCCAAATGAGTCATATATTTTAAAAGAACAAGGAGGAAGTCGTAGGTGATGATGAAAAGTTGATGGTGATGCATAAGATAGGACAAAATCTAGAAGCCACTTGGCTTTTAATGAATGGAAAAGACAAAATTGAATTAAACCCAATTAATTAAGCACTAATCCCACTTAAGCTCTAAACATGACACTAACATAATTCCCACAATTATTTATTCACTAATCTCATGCCATTAGGCAATCCTTTTCAGTACAAAAAGGCTCACTCAGCCAGTCAGTTGAAATTTTCCGGTCCGGGTAAGAACCCCGAAAAATTCTAGAAAAATTCACATAAATCTCAAAAAATGGAAAACACTCAATGGCGCACTCCAAATAATTTTTCAAATACAATTATCCCATAAATTTCACAAAAGATCACAATTAGACACTTATGCCGGAAATGTCATGAATGCATGTTTACCATGTGCATGTGCAAAACAATCATCAGTTATAGAGGCTATACGATGTATGTTCATGCCGAGTTATAATCCAATACTCCTAACCCGTCCCAAATTACCAATGAACCCTTCCTATGGGAGATGAGATGTTACAATGATTGTCCTTCTTCGAGGAAGGGAAGAAACATAATCAAATTGAATTCAAAGTTCTCTTGCACTTAGTGTAGTCAGTTAACGAATTAAAGTTCCCTGTAGGATTGATCAATGTTATCTTTGGCACTTCAGCATGACAAACTCGCAAGGATTGAAGACAGAATTTTAGCTTGGACCTTACTTCCCAGAGGTAACACTATTTTGTATTTGAAGCTCCGATGCGGTTTGATATTTCTGTCCTTAATCTGACGTCTATTGTACATTAGAGCATGGCAATGCACTTTAGGAAACACGATTCGGGCTTGAAGACGTCAACCATAAGTTTGATTACCTCGGTAACTTCACGCTGATCTCAAGGGAGCCTTTGATGGCAATGATAGAGTAGGGATAGGGACTGAGTAAAACAGTAAAGAAATGTAGAAGATAATGTAAGGAACCGAATATGTATATTGATTTCACCGGCAGGAATTTGAGAACCTGCCTTTTCTCCTAAACCGATACACTCATTAGCATTTTCTTCTCTCTCCTTTTTGTTCTATGATAAGCTATATAAGGAAAAACTGTAACAAACTTTTGGCCAGCTCATCAGTTTACAAACAAACCGTGGCATGGCATAACAACCTGTCATATTTACTCTTTATTTACTAATAACACTCAAATTCCTTCCTTCCTATGCTTCACGTTTTTCTTCCTTCAATTCATGTTGGATCTTGCCCTATGAAATCCTTTGGACTTCTTCCTCCCATAAACAAAGCGAATGGTGTAGGAAAATCCCGGTGTGAGCATCACATGCCCACGGTGCGGAAAACAAAATTTTTTTATTCCGGGACCTTCCCGAAAGCCAGGATCCATGTGTCTATACAACAAACTCAAACCATAACGGCCAAAGGAGACCGTCTCTAACGGTATCCACGCAGAGACCGGAGAACCTAACCGGGACAAACCCTTTGACCTGGGAATAGCTAGAACAAGTTGAAGACTGCTAGATCTTACTTTGTTCTTAGAAAGCTTGGAAACCAACGATGAAGAGGAGATGAAGAAGCTTGAAACATGAAGAGATGATGAAGATGATCGTATGAATTGGAGAAAGAAACTCTTTCTTCTCCTTCAAAAGCCACGATTCTCAACCATGAAGAGAGCTTAAGAGATGAAAAACCTTAGGTTCTTCATATATGACCAACGACCATCACCTCTTCTTTCTTCATTAGCCAATTTTGCCTTTATGTCATTTAATGCCATTAAAACAACTTTTGACTAAGCATATAAAGGAAGCTTCTCCTTCCTATCCACGTACACACACACACACACACACATATATATATATATATATTAATTCTTTAATTAATTAATTATATATATATATATATATAAATGCTAAAGTGGTCCAGTCACACTGGGGTCGGTCCTACCGGCCTACTGGGTCCCGGTATGGGAAAAACCTCCGAAAACCTTTTTTAGCAATATCGATGTCGCGATCTCATCGGAACATATCTCGATCTCATCGGGATCCATTTAATCCTTTTGCTCTCCATATATTGGAACTCTGTCCAAAACTATTTTACGAATTCTCCGAGACACTCTTATGCGTGTGACCCATTAGGTTCCCAGTTATATTGGCCACTTAGAATAACACTTAATCTGAGCAAGTCATGAGCGGTATCTAGCAACACATCATGACCCCCAATTGACCGAAAAGTAATTGGTTTGACGAATGAACTTGTATTCATCATGAACCATATCACGAACCTTTCCATAGACAATTACCGTGCAATTCGTCCTTTCACCATGCTATACCCCACTTGGTTATGAGTATGGGCAATGTGTCAACTCTTACTAGACTGACTACGTCAAATCTAGTCCAAGTGATATCAGTTCTCGTTCTGGGACTCATTACTTTATATGTCAATGAAGACATTCTTCATTACATATATGCTCCGGCCAAAGACTTCCAAGTAATGACCCTGACAAGAGGCCATGGGTATCATCTTCTGCTATCACAGAAGTGGTGAATCCTCTATTGGCTACTCAATTACCTTCGAATACTTCAAGCCGCACCCAATCACCACCCTATGAGCGACTCTCAGAAGGCAACAAGGAATGGAGTCAAAGCACGTAATCAAGATCCAAGATATCCTCGAGCACCCCAAGTCTAAGGATACTTGCACCATTGCTATGATGAGATTATCACTGACATTAGAATAGGACATCCATGTGATGATCTCATAGCAGGTCATCCAATGTACTTACTACCTCTAGTAAGCATCCACATCTCGACCCTAAATATCTCATATTTATAGCTTCTGAGATCCACTGCTTGACCAAATCAAGGAGCTTGAGATGTACTAGTCTCTCTGGATTACCGATGTCTAGTCTCAATAATCCTATGACTAGGGATAATTTAGATACTGACATAATTGCACATGATAGGAATCTCAGTAGTATGATCACATCATAATTTCCTTCATGCTATGTCATATATCATGGACTTCATTAATTTGTTTATAGATCAATATCCATTCATAAATAATGAACAGCAAGTTAATGAAATATGTCTTTCTTTATTTATTCATAAAGTATGTACACAACTTTGTACAAAACACGCTGAAGGCGATTGCCTTTAGGGCACTACTCTAACAATCTCCCACTTGACCTAAAGTCAATCGCCTTGATATCTAATACCATAGGCGAGTACATGAGAATCAAAACTCTTTTGTGATAATGGCTTTGTCAACGGATCGACAATATTACGCTTCGGTGGGAATTCTCTCGATCCGACATCACTCGCCCTATGATCTCCCCGATCAAACGATATCTCATGGAGTACGTGTTTGGATCGTTGATGAGACCTTGGTTCTTTCGCCTGCGCAATAGCCCCATTGTTGTCACAATACAACTGTATGGGCCCATCACTGCTAGGAACCACACCAAGTTCAGTAATGAACTTCTTGATCCAAACTACTTCCTTTGCTACTTTTGAAGCGGCAATGTACTCTACCTCGATCGTTGAATCGACAGTCGTCTCTTGTTTGGAACTCTTCCAACTAACTGCCCCGCCATTCAGTGTGAATACATAACCTGATTGGGATTTGGAATCATCCTTATCGATTGAAAATCGGCATCAGATACCCGCCACTTTGAGATCTCCATCTCCATATATCAAGAAAACATCCTTAGTCCTTCGCAAGTACTTGAGGATATTCTTGACAGCCACCCAGTGACCCTCACCAGGATCCGATTGGTATTTGCTTGTAACACTTAGAGCATATGATACATCGGGTCTCGTACATAGCATAGCGTACATGATAGATCCTACCGCAGATGCATACGGGATCATATTCATGCGCATCCTCTCATCTTGTGTCTTAGGACACATAGATTTCGAGAGTGTTATCCCATGAGTCACGGGAAGGTACCCTCTCTTGGATTGCTCCATGCTAAACCTTTTTAGCATTTTGTCTATGTACGTTGATTGTGAAAGACCAAGCAACCTTTTTGATCTATCTCTATAAATCTTTATCCCAAGGATATAAGTTGCTTCACCAAAGTCTTTCATGGAAAATTGTTTGGACAACCAAATCTTTACTGATTGTAGCATAGAGACATTGTTTCCTAGCAATAATATGTCATCTACATATAGCACAAGGAATACGATTGCAGTCCCATTAACCTTCTTATACACACAGTGTTCATCCGGATTTTGTGAGAAACCAAACTCTTTGATTACCTCATCAAAACAGATATTCCAACTCCTGGATGCTTGTTTCAATCCATAGATGGATTTCTGAAGCTTGCATACCATTTCGCCATCATAGGAGGTGAAGCCCTCAGGTTGTGTCATGTACACTTCCTCAGCTAAATTTCCATTTAGGAAAGCTGTCTTCACATCCATTTGCCATATCTCATAATCATAATGAGTGGCAATGGCTAGAGTATTCTAATGGATTTAAGCATTGCATCGGGTCAAGGTCTCGTCGTAGTCAACTCCTTGTCTTTGATGAAAACCTTTAGCCACAAGCCTTGCTTTATAGGTAATTACATTACCATCCATGTCGGTTTTCTTTTTGAAAACCCATCTGCACCCTATGGATTTGATTCCTTCGGGTGCCTCAACCAAAGTCCATACTTGGTTTTCATACATGGAATCCATTTCAGCCTGCATGACATGAAGCCATTTCTCAGACTCTGAACTCTTCAGAACCTCTTCATAGGTGGTAGGCTCATTATCTTCTATGAGCAATACGTCATTTTGTACATTCACTAAAAATCCATATCTCTCGGGAACAGAGCGTATCCTACGTGACCTACAAACTTCGTGTGTTGTAGAAGGTTGAACTGTTACTTTATCCGTATGAGTCACAGTTTTAGGTTCAGGCAGTTGATCTGTGTCTGTTCGAGCATCTTGAACTTCTTCAAGCTCAATCTTGCTCCCACTGTCTTCTTGTAAAAGAAACTCTTTCTCTAAAAAGACAACATGTTTCGAAACAAACACCTTTTGTTCCTTAGCATGATAGAATTGATATCCCATTGTTTCTTTAGGATATCCTACGAACAAACACTTGTCAGACTTTGCATCAAGTTTATCTGACTGTGTCCGTTTCACATAAGCAGGACAACCCCAAACTTTCAAATGAGTAAGATAGGGTCTTTTGTTAGTCCACATCTCATATGGAGTAACATCAACTGTTTTTGATGGAACTCTGTTTAACAAGTAAACAACTGTCTCAAGTGCATACCCCCAAAAGGATTTTGGTAACTTTGCAAAGCCCATCATTGATCGTATCATGTCTAACAAGGTTCGATTTCTCCTTTCTGCCACACCATTATGCTGTGGTGTGTAAGGAGGAGTCTATTGAGATAAAATCCCATTATCTTTGAGATAATCCAAAAACTGTTGGTCTAAGTATTCCCCACCACGATCTGATCGTAATGTCTTGATACTTTTCGCAAGTTGGTTTTCTACTTCATTTCTGAATTGTTTGAACTTTTCAAATGCTTCAGATTTGTATCTCATCAGATACAGGTACCCATATCGAGAATAATCATCGATAAAGGTAATGAAGTAAAGACAACCACTTATGGCATGGATGGACATCGGACCACATACATCTGAATGTATTAGGTCTAATACTCAAGTCGCTCGTTCACCCTTTCCCTTAAAGGGTAATTTAGTCATCTTGCCTAATAAACAAGATTTGCATGTGTCATATGATTCATAATCAAATGACCCTAAACTATCACTCTTATGGAGCTTAGCTATGCGTCTCTCATTTATATGGTCAAGGCGACAATGCCATAAGTAAGTTGATTTTAAATTATCTCGTTTATGTCTTTTCGTGTCATTGACATTCATAATTGGATGTGACATATCTAATATGTAAATTCCATTGCATAATGTACCAGTACCATAAAGCATTCCATTCAAACTAATAGAACAACCATTGTTACTAAAAGTCACATGGAAAGCAGCTCTATTTAAACAAGAAACAGACAATATGTTCTTTGTTAATATAGGTACAAAATAACATTCATCCAATTTAATTACAAGCCCATTGGGGAGTGACAAGAAATAAGTGCCTACGGCTAATGCAGCAACTCTTGCTCCATTTCCTACACGCAGGTCTAGTTCTCCCTTCATGAGCTATCATCGTCTCGAGGCGTGATATCATTACATATGTGTGAGCCACAATCGGTATCTAATACCCATATGTTATGGTCAGAAACAATATTAACCTCAATGACAAACATACCTGAAGAAGTCGAGGCATCTGATGCCTTCTTCTGCTTCAATTCTTTCAGATAGACTTTATAGCCCGCCCAAAGGTGGCGGTCTTGCCACAATGGAAGCAAGTTCCTTTTGGTGCAGTCTCTTTGGTTTTCTTCTTGACTGCACTTCTTTTTGGTTTCTTAGACCTTTTCTTCTTCAGCTTCCTTTTCTTTGAACCAGAAGAAGAGTCCACCATAAACACTTGCTTGCTATCCTTCTTGATAGCTTGCTTTGCTGTCTTGAGCAGATTGATCAACTTAGGGATTGTCGTGGATATTTGGTTCATCCGATAGTTTAACATAAACTGTGAATAACTATCAGACATTCCAACTAGAATTAAGTCAACACTTAATTCATAATCCATAACAAAACCTAAGACGGCCAACCTCTCAATATATCCATTCATCTTCAGTGCATACTGCACTGCAGATGAACCTGGAGTCATCTTGGTAGTGAAGAGTAGCCTCGAGGTCTTGAACCTTTTAGACCGAGCTTGCTCATCAAACAACTCTCTAAGATGAAACACTATGGTATTAGCATCCATAGACTCATACTGCTTCTGCAGCTCTGGTGACATCGAGGCAAGCATAATGCAGGTAGCCATGTCACTGTCTTTAAGATGTTTACGATATGCTTTCGATCCTCATCAAGCATCGTGACAGTGGATCAGAAGTGGAACATCTAGACATATCCAGCCTCTAACTCGAGAACAATTTCGATTTCTCACCAATCGAGAAAATTAAGTCCAGATTAATTTGTTCGAGTCCATAAGCGAGCGCAAGTTCACACTGGAAATCATCTTCAATAACCTATAGGGAAAAGAGAGAAAGAATGTTAGAATAGAATTACATGCATGATCATAAGGACTTGCATGACATGCATATGGTTCACACTAGTTTCAAAGAATCCATAACCCTCAAGATTTAATCCAAGAAACATTATGACAAAATGTCCTAGTGGGTCGATATCCCACATTACTAAAATGACCTTGGGTTTACCCAACAAGCCACCTTAGGTCAATCGGTAGGTATCGGTCATACCAATTGCATCATAGATATCGACATTACTAAAATAACCTTGGGTTTACCCAACAAGCCACCTTAGATCTATCGGCGGTATCGGTCATACCATTTGCTTCATAGATGCAACTATCGACTAGTGCTATCAACTCGTGATGTATGCACACATTAGGTTATCAACTCTCGATGCACGCATATCCGATGCACACGCCCAATTTCGCCTCCGTCCACGTTGACCTTGAGTTTACTCAACAAATCAACGCTTCTAGTGAAAACCCACCCATTAATCCAAAATTTTATTTTCATGGTTCGAACATATCCAGTATAGAGTGAGCTTGGGTTTACCCAACAACCCAACTCTATAAGAACTCGTTCTCCCATATTAATGGAAGGCGTTATTTTCATATGATGTGAGGGTTTTCGTGTCTCATCTTATTCTTCTCCAAGCCGTAGGATTATAGTCACCATGACTAAATGGAATGATTTAGGGTATTTCATCAATCACATTGAGTCTATATCTAAAATCATCCATCATCCCACCTTTGCATGTTGTAAGTCGACTTATGTATGTGTAAGTCGACTTATGCTAGTATGTAAGTCGACTTATGCATGTGTAAGTCGACTTATGCAGCTGTGCACGAACAAGTCGACTTGTACAATTATGCAAGTCGACTTATGCGTCTACAGTGCACGGATAAGTCGACTTATATCTTTATTAGTCGACTTATCCATGTGAAATTGTTATCTAATCGGCTAATTTCTCAATCCGTGTTAGACCCCGAAAATTTTTTTTATGACGATATTAAGCATGAACTGTGATAATTATGTGTTTATGTCTTAGTTTGATTACTTTGGAGTATTAGTGGATAATTGAGGTTTAATCGAGTTTATTGTGGTTCAGTGAGAAATAATAAGGGTAATATGTGTGAGGGTATTTTAGAAAGATTTCTTAAGATGATTGGGTTTAGGCTTGTAAAGAGGGGTAAGTTGGTATTTGTGCTTTCTTTAGGTTAAGGAAATAGAAAAGAAGAGAAGAAAGAAGAGGAGAGAAGAAAGAAGAGGAAGAGGCCGACGGTGGAGAGGAAGAAGAGAAGAAAAGGGAGTTGCGATTTGAGCGATTTCCGACTGATTCAAAGTGTTTTCGGGTACGTTATGCTTTGTTTAACCTTGTTTTGGTTGGATTTAAATCTAGAGAATGCTGAATCTGTGCGAATCGAAGGTTTTAGGGTTTTAGGGTAAAAATGTAGAGATTTCCTTAGGTTGATGTGTTTGTGTTGGATTTGAAGCTTAGAATGGATTAGAACTGTAGTAGAAGTCTGGATCTATGCCTTAGATGTGCTGCATTTGAGTTTGGAGCGGATTGGAGTTGGAAAATCTGGGATTTTTCAGGTTCGGGAGCGTTTCCCCGATCTGCACGTCGCGTCGTATTCAAGAGCACGCCTGCGGCATCTTTGGGAGGCGTCTTGGCCTTGATGATGTCTTGTGAGCGCCTCGCCATGTGAACCCCCTTTTGTCCGAAAATGAAATTTTTAGCATTTTTTGGGCATATCTTTTGGTGTAGATGCTCTATTGAGGTGATTTCGGATTCATTGTGAACTAGAAATAAAGGACTACAAGTTGTATGAAGAAGGGAAGTTTGGAATTAGTCTGTAAGGGTTCGGAATGTTAGGACGAGGTCGAAAATAGACTTATAATGCTTTATTTCGGCTTTCTAAGCTTTGATTATTCTATGTGGATATTGATTGGATGGAAACTTGGTTGTTTTAGGAAACCAAGTCAATTCGATTTCATCGCAAGAGGAAGGACACCAAGGAGTCGACTACTCGGCGATTCTAGGTGGGTAATATATTTATAGTTATTGTGTGATTAGGCAAATTCTTGCCTATGTATGAATATATGTTGTAGATGATGCAAGTTTTAAATGTGATGAATTGAATGATTTGGAGTTCATATATTTTGAAAGAATCATGGAAATGGATAGCATGACATATTGATTTTGAGCATGTTATGCCTCGACTTCGGTCACGACATTTTGACTAAAGGAAAGAATACCATATGACAAAATGATTATGAGCATGATTATGTGCTTTTGTTTGGGCGAGAGTGGAACCATTTCATTCGTCACGTGCACGTAGACAAGAGCCTTCTCCCGGCTGCCCGCTTGTGGCATATGAGATCCGAATGGACTCATTTCGTTCAGGGTTAAACTTCGATTTCTCCCTTTTGTTTCCATGGGGCCCTCGAGCCATTGTGAAGTGCATTGCATATGTGAATTGTTCATTTTGTGAAGCATAATTTGTGACATAATTATGAATTGAACTAATTATATTAGTTGCGATCATTGCTTAATTAACCTGTGAGTGTTTGAATTGATGCTTATATAGGTATAATATATATATACATTCATATGCTGGGATTTTTGCTAGTTGTCGATGGCTATAATTATATTAGCCACTGAGTTGTGTAGCTCAACCCATTATTCTTTCCCTCCTCAGGTGCAGAGCAGGACGATCTTTGAACTTGCGAGGCATCGAAAACTTCTAGTTAATTAGGAGCTTTGTCATAAGTTTGTATTTTGGTTGGCCCTCCGAGCATACTCTCATGGAGCATATTTCACGTATTTTGGATTGGAACTTTGTTATGTATTTCGTACGATCTTGAATGTTAATGACATGAGTTTAATTCATGTTTAAATGCATATGTAAGTTGTATGTGGGAATTATCTGAGTATATGTATGAGTATATGTATGTGTGAATCGAATGTTTATATGTATATGTATCAATGTTGGGATCGGGTCCGACGGTATTTGGGCGCCCGACGTTGGCGCAGCCCGAGGGGTCGCCTTGGGGATCGGACATACGGGGCCCAGCCCCAACATGTTTGGTATCAGAGCCTTAGGTTCAGGTGTCCTCGACATAGAATGCATAATAGGATTGTGTGATATATGATTACTTATTGCATTGCTTAAGTGACATGCATATCATGCATACATGTAGATTGCCATATAGCTAATCCTTAGTGTTTTCATTTGAAGGAGTACGATGCCACCTCGTAGAAGGACACGAGGAGTTATGCAAGGCTCTGCTGCACCTGACTCTCCGACTAGGGAGGAGAGGACTGACGAGTCCGTAGCCCCAGGGAATGCTGAGGCTTCAGTAGGGCTAGGCAGTGAGCCCATGTCGCAGTCTCAGGAACCGCCGATTTCGCCAGCAAGCACCCGGCTTGATCCGAGGATGTTTTGTGCCTTTACTCAGCGCTTGTTCAGCATGGGTCGATGCCACGCCTTTCCTTTCTGGCCCCGCTAAGAGGGGGAAACAGTTCGACAAGCTGAGGAAGTATGGAGTAGTTGACTTCTTTGGGACAGCGGATCTTGAAGAAGCTGAGACATGGTTGCGGAGGACAGAACGGGTGTTGGATCAGATGGATTGCGAGGAGGATGAGCGGGTGGTGTATGCTGCGAGCTTGCTTCAGGGTGATGCTCTACATTGGTGGGAGACCGTGCCGGGCAGTCAGATGAGGCCAGTAGAATTGGCGTGGCAGGATTTTGTAGCTGCTTTTAAGAAGAAGTATCTGTCAGAGGTATATGTCCAACAGAAGCAGAGGGAGTTTCTGAGTCTCACCCAAAGAGAGATGACGGTGAGCGAGTATCAGCGCCGGTTCACACAGTTATCCCGGTATGCTTCAGACTTGATGCTGAGTGAGGCTGCCAGATGTCGTCGGATTGAGTCGGGACTACATTTGGCTATCCAGGAGAAGGTGATTATACAGAATTTCGGTGACTTCCAGCAGTTCGTTGAGGCAACCCTGAGAGTGGAGAACATAGAAAATATACAGAGTGCTGTGAACAAGAAGAGAAGGGGCGGAGAGCAGTCCAGGAAAGGAGGTAGCACTAGTACTCCTATGCTAGACAGGAGTGCTAGGAGCTTCCCGGTCCAGTCAGAGGAGAGGAGCAGTGGTGCGAGCCGACCTAGGCCGATGCGGACCTCTACTGTTTCTCACCAAGCTTCAACGGTGGGCGGCAGTAGGAGGGGAGATGGGGACAGGTCATCCGTCCCTAAGTGTGAGCACTGCGGTAATTTTCATGGTGGAGAGTGTTATCGATTGACGGGAGCATGTTTTAACTGTGGATAGAAGAGACACAGGGCTAGAGAGTGTCCTTAGCCTCCACGACAAGAGAGAGGCCAGATGCAGGCTCCTAGGAGGACAGAGACTGTGGGTCAGAGGACTTCGACAGAGGTAGGCAGTTCTGATGCTGCCAAGAGAGTGGGTCTTCCGGGGAGACCGAGAGGACAGGCACCAGCTAGGGTGTTTGCTATGACACGGGAGGATGCAGATGCCGCTCCAGATGTTGTCACTGGTATGGCTCACTTATTTGCTGATGATGTGCTTGTGTTGATTGATCCAGGTTCTACTCACTCGCTTGTATCGCCGAGTAGACACTGTGTGATGGGGTTCATGAGTTCGCTTGATACTCGTGATGGTGAGTACTCCAATTGGTCAGCACATTGTGATTAGTCAGGTGTTTAGAGGATGTGAGCTTAGTATTGGAGGAGGACTTCTAGTGGTAGATCTGATGCCACTGAAGATGCGAGGATTAGATGTGATACTGGGTATGGATACGTTGGAAAAGTACAATGCCCGACTGGATTGTAAGCAGAAGACAGTAGAGTTTGATTTAAATGGCAGAAGAGTAGTGTTTACTGGGGACAGGAAAGCGTGTCCGCCCAGGATTGTTTCAGCATTGACAGCAGAGAGGATGATGAGTAAGGTTTGTGAGGCGTTTTTGGCTTATGTGGTGGACACCAGGGTAGACAGAGGGAAGTTAGAGGATATCCCAATAGTCAGGGATTTCTCGGATGTCTTTCCTGAGGAATTGCCAGGCTACCGCCAGCTCGAAAAATTGAGTTTTCCATTAAGCTTTTGTCAGGTACGAGGCCGATTTCAATTCCGCCTTACCGGATGGCTCTGGTGGAATTGAAAGAGCTTAAGGAGCAGTTGGAGGAGTTATTGGAGAAAGGGTATATCAGGCCGAGTTCTTCGCCTTAGGGAGCTCTGGTCCTATTTGTAAAGAAGAAAGATGGATCTTTGAGGATGTGTGTGGACTACGGAAGTCAATCAGTTATCGTGAAGAATAAGTATCCGCTTCCTCGCATTGATGATCTGCTTGATCAATTGCAGGGCGAGAGTCTTCTCAAAGATAGATTTGAGGTTGGGTTATCATCACCGAGGATTATGAGTCGGATGTGCCCAAATGCGCTTCGGGACTCGGTATGGGCACTTTGAGTTTTTGGTGATGCCTTTCGGAGTGACGAATGCTCCGGCAGCTTTTATGGATTTGATGAATCGGGTATTTAAGCCATTCTTGGACCAATTTATCATTGTCTTCATTGATGATATATTGGTGTATTCCAAGAGTGATCAGGAGCATGAGGAGCATTTGAGGATTTCTTTAGAGACTTTGAGGAGCAATGAGTTGTATGCCAAATTTGAGAAATGCGAATTTTGGCTGAGGGAGGTGTCATTTCTTGGACACGTGATCTCAGAGCAAGGAGTTCATGTGGATCCAAAGAAGATAGAAGCTGTGGTGAGTTGGGAAGCCCCGAAGAATGTAGCATAAGTGAGGAGTTTTCTGGGTTTGGCAGGCTATTACAGGAGATTCGTGGAGGGATTCTCTATGATATCCGCTCCGATGACGAAGTTGTTGAGGAAGAACCAAGTTTGTTTGGGTGAGGAGTATCGAGGAGCTGAGGAGCTCAAGCTCGATTGACGAGTGCTCTGATCTTGGTTCTGCCTTCGGGAGATGAAGGTTATTCGGTGTATAGCGATGCTTCGAGGAAGGGTCTTGGATGTGTTTTGATGCAGGGAGATCGGGTGATTGCTTATGCTTCGAGGCAGTTGAAGCCTTATGAGTTGAATTATCCGACGCACGATTTGGAGTTAGCAGCAGTGATCTTTGCCTTGAAGATTTGGAGGCATTATTTGTATGGAGTTCAGACTCGGATCTTCACTGATCATAAGAGTCTGAAGTATTTGCTGAGTCTGAAGGAATTGAATCTGAGGCAGCGGAGGTGGTTGGAGTTACTCAAGGACTATGATCTGTTGATTGAGTATCATCCGGGCAAGGCCAATGTTGTGGCGGATGCCTTGAGCAGGAAGTCGTCGATTGCTCATGTTCGATCAGTTTATCTTCCTTTATTGGAAGAAATGGCCAAGCTTAGGATAAGTTTGATGCAGGAAGAGCCGGATTGTCTTCTGGCTAATTTCAGAGTGAGGCCGATTCTCAGGGAAAAGGTTAGGGATTTGAGCTCGGGATGCGGATTTGGCGAGTGCTTAGAGATGAGATTCGGAATGGCAAGGTTTCTGAGATAGATGTGCGGGATGATGGGCTTATGAAAGTGGGGAATCGGTTATGTATTCCTGATGTGTAGGAGGTTAAGACTGAGATTATGGATGAGGCACACAATGCGCCTTATGCCATGCATCCCAGTAGCACCAGGATGTATAGAGATCTGCGAGAGCATTTTTGGTGGAAAGGCATGAAGAGAGATATTGCAGAGTTTGTTAGTAAGTGTCTCGTGTGTCAGCAAGTCAAGGCTGAACACCAGGCACCTTCAGGCAAGTTGAGGCCGTTGCCTATTCCAGAGTGGAAGTGGCAACGAGTGACGATGGACTTTTTGATGGGATTGCCCAGGACTAGTAGGAAACATGATGCTATTTGGGTGATTGTGGATAAATTGACAAAGTCAGCTCATTTTTTGGCGATCAAGCAGACTGATTCTTTGCTTGTGTTGGCAAAGAAGTATATTGATGAGATAGTGAGATTGCATGGGATTTCGGATTCGATCGTGTCTGATAGAGATCCTCGATTTACTTTGAGGTTTTGGGGCAGTTTGCAGGATGCTTTGGGTACTAAGCTGCATTTTAGTACGACCTTTCACCCTCAGACGGACGGTCAATCGGAGAGGACCATTCGGACTTTAGAGGGGATGTTTAGAGCATGTGTGATGGACTTTCGAGGAGCTTGGGATGAGCATTTGCCGTTGGTCGAATTTTCTTATAATAATTCGTACCATTCGAGCATTCAGATGGCTCCGTATGAGGCCTTGTATGGGCGGAGGTGTAGGACTCCGATCTGTTGGGATAAAGAAGGAGAGAGGCAATTGGAGGGACCAGAATTGATTCAGACGATAGTTGAGAAAGTCAATCTGGTTAAGCAACGACTTAAGGCAGCACAGGACAGGATGAAGAGTTATGTTGATGCTCACCGAAAAGAGATAGAGTATGAAGTCGGAGAGAAAGTGTTCCTTAAGACGTCTCCTTGGAAAGGAGTATTGAGATTCGACAAGAAAGGGAAATTGAGTCCGAGGTATGTGGGTTCTTATGAGATCCTTGAGAGGATTGGACCGCTCGCCTACAAATTGGCGTTACCTCTGGAGTTATCGCAGATCCACGATGTCTTCCATGTGTCGATGTTGAGGAGTTATAGATCGGATCCTTCTCACATCATTCAGACTAGTGAGGTTCAGCTGAGGGACGATTTGAGCTATGAGGAGCTTCCAGTGCAGATTTTGGATACTAAGGACAAGGTTCTCAGGAACAAGACGGTTCAGTTAGTCAAGGTCCTGTGGAGGAACCATTCGGTAGAGGAGGCTACTTGGGAGCCATTGGAAGCCATGCGGGAGAAGTATCCTCATCTCTTCGATGATTTAGGTAAATTTCGAGGACAAAATTTTCTTTTAAGAGGGGGAGAAATGTTAGACCCCGAATTTTTTTTAATGACGATATTAAGCATGAACTGTGATAATTATGTGTTTATGTATTTCTCAATTCCAAGGCATTGGAATTGAGAAATACACAATTTATCATTCCAAACAAAACAGCTCCAGCAACTTTCTCAAAACTGCCAAGCTCTGTGTTTTGCTTGAAAAACTCATTGAAAAAATTTCAATAAATTCTGAGAAAATTACAGAGATTACAACATGTTCACAACATGCTCCATAAATTTTTTTAGGATTTATTTCCATCAAAAACTTAACCAACCTTAGCAACAAAGCCAATGTAGAATCTTTGTTCCTCAACACAGTTATTCCCAGAAGCACACAATAAATTCTCGAATTTATAAGCATGCCTATTCATTGAATGTGCACAAAGACAACAACCAGAACATTGGAGAATAAATTAGCAAAACCATATCAAATCATATTGATAAATTCCGAGCTTCCACAGAAATATGCAACAACATCTTGTGAACATATCTGGGCAAGAAAATTTCGAAAAAAATATTTCTACACTGAATTCAAATTCACACAATCAACATGCATCATCGTCACAAGCAATAGGCAACTCCGACCTAGTCATGGTTTCTTCGTTATATACTACACAAGTGGCTCTGATACCACTGTGGGAAAATCTCGGTGTGAGCATCACATGCCCACGGTGCGGAAAACAAAAATTTTTTATTCCGGGACCTTCCCGAAAGTCAGAATCCATGTGTCTATACAACAAACTCAAACCATAACGGCCAAAGGAGACCGTCTCTAACGGTATCCACGCAGAGACCGGAGAACCTAACCGAGATAAACCCTTTGACCCGGGAATAGCTAGAACAAGTTGAAGACTGCTAGATCTTACCTTGTTCTTGGAAAGCTTGGAAACCAACGATGAAGAGGAAATGAAGAAGCTTGAAAGATGAAGAGATGATGAAGATGATCGTATGAATTGGAGAAAGAAACTCTTTCTTCTCCTTCAAAAGCCACGATTCTCAACCATGAAGAGAGCTTAAGAGATGAAAAACCTTAGGTTCTTCATCCAACGACCATCACCTCTTCTTTCTTCATTAGCCAATTTTTTCTTTATGTCATTTAATGCCATTAAAACAACTTTTGACTAAGCATATAAAGGAAGCTTCTCCTTCCTATCCACGCACACACACATATATATATATTAATTAATTAATTAATTAATTAATTAATTAATTAATTATATATATATATATAAATAAATGTCAAGTGGTCCACCACACACCGGGTCGGTCCCATCGCCTCATCGGGTCTCGGTATGGGAAAACCCCAAAACCTTTTTTCAAGAATATCGATGTCGCGATCTCATCGACATATCTCGATCTCATCGGGATCCATTTAATCCTTTTGCTCTCCATATATTGGAACTCGTCCAAAACTATTTTACTTAATTCTCCGAGACAATCTTATGCGTGTGACCCATTAGGTTCCTTGCTATGTTGGCCACTTAGATTAACACTTAATCTGAGCAAGTCATGAGCGGTATCTAGCAACACATCATGACCCCCAATTGATCGGAAAGTAATTGGTTTGACGAATGAACATGTATTCATCATGAACCATATCACGAACCTTTCCATAATCAATTACCGTGCAATTCGTCATTTCACCATGCTATACCCCACTTGCTTATGAGTATGGGCAATGTGTCAACTCTTACTAGACTGACTACGTCAAATCTAGTCCAAGTGATATCAGTTCTCGTCCTGGGACTCATTACTTTATATGTCAATGAAGACATTCTTCATGACATATATGCTCCGGCCAGAGACTTCCAAGTAATGACCCTGACAAGAGGCCATGGGTATCATCTTCGCTATCACGTAGTGGTGAATCCTCTATTGGCTACTCAATTACCTTCGAATACTTCAAGCTGTACCCAATCACCACCCTATGAGCGACCTCTGTAAGGCAACAAGGAATGGAGTCAAAGCACAGAATCAGTATCCAAGATATTCTTGAGCACCTCAAGTCTAAGGATACTTGCACCATTGCAGGTCATCCAATGTACTTACTACCTCTAGTAAGCATCCACATCTCGACCCTAAATATCTCATATTTACAGCTTCTGAGATCCACTGCTTGACCAAATCAAGGAGCTTGAGATGTACTAGTCTCTCCGGATTACCGATGTCCAGTCTCAATAATCCTATGACTAGGGATAATTTAGATACTGACATAATTGCACATGATAGAAATCTCAGTAGTATGATCACATCATAATTTCCTTCATGCTATGTCATATATCATGGACTTCATTAATTTGCTTATAGATCAATATCCATTCATAAATAATGAACAGCAAGTTAATGAAATATGCCTTTCTTTATTTATTCATAAAGTATGTACACAACTTTGTACAAAACACGCTAAAGGCGATTGCCTTTAGGGCACTACTCTAACAAATGGCTGGTCTTGTGGGTCTATCAGGCGCCTGCAGATGAGAGAACAGCTGAGAGCAGAGATGAGTCAGCAGTTGAGGGAGGAGATGAGGACGGAGCTGGATCAGGTTTCAAAGATCAGAGAGTCGCTGGAGTAGATGGAGCAGGTAGCTAAGATGAGAGAGGAGATGGAGCGGCTTACTAAGATGAGAGCGGAGATGGAGCAGATGACCAAGGAGAAACAGCACGCTGAGGAGATGGCTAAGCTTCAAGGTGAGATGAAAATGTTAAAGAGGGGGGGGGGGACACATCAGAGCATCCATGATCCCCACGACATTAGCATAACATTGTCATTTGTTTTCAAGTAAAAAACATAAGAGATTTGTTCTTTCTTAATTTTTAATTATTAAATTAAATTCTTTATATGTTTTATTATTTATTAATTTTCTCATTATTCATTAATATAACGCAACACAAATAAACAAAGTATATATATAATATAATAATTATTATAACAACAAAACAGCTAAAAAAAATATATTATGAGTTATTACCGACGGTCAATTGTCCGTCGAAAACTAAGGTATTTACCGACGGTACAATATTCCGTCGGAAAAAGTTGTTGAAGATACCTTCGCGTCACCGACGGACCAAATGACTGTAGCAAACTTTCTCCAACGGAATCTTACTTGCCATTCCGTCATTAAATAAATACCGACAACAAATGCTCCGTCGTTAATTCAGTCGTAAAATTGTGTCGGACTATTTTGGTCGGTATTTTTAGCTACGGGCAGTTCACCGACCGATTACTACGCCACCAAATTCCGTCGGTGATTAATGTCACCGACGAAAATCTGTTAATTACCGACGGTAATTTTCGTCGGTAAAACACTGATTTCTTGTAGTGGGCAACTCTTGTTTTATATCTCTCAAACGTCACATCCGGTGGCGGTATTTTCTTCCCCGATTCAGAGGTCAGATACAAATAGCAATAATTAAAAATTAAGAAAGAACAAATCTCTTATGTTTTTTACTTGAAAAAAAATGACAATGTTATGCTAATGTCGTGGTGATCATGGATGCTCTGAACTGTGTCCTCCCCCCCTTTAACATTTCCATCTCCTGCCTAAGCTTAGCCATCTCCTCCGTGTGTTGTTTCTCCTTGGTCATCTGCTCCATCTCCGCTCTCATCTTAGTAAGCCGCTCCATCTCCTCTCTCATCTTAGCTACCTGCTCCATCTCCTCCAGCGACTCTCTGATCTTTAAAACCTGCTCCAGCTCTGTCCTCATCTCCTCCCTCAACTGTTGACTCATCTCTGCTCTCAGCTGTTCTCTCATCTGCATGCGCCTGATAGACCCACAAGACCAGCCATTCGCTTTGTTTATGGGAGGAAGAAGTCCAAAGGATTTCATAGGGCAAGATCCAACATGAATTGAAGGAAGAAAAACGTGAAGCATAGGAAGGAAGGAATTTGAGTGTTATTAGTAAATAAAGAGTAAATATGATAGGTTGTTATGCCATGCCACGGTTTGTTTGTAAACTGATGAGCTGGCCAAAAGTTTGTTACAGTTTTTCCTTATATAGCGTACCATAGCACAAAAAGGAGAGAGAAGAAAATGCTAATGAGTGTATCGGTTTAGGAGAAAAGGCAGGTTCTCAAATTCCTGCCGGTGAAATCAATATACATATTCGGTTCCTTACATCATCTTCTACATTTCTTTACTGTTTTACTCAGTCCCTATCCCTACTCTATCATTGCCATCAAAGGCTCCCTTGAGATCAGCGTGAAGTTACCGAGGTAATCAAACTTATGGTTGACGTCTTCAAGCCCGAATCGCGTTTCCTGTAGTGCATTGCCATGCTCTAATGTACAATAGACGTCAGATTAAGGACAGAAATATCAAACCACATCGGAGCTTCAAATACAAAATAGTGTTACCTCTGGGAACTAAGGTCCAAGCTAAAATTCTATCTTCAATCCTTGCGAGTTTGTCATCCTGAAGTGCCAAAGATAACATTGATCAATCCTATAGGGAACTTTAATTCGTTAACTGACTACACTAAGTGCAAGAGAACTTTGAATTCAATTTGATTATGTTTCGTCCCTTCCTCGAAGAAGGACAATCATACAATTTCCAATTGTGATCCTTGCTAATTGGATCATCCATATACCATGGAAGAAGAAGCTCCATGACAAACTTGGACAGAACAGACTACTTGAACACCAAGCGTTTATATTTATTAGCACCCTTTGAGCAAATGCTATGTTTGAAAGAACATACTTCGAAGATTGGCAAACAAACATGAAGATGGATCAGAAATCAGAAATTTTACTGGCCAACTACACTTTGTAAGATACCACATTTTCTATAAGAATGAAGAGAAATGGGAGAAGACAATAGATTACAGCACATTATCATCTACAAGCAAAGAAATATAGGCCTTCTTGTCATCCACATCGGAATAAATGGAGTTTCCCCGAGAAAACCTGCTAAAGGAGGATGGAGCCATATGACCACTTACATCTATTCTTAAAAGAGATTTTGAGCTTTCATGACCCTCTCCAGAAGATGCTTCTTTTATATCTTGGGACTGAGATCAAAGGAAGTACTTTCATGTTATCTCCAAGAAATCAAACGACGACCAACATATTGAAAGTAATAATGCAAACATCAGATAAGAATATACCAATGAAATAAGATGATCACATTCATCATCTTTCAAAAACCTTTGTAAAAAAAAACCCTGAATGAAAAACAAAAGAATGTCATACTCTTGGCCGGAAAACCATTCAAGCATTGCGAATGAAGGGCGTGCATCGGTTATTCACAATTGAATATAAGTTTCTAAAGATTAAAATGAAGCAAAAATAACTCAGACACGTAAAATACAACATACAAGCAATGACAATTACAAGTGCCATCCACTATAACAAAAGGTGAACAATGCAAAAGTTAATCGAACTACCTGACCTGGGTCGCCAAGATATATGGACTACTTGCGATGGATCAACTCTGTTGCCTCGAGCTAAGCTAACTCTTCCAAGTTTACTGTTTAGCGCTTTGTTCCTCAATTCTTTCCTGCTACTGAACATAAAAGGAGAAAAAAAAAGAAAGAAGAAGGGGGAGAAAAATGAAAAATTGGATTTTTTTTAGTTACTTGATTAAGGGGGAGTTTGTTAAAATTTTAATTGATTTTTCAAGGTTATTAAAATTCAATGATTTATATGATTGAGGGGGAGACTTTAACCAAAATGACAAGGTATAAAACCTTGATCAATGTTTCTTTGTTTTCATTTCTTAAACAATTTCTAAGTATTTTTCATTATTAAAAGGGGAGATTGTTGGACCAATGGTGGTTGACAAATTAATTCCACTTATGTTTTGATAATAATAAAATGTATAGAATTGGTTAAAAATTGTTTCAGGTATTTTGGGATTGATATTAAATGAAAGAATTGTACAAATCAAGATGGACAAGTGTTTAATCATCAAGAATCAAGATGGAAGTTTCCTATAAGTGAAAGAGGCTTAAATAATGAAGATTATAGAAGACTCAAGTGGATATTACCGCTGAAGCTTACATAAGTCCACTAGAACATCATATGTCAACTAATATACGAAGATATGTCAACACAAGTCCACTAATAGCATACAAGTCGATTTATCGTGGACCACAAATCGACTTACACATCACAAGTCGACTTATAGAAGAGCGAGATGCAAGTTTACGAAATGTTGTCACAAGTCGATTTATACAACTTGACAAGTCGACTTATGGTCACAAGTCGACTTATACAACTCGACAAGTCGACTTATGGGTACAACACATTAATTCCAACGGTCCAATTAGCCAAAATGGAAGGAGATTATTATGAACGGTCATTTCAATCTAGCAACGGCTAGAATAAGTCCCAACAGCTATATTTCTTCTTATATAAAGGGTGGATGATTGATGAAGAAGTGACACAAGTTCTAGAAGCCAAAATACTCTTATCTTGCTCCAAATTGCTCATCATTGTTTTACTTTGTTTACATTTGTATTGAGCACTTGTTCTTAGATCTTTATCCTATTTCTTTTACAAATTGAGTGACTAGTGGTAGGTCACGTGTGAGGTAGCTTGAGCCAGAAATCAAGTAGTGTTGGTAGGATTTGTGCCGGAAGACAAATCATTTGTAAAGGTAGCTCGAGCCTAAATCAAGAAGATTGGTAGGATTTGTGCTTAAGACAAATCAAGTGTAAAGGTAGCTTGAGTAGAAAATCAAGCGGGATTGTAAGAGTTCACACCGAACTACAAAGTGTGTAATAAAGTAGTTTGCAAAATCCTAAGTGGGAGCTCGTAGAGGACGAGGTCTTAAAGACCAACCTCTATAAAACAAGGTTTGATCTTCTTCCCTACTCTTTGTATTTAAATTTGTTTAAATTACTATTGTGTGAATTAACTTCTGATTTTATTGTAGAAATTCTCAAAAGATTTAAAGATCTATTCAACCCCCTTCTAGATAAACACAATTGGTATCGAGCGTATATCCGGGATGGCACACAACAAACTAACGGAAGAAGGTAACACAAATTATCACCTCCTTATTTAATGGTACTAACTATTCATCTTGGAAAAATCCTATGAAGTATCACATCATAAGTTTAAGGAGTGGAATATTGAAGATAATTATCTTCGTCCACAACTACCGTTAAAAGAAAATGGTGAGTTAAAACTGAGTCGAATACGATGACAATGATCGAGGCAAGCCTACATCAACGTTAAAGCGATGAAGCTAATCTATGTGCTCCCCACAGTTGAGGAAAGAAACCGAGTTAACTCGTGTACCAGCGCCTAAAGAAATGTGGAGAGACTTCGATCACCCATGAAGGAACCAACCAAGTCCGGAGACAAAATCAACACGCTGCTTCATGACTATGAAATGTTTGTCATAAAGGAAGGTGAGTCCATTTCAACTATGCTTGATCGTTTTGCAGAAATCATAAATTGATTAGGCAACCTTGGAAAACATATGACGGATAGCAAAAAGGTGAAGAAAATTCTTCGATCACTACCTAAGGAATGGGATTCACAAGTTATCGCTATAATGGAATCCAAGGATCTAAACCATTTGGAATTCAACGCCTTGGTGGGATCACTTATCAACTCTGAAATCATTCTCAAATCCAGAGGAGGTAGAGGTAAGTCACAAAAGTCAATTGCTTTAAAAGCTAATACTTCTTCTCTTGATGAAAGTGACGAAGAAATAGATGAAGAAGAGGATGATGAAGAAATGGCAATGTACGCCAGAAATTTGAGAAAATTCAAGGGACTTCTCAAAAATCGGAGGAAGGAATTAAATGGTGGAAGAAATAGAGAAAGGAAGAAATTTTCCATGGAAAGAAGATCCAAGGGTTATGAAGAAAAGAAAAGCTCATCCTCAAATTCAAATCTCCAGAAAAATGACAAAGGGAAAAAGAAAGCTAGCCTTATAGCCACGTGGAGTGATGATGAGGAAGCATTTCAAAGCAATGATAAAAACAACCTAGCACTTATGACAAATAGCTTCTCAACAAGTGATGATGAAGATGAGGTACATTTCATTGATCAAGATCTTATAGATTCTTTTAACGCTTTACAAATTGATTTTGAAGAAGCTATTGAGATCAATAAAAAATTGAGAAAGAAAATAAGAGAACTAGTTGCTAAAAATAATGCTTTACATGAGACGATTGATGATTTAGATTGTCCTAAGGAAGATCATTCTGCATGTCTTGCTGAAAAGAAAGTCTTACTTGTGAGCTTGATAGACTTAGAAAGGAATTTTCTTATGTGGTTGGAAAATTTCTTTGGTGGAAATGCAAAGTTTCAAGAGATGTTGTCTTTACAAAGATATTCTATTTCTAAACATGGTTTGGGATATGATCCTTATAATAGAGATTGTTCTTTAATTTCCAAATTTACCAAGGATGGAAAAGTTGCTCAATGTGCTAGATGCTTGAAAGATGGTCATATAGAAATTGCATGTAAAAGTATTAGAGATGTGTTAAGGTTAAGAAAATCGGGTGGTAAAAGGTACAACACCTTCTAATGTGGTTTATATGACTAATCAAAATGGACCCAAGATGGCTTGGGTACCAATGAGAAGAAAGGATGTTTCAGTTGTAGGTACAAGCAAGGAATGAAAATCAACCAAGCACATGGTACATTGATAACAGATATTCAAGGCATATAAGTGGAGATAATAACAAAGATTCCATCATCATTTACACTTAGGCTGAAATGTGATTGAATTGAGTATCGGTATATTCTAGTCGACTTATGGATGTCTAAGTCAACTAATTGGTGAAATGTCCGTAACAAGTCCATTTATGTCTATATGGATTCTTTAAAACCTATTCTTCTTTTCACTCTCCGTAATGACTATTGTTATGTTATGACAATTGCCTTTATTTGTGTTCTGTTGTTTTGTTTGTTTATGGACCTGCATTTGCTACTATTTTTCATTTTCATATTGGTTTTAATTATGACAAAAGGGGAGTAATATTGAAATTGATAATTGGTATCTTTTAGTCACCGCCATTTGATTGAGGGGAGTGTGTTTGATTTGAGACCATTTGTGTTTGATGACTTGTTTCTATTTAATGTGATTGCGATATTTCATCTTTTATTGGTTTGTATTAGTTGTTTTGATTATGACAAAAGGGGAGAAAATGAGAAATTGGATTTTCTTTAGTTACTTGATTAAGGGGAGTTTGTTAAAATTTTAATTGATTTTTCAAGGTTATTAAAATTCAATGATTTATATGATCGAGGGGAGACTTTAACCAAAATGACAAGGTATAAAACCTTGATCAATGTTTCTTTGTTTTCATTTCTTAAACAATTTCTAAGTATTTTGTCATTATCAAAAAGGGGGAGATTGTTAGACCAATGGTGGTTGACAAATTAATTCTACTTATGTTTTGATAATAATGAAATGTATAGAATTGGTTAAGAAATTGTTTCAGGTATTTTGGGATTGATATTCAATGAAAGAATTGTACAAATCAAGATGGGCAAGTGTTTAATCATTGAAGAATCAAGATGGAAGTTTCCTATAAGTGAAAGAGGCTTAAATAATGAAGATTATAGAAGATTTGAAGTGGATATTACCGTTGAAGCTTACATAAGTCGACTAGAACATCATATGTCAACTAATATATGAAGATATGTCAACACAAGTCGACTAACAGCATACAAGTTTACTTATCGTGGACCACAAGTCGACTTACACATCACAAGTCGACTTATAGAAGAGCGGAGATGCAAGTTTATGTAAAATGTTGTCACAAGTCGACTTATACAACTCGACAAGTCGACTTATGGTCACAAGTCTACTTATACAACTCGACAAGTCAACTTATGGGTACAACACATTAATTCCAACGGTCTAATTAGCCAAAAATGGAAGGGAGATTATTAATGAACGGTGATTTCAATCTAGCAATGGCTAGAATAAGTCCCAACAACTATATTTCTTCTTATATAAAGGGTGGATGATTGATGAAGAAGTGACACAAGTTCTAGAAGCCAAAATACTCTTATCTTGCTCCAAATTGCTCATCATTGTTCTTACTTTGTTTACATTTGTACTAAGCACTTGTTCTTAGATCTTTATCCTATTTCTTTTACAAATTGAGTGACTAGTGGTAGGTCACGTGTGAGGTAGCTTCGAAATGAAATCAAGTGGTGTTGGTAGGATTTGTGCCGGAAGACAAATCATTTGTAAAGGTAGCTTGAGCCGGAAATCAAGCGGTATTGGTAGGATTTGTGTCAGAAGACAAATCAAGTGTAAAGGTAGCTTGAGCCGGAAATCAAGTGCGATTGTAAGAGTTCACACTGAACTACAAAGTGTGTAATAAAGTAGTTTGCAAAATCCTAAGTGGGAGCTTAGGTAGAGGACGTAGGTCTTAGCACCGAACCTCTATAAAAATAGTGTTTGATCTTCTTCCCTACTCTTTGTATTTAAATTTGTTTAAATTACTATTGTGTGAATTAACTTCTGATTTTATTGTAGAAATTATCAAAAAGATTTAAAGATCTATTCAACCCCCCCTTCTAGATCGCTTACAATTTAAAGCAATAAAAAGATGAAATTGATCCTATTAAAACCTTACCCAAACTTTTCCTAAGCTATTAGAAACAAAACCCATCAAAGATTTCCAAAAAAATTTCATACTCTTACCTTAAAAATGACTCCCACGAAATTGCTTCTTGCTTCTAATGGAAGCTTAAACCTTTCCTTTTCCTTTTTCCCTCTTAAAGAACTCTCAATTTCTCTTTTCTAAAGCAAGAATCGACAAAGCCCTAATCTCCTCCTCTTCTTCTTCTTCTTCTTCTTATTCTCACTCCACTGAAGCTCTCCCTTTCTTTTCTTTGTAAGTGTCGTAAGTCTCCTTCTAAAAGACTTAGCCAACTTGTTTCTTAACTTAAAAAAACTAAGTCTAAAACTACGTAGTTTCATTTATCCTCTCTTCTTTTCCTTGTAAATTTCGTGACCTTCCTTCATTTATACGACCCCAAGCCTTTAGATTCCTTCCTTCTTCTTTTTATGATACTAGAAAGATTAAATTGCCCCTCCTTATTAGCCTTATACTTTAAGAACCTAAGAGATCTACCTAAAATGGCCCCAAACCATCTTATTCCTTTAATTTCTAACTCCATACAAACTCTAATTTTAACTTAATCCCTCCCTTTTATTCCATCCACGTAAGCATTTAAAACCTCAAATTATTCTAACTAAAAGGAATTAGGCAAACTAAACCTTAAAATAAAATAAACATGCTTATTTTATAAGCAAGAGGAAACGGGACCTAACATTTCTCCCCCTTAAAAGAATTTCTTCCTCGAAATTCTTACCTGAATCAATGAAGAGATGAGGATACTTATCCTTCATAGGTTCCAATGGCTCCCACGTGGCTTCTTCCACCGAATGATTCCTCCATAAAAATTTTACTAGCTGCACTTTCTTATTCCTGAGAACCTTTTCTTTTGTATCCAAAATCTGCACTGGAAGCTCCTCATAACTCAAATCGTCACTCAACTGAACTTCATCGGCTTGAATGACATAAGAAGGATCTGATCGGTATCTCCTCAACATAGAAACATGAAAAACATCATGGATCTATGATAACTCAGGAGGCAAAGCTAACTTGTAAGCCAACGGACCAATCCTCTCCAGAATCTTATAAGGCCGCATATATCTTGGACTCATTTTACCCTTTTTACCAAATCACATAATCCCTTTCCAAGGAGAAGTCTTAAGGAAAACTTTCACGCCTACCTCATACTCCATCTCCTTCCGGTGAGCATCTTCATAACTTTTCATCCTGTCTTGAGCTGCTTTTAGCCTGAGCTTAATCAAGTTGACCTTATCAATGGTCATCTGAATCAACTCTGGACCCAAAAGTTTCCTGTCTCCCTCTTCATCCCAACACACCAGAGTCCTACATCTCCTCCCATACAGAGCTTCATAAGGAGCCATCTGAATGCTCGAATGATACGAATTATTGTAAGCAAATTCGATCAATGGCAAGTGTTCATCCTATGTTCCCTTAAAATCCATCACACATGCCCTGAGCATCCCCTTCAGGGTCCAAATAGTCCTCTCAAATTGTCCATCTTTCTGAGGATGGAAGGCAGTTCTAAAACTCAACTTAGTGCCCAAAGCTTCCTGCAAACTTCCCCAAAATCTTGAAGTAAAGTGAGGATCCCTATTAGACACTATCGAATCCGGGATCCCATACAATCTCACAATCTTATCAATGTACTTCTTGGCTAGTACATGTAGAGGATCAGTCTGTTTGATTGTCAGAAAATGGGCCGATTTCGTCAATCTATCCATAATCACCCATATGGCGTCATGCCTCCTACTAGTCTTGCCCCATCAGAAAGTCCATGGTCACTTTCTGCCACTTCCACTCAGGAATGGATAATGGCCTTAACTGGCCTGAAGGTGCTTAGTGTTCAGCCTTGACTTGCTGACACACTAGACACTTACTTGCATACTCGGCCACATCTTTCTTTATACCTCTCCACCAGAAATGCTCCTTAAGATCCCTATACATCCTGGTGCTACCTAGGTGCATAGCATAAGGTGCATTATGCGCCTTATCCAGAATCTCATCCTTCACCTCCTTGACATCAGGAATCCAGAGCATATTCCCAACTGTTAGGAGTCCATCATCACTTACCACCACATCAGACTTCTTTCCATACTGAACCTCTTCTCGTAGCTTACTCAGTTTTGCATCCTGAACCTGCAACTCTCTCACTTTTTCTCTGAGGATCGGCCTCACCCTAAAAGTAGCAACCACACAATCAGACTCCTCCTGCTTCAAATTGATCCTGAGCTTAGCCATCTCTTCCAATAGCGACAGATAGACTTTATGAACATGTGCTATGGAATACTTCCTGCTGAAGGCATCAGCTACTACATTTGCCTTGCCTGGGTGGTACTCAATCAACAGATCATAGTCTTTAAGCAGTTCAATCCACCTCCTTTGTCTCAAATTCAACTCCTTCTGACTCAACAAGTATTTGAGACTCTTATGATTAGTAAAGATCCTAGTCTAAACCCCATACAAATAATGCCTCCAGATCTTTAAGGCAAAGATCACAGCTGCCAACTCCAAGTCATGGGTCAGATAATTCAACTCATAAGGCTTTAGCTGCCATGAGGCATACGCTGTCACCTTATCTCCCTGCATAAGTACACAACCCAACCTCTTTTTGGAAGCATCACTATACACTGTATAACTCCCCTCTCATGTGGGCAAAGCCAAAACTGGAGCACTAGTCAATTTGTGCTTGAGCTTCTCAAATCTTTGCTGGCATTCATCACCCCAGACAACCTTCTGATTCTTTCGTAATAATTTAATCAAAGGAGCAGCAATCAGGGAAAAACCCTCCACGAATCTCCTGTAGTAGCCTGTCAAACCCATAAAGCTCCTCACTTTTGTCACTGTCATCGGGGCATGCCAATTCACTACTACTTCAATCTTTTTTGGATCCACATGCACCCCATTCTCAGAAATAATGTGACCAAGAAAGACCACTTCATGTAGCCAAAATTTACATTTGGTGAATTTGGCATAAAGCTCCCTCTCCCTCAATCGCTGCAATACAATTCTTATATGTTCCTCATGCTCTCCTACACTCCTTGAATTCACCAAAATGTCATCGATGAACATTATCACAAAATGATCCAAGAACTCCTTAAAGACCCTATTCATCAGATCCATGAAAGTAGCCAGAGCATTGGTCAGTCCAAAAGGCACAACCAAAAATTCATAATGCCCATGCCGTGTTCTGAAGGCTATCTTGCTCACATCAGACTCCTTAATCCTGAGTTGATGGTAGCCAAACTTGAGATCAATCTTAGAGAAGACCTTTGCTCCCTGCAGCTGATCAAATAAGTCATCTATTCGAGGCAAAAGGTACTTGTTTTTAACCATCACCTTGTTGATCCTCCTGTAATCAATGCACATCCTTTAGGTTCCATCTTTCTTTTTGACTAACAGGACCGGTGCTCCCCAAGGTGAGGAACTCGGCCTTATGAACCCCTTCTCTAACAACTCTTCCAACTACTCCTTAAGCTCCTTCAGCTCAACAGGGCCATCCTATAAGGTGGAATAGAAATAGGAGATGCTCTGGGAATCAATTCAATAGCAAACTCGATCTCCCTCTCTGATGGCAAACTAGTAACTCCTCCGGGAGCACGTCAGGAAATTCCCTCACAATAGGAATATTCTACACCCTGCTGTCACTCACACCTGTGTCTATAACATACGCCAAGAAAGCTTCACACCCACTTCCTATCATTTTATCAGCTAACAAAGCTGAAACAAGCCTTGGCGGTGATATCTTTCTGTCCCCTCTGAAAGTTTCCTTCTGACCATCACCCAGATCAAACTCCATTTTCTTTAGGCCACAATCCAGTTTTGCCCGATATTTCTCCATTACATCCATTCCCACAATAACAACCAACCCCTTCAGATCTAGAGGTAGCAAATTCACAACCAAACTAGATCCCTCGATAACGAGCTCACAGTCTCTAAAAATTTGGCTTACAATTACATTTCTCCCTAACGGAGTGCTAACAAGCAGAAAGCTATCCAAAAGAACTGAATGCATACCAGGTAAGATGATGCTTGCAGAAACAAAGGAATGAGTGGAACCAGAGTAAAATAAGACATACACATCAGAATGAAATAGCTGAGCCATACCAGTAACAACTTGCAGTGCGGTTGCAGCTTCCTCCCGTGTCATAGCAAAGACCCTAGCATGTGCTTGCCCTCTCGGTCTCCCTGGAGTAATAGGTTTTTTGAATGATCCAGAACTGCTCACCCCAGCAGCTGGCCTGGTGATCCCGGCTTATCGTTCAATCCTAAGATTGATCCTTGAAAACCGGTCAAAATCAATTTATACCAAGAATTGCAACACAGGGTGCAACCTCGGGTCGACTCTCAAGGAACCGGTGCAGAATTGATCCTAAGACTAGCCTAATGTTTGAATTATGCAAGAAAGCAGTTAAAACAGGGGTTTTGATTTAGTCTTTAAAATTAAAGAAAGCTAAGTATGAAATAAATGTTTTTGGGATTTTTGAAAGACAAGACAATTTGAAATAATTAAGATTGAAAACAATTAACTAAAGTTCTCTCGAAAATACAATTTCGGGTCATCATCGCTCAAAATAAATGTCAGTTTGAAATCCACTAAGTTTCAAAACACAACCTTAATAACTCGTTAAGTCCAAGATTTAATTGATCAACTCGATAAATTAAAACTTGTTAAAACCCTTAGTGTATGGTATGAAATGATTTATGCAATAAATCAATCGATAATAACATAACCAACTTAACCAAACACAACTAGGCGATTAGGTTAATTAATGCAAAATCGATCGATATACATGAGACTTCATGTATTCAGCACAATATTCAACACAAACCAATCCTTAACATAGATCAAAGTTTAACATCCTACTAAACTATAGCAAGATTCATTCGGTCATACAATGCAATTCCAACTCGAGTTGTTACAAAACCATGACAAATTCAAAACAATGATCGACACCCTTGAAGCTCATGGAACTCGGATCTGCTACATCTTCAGAGATCCGACGCTTTAGCCACGCATGATGTCGGGTGAGTCCATCATCGATGGAATATCACTCGTCCATGACGCCAATGACGAACAGTTGAGAGTGAGTGCGATTTAACGATGGAAGAGATGAAGATGGTGACGGTGGACGCCGCCCTGAGGTGGCGCCTAATCAGAAACAGAGGAAACAAAACCTATCAGAAAATAGAGAAGACAAAAGATGGAGAGCTACCTCGAATGCGGCCGTCCTCGTTTAACCTAAAATGGAAGGTTTTATAGAGCCGTAAGCGGTAGGGTCGAATAAAGGCAAAAATTTGCCATTTAAGGGTCGGTATATCGACATTCATCGCGACTAATGAATAAAGTTCGTCATGACGATAAAATGGTCACTGTCATGATTTAATTAATTTATACCAAATTAATTTGTCGCGATTTAATGGGGTGTTGGTTCGTCCCGACGAATGGATGGCTTCTCACGACGTGTTGACTTTCTCGTTGACTCCATGTTCCTATTTAAATGTAACACATTTGCAGATCAATTGTCCCGATAAAAGTTATGCAGAAATTAGTATCAATTGACAACAAAATACAGGCAATGTGCAAATTATAAAAGATCAATACGAGAACCCAACTTAAGCACAAAATCATGAATTAGAGTCAACAAGTGCATAATTACTTAAGAAAACAGGCCAATTTATAGTATAAATTTGGCTCAATCAAATTCCCCACACTTAGACCTTTGTACTCTCGGACAAAGCTTACAAGAGTCAAAAGATACAAGAGTAAAAGAAAATTCACCATGCTCAAATAATAATGTAAATGACGAATCTACTTCATCGTAATTTAAACGCAAAGAAATTGAATGAGTGCTAATAAAATAAACATCGAAAGAATTTAAGCACATGAGATTGAACAATGAGAATCACTCGGATATGGTGTTTACGCCAACTCACTTGTGTTTAAGGATATTTTCTCTCAATCGCTTAATGCATCTCCTACCATAGGCTTGTATCAATTCTATTTCTCCACTACAAGGACTATCATTTTGAAGATCAAGAGGTCTTTCAGGGTTGTAATGAGCGGAGGGCTAGATGAATGGATGAAGTGAAAGAAAGAAAAATATGAGCATGCGCACTAAATGAGGAATTGATGTTAACAACCCAACTAAAACTAAACACTGAAATAAATTAAATACACACAATTTTTTTTATAACCATTTTGGCTATCTCATTTTGAGATGCTAATCCCTTTTTGGGATACAACACATTATTATCCCTTTTTGGGATACACAAGACTAACACTTTTCCATTTTCTAACATTTTTTTTCTTAATAACAAAACACAGACTACCGACATCATCTTAATATGTATGCAAATGCTCATAAAATAAAGGCTCAAGGGGCTAGCAAAGGGAAAAGTGTTTAAGGGTTGGTGTTGGGGAAAGAAATTTGAAAGAAGGAACGCCTCTATCATATCAACAAAATTCTAGTCCATCAAGCTTTAAGTAAAATTGACAAGTTCGAGAAGTATGAACCAAGCAGATGCACACACAAAGATATAGAAGAAAAATTTTGGCTCGAATATCCTTCCAACAAGGACTTTGTCCCAATGATCAATCTCAAGTTTTAAAAACTAAAAATGCTACCTTGTTAGCATGCTCCCATTCACTTTGTTTTGAAAACTTCAAAAGTTAAAATTTTGCCAGATCCAATTATCGTTCGAAGAATGGAGAGTATTTTCAAAAACTCAAGTATCAGTTTTTGAAACTTGTAAATGATTTGCATGCAAGGGCACAAAAGAACAGGTGCAGAAAATGTCTGATTGAGTTTCAAATTTATCAGTAAAAGCAGTGGGCCCACAAAAGTATGCACAAATTCTAATAGGTATGCAATGCAAAATATAATAGGGAACTAGCTCCCCCACACTTAAACATGGCATTGTCCACAATGGCAGAAGTAGCAAGGCACACAATAGAAGCATGAAACAAAAATTGACAAAAGAGAAATGGGGATATATCATTAAGCTCAAAACGTAAGTGGACAAAAGGAAGGATCCGAAGAACTAGCTAAAAATTACAGCAAGGAAAAGAAAATAGAAATTCAGCAAACACAAAATACAAACGAAAGCAGGGACAACAAAGTGAGCAGCGAATGAGTGGCGGCGGCCTGAGCCTGAGTAACGGTGAGTTGCGTTTCAAGCCGGTGGACGTCCTCGCGCAGCAGAGCAATCTCGAGGGGGGGGGTAATCGGAGTAGGATACGAGGCGGAGAGGGAACATGAGGAAGGACTGGAGGGCTAGGAGGAGGAGAGGGTGAAGAAGGAGTTGCGGGAGCAGGCTGGGCAGGAGGAGGGGGTGGAAGGTCGCGAGGGCGAAAACTCATCAAGCGAGTCGGAAGAGGAAGGGGGTAGGGATTGCTCGCTGCTGCTAGCATTTTGAGTTCGAGGCATAGTCCTGCACATACAAGCATTAGAAACAAGAACTTAACGAGGAACATCACACAGAATCAGCCGCCTTGTTGCGACTAACGCTCGGTAGTCGCGACGAATCGAGGTCCTCAGCCATTCGTCTTGAGGAACAGATACGTTCATTGCGGCGAATGGGCTTCTTCGCTTGTCGCGACGAATGATGAAACTCGTCGCGACGAGCGGCGATTCTGCAGACACACGCGATGAGCAGCGCTTCCCGCAACCCTAACTAAACCCTAATCAACGAAAATGAAAGCGAACAAAGAGAAAAACAAAAGGAAAAAGGCTTACGAGAGTCGATAGGGAAGGGAGACTTGAAGGAGACGACTACAGAGGGAATGAGGCAACGTCGACGGAGGCGGCGAAGAAATGAGAGAGTGAGGGAGAAAGAGAAAGAGAAAGAAGGAGAAAAAATAGGGCGGAAGGCAAACGAAAGGGCGCGAAAGGAAAAAAATGAAAAGGGCTTCGTCAAAGAGGAAGACCAACGGTTCATAGGGAAAATCGGGCTTATTCGTCACGACGAGGCAATCGTTAGCGCAAATAACAAAACAGAAAAACCCTAGATATGTCAAGGACGAACAGGATGTTCGCATGCGTAACCACCCAAAATGTAATGTAATTTCTAAGGATCCTACACAAATTGCACAAACATTCAATTTATCAATCCACGATCACTCAATCTCATTAATCTATCTCATGCTTCATCGAACAAGGAAAATGCGGAGCTAACAAGAGGGAATCAATTTATTGAAACAGTAAATGAAAATCCTACTTAACTACAAATTAAACCTACTTGATGGATCTCTCCCCCACACATAAACAATATAATCATGCTCAACAAATGCACGAGGAATCAAACATAAGCACAATTATATAGTAAATGAAGGAAAGAGAAAACCCGATAGTCACGGTGGTCGGGGAGTCCCATGATAGAGCTTGAAGGATGTCCATCGACCAAATCTTGCGCGGTGTGTTCCTGCAAAAGTTATACCATACCAAAATTATGTACCTTAATCACCACATAAGGTCCTTCCCAATGATGATTGAATTTGCCGGGCTTGAATGTGAAACGGGCTTTATACAAGAGGACCTTGTCACCTTCCTTAAAAGTCTTTCGGAGAAGGATCTTATCATGTATCAGCTTGGCCTTTTCCTTGTAGAGCCGAGAGTGCTCATATGCTTCAAGTCGCAGCTCCTCTAACTCCTGCAGTTGGAGTTTCCTTTCCATCCCCGACAGCTCAAAGTCTAGGTTGCATTGTTTAACCGCCCAATAGGCCTTATGTTCTAGCTCCACAGGTAAATGACAGGCCTTACCATAAATCAACCGGTATGGAGACATTCCTATCGGGGACTTATAAGCAGTGCGATATGCCCACGATGTTTCCTCTAAACGCAGACTCAATCCTTCGAGGGCTTAACTATCCTTTCCAAAATGTGCTTGACCTCTATTCAAACTTCTTGACCATTGGTTTCATGGATGATAAGCGAGAAACTTTGTGTAACCCCAAATTTGGAAAGCAAGTTAGTAATAACCCGACATAAAAATGAGCTCCGCGATCACTCACTATTGCCTTAGGAATTCCGAATCGACAGAAGATATTAGACTTAAGGAATTTAGAGACTGCCTGCGCGTCATCTTGTCTAGTGGGCACGACTTCGATCCATTTCGAAAGATAATCAACTCCTAGGATAATGTACACGAACCCAAACGATGGGGGGAACGGTCCCATGAAATCGATACCCCAAACATCAAAGATTTCGCAAAACAAAACTGGTTGTTGCGGCATCTCATGACGTTTCCCTAATCCCCCGAAACGTTGACACTTGTCACAAGCTTAGCAAAAGTGAAAGGAGTCCCGAAAGAGAGTAGGCCAATAGAATCCTGAATCCAAAACTTTCCTCGCTGTTCTTCTAGCACTAAAATGTCCCCCACAAACCATAGAGTGGCAAGCTGGGAGTATATCATCAAATTCCTCATTTGGAACACATCATCGAATTACTTGGTCACTGCATATCTTCCACAGATGAGGTTCGTCCCACATGTAATGCCGAGCTTCACTCTTCACTTTCGAGCCCGCCGCGCCATACAGACAGGGGTCAAATTTGTCATTAAGTAATTGACAATATGTGCATACCAAGGCTCCTTGAGAATCGCGGCACACAGATGTAATCCGAAAAGAATCACAGTCGATCGAAGAATCTACTCCTTTAGTATCTTCGACGACCGCTTCAGATGGTCACTACTTGGTTTAAAGACCAGCCCGATCTTTAATCTCAATATCAAACTCTTGAAGAAGCAAAGTCCAACGGATTAACTGGTTTCGATTGTGGCTTCACAAGAGGTACTTAATAAATTGCGTGATCGGTGAAAATGATGACATGGGAATTAAGCAAATCGCCGGAATTTTTCTAGTGCGAAGATTATGCGAAAGAGCTCTTTCTCGGTTGTGGTGTAGTTGGCTTGAGCTAGATCTAGAGTTACGACGCCAGATGCAATAACTTTAGCCAACTTCTCCTCATGTTGTCCTAACATGGCTCCCACAAAGATAATTGGAAGCATCACACTAAAGCTCAAAAGGCAAATGCCAAACAGGCAAACTGTAATAGGAGGGGAAATGAGTTTGGCTTTAAGTGTATCAAAAGCCTTTTGGCATGAAGCATCAAACTCAAATTTCTCATCCTTTTGCAAGAGTTTTGAAAGAGGAAGGGCGATTTTGCTAAAATCCTTAATAAACCTCCTGTAAAATCCTGCATGACCTAGGAATGACCTAATATCACGGACACATGTAGGATAAGGTAGGGAAGATATGACTTCGATTTTAGCTTTGTCAACTTTGATTCCTTTCTTCGAAATCAAATGTCCAAGCACAATACCTTCATTTACCATAAAATGGCATTTTTAGAAGTTAAGGATCAAGTTCTTTTCGATGCACCTCTTAAGAACTTTAGTCAGATTGAAGAGGCAGGAGTCGAAGGAATCGCCGTGAACTGTGAAGTCATCCATAAAGACTTCCATACTTTCTTCCAAAAAATCGCAGAAGACATCCATCACACAACGCTGGAAGGTACCGGGGGCATTACACAAACCAAAAGGCATCCTGCAATAAGCAAAGGTGCCGAAAGGACATGTAAACGTGGTCTTATCTTCGTCCTCGTGCAATGGGTACTTGGAAATACCCGAGAAACCATCTAAGAAACAAGAATGTGATTTCCTACCAATCTTTCCAAAGATCCGGTCGATAAATGGCAAAGGAAAGTGGTCCTTTCGAGTTGCGTCATTCAATTTCGGTAGTCAATACAAACTCGCCACTTAATTTTGCACTCTTGTGGGGATGAGCTCATTCCTCTCATTTCGCACTACAAGAATCCCGCTTTTGGGTACCACATGAATCAATGACCCATTCACTATCCGAAATGGGATAAATTATCCCTTTCGGCCAGAGCTTAGTGACTTCCTTTTTCACCACATCAAGGATAAGCGGATTTAATCTGGCTGGGCTGCCTCACCGCCTTAGATCCCTCATTCAACTGTAGGAAAATCCCGGAGGAACATCACATGTTCCAAAGAGCGAAAAACAAAATTTTGTTCCGGGACCTTCCCAAAACCAGGATCCCGGTGTCGGTATGAAAACTCAAACTGAATAGCCAATAGAGACTATCTCTAAAGGTATCCACGCAGAGATCGAAACCTAACGGATCAAACACCTTTGACCCGGAATAGCTAGAATGTAATAAAGCTGCTAGAGCCTACCCGTCTCCGTGGAGAGCTTGATTCACGTTGGAACTTTGCCTCGAGAAGAGAAAATTGATGGTGCCTTTGGAAGAAGAAGAAAATGAAACTCCTTCAAAGCTTAACACTTAAGCTTTTCTTTTCTTTAACCCTATGCAAAACATACAGCCACGACACTCCTAAAGTTATCTTATATTGATTTTAGCAATTAAAAATCAATCCATGAAAGGTGCCAAGTGTAAGGATTAATGGCCATTAGTTTCTTTAATGAATTAAATTATAACCTTTGAAAAGTCAAAGGTCATCATCCCTTCTCCTCATTCCAACGACACACATGGCATATAATATAATAATTAATTAATTAATTTACTTAATTAATTAATTAGAATATAAATGCTAAGGTCCATCCAACTGGAATTGGCCCTACTACCTACGGCCCCGACATCAAACAAGCTCCTAAACCTTTCTTAGCAATATTGATGTCGCGATCTCATCGGGACATATCCCAATCCCATTGGGATCCATTTAATCCTAATGCTCTCCATAATTGGAACTCTATCCAATTACTATTTTCTGATTCTACGAGTCACTCTTATGCATGTGACCCTTTAGGTTCTTGTTATGTTGGCCACTTAGATTAACAATTAATCTGAGCAAGTCATAAGCGGTATCTAGCAACACATCATGACCCCCAATTGATCGGAAAGTAATCGGTTTGATGAATTCATCACGAACCATATTACGAACCCTTCCATAGACAATTACTGTGCAATTCGTCCTGTCATCATCCTATACCCCACTTGGTTATGAGTATGACTAATATTTCAACTCTTACTAGACTAAGTCTAGCCCAAGTGAAATCAATTCCTGTCTGAGGACTCATTACTTTATATGTCCATGAAGACACTCTTCATGACATAATCATGCTCGCCGAGACTTAAAGTAATGATCCCGACAAGAGGCTAGATGTATCTCTTCATTCTCACGAAGTGATGAACTTTATTGGCTACTCAATTACCTTGAATACCTCAAACTGCACCCAAGCACCATCCTATAAGTAACCTCCGAAGGCCACAAGGAATGGAGTCAGCATGTGATCAAGATTCAAGATATCCTCGAGTACCTCAAGTCTAAGGATACTTGCACCATTGCTATGATGAGATTATCACCGACATTAAATCCATGTGATGATCTCATGGCAGTCATCCAATGAACTTACTACCACTAGTAAGCATCCATATGTCAACTCTAAATATCTCATATTTACAGCTTCGAGATCCACCGCTGATCCAATCAAGGAGTATGACATATGCTAGTCCGTCATGGGATTAATGATGTCCAGCCTCATTAATCCTATGACTAGGAAAATTTAGATCTTGACATAATTGCACATGATAGGACTCTCAGGATTATGATCACATCATAATTTCCTTCATGCTATGTCATATATCATGGACATCATTAATTTGATTAAAGATCAATATCAATTCATAAAGAAAATCAAATAAATGAAACATGTCTTTCTTTATTTATTCATAAAGTCTGTACATGACTATGAACAAAAAGCGCTAAAGGGGATTGCCTTTAGGGCACTACTCTAACATCAACAGGATCCTATGAGTGCACAGAGCAGGACTAATCCCGGGTATGTCCGCTAATGACCATCCTATTGCTCGCTTATGCTTCGTCATCACTTTTAAAAGCTGTCATTCTTCAGGTTCTGACAATGAGTTTGCGATGATGACAGGCAGCTTCTTATTTGACTCGAGGAAGGCGATTTTAATGAAGGTGCAAGGGTTTCAATTCAACTCGGAGGTTGTAAAATCGAGGAATCACTTAGGAAGCTCAGCGAGAAGAGGTCCCCATCTGTCCTAGAATGATTCATGGAAGCTGTAGGAATCTGGTTCTGACTTCCGAGCGAATATAAAGCGAGCTTAGAGGACTTGTCTCGCGGATCCTCATCAGAGTCTGAAACTGTAGGGACAACATTAAGCATATTCACCCCAACCAAGGAGTAATCCTCGTTAGGGTGCTTCATAGCTTCATACATGTTGAAGCTAACGTGTTGATCACCAACCTCTATGGTGATCTTCCCTTCCTTCATAATGATCATTGTACTTGCCGTCCGAAGGAAGGGTCATCCAAGGATTAGAGAAGTGTCCTGCACCACTTTAGTAGACATATCCAGCACGTAAAAATTGGCAGGGAACACTAATCCTTTCACTTGGACCAGAATGTCCTCGATGATGCCCACAGGATGTCGGAAGGATCTGTCAGCCAACTGTAAAACTACCGAAGTAGGTTTTACGCTTTTAACTCCCAGGGCTTCATAAACAAATTTTGGCATCACATTGATTGCCGCTCCCAAATCCAGCAACGCTCTTCCAATTGTCACCTTTCCTATGACACAAGGAATGGTGAACGATCCTGGGTCTTGACACTTTACCGAAATTTGGGGCTTAAACAAAGCTGACATGTTTGAGCTCACCTGGACTCTCTCATTCGGCCTAAACTTACGCTTGTTTGTGCACAAGTCCTTCAAATATTTAGCGTGGGCGGAATCCTCTTCACCAGTCCAAAGAGGGCACATTCACTTCCACCTTCCAAACAGTCAATAATTTCTTTTTCATGTTCGAGCTCGTTGACCTTCTTACTCATCAAGTAAGAATTTGGAAAGAGAGATCCTTTAAATTCACTTCCCTCTGGTTACTTCACTTCAACTAGATTTTCCTTTGCAGCACTTTTTGCCGGATCGCTTGATGGTTGCTCTGCTTCCTCAATGGTTGATTTCTTCTTCTCTTTAGCAATTCTTCTTCGCGATCACTCTCGATCGCGACCGCCTTCTTTTTCTTACTGAGGTGTCTCTTCAACCTCAATTTCTTGGCGCATTCTTCTTCTTCGTGGATGCTAAATTGCACTTTCTTTCCACTCCTTAATTCAATTGCGCTCGGGCTTTTCGATTTATGCCCGTGTTGGAGGGAATTGATCCGCTACCTCGCTTGATTTTCACTCAAGTTGTTGGATAACCGAGTGACGATGAGTTCAGGTTTTCGCCTTGGTCTCCCATTGATCCATTCGCTTCCAAGGCGGTAAAACGCGTAGCATTCTTCGAGGAGTCCTCGCTGGATTAAGTTTATGATGGCGTTGAACCGATTAGTCAGAGAGGCTCTTTCTTCCTTCATCAACGCCATCACACCATGCGAAGCTGGTTGGTGTCCTCCTTCGTGGTTGTGGTTGCACCGTCAATGTCACGATCTGGGAACTAGTTTGTGGATGGTCCAGCTCCACCTCCTTGTTGAAAGCGGTTGGGTGCTCTTCCCTCATTATTCCTCCAACTGAAATTCGGATGGGATCTCCATCCCTCATTGTACGTGCTGGAGTACGAGTCCCACTTAGGATTTTGTCTTCCCGGGTAGACAACAGAAACTTCTTCATACCTTTCAGGGTAGACACTAGAAATGTGCATCCCGACCCACAAGATTCGCAACTGGGTGCGGTCAATTCAGTAGAAGATGAAGGGCGATGCACATTCAAATTCTTCAGCTCAGCCGTAAACGAGGACAACTGTGAAGTTATCCAATGCTCTAGGGAATCCACCTTTGATTCCAGGCTTTCCATCCTTTTTGTCTGAGCCGACATGACTCCTACTTCATGAACATTCCTGGAATCACGAACACTATGTTGCTGATGGTTGAGGGCCATCCTTTTGATCAAGGCCCACGCTTCAGGTGCGGTGAGGTCGATCAACGACCCTCCCGAAGCAGCATCTAACATTCCCTTTTCCTGATTCTTCACCCCATCATAGAAATATTGAACAAGTTGCTCATCGTGAATTTGATGATGGGGGCTTTGAGACAACAGATCCTCAAATCTGCTCCAAAAATCATACAAGGACTCGCTATAGTCTTGCTTGGCGTAATAGATTTCTTTCCTCATTGACGACGTTCTCGAGGCTGGAAAATACTTTTCCAGAAAGCTTTTCTCAAGTTGGCCCAACTATGGTAGGCATTCGCGACATGCCTTGGGAGGCTCATGTACCACTCCCTGCCTTTCCTTCTAGGGATAAGTGAAACACCTTCCACAAAGACATGATCTAGGGAGCTCCTACGGGTTTCATGCTTTGACAAATCATTGTCGGTAACTTGTAAATGCATGTAGGGATCTTCCCGCCAAAGCGTGAAATTTGGGAGAGAATTGATTAATAGCCCTTAACTTTGAAATTCACGTTGAAGTTGGGCAGGCTGCGATGAGGGGTCATAATTGACGTCCGAGGTCGTAGCTTCTCCGATCGTTTCACGCCTATTGTTCCTATGTTCTCATCGACTTTTCCTCGATCACCATTTAATCCATGATCTCCGCTCCTAGGTTGGTGACCGGAAATTCTTGACGCCACCATTTCTCCTACTTGATGTTCTAGTGTGCTAATGGTTGCTTGCTCTCTTATGTCCTTCCCACGCCTTAAGTATCGCCGATTTCAGGTTGAAAATGAACTAACCTAAGTCTACGGGCATGCACAAAAGAAGTTCTCCTAAATTAGCTCACTAAATGACAAATGATAAAACGAGGCTGAAATTACACGGTTGCTCGTCGGCTCGTAGGAACTCGCGGCAAATAGAGCAAAATTCGAAAATTGTCATGATTTAATGTATGAACTCGTTATGACATTTAACGATGAACTCGTTATGATGAATGATGAACTCGCCTCACCAAGAATCACAAAGAAAGCACAATTACTCAAATTAGGCACAATAAACAGAACAATCAAACTAAACACTTAAAGCAAAACGTAATTAAGCTCACCAAATGTAATTAACACTAAAAAGATTGAAGCAAACTGAATAAAACAAAACTATGAAATGCAAAACAGAATGCAAACAACTAAACTAAAATGTAAAACAAACACTTGGCTAACAGAGAAAACCAATTACTTGGGTTCCCGGCAACGGCGCCAATTTGATCGCGGCTTATCGTTCAATCCTAAGATTGATCCTTGGAAACCGGTCAAAATCAATTTTTACCAAGAATTGCAACACAGGGTGCAACCTCGGGTCGACTCTCAAGGAACCAGTGCATAATTGATCCTAAGACTAGCCTAATGTTTGAATTATGCAAGAAAGCAGTTAAAACGGGGGTTTTGATTTAGTCTTTAAAATTAAAGAAAGCTAAGTATGAAATAAATGTTTTTGGGATTTTTGAAAGACAAGACAATTTGAAATAATTAAGATTGAAAACAATTAACTAAAGTTCTCCTGAAAATATAGCTCGGGTCATCATCGTTCAAAATAAATGTCGAGGTTTGAAATCCACTAAGTTTCGAAAACACAACCTTAACAACTCGTTAAGTCCAAGATTTAATTGATCAACTCGATAAATTAAAACTTGTTAAAACCCTTAGTGTATGGTATGAAATGATTTATGCAATAAATCAATCGATAATAACATAACCAACTTAACCAAACACAACTAGGCGTATTAGGTTAATTAATGCAAAATCGACCGATATACATGAGACTTCACGTATTCAGCACAATATTCAACACAAACCAATCCTTAACATAGATCAAAGTTTAACATCCTACTAAACTATAGCAAGATTCATTCGGTCATACAATGCAATCTCCAACTCGGAGTTGTTACAAAACCATGACAGAAATTCAAAACAGCGATCAATTACCCCTTGAAGCTCATGGAACTCAGACCATTGCTACATCTTCAGGAGATCCGACGCCTTAGCCACGCATGATGTCGGGTGAGTCCATCACTGATGGAATATCACCTCGGTCCATAACTCCAATGACGAACAGTTAAGAGTGAGTGCGACGAACGATGGAAGAGATGAAGATGGTGACGGTGGACGTCGTCTGGAGGTGGCGCCGAATCTGCAAAACAGAGGAAACAAAACCTATCAGAAAAATAGAGAAGACGAAAGATGGAGAGCTACCTCGGGAATGCGGCCGTCCTCGTTTTAACCTAAAATGGAAGGTTTTATAGGAGTTGTAAGCGGGCCGGGTCAGAACAATGCAAAAATTTGCCATTTAAGGACCGGGTATCCACATTCGTCGCGACTAATGAATAAAGTTCGTCGCGACGATAAATGGTCACACTGTCGCGATTTAATTAATTTATACCAAATTAATTTGTCGCATTTAATGGAGTGTTGGTTCGTCCCATTTAATGGATGGCTTCTCACGACGTGTTGACTTTCTCGTTGACTCCATGTTCCTATTTAAATTTAACACATTTGCAGATCAATTGTCCCGATAAAAGTTATGCAGAAATTAGTATCAACTGACAACAAAATACTGGCAATGTGCAAATTATAAAAGCTCAATACGAGAACCCAACTTAAGCACAAAAATCATGAATTAGGAGTCAACAAGTGCATAATTACTTAAGAAAACAGGGCCAATTTATAGTATAAATTTGGCTCAATCACCTGGTTCCCATAGTTTTTGCTCTCCTCGTAATTTGAACCTATGATCCATCCCCTCTAGTCATCTGAGGACATTCTTTAACCCTATGTCCCTTCTCTCCACACTTGAAGCAGGCTCCCAATAGCTTGTAGCACTCACCCCGATGTAGCTTCCCACAATGCTGACATTGGGGGTTCTGGTTCCTCTCCGTTCTGCTATTTCCTCCCACTGAGGAGGCCTGTACTATCCCTTCCCTGAACTGCTTGCTCTGCTGAGGGACACTACTGCCACCCTGACTTTGAGTACGGGTGCTTTTCTCACCCTCGCCACCGTCTCAACACTACCCCTTTCCGGATGATCGCTTCTACTCTTTCTCTTCCCGCCACCTCCTCGCTCGATGTTCTCCAAATTTTCTTAGCCTAGAGTGAAGCATCCACCAGCTGCTGATAATCATAGAAATTATGAATAATTACCTTCTCCTTGATTCCCAGGTGGAGGCCTCCCTCAAACTTGCGGCACTTGTCTTGTTCATTGGCCATAATGTGAGCTGCATATTGAGATAGCTGGGTGAACTTTAGCTCATACTCGCTCACTGTCATCTCCCTCTGAGTCAGATTCAAGAACCCCCTGGCCTTCTCTTGAATATAGACCCGGGAGAGGTACTTCTTCCTAACCACCTCCCCAAAATCACTCCATGTCAGCACTGGAGGCACAACCTGACTCTGTGGCACTAACTCCCACTAGTGGAGAGCATCCCCCTGCAGTAAGCTAACTGCATACTCCAGCTTCTCTTCATCTAAGCACTTCATCTGTACCAAGACTCTCTCTATCCTCTTCATCCAAGATTCTGCTTCTTCTGTCGTATTGCCCGCCCATACTTTCACAATTTGTCATATTGCCCGCCCCTAACCACTGGAGCTGGCACTTGAGCCCGTTATCCTTGGCCCATGGCATAGGTGAAAGCCTGGGCAAAAGCCTGGAAGAATTGCGGATCCATCGCAGGCATAGTAGGAGGAGGAGGCGGTGACTCCTCAAGTTGCACACTAGGTGCCTCTGAGCGAGGAGCAGAGTGTGTCCCTGCATCTTGTGGGACATGCGACTCATCCGTGCTCCCCTGGCGAGAGCTAGAGCGAGGCAAAGCTCCTCGAGTCCTACTTCGAGGCGGCATATTCACTCCTTTAAAATAAAACCAATGAAAATCTTTAGTTCATGCAAAAACAATTTTGAAAGTGTATAAAACGCTTCAAATCATGCAAAATCAACATTTAAACATGAAAATAATTGAAAACAATGCAAATAATTCAATTTTAAAAAAATGCATAATAGGTCATAAAAACCCTACATTTCTCCTTACAGCCAAACCTAAACCACGCTCTGATACCATAAGTGTTGGAACCCTACCCTAGAGAGTCACGTGTCTGACATCCTACATGACATCCGGACGCGCATCCCACGAGGGAGGAATTCCCACCACGTCAAACCATAAACACGAACCCATTTCAATTACTTCTGAACGGATCTCGAAGATTCAACCTAAATTCCCTCCTGAAAATTTAAATCCTTATGGCCCAAAATTTAATCCGAATTTTAAGCTAAAATGAAAATTTCATGTCTCCATAATAATAAGAACCAAAAATCACCTCAATCGAATCTCTATAAATCGAGAAATCGCCCAAATATGGAATCATAATCAAAATCTCTGTTCAATTGTCTCCCTTCAATTTAATCTATAAATTTTAACTCAATCTTGAAAATTCTAAATTTTGCATAAGAGGGTAGAAAATTTTAGAAAACCAATGCTTCAAAAATCAATTAAATCGGAGGTCAAACGAAAAATTTACAAACAAAAGAGTGGAAAGAGGTTTGATTTAGAAAAAGAAAAGAAACAAAAAAAGAAAAAAATAAAATAAATGTTGGGAAGCATTTGAAACCGCTTCATCATGGGTCGAGCTATTACGCCACTCGTGAGGCGAGCGCTTGAGGTCTTGAGGCCGATTAAACAGCCCCCCTGCATTTCTGGATTTTGAAAATTTTACATCTTTTCATACAGAATTCCAAAACTCAAAACTTTGGTATCAATAAAAAGCTAAAAGAAAACTCTAAAACTTTTATAAAGAATTTAGAAAAACAATTTGGCCTTTAAGTGAGACAAAAACCTCTTCAAAGAGACAGCTTAAATTAAGATTAACTTCACAATGATTGAGATTCGAAAAAAAATATCATATCTTTTAACCAAATAGCCCCAAAATGTCACATTTTACAGCAATGGAAAGATAAAAAGACGATTTACAATTCTCATGAAGGAAACAAAAATCAAAGCAGGCTATAAGGAAGAAAAAACCTTTCCAAATTTACTACCTGGACAAAAACCCTTTCTAACAGTAACTGCATTCTTTTAAACCTTATAACTTCTTAATCCTAAGTCCAAAAGTGGCATATTACATACCAAGGGAAAGCTCTAAACATGAACTACAATCTTTAAGAAGACCTCCCAATCCAATTCAAACTCTAATAGGGTCAAAAATTCAGTCAAAGTTTCGACCCTTTAAGAAAAATTTGATAGTACCTCCCCTAAAATTTCACTAGCCAAAATCTTCAAATACATCCACTAATTTCCAGCACCTGTATTACACTTCCATATCTACTTTGTTCAATCTCCCAATCCAAACACCTTACACAAAACTTCATCCTAAAGCTATGCAAGAGGGCAGCAACCACAACCTACTCTTCTAGCCATTCTCAAGCAATACAACATACATTTTCATGAAACATATACAAGATGTAAGTGTAAGTCGACTTATGCTTGCTCGGTACTGATAGGTCACCTTGTTCACCAGTGTAAGTCGACTTATGGATGTCCAGTACCGTTAGATTGTTAGAGTAGTGCCCAAAGGCAATCCCTTCAAATGCGTTTTATTCAAAGTCGGTACGGACTTTATGAATAAATAAAGAAAGGCATATTTCATTAATTTGATATTCATGAGCAGTGTTTATGAATTGATTGATCTTTAATCGAATTAATGAAGTCCATGATATATGACATAGCATGAAGGAAATTATGATGTGCTCATACTCCCGAGATTCCTATCATGTGCAATTATGTCAAGATTCAAATTCTTCTAGTCATAGGATTAATGAGACGGACATCATTAATCCGGATAGACTAGCATATGTCATATTCCTTGATTGGATCAAGCAAAGGATCTCGTAAACTGTAAATATGAGATATTTAGAATTGACATGTGGATGTTTACTAGTGGTAGTAAGTTCATTGGATGACCCGCCATGAGATCATCACATGGATATCTTATCTAGTGTCAATGATAATCTCATCATAGCAATGGTGCAAGTATCCTAGACTCGAGGTACTCGAGGATATCTTGAATCTCGATCACGTGCTTTGACTCCATTCCTTGTTGCCTTCCGGAGGTAACTCATAGGGTGGTGCTTGGGTACAACTTGAGGTATTCAAGATAATTAAGTAGCCAATAAAGGATTCACCACTCGGATTAGCGTAAGAGATACCCACGGCCTCTTGTCAGATCATTACTAAGGTGGCCAAAGATATATGTCATGAAGAGTGTCTTTATTGACATATAGAGTAATAAGTCCCAGGACGAGAACTGTTATCACTTGGGCTGGACTTGGTCTAGTGAGGGTTGACACTTTGACCATACTCATAACCAAGTGGGGTATAGGATGGTGAAAGGACGAATTACAAGAATTGTCTACATGGAAGGGTTTGTGATCCGTTCGTAATAAATACATCAAACCGATTACTTTCCGGTCAATTGGGGGTCATGATGTGTTGCTAGATACCGCTCATGACTTGCTTAGATTAAGTGTTAATCTAAGTGGCCAACATAACCGGAGCCTAAAGTGGTCACACGATAAGAGTGACTCGGAGAATCTGTAAAATAGTAATTGGACAAAGTTCCAATTATGGAGAGCATTAGATTAAATGGATCCCAATGGGATTGGGATATGTCCCATGAGATCGTGACATCAATATTGCTAAGAAAGGTTTCCTGAGTCGCTTCAAAGACATCGGGTCCGATGGTAGTAGACCAACCCCAATTTGACTAGACCTCTTTAGCAATTATATATATGTTAATTAATTAATTAAGATTAATTAATATATATATATATAACATGATCTGCGTTGGTTTTAGGGAGAAGAGATAAAGCCATTGACTTTTCAAAGTTTGTTTATTTAATTAGTTAAATAAATGGATGGTAATGAAGCTTACACTTGGCAAACTCTTATGGATTCTTTTTAATTGTTAAAAATATATATAAGAAGCTTGTCTTGATGAGTTGCCGTCGATGATGCTAAGGTTTTGAAGAGAAGAATATTTCCTTAAGTGTTAAGGAAAGTTTGAATGGTGATTTCAAGTCTTCTTCTTCCTCAAGTGTCATAGTTTCTCTTCTCCAAGCACAAAGACCAACGTTTTCTCAAGCTCTCTAGGACAGAGGTAGGCTCTAGCAGGCTTTAATCTGTTCTAGCTATTCTCGGGTCAAAGGGGTTTGACTCGGTTAGGTTTTCTGATCTCTGCGTGGATCACCTTTAGAGATAGTCTCTTTTGGCTATTTAGGTTGATGTCTTCATACCGACACCTGGATCCTGGGTTTCGGGAAAGTCCCGAGAACAAAAATTTTTTTTTCCGCTGCCGGTACATGTGATGTACCTCCAGGGATTTTCCTACAGTGGTATCAGAGCGTCTGGTGTCCCGTATGAAGCTAAAACCTAAGCGAGATCAGAAACTCTAATGGAATTTTCTGTTGATGCATGCTTGCTGTCCAATTTTCGAATTTATATTGTGATATGTTTTTCGAAATTTTTCTGCCCAGGATTGTTCATAACATGTTAGAGAATATGTCTATGAAATTTGAGAATTTATCGATTTGATTTGATATAGTTTTGCTAATTTAATTCCCTAAGTTTCGGATGCTGTTTTGTGAAATGATTCTGGAACAGGCAGTAGTATAAATTCGATAATAAATTCTAGAAAAATGGTTTTTCTGCTTTTCCTTCACCTAAATGTCTCTAAGATGTTGGTGAATGTCTATGAGCATGGAAATTGGATTTCAAGGTGATTGGATATTTATTTTCGATTTTATTCTATGCTGTTGGGAATTGCTGTGCTGATGAACACAGATTTTGAATCGGTTTTGTTATTTAGGTTGACTGAGTTTTTGATGGCTAAAATCCTGAAAAACTTCAGGTAGCATGTTATGAACATGTACTAACCTATGCAATTTTCTTAGAATTTATTGAAATTGTTTCATTGATCATTTCGAGCAATGTACAGAACTGGACAGTTTTGTGAAAAATTGTTGGGACTGTTTTGCTTGGCTTGATTGAGTGTGCTTTTTCAGTTCCAATGCCTTGCAACATTTTTAATGTGATTAAAAATGTGTTATCTTGATGTATTATGATTTCCAAACTGAATTTCTTGAAGTTACATTTCCAAGAATTTTCGGATGCCTAAGTGATCACATTAGCTTCTCGTTAGTATATTGCATTATCTTGTTTGTTTTGACCGTCATATTTTTTATGGCATGTGCTGAAGTAAATTTGATAATGTATGTGCTAGCTAGAGATGCTTAGGATGATAATTTGGGTGTTCCTACATTATTTGGAAATTAATGAGTTTTGACTCATTTCAAGCTTTTCATATGGTTTGACTATATAAGGCTTTCATGGTTCAATGAAGTGTTCATTGAGACATCAAAGTAGCAAATATTACCTTAGGTATGTTGGTATTGTGAATTGGAATTGCAAGGATTGAGGAATTAGCGATTAGAGAATTATAGCAATTCATTGGACAAGTCGACTTATTTGGAGTATAAGGCATGACTTGTTCAGAGTCTGTGCATAAGTCGACTTACGATTGTACAAGGCGACTTGTGCGTAGTAGGTGCATAAGGCGACTTATATCAGATAAGTCGACTTGTGCGAGGGCAGAAGACAAGGCGACTTGTATTATGATACAAGGTGACTTGTGTATGGGCAGGGGCATAAGGCGACTTGCATTCGTTGTAAGTCGACTTGTGGCATGCTCAGGTTGGATGATGGATGATTAAAAGGATTGATTCAATGTGATTGATGAAACCTAAATCATTCCATATAGTCCTGGCGACTATAATCCTTCAGCTTGGAGTCTAGAATTCGAAATCCCTCCTCGGAATATGAAAACTAACGCCTTCCATTAATATGGTAAGAACCAGAGTTCTTATAGGGCTGGGTTGTTGGGCAAACTCAAGCTCACTCTATACGGATATGTTCGAACCATGAAAATAAGATTTTCTGATTAATGGGTTGGTTTTCACTGGAAGCGTTGGTTTGTTGAGCAAACTCAAGGTCAACGTGGACAGAGGTGAAGTTGGGTAGTGTACATCGGGATGTACACGCATCAAGGAGTTGATAACCCAATGTAAGTGCACACATCAACAAGTTGATAGCACTGATCGATAGTTGTGTCTAAGATGTAATTGGTATATCTGATACCTCCCGAGATATAAGGTGGCTTGTTGGGCAAACCTAAGGTCATTCTCAATGTCGGTTATCGATGAGGCAATTGGTATGTCCGATACCTACCGATTGACCTAAGTTGTGGCTTGTTGGGCAAACCCAAAGTCACTCTTAGCAATGTCGGATATCGACCCACTAGGACTTTATGTCACCTTGTTTCTCTGGATTCGTAAAGAGAGTTATGGATTCTAGGAAACTAGTGGGAGCCATATGAATGTCATGCAAGTCCTTATGATCATGCAGGCATTTCTATTATATCATTCCTTCTCTCTATCACGTTTAGGTTGATTGAAGAAGTTTTTCAGTGTGAATTTTCGCTCTCTATTTTGGACCGAATTTTCTTGATCGGCTGAGGAATCTGAGAATTGTTCTCAGATCTGAGGAACTGGGATACGTCCTAGATGTTCCACTTCCAGATGCACCTGCTGTCGATGCTTCTGATGAGGATCAGAAAGCATATCGTAAGCATCTAAAGGACAGTGACATGGCTATTTGCATTATGCTTGCCTCGATGTCACCAGAGCTGCAGAAGCAGCACGAGTCCATGGATGCTCACACTATAGTATTTCATCTTAGGGAGCTGATGAGTAAGCTCGGTCTGAAAGGTTCGAGACCTCAAGGCTTCTCTTCATCACAAAGATGGCTCCAGGGACATCTGCTGTCCAGGTTTCCTTGAAGATGAATGGCTATATAGAGAGATTGGCTGTCTTAGGATTTGTAATGGATTATGAGTTAAGTATAGACTTGATTCGGTTGGATTGTCGGCACGGTTTTTCGCAGTCAGTGTTAAACTATCGATGAACCAAATATCCACAACAATTCTCGAATGATCAATCTGCTCAAGACAAATTGAAGCGAGCTATCAAGAAGGATAGCAATCAAGTCTAGTGGTGGATGCTTCTTCTTCGGTCCAAAGAAGAAAAGGGCCAAGAAACCAAATGGAAGTGCCATCAAGGAAAAACCAAAGCGCCCCAAAAGGATTTTTCTTTCATTGTGGCAAGACTCGCCACTAGAGGCGAAACTGTAAAGTCTATCTGGAGTTCCTGAAGTAGAAGAAGGCATCAGATGCCTCTACTCCTTCAAATATGTTTGTCATTGGGGTTAATACTGTTTCTGATCAAAACAAATGGGTATTTGATACGGTTGTGGCTCATACATATGAAATGATATGCGGGGCCTCGGGGACGATGATGTGACTCATAAAAGGAGAACTAGACCTTCGTGTAGATAATGCAAGAAGAGTTCTTTGCATTAGCCGAGACACTTATGTCTTGTCACCCCTAGTGAGCTTGTATTCAAATTGGATGATTGTCATTTTGTACCTATTTTAACAAAGAACATATTATCATTTCTTATTTCAATAGATTTGGTTTCCATTGGACTTTTAGTAGCAATGGTTGTTCTATTAGTTCAATGGAATGCTCTATGCCTTTGGTACATTATGCAATGGAATTGACATATTAGATATGTCATATCCGATTTTGAATGTCAATGACGCGAAAAGACATAATCGAGATAATTTAAAATCAACTTACTTATGGCATTGTCATTGGCCACATAAATGAGACACGCATCGCTAAGCTCCATAAGAGTGGCGGTTTAGGGTCATTTGATTATGAATCATATGACACATGCGAATCTTGTTTATTAGGCAAGATGACTAAGTTACCCTTCAAGGAAAGGGTGAGCAGTGATTGGAGTATTAGACCTAATACATTCAGATGTATGTGGTCCGATGTCCATCCATGCCAGAAGTGGTTGTCTTTACTTCATTACTTTTATCGGTGATTATTCACGATATGGGTACCTGTATCTAATGAGATACAAATCTGAAGCGTTTGAAAAGTTCAAATAATTCAGAAATGAAGTAGAAAACTAACTTGGTAAAAGTATGAATATATTACGATCTGATCGTGGTGGAAAATGCTTAGACCAACAGTTTTTGATTATCTCAGAGATAATGGGATTTTATCTCAGTACACTCCACCTTGCACGCCGCAGCATAATGGTGTGGCTGAAAGGAGATATCGAACCTTGTTAGACATGGTGCGATTAATGATAGATTTTACACGATTTTGGGGTATCGCCGAGACAAATTGTTTACTTGTTAAGCGAGTTAGTTAAAGATAGTTGATGTTACTCCATATGAGATGTGGATTAACGGAAAGCCCTATCTTTCTCAACTGAAAGTTTGGGGTTGTCCTGCTTATGTGAAGCGGACACAGTCAGATTAGCTTGATGCAAAATCTGACAAGTGTTTGTTCGTAGGATATCGTGGGATATCAATTCTACCTTGCTGAGAAACAAAAGTTGTATGTTTTACAGCATGCTGTTTTCTTAGAGAAAGAGTTTCTTTTATAAGAGGACAGTGGGAGCAAAGTTGAACTTGAGGAAGTTCAAGATGCTCGAACAAACGCAGATCAATCGCTGAACTCGCAATCGTAACTCATATAGATGAGGTAACATTCAACCTTCTATTACACAAGAATTTCAGAGGTCATGTAGGATACGCCTGCTTCTCGAGAGATATGGATTTCTCGTGAGGAATGAATGGCGTATTGCTCATACGAGATGATGAGTTTACTACCTATGAAGAGGTTCGAAAAGTTCGAGTCGAAAAATGGCTTTGTGCCATGAAATCAATGGATTCCATGTATGAAAACCAAGTTTGACTTTGGTTTGTTGCACCAAGGAATAAAGCCCATAGGGTGCACATGGGTTTTCAAGAAGAAACCGACATGGATGGTAATGTGATTACTTATAAAGCAAGGCTTGTGGCCAAAGGATTTCGTCGGAGACAAGGAGTTGACTATGACGAGACCTTGACTTCGTAATAATGCTTAAATCCATTCGGATACTCCTAGCCATTGTCGCTCATTATGATTATGAGATATGGCAAATGGATGTGAAGACGACTTTCTGAATGGAAATCTTCCAGGATGTGTATATGACACAACCAGAGGACTTCACCTCCTATAATGGCGAAATGGTATGCAAGCTTCGTAATTCCATGTATGGATTGAAGCAAGCATCCAGAGTTGGAATATCCGTTTGATGAGGTACTCAAAGAGTTTGGTTTCTCACAAAATTCGGATGTACATTGTGTGTATAAGAAGGTTCATGGAACCGCAATCGTATTCCTTGTGTTATAAGTAGATGACATATTAATACTAGGAAAACGATGTCTCTATGCTACAATCGTTAAGATTTGGTTGTCCAACCCTTTGCGATGAAAGACCTTGGTAAAGCAACTTATATCCTTGGGATAAAGATTTATAGAGATAGATCAAAGAAGTTGCTTGATCTTTCACAATCAACGTACATAGGTAAGATGCTAAAGAGGTTTAGCATGGAACAATGCTATGTACGAGACCCGATGTATTATATGCTCTAAGTGTTACGAGTAGATACTAATCGGATCCTGGTGAGGGTCACTGGGTGGCTGTCAAGAATATCCTCAAGTACTTGCGAAGCACTAAGGATGTTTTCTTGACATATGGAGATGAAAATCTCCAAGTGAACGGGCATACAAATGCCAGTTTTAATCTGATAAGGATGATTTTGAATCACGATTAGGTTATATACATTCACACTGAACGACCTGGCGGTCAGTTGGAAAGAGTTCCAATCCAGAGAGGACTGCTGATTCAACAACCGAGGCAGAGTACATTGCCGCATGAGATGCGCAGAGGAAGCAGTTTGGATCAATCCTAGCTGTGATGAGCCCATAGGATTGTATTGTGATACAATGGGGTTAGTGCGCAGGGAAAGGAACCAATGTCTCATCACTGATCCAGACTCGTACTCCGCCGATTCCATTTGATTCAGGAAATCATCGGTTGAGATGATGTCCTTATAGAGAGAATTCCCACATAGCAAAGTGTTGCTGATCCGATGACAAAGCCATTGTCACACGAGAATTGTGATTCTTATGTACTCGCTTTTGGTATTAGATACTAAGGCGATTGGCTTTAGGTCAAGTGGGAGATTTGTAAGTGTAAGTCGACTTATGCTTGCTCGGTACTGATAGGTCGCCTTGTTCACCAGTGTAAGTCGACTTATGGATGTCTAGTACCGTTAGATTGTTAGAGTAGTGCCCTAAAGGCAATCCCCTTCAGCGCGTTTTATTCAAAGTCGTGTACAGACTTTATGAATAAATAAAGAAAGGCATATTTCATTAATTTGATATTCATGAACAGTGTTTATGAATTGATTGGATCTTTAATCGAATTAATGAAGTCCATGATATATGACATAGCATGAAGAAAATTATGATGTGCTCATACTCCTGAGATTCCTATCATGTGCAATTATGTCAGTATCTAAATTCTCCCTAGTCATAGGATTAATGAGACTGGACATCATTAATCCGGATAGACTAGTACATGTCATATTCCTTGATTGGATCAAGCAGTGGATCTCGAAGCGTAAATATGAGATATTTAGAATTGACATGTGGATGCTTACTAGTGGTAGTAAGTTCATTGGATGACGCCATGAGATCATCACATGGATATCTTATCTAAGTGTCGGTGATAATCTCATCATAGCAATGGTGCAAGTATCCTTAGACTTGAGGTACTCAAGGATATCTTGGATCTTGATCACGTGCTTGACTCCATTCCTTGTTGCCTTCGGAGGTAACTCATAGGGTGGTGCTTGGAGTGCGACTTGAGGTATTGAAGATAATTGAGTAGCCAATAAAGGATTCACCACTTGGATTAGCGTAAGAGATACCCATGGCCTCTTGTCAGGATCATTACTAAGGCTGGCCAGCATATATGTCATGAAGAGTGTCTTCATTGACATATAGAGTAATGAGTCCCAGGACGAGAACTATTATCACTTGGGTTGGACTTGGTCTAGTGAGGGTTGACACTTTGACCATACTCATAACCAAGTGGGGTATAGGATGGTGAAAGGACGAATTGCACAGTAATTGTCTATGGAAGGGTTTGTGATCTGGTTCGTAATAAATACATCAAACCGATTACTTTCCGATCAATTGGGGGTCATGATGTGTTGCTAGATACCGCTCATGACTTGCTTAGATTAAGTGTTAATCTAAGTGGCCAACATAACCGGGAGCCTAAAGGGTCACACGCATAAGAGTGACTCAGAGAATCTGTAAAATAGTAATTGGACAGAGTTCCAATTATGGAGAGCATTAGGATTAAATGGATCCCAATGGGATTGGGATATGTCCCGATGAGATCGTGACATCAATATTTGTAAGAAAGGTTTTCGGAGCTATTTCAAACATCGGGTATGTGTAGGCGGTAGGACCAATTCCCAATTTGACTGGACCTCTTTAGCAATTATATATATGTTAATTAATTAATTAAGATTAATTAATTATATATATATAAAACATGATCTGCGTTGGTTTTAGGGAGAAGAGATAAAGCCATTGACTTTTCAAAGTTTGTTTATTTAATTAGTTAAATAAATGGATGGTAATGAAGCTTACACTTGGCAAACTCTTATGGATTCTTTTTAATTGTTAAAAATATATGTAAGAAGCTTGTCTTGATGAGTTACCGTCGATGATGCTAAGGTTTTGAAGAGAAGAATATTTCCTTAAGTGTTAAGGAAAGTTTGAATGGTGATTTCAAGTCTTCTTCTTCCTCAGTGTCATAGTTTCTCTTCTCCAAGCACAAAGACCAACGTTTTCTCAAGCTCTCCAGACGGTAGGTAGCTCTAGCGTGCTTTAACTGTTCTAGCTATTCCGGTCAAAGGGTTTGACTAGGTTATGTTTTCTGATCTCTGCGTGGATCACCTTTAGAGATAGTCTCTTTTGGCTATTTAGGTTGATGTCTTCATACCGACACCTGGATCCTGGGTTTCGGGAAAGTCCCGAGAACAAAAATTTTTGTTTTCCGCTGCCGGTACATGTGATGTACCTCCCAGGATTTTCCTACACAAGATACATTAAAACTCAAATCTCTTGCATTTACATGAAAACATAAGTTATTACAAAGCTTTAGAGGGCATTTTAGCCCTAATACATCAAAAGTATCAAAAGTAAAAAAAAAACAAACAAAGGTCATTTCTCCAAAATGCTATCTAAAGCCTTGGTTTCCAAAAGATGACTTCAAAGTTAAAATACGTAGGAGTAATGCCTCAATCCCGATGCGGATTACTCATTTTCTCGCTCGTCGCCTGTGGAGGGGAAAAGGGGTGTGAACTCGATGGCTCAGTGGGTAACAATTTAGTAACTAAGAATAAGCATGCAAAAATTCTTTAACAATTCTTTTCAAAGAAATTTTACCAAAATCATTTTTGCCATAAAGAAATCCTCGTCATTTTTCAATTGATCAAAACATTTACAAAAATCAACAATTACAAAGCATTGTCATATAAACACATAGGAGATGGTACGGGTGGATTGAAACGGAACGTACTACAAATTCCCGCGAAGTGGTCATGTGTAGTCGTGAACTTATAGGAGTCTGTGAGGACTCCAATGCCACTAGCGGGCAGGCGGGAGAAGCCTATGAATAGACAAGTGCACTTGACTCTTAAGGGACCACAACAAACCCATATAAACATGCATTTCACATAATTTACACATCATTGCCCAAAATGGCATTTTTCCGAAATCACATATTCTAATCTTTTTCACTTGACAAACAAATTTACAAATATTTTCACAAGGTATTTACATACAAAAGACACCTAAAACAAGTTTAAACCATCCCAAAGAGGAATAAATACAACATTGGTAAGTCATTGGAAAGCAATAAATAGCATTTATGGAAAAAAATTTAATATGCCTATTAACTCAATTATTAAATGTCACCCACCTTAATTCCAAAGAATTTTCATACTCTTACCTTAAAAATGACTCCCATGAAATTGCTTCTTGCTTCTAATGGAAACTTAAACCCTTCCTTTTCATTTTTCCCTCTTAAAGAACTCTCAATTTCTCTTTTCTAAAGCAAGAATCGACAAAGCCCTAATGACTTGGAATGTATTGCGGATGATTTTCAAGAGTGAGTTACGTGCCAGAAGTCCAAACGAAAGAGTTTGCAGATTTGATGGGCTTTAAAAGACTAACCATTTTTTATTTGTCAAACTCTTTTATTTTATTTTATTTTATTGCGCTTTAGGGTGTAAGACCTATTTAAACTCTTTTCGGCACTATTTTGAGGAGGCCGTTTTGAATAAACTTCTTTACTTGAGGATTCTCTCAATTGACTTTTAAGTTTCAGATTGAAACTTGTGTGTTTACGCTTTACTCGCTGCGTCAGTTGGTATCAGAGAACGGTCGATTCTGATGGCAGGAAGAGGAAGCGGTCGTTCTGGTGACGGTGATTGTAGAACTGAGGCGATAGGGGATGCTGATCTAAGGTTTCAAGCGTTGGAGTATCATATCAATGATATTAATGAGCAAATTGACCAACGTTTTCGGGAACTTGCTGATCAGATTACAAACCTGGCAATCGCGGGTACTAGGAATAGGAATGGTGGTAGGAATCGTGAGGAAGAACGACCTATCAACGAGCCTATTCTTGAAGAAGATTCAGATTCAGATGATGATACAGTAGGCCAATGATGGCGTGGACGTGGGAACCATGCTCGTAACAACCTTGACTACAGATTGAAGGTGGATATCTCTTATTTCTACGGCAGCATGAATATTGAAGATTTATTAGATTGGCTTACAGAGGTAGAAAGATTCTTTGACTACATGGACATCCCAGAGGAAAAGAAGGTTAAGGTGGTTGCTTGCCGACTGAAAAGTGGGGCATCCACTTGGTAGGAGAGAGTTCAAGAACGAAGAGTTCGTGTTGGAAAAAGAAAAATCACTAGCTGGGAGAAGATGAAGAGGTTGCTTAGGGCATAATACCTTCCTCCTGATTATGAGCAACTTTTGTTCCAACAGTATCAGAGGTGTCGTCAAGGCAACAGGACCGTGAATGAGTACACTGTCGAGTTTATGAGGTTGGCTCAACGTAACAATCTAAGGGAGATAGAGGATCAACAGGTTGCAAGGTTTTTAGGTGGATTAAAGCCAGCGATTGAAGAAAAGATTGGTGTACAGGTTTTAAGGTCCTTGACGGAAGCCAAAAATATAGCTTTGAGGGCTGAGATGATGCTACAGGAGAAGAGTAGATCTGGGGATTCCTCTCGTAGAAGCTATAATGAGTACTCCAGAGCATCTTTTGAAAAGAATAAAAGTGCGCAAAAGGATGATGCACAAAAGGAGAAAAAGGCCATAGATAAGTAGAAGGATGATGGGCAGAAAGAACAGCCACGAGGCAATAATCCATATGCTAAAACAATCCCGGGTAAATGTTTCAAGTGTAATCAGCAAGGGCATAGATCCAGTGACTGTCCTCGCAGAAGAACCATCAATATGGTTTATCAAGAGGAGGATGAAGTAGTCTACAAACCAGATGGTGAAGATGATGAGTATGAAACAGAGGACGATGATTTTGCAAGAAATTATGTTGTGAGAAAATTGATGCTGACTTCTAAGCCGGAAGAACACTCACAGCGACATAAGTTGTTTCGAAGTAGGTGCACTATTAATGGTAGATTTTTTAATATTATCATTGATAGTGGTAGCTGTGAAAATATAGTAGGCAGGGATGCTGTCGAGAATCTGGGACTACGAGTTGAGAAGCACCCACATCCATACAAAATTGGATGGATTCGACCTGGTGAGGAAATTGAAGTGACGGAGCGCTGTAAGATTCCTTTCTCTATCGGCAAATATTCTGATGAAGTTTACTGAGATATTGTTGATATGGATGCTTGTCACATGCTTCTCGGTAGACCTTGGCAGTTTGATGTTAACGCCCAACATGCTGGGAGAGATAACATCTATAAGGTGGAGAAAGGTGGAGTTAAATTTACCTTGCTGCCAACGAAAGAGAGAGGTCGTGCCAAAGCTTCTAAAGTGGAGGGACGAACCCTTTTTACAGTTTCCACTACAGTGAAGGAGTTTGAAGCTGAGTTGAGGGAGAAAAAAGAAGTGCATGCTATAGTTGTCAAACATGTATTATTGGCTAGTGAAGAAGAGAAGAATACAGTACAAATTCCTGAGGCTGTGAAACCCTTGCTAACAGAATTTGGTGATTTGATGCCAGAGGAATTACCACCTGGGTTGCCACCTTTACGGGATATTCAACATCAAATTGATCTGATTCCTGGTGCTAGTCTGCCTAATCTGTCTCACTATAGAATGAGCCCTAAGGAGAGTGAAATTCTGAAGGAGAAGGTAGAGGATTTGTTGCAGAAAGGGTACATCCAGGAAAGCCTAAGTCCATGCGCAGTGCCTGCTTTATTAACTCCAAAGAAAGATGGCAGTTGGAGGATGTGTGTAGATAGCAGGGCAATTAATAAGATTACAGTCAGGTATAAGTTCCCTATCCCGAGGCTGGATGACATATTGGACAGATTTTATGGGGCTAAAGTGTTTTCCAAGCTCAATTTGTAGAATGGCTTTCACCAGATTCGAATTAGGCTGGGTGATGAGTGGAAGACAACGTTTAAAACAAAGGAAGGTTTGTATGAGTGGCTTGTTATGCCATTCGGATTATCAAATGCGCCAAGTACTTTCATGCGGCTTATGAACCAGGTACTCAAGAAATTTATTGGCAGATTTGTTGTTGTCTATTTTGATGACATTTTGATCTATAGTGGTTCAGAAAATGAGCACTTGCAGCATTTGCATGAAGTGTTAGGAGCTTCGAGAGAAAATAAGCTCTATGTAAATATGAAGAAGTGCATCTTCATGACAAGCCATCTTTTGTTTTTGGGCTTTATGGTTGGCGCTGATGGGGTTAAAATTGATGAGGAGAAGGTTCGGGCAATTAAAGAATGGCCTACACTGAAGACTGTCAGAGAAGTCAGAAGTTTCCATGGTCTGGTTACATTTTATAGGTGTTTCATTAGAAATTTCAGTACAATTGCAGCATCGATCACGGAGTGTTTGAAGAAAGGGAAATTTCAATGGGGTGCGGAAGCAAATTCCAGTTTTGCTGAATTGAAGGGGAAACTGTATACTGCTCCAGTTTTAGCATTACCAGATTTCGACAAGTTATTTGAGGTGGAATGTGACGCCTGCGGATTCGGAATTGGGGCTGTGTTATCACAAGAGAAGAGGCCGATAGCCTTTTTTAGTGAGAAGCTCAGTGATGCAAGATGAAAGTGGTCCACTTACGACAAAGAATTCTATTCCATTGTGCGAGCTTTGAGGCATTGGGAGCACTATCTGGTCGGTAAAGAATTTGTTTTATATTCTGATCATGAAGCTTTGAAGTATTTGAGCAGTCAGAAAAGGATTAGTAGTGATATACATGCTAGGTGGACCCAATTTTTACAAAAATTCCCTTTTAAACTTATTCATAAATCAGGGGTGCATAATAAAGTTGCAGATGCTTTGAGCAGGCATGCAGATTTGTTGATGACTCTGAAAAACTGCAATTATAGGTTTTGATGAGTTGAAGGGATTATACGAAACTGATGATGATTTCGGAGCTGTTTGGGAAAGGTGTTCAAAGAACCAAGCTGAAGAGGATTTTCATGTTACAGATGGCTTTCTTTTCAAGGGAGATCAACTTTGTATTCCCAATTCTTCCTTGAGGGAGAAGGTAATTCGTGACTTGCATGGTGGAGGTCTAGCTGGACACCTTGGCAGAGACAAAACCTTTGCTGCTATTCGAGAGAGGTTCTTTTGGCCAAGAATGCGCAGGGATGTTTACAGTATGGTGAAGCGTTGTTATGTGTGTCAAACTTCAAAGGGGCAGTCACAGAATACAGGTTTGTACATGCCTTTACCTGTTCTTGATAGTATTTAGAAGGATTTGTCCATGGATTTCGTGTTAGACCTTCCACGGACACAAAGAGGTTGGGATTCTGTGTTTGTAGTTGTGGATAGGTTCTCAAAGATGGCGCATTTTATTCCCTGCAGGAAGACTTCAGATGCTTCAAATATTGCCCGATTGTTCTTTAGGGAGGTGGTGCGTTTACATGAAGCTCCTAAAACCATCACTTCGGACCGAGATAGTAAGTTCCTCGGGCATTTTTGGAGGACTTTGTGGAGGTTGTTTGATTCGACATTAAATTTTAGTAGTATAGCTCATCCACAAAAAGATGGTCAAACAAAAGTGGTGAATAGAACTCTGGGAAATTTGATCAGGAGCATTTGTGGTGATAGACCAAAGCAGTGGGATTTTGCATTAGCTCAGGTAGAGTTTGCATATAATAATGCAGTCCACAGTTCAACAGGGAGATCACCTTTTTCCATTGTTTATACTAAGGTTCCTAAGCATGTTATTGACCTAAATGATCTACCTAATGTTGCTATTAAAAGTGCCGCTGCAGAGAAGATGGCGAATGATTGGCAGGCTGTTCATGCTGAGGTTAAGCAGAAGCTGGAGGAGTCTAATGCAAAGTACAAGAAGGCAGCTGATCAGCATCGCAAGAAGCAGGTTTTTGCTGTGGGCGATGAGGTCATGGTATTTTTGCGAAGAGAAAGGTTTCCAGTGGGCATTTATAGCAAGCTACAGCCGAAGAAGTATGGTCTGTACCAGGTTCTGAAGAAGATCAATGACAATGCTTATGTGGTGGGACTTCCTGATAGTATGGGGATCTCCAAAACATTTAATGTAGAAGACATCTACAAGTACTACCCATCCGATGAGCCGTTATATCCTGATGATGCTGTTAACTTGAGGTCAAGTTTTTCTCAAGTGCAGGCGACTGACGTGGAATGTATTGCGGATGATTTTCAAGAGTGGGTTACGTGCCAGAAGTCCAAACGAAAGAGTTTGTAGATTTGATGGGCTTTAAAAGACTAACCATTTTTTATTTGTCAAACTCTTTTATTTTATTTTATTGCGCTTTAGGGTTTAAGACCTATTTAAACTCTTTTCGGCACTATTTTGAGGAGGCCGTTTTGAATAAACTTCTTTACTTGAGGATTCTCTCAATTGACTTTTAAGTTTCAGATTGAAACTTGTGTGTTTACGCTTTACTCGTTGCGTCACCTAATCTCCTTTTCTTCTTCTTCTTCTCACTCCACTGAAGCTCTCCCTTTCTTTTCTTTGTAAGTGTCGTAAGTCTCCTTCTAAAAGACTTAGCCAACTTGTTACTTAATTTAAAAAAACTAAGTCTAAAACTACGTAGTTTCATTTATCATCTCTTCTTTTACTTGTAAATTTCTTGACCTTCCTTCATTTAGACGACCCTAAGCCTTTAGATTCCTTCCTTCTTTTTTTATGATACAAGAAAGACTAAATTGCCCCTCCTTATTAGCCTTATACTTTAAAAACCTAAGAGATCTACCTAAAATGCCCCCAAACCATCTTATTCCTTTAATTTCTAACTCCATACTAACTCTTATTTTAACTTAATCCCTCCTTTTTATTCCATCCACCTAAGCATTTAAAACATCAAATTATTCTAACTAAAGGGAATTAGGCAAACTAAACCTCAAAATAAAATAAACATGCTTATTTAATAAGAAAGAGCAAATGGGACCCAACAATTATGGTTTAGACTGTAGTGTTGCGATTTATCTCCGTGTAAATCAAAGAGTTTACTTCCAGAAAATGATGAGTTTCATATCATGATAGTAGTTGACTATCGATAATGGCACTATTGAATGAATCTAGAATCAAGTATGTTTTTAAAGAATAAAGTAGGTCTTTACTTTAATCTTAAAACGTACATCCTAGCATTTTTTATTGCGAACCAAATCTTGTTAAGTGGTGAACTCATATGTGTTTCATTATAATTCCTGATATGATCAGAATGGATTTTTACATATTATCAATTCAGTGTCTGCATGTTAGAATTATTAATTAAAATATGTATCAAGGAACATTCACTCAGATAAAGAGTTTATAGTGATATCATCACTTCTAGATTTTTTACGGATGTTGGTAATTAAACTGGATCCAATAGTTTGTTAGACTAGCTATCTATCAAGTTTTAAGAGATCTTGAGTGTTAATCACCATATAGAGTAAAACAGGAAATCTAAATGGAAAAACAAACATAAGGGTAAAAAAAGTAATTTTACCCTTTATTGTGTGGATGGCTATAATATGGTTCATAATAGAGTTTGCAATTAGAGATCTTGTTTGAAACATGTATTCTCATAATATTTAGTAATTCAAAAGTTCAACTAATTGTGTTTAATGGAATGACATTTGGTTAATAAGCAGGAATTAATTATAATGAGATTAAATTAGTTCCGAGCTTATTGGAGCTTAAACTATATAAGTCCAATTAGATTCCCCACTTGGCTTCTAAGAAGGTTATCAAGCAAAGTAAGAAATATAAATAAAGGTTTTAATGCCTATAATTGAATGTTGGGAATACTTTAGTTAATTGTTAATTAGAAGCCCAAATGAACATTTTATATTAGGCTTGACTTTAGTTTGATTTGAATAATTAAATTGTGATTCGATGCCTTTAGTACTTACCTTTGGAGGTTAAATCAAAATTTTAATTCCAAGGATTGCAATATAGTATGCAACCTCAAGTCATCTTACTTAATTGGAACCTAATGAAATGAACCTAATCTAGCTTAAATGTCATGAAATGCAAACTAAAGTAGTTAGGATTGGGGTTTTGATTCTTTTGGAAAACTAACAAAATTGAACGAATTGTAAGAGAAATATGTACAAAGTTTTTTTAAAAGTATTTTGGGAATAAAAATTTGAAAGTTAAAAACAATGATCAAATTTGATCAAATCCTCTTGAAAAATGAGCTTTAGCTATCATAGCTCGACATGAATCTTGGTGAGAGTGAAAATCACTAAGTTTCAAATGATAAACCTTAAAGAACTCTTTAAGTCCAAGGTTTTAATCAATGAACTCCATTTCTTAAAACCTTATTGAATGCATCTTAGTGTGTCCAATGGGTAAGTCAATGTAAATGGTCTTTTTAGGATCTAGCATCATCTCAATATCAAACACAACTAAGTAGATAAAAGAGACTTAACAAAATCACAAAAAGACATAAATGAGACTTCTTATATTAAAGCTCCAAGTTCTAAATCAACAAACCCAATAACACATTAAATGTTCAACACTTGATTAAACTCTAATCAAGAAAATTCAACTACAAACTACAAATCCTAAATTTAGGAGTTTATAACAATGCAGCTAAATATGATTAAACTACTCCCCTTTTAAGCCTATTGAACTCCAGCCATTGCTACATCTTCAAGAGGAAAAGGTGCTTAGCCAATCATTGATTTGGGAGAACTCACAACAGGAAACCCACCAGAAGCACCCATGGTAGCAACTGTTGATGAAGGAATTGATGATGAAAATGGAGGAGAGGTGAACATGGATGTTCAAAGTTGAGAGAGAGGTAGATGTGATGAATATGAGCTGCGTGTGTGTTCCTTGTCGGCTTTTAACCTAATTTGGTAGGTTTTTAAAAGAAAGATGATTTGAGTAGGGTTGCACAGTGGGTAAATTTCTAAAAAAGGTTCAGGTATTCTAAGGTTCGCAGCTGCGAATTTTTGGTTTTTCTTTATTGTTGGTTCCTTCACCACCGCGAAAGAATTAATTTTCACTGCAGTGAGCTTTTCCTGAAAGTTCAATCTAGAATTCTTCGTATTTCGTCGCGACCACAGATCCCTTTCGCTACGACGAACTTCCTGTTGCGACTGTTCACTTGTTGACTTCACTTCAGCCTTTATTGACTCTACATCTTCTTCTTGAGTCTCCTACAATGAACAATGATAGTTTGCAGCATCAATTGTTCTCAAAAAATTAATTAGTGCAATTAATACTGATTTGTGACAATTTTTTCTCTCAAACTACATAAAATAAAAATACACACTCAAGAGTCAATTTAAGCATAAAATATAGGAATAGGAGTCAAAAAGTGTAGTAAAAGTTATGAAAATGTCGCCAATATATATAATAAACTTGGACTCAATCAAATTCCCCCATACTTGAACCTTTGTACTCCTGGACAAAGTTTATAAGAGTCAAAGAGACTCAAGTGCAAAAGAAAAATTCCAACCATGCTTAAAATAAGAGTAGGAAATTGGAAAAAATCACTTTCTCATAAATCAATCAAAGCAAACTGAAAGAGTGCCAAGAAAACAAACACTATAAGAATTTAGTCCAAAAGATTGAGCAAAAGAGATTTCACTCAAGGCAAGGTGTTTGCTCTCATCTCACTTCTTTTTGGGATAATTTCACTATAAAATCTGCTTAGTACATTCTCTACCACAAGCTTGTGATAGTTCTACCTCTCCACTACAAGAACTATAATCTTAAAAATCAAGAGGACTTTTCAAGGTTGTAATGCACAGAAGGCTAGATGAAATGGATGGACGAAGAAAAAATATGAGTACATGCACTACAATTATGACATAGATGTCAATAGTAAGACAATATTTATAGAAATGACAACATAATTTATTTTTTAACCTTGTTTTTCATTCTATTGAGAATATTTTCTTTTGAGAGCATATATATATATTTCATTTTGGAAATTGTTCTCTTTCTTTCTTTTCTTTTTTTAATTGGCTTTTCTCAATAACTAATTTCTTGAGATAACTAGAAGCAAATGTGAAATAAACTATTGACACATAAGAAGTGTAGGAAAATCCCAGGAGGTACATCACATGTACCGACAGCGAAAAACAAAAATTTTGTTCGGGACTTTCCGAATCCTGGGATCAGTATCCGTATGAAGACATCAACCTAAATAGCCAAAAGAGACTATCTCTAAAGGTGATCCACGCAGAGATCGAAAACCTAACGAAGTCAAACCCTTTGACCGGGAATAGCTAGAACAGTTAAAGGTCGCTAGACCTACCTACATCTGGAGAGTGAAGGAAGCGTTGAACCCTTGTGCTTGGAGAAGAGATAAAGCGATGATGCTTAAGGAGGAAGAATTGAAAACCATTTTCAAAGGAAAACTTAACACTTAAGTTTCCAACTCTTCCAACCCATAAGCAAAACCGTCGACCATCTCCTTACAGAGAGCCTTCTTACATTGATTTTAACACTTAAAAATCAATCCATAAAACTTACATATGGATGATTTATGGCCATTCATTTATAAATGAATTAAACTAATAAGCTTTGAAAAGTCAAAGCTTATCATCCTTTTCCCAAAACCAACGTGCACAAGCTTATATATATATATATATTATTAATTAATTAATTACTTAATTAATTAACATATATATAATTACTAAGAGGTCGATCAAGCTGGGGTGGTCCCACTGCCTCTCGGCCCCGATCAAAAAACACTCCTAAACCTTTCTTAGCAATATTGATGTCGTGATCTCATGGGACATATCCCAATCTCATCGGGATCCATTTAATCCTAATGCTCTCCATAATTGGAACTCTGTCCAATTACTATTTCTGATTCTCTGAAACACTCTTATGCGTGTGACCCTTTAGGTTCCGGTTATGTTGGCCACTTAGATTAACACTTAATCTAAGCAAGTCATGAGCGGTATCTAGCAACACATCATGACCCCAATTGATCGGAAAGTAATCGGTTTGATGAATTCATCACGAACGGATCACGAACCCTTCCATGAACAATTACCGTGCAATTCGTCCTTTCACCATCCTATACCCCACTTGGTTATGAGTATGGTCAAAGTGTCAACTCTCACTAGACCGAGTCTAGCCCAGTGATATCGGTTCTCGTCACGGGACTCATTACTTTATATGTCAATGAAGACACTCTTCATGACATACATCTTGCTTGACCTTAGTAATGATCCGACAAGAGGCTACGGGTATCTCTTACGCTAATCCGAAGTGGTGAATCCTTTATTGGCTACTCAATTATCTTCGAATACCTCAAACTGTACCCAAGCACCACCCTATGAGTTACCTCTGGAAGGCAACAAGGAATGGAGTCAAAGCACAGGATCAGTATCCAAGATATCCTTGAGTACCTCAAGTCTAAGGATACTTGCACAATTGCTATGATGAGATTATCATTGACACTTAGATAAGATATCCATGTGATGATCTCATGGCAGGTCATCCAATGAACTTACTACCGCTAGTAAGCATCCACATGTCAATTCTAAATATCTCATATTTACGTTTACGAGATCCACCGCTTGATCCAATCAAGGAATATGACATGTGCTAGTTTATCCGGATTAATGATGTCGGTCTCATTAATCCTATGACTAGGAGAATTTGAATCTTGACATAATTGCACATGATAGGAATCTCGGTAGTATGATCACATCATAATTTCCTTCATGCTATGTCATATATCATGGACTTCATTAATTGATTAAAGATCAATCAATTCATAAACAATGTTTATGAATATCAAATTAATGAATAATGCCTTTTCTTTATTTATTCATAAAGTCCGCTACGACTTTGAATAAAAGCGCTAAAGGGATTGCCTTTAGGCACAAATAAACGATACCAACCTTGAACAAGTCGACTTATCCAATGAACAAGTCGACTTATCGGTACCGAACATGTGTAAGTCGACTTACACATGGTACAAGTCGACTTATCACTTACAAATCTCCCACTTGACCTAAAGCCAATCGCCTTAGTATCTAATACCAAAAGCGAGTCCATGAGAATCACAATTCTCCTGTGACAATGGCTTTGTCAACGAAATAGCAACACTTTGCTCTGTGGGAATTCTCTCTATCAGGATATCATCTCGACTAATGATCTCCCAAATCGGCGAAGTATGAGTTCGGATTGTCGATAAGACCTTGGTTCCTTTGCCTGCGCACTAGCCCCATTGTATCACAATACAATCCTATGGGCCCATCACAGCTAGGGACCAGATCAAGTTCAGTAATGAACTTCTTGATCCAAACCGCTTCCTTGCGCATCTCATGCGGCAATATACTCTGCCTTGGTTGATGAATCAGCAGTCCTCTCTTGTTTGGAACTTTTCCAATTGACCGCCACGCTATTCAGTGTGAATGTCTATAACCTGATTGTGATTCAGAATCATCCTTATCAGATTAAATACTTGCATCTGAATGCTCGCTCATTTGGAGATTTCCATCTCCATGGATCAAGAAAACATCCTTAGTGCTTCACAAGTACTTGAGGATATTCTTGACTGCCACCCAGTGACCCTCACCAGGATCCGATTGGTATCTGCTTGTAACGCTTAGAGCATATGATACATCGGGCCTCGTACATAGTATTGTTCCATGCTAAACCTCTTTAGCATCTCATCTATGTACGATGATTGTGAAAGACCAAGCAACCTTTTGATTTATCTCTATAAAGCTATATCCCTAGGATATAAGTTGCTTCACCAAGGTCTTTCATCGCAAATTGATTGGACAACCAAATTTTAACTGATTGTAGCATAGAGACATCATTTCCTAGTAACAGTATGTCATCTACATACAACACAAGGAATACGATTGCAGTCCCATTAACCTTCTTATACACACAATGTAAATCCGAATTTTGTGAGAAATCAAACTCTTTGAGTACCTCATCAAAACGGATAATCCAACTCCTGGATGCTTGCTTCAATCCAAACATGGATTTCTGAAGCTTGCATACCTTTTCGCCATCGATGGAAGTGAAGCCCTCAGGTTGTGTCATACACATCCTCGGGTAGATTTCCTCTCAGGAAAGCTGTCTTCCCATCCATTTGCCATATCTCATAATCATAATGAGTGTCAATGGCTAGGAGTATCCTAATGGATTTAAGCATTGCTACGGGGCTGAAGGTTTTGTCATAGTCAACTCTTTGTCTGTGACGAAATCCTTTAACCAGAAGCATTGCTTTATAGGTAATCAAATTACCATCCATGTCGGTTTTCTTCTCGAAAACTCCTTTGCACCCTGTGGGTTTTATCCCTTCAGGTGTAACAACCAAAGTCCATACTTGGTTTTCATACATGGAATCCATTTTAGATTTCATGGCACAAAGTCATGTTCCAGACTCTGAACTTTTCAGAACCTCTTCATAGGTAGTAAGCTCATCATCTCGTATGAGCAATACGCCATTCTGTTCCTCACGAGAAATCCATATCTCTCAGGAACAGAGCGTATCTTACATAACCTACGAAATTCGTGTGTAGTAGAAGGTTGAACTGTTACCTCATCTATATGAGTGACAGTTTCAGGTTTAGGCAGTTGATCTATGTTTGTTCGAAAATCTTGAACTTCTCCAAGTTCAACTTTGCTCCCACTGTCCTCTTGTAAAAGAAACTCTTTCTTTGAGAAAACAGCATGCTTGGAAACAAACAACTTTTGTTCCTAAGCAAGGTAGAATTGATATTCCACGAACAAACACTTGTCAGCTTTTGCATCAAGCTAATCTGACTATGTCCGCTTCACGTAAGCAGGACAATCCCAAACTTTCAGATGAGAAAGATAGGGCTTTCAGTTAGTCCACATCTCATATGGAGTAACATCAACTGTCTTTAATGGAACTCTGTTTAACAAGTAAACAAATTGTCTCGAAAGATACCCCAAAAGCTGCAAAACCTATCATCAATCGCACCATGTCTAACAAGGTTCGATTTCTCCTTTCAGCCACACCATTGTGCTGCGGCGTGTAAGGTGGAGTATACTGAGATAAAATCCCATTATCTCTGAGATAATCCAAAACTGTTGGTGTAAGCATTTTCCACCACGATCAGATCGTAATGTATTTATACTTTTACCAAGTTAGTTTTCTACTTCATTTCTGAATTATTTGAACATTTCAAACGTTTCAGATTTGTATCTCATCAGATACAGATACCTATATCGTGAATAATCACCGATAAAAGTAATGAAGTAAAAACAACCACTTATGGCATGGATGGACATCGGACCACATACATCCGAATGTATTAGGTCTAATATTCCATTCACTCGTTCACCCTTTCCTTTAAAGGATAACTTAGTCATCTTGCCTAATAAACAAGATTCGCATGTGTCATATGATTCATAATCAAATGAACCTAAACATCCACTCTTATGGAGCTTAGCGACGCGTGTCTCATTTATATGGCCGTCGACAATGCCATAAGTAAGTTGATTTTAAATTATCTCGATTATGTCTTTCGCGTCATTGACATTCATAATGGATATGACATATCTCATATGTCAATTCAATTGCATAATGTACCGATACCATAGAGCATTCCATTGCAACTAATATAACAACCATTGTTACTAAAAGTCCAATGGAAACCAGCTCTAATTAAACATAAAACATACAATATGTTCTTTGTTTAAAACAGGTACAAAATGTCAATCATCCAATTTGAATATAAGCCCACTAGGAGTGACAAGACATAAGTGTCTCACGGCTAATGTAGCAACTCTTGCTGCATTACCTACGAAGGTCTAGTTCTCCTTTTATGAGTCATCTCATCGCTCACGAGGCCCTGCATATCATTTCATATGTATGAGCCACAACCGGTATCTAATACCGATATGTTTGGATCAGGAATAGTATTAACCTTAATGACAAACATATTTGAAGAAGTAGAGGCATCTGATGCCTTTTACTGCTTCAAGGACTCCAGATAGATTTTACAGTTTCGCCTTTAGTGGCCAGTCTTGCCACATTGAAAGCAAAAACCTTTTGGGGCAGTTTCTTTGGTTTTTCCTTGATGGCACTTCCCTTTGGTTTCTTGTCCTTTTTCTTCCTTGAACTAGAAGAAGAAGCATCCACCATTAGCATTTGCTATCTCTCTTGATAGCTCGCTTTCTTTGTCTTGAAAGCAGATTGATCACTCGAGAATTGTTGTGGATATTTGGTTTATCCGATAGTTTATCACAAACTGTGAATAACCATCAGACAATCCAACTAGAATTAAGTCTCTACTTAACTCATAATCCATTACAAATCCTAAGATGGCCAATCTCTCAATATAGCCATTCATCTTCGGGCATCTTGCATGCCAGATATCCACGAGCCATCTTTAATGGTGAAGAGAAGCCTTGAGGTCTCGAACCTTTCAGACCGAGCTTACTCATCAAACAGCTCCCTAAGATGAAATACTATAGAGTGAGCATCCATGGACTCGTGCTGCTACTGCAGCTCTGGTGACATCAAGACAAGCATAAAGCAAGTATCCATATCACTGTCCTTTAGATGCTTACAATATGCTTTCTGATCCTTATCAGAAGCATCGACAGCAGGTGCAAATGGAAGTGGAACATCTAGGACGTATCCCAGTTCCTCAGATCTAAGAACAATTCTCAGATTCCTCAGCCAATCAAGAAAATCGGTCAAGAAAGGAGAGCATAAATTCACACTGAAAGACTTCTTCAATCAACCTAGCGCGATAGAGAGAAGGAATGATAGAATAGAATTGCCTGCATGATCATAAGGACTTGCATGATATGCATATGGCTCCCACTAGTTTCCTAGAATCCATAACCCTCTTTACGAATCCAGAGAAACAAAGTGACATTATGTCCTAGTGGGTCGATATCCGACATTGCTAAGAGTGACCTTGGGTTTACCCAATAAGCCACAACTTAGGTCAATCGGTAGGTATCGGTCATACCAATTGTATCATCGATAACCGACATTAAGAATGACCTTGGGTTTACTCAACAAGCCACCTTATGTCTCGGGAGGTATCAGATATACCAATTACATCTTAGACACAACTATCGATCAGTGCTATCAACTTGTTGATGTATGCACTTATATTGGGTATCAACTCTTTGATGCGCATACATCTGATGTATGCTACCCAACTTCGCCTCTGTCCACGTTGACCTTGAGGTTAGCTCAACAAATCAACGCTTCTAGGAAAACCGACCCATTAATCCAAAAATCTCATCTTCATGGTTCGAACATATTCGTATAGAGTGAGCTTGAGGTTAGCTCAACAACCCAACCCTATAAAAACTCTGGTTCTTTCCATATTAATGGAAGGGGATAGTTTTCATATACCGAGGAGGGATTTCGAAATTCTCGACTCCAAGCTGAAGGATCATAGTTGCTAGGACTATTTGGAATGATTTAGGTTTCATCAATCACATTGAATCAATCCTTATAATCATCCAACATCCCACCTATGCATGCCACAAGTCGACTTTCATCAAATGCAAGTCGACTTATGCTTCTGCCCACACACAAGTCGACTTGTATGACACAAGTCGACTTATGTCATCTGCCCATGAACAAGTCGACTTACAAGGTACTACAAGTCGACTTATACTGAGATCTTGAACAAGTCGACTTATTCTTCAAACAAGTCGACTTATCCAGAAAACAAGTCGACTTATGTCCCATATAAGTCGACTTATCCAGAAAACAAGTCGACTTATCCAGGAAATTTTGCTAAAATCTCTAATCGGCTAATTCCTCAATCCATGCAATTCCAATTCACAATACCATTATACCTAGGGTAATATCTGTAAGTTGATGTATCAATGAACAATTCATTGAACCATGAAAGCCTTATATGGTCAAACCATATATGAAAAGCTTGAAATGAGTCAAAACTCATTAATTTCCAAACAATTTAGGAACACCCAAATTATCATCCTAAGCATCTCTAGCTAGCACATACATTATCAAATTTACTTCGGCACTTGTCACAAAAAATATGACGGTCAAAACAAACAAGATAATGCAATATACTAACGAGACACAAATGTGACCAATTCGGCATTCAAAAATTCTTGGAAAAGCAACTTCAAGCAATTCAGTTTGGCAATCATACTACATCAAGATAACACATTTTTAATCACATTAAAAATGGTTCAAGGCATTGGAACTGAAAAAGCACACTCAATCAAGCCAAGCAAAACAGTCCCAACAATTTTCACAAAACTGTCCAGTTCTGTACATTGCTCGAAATGATCAATGAAACAATTTCAATAAATTCTGAGAAAATTATATAGGTTAGTACATGTTCAGAACATGCTACATGAAGTTTTTCAGGATTTTAGGCCATCAAAAACTCAGTCAACCTAAATAACAAAACCGATTCAAAATCTGTGTTCATCAGCACAGTAATTCCCAACAGCATAGAATAAAATCGTGAATAAATATCCAATCACCTTGAAATCCAATTTCCATGCTCCCAGACATTCACCAACATCTTAGAGACATGTAGGTGAAGGAAAATCCGAAAAAACATTTTTCTAGAATTTATTCTCGATTTTATACTCATGCCTGTTCCAGAATCATTTCACAAAACAGCATCTGTAACCTTAGGGAATTAATTAGCAAAACTATATCAAATCAAATCGATAAATTCTCAAATTTCATAGACATATTCTCTAACATGTTATGAACAATTCTGGGCAGAAAAATTTCGAAAAGCATATCACAATATAAATTCGAAAATTGGACAGCAAGCATGCATCAACAGAAAATTCCATTAGGGTTTCTGATCTCGCTTAGGTTTTAACTTCATACGGGATACCAGACTCTCTGATACCACTGTAGGAAAATCCCGGGAGGTACATCACATGTACCGGCAGCGGAAAACAAAAATTTTTGTTCCCGGGACTTTCCCGAATCCCAGGATCCAGGTATCCGTATGAAGACATCAACCTAAATAGCCAAAAGAGACTATCTCTAAAGGTGATCCACGCAGAGATCAGAAAACCTAACCGAGTCAAACCCCTTTGACCTGGGAATAGCTAGAAAAGATTAAAGGCTGCTAGACCCTACCTCTGTCCTGGAGAGCTGAAGGAAACGTTGAACCCTTGTGCTTGGAGAAGAGAGAAAACGATGATGCTTAAGGAGGAAGAATTGAAAAACCATTTTTCAAAGGAAAACTTAACACTTAAGTTTCCAACTCTTCCAACCCATAAGCAAAACCGTCGACCATCTCCTTACAGAGAGCCTTCTTACATTGATTTTTAACACTTAAAAATCAATCCATAAGAAGCTTACATATGGATGATTTATGGCCATTCATTTATAAATGAATTAAACTAATAAGCTTTGAAAAGTCAAAGCTTATCATCCTTTTCCCAAAACCAACGTGCACAAGCTTATATATATATATATATTAATTAATTAATTACTTAATTAATTAACATATATATAATTACTAAGAGGTCGATCAAGCTGGGTCGGTCCTACGGCCTCTAGGGCCCCGTCTTTGAAACGACTCTAAACCTTTCTTAGCAATATTGATGTCGCGATCTCATCGGGACATATCCCAATCTCATCGGGATTAATTTAATCCTAATGCTCTCCATAATTGGAACTCTGTCCAATTATTATTTTACAGATTCTCTGAAACACTCTTATCGTGTGACCCTTTAGGTTCCGGTTATGTTGCCACTTAGATTAACACTTAATCTAAGCAAGTCATGAGCGGTATCTAGCAACACATCATGACCCCAATTGACCGGAAAGTAATCGGTTTGATGAATTCATCACGAACCGGATCACGAACCCTTCCATAGACAATTACCGTGCAATTAGTCCTTTCACCATCCTATACCCCACTTGGTTATGAGTATGGTCAAAGTGTCAACTCTCACTAGACCGAGTCTAGCCCAGTGATATCGGTTCTAGATCACGGGACTCATTACTTTATATGTCAATGAAGACACTCTTCATGACATACATGCCGACCTTAGTAATGATCCCGACAAGAGGCTACGGGTATCTCTTACGCTAATCCGAAGTGGTGAATCCTTTATTGGCTACTCAATTATCTTGAATACCTCAAACTGTACCCAAGCACCACCCTATGAGTTACCTCCGAAGGCAACAAGGAATGGAGTCAAAGCAGGATCGGTATTCAAGATATCCTTGAGTACCTCAAGTCTAAGGATACTTGCACAATTGCTATGATGAGATTATCAACGACACTTAGATAAGATATCCATGTGATGATCTCATGGCAGGTCATCCAATGAACTTACTACCGCTAGTAAGCATCCACATATCAATTCTAAATATCTCATATTTACGTTTCGAGATCCACCGCTTGATCCAATCAAGGAATATGACATGTGCTAGTCTATCCGGATTAATGATGTCGATCTCATTAATCCTATGACTAGGAGAATTTGAATCTTGACATAATTGCACATGATAGGAATCTCGATAGTATGATCACATCATAATTTCCTTCATGCTATGTCATATATCATGGACTTCATTAATTCGATTAAAGATCCAATCAATTCATAAACAATGTTTATGAATATCAAATTAATGAATAATGCCTTTTCTTTATTTATTCATAAAGTCTGCACACGACTTTGAATAAAACGCGCTAAAGGGGATTGCCTTTAGGGCACAAATAAATAGTACCGACCTTGAACAAGTCGACTTATCCAATGAACAAGTCGACTTATCGGTACCGAACATGTGTAAGTCGACTTACACATAGTACAAGTCGACTTATCACTTACAAGAAGATGTGTGCATGTGCTCAAAAATTATGGCTCAAGGGGCTAGCAATGGATAGGTGTTTGAGGAGACTGTGTTTGGTTCAACAGGGTTTTGAAAGAACGCCTCTATCATGTTAACAAAATTCTAGTTCGTCAAGCTTTGATTAAAAATTAAAACAAGTTCTAGAGAGATATGAAATAAGCAGATACAAAAAAAATGAAAAAAATTCAGGCCCAAATATCCTTCCAACAAGGTTAATATCTCAATACAATCTCAAGGTTTAAAAACATAAAGTGCTACTTTGTCAGCATACCCCCATTTACTTTGTGTTGAAAACATTGAAAATGAAATTAGTTAAAACCGACTATCATTTAAAGAATGGGAGGTATTTTTAAAAACACAGGGATCACTTTGAAACTTATAAAATGTTTGAGATATAAGAGTGACAAGAATCTAATTAGGGAGAATTGTTGAATTGAGGCAATTTTGAAAAAAAAACATTTTTGTAAGAGTATGACGCCGCAGCAAACAATTCAGCACACAAACTGTTGGACCCCGAACCTTGAGTGACAATTTGATTTAGTAATATGAATGATCAAGTGGATGAGTTGATTGAAATGAAGTTATATAGCAAGAAGTAGAAAGAAAAAGTGTGAAAATTTGAAGGATTTAGAAAGTTTGACTTTTTGGAGAGAGAATGTTTGACTTTGAGAGTTGACTTATGATTTAGGCAAAATTTGATAAAATGGTCTTCTGGAAACTTGTAGGTTATGTTAAGAGATTTTGTGGACATAAAGTTTGTAATTTTCGATATCGGAGTGAAAGTTATGATCGGTCAAAGTTTATGTTTGATCAGGTTTGACTTTTATTATGGTTGAAACTTTGACTGAGAAATTAACCTAGTTAAAGGTTAATTGAGCTTTGATGTTTTTCATGAAAATTGAAGGATTTGTTTTGATCTTTATTTCGATATAAAGTATGCAATTTTTCGATCTCGGAATATTAAGTATGATTTTTACAAGTTTGTATAGAGGATAGTATCTTTGACCAGAAAATGGACTCCCGTAGGAGTCGAATTGAGTTTTATGTTCTTCTTGGAAGATTTAGAGCTTCTCTCAAGTTTTCTATAGAGACTAAGTTTGTCAAAATTGGAGTTCGGGATTAAGAGTTATGAATTTCGGAAGTTTTGGATAATAAGTGAAAAAAAAAAAAAAAGTTTGATGTTGCCTGCGAGCGCGCGAGCCTTCGTGCGCCCTCGCTAGGGTGACGCCTCGCCCTAGCGAGGCGGGCTGCTCTCGCCCTCGCGAGGGCAAGGCTCGCCCTCGCGAGTTGGGCGTCCGTACGCCATCCGACGCCGTTTTGCTTCTTCAATTTCTTGATTTCCTTGTTTTCAATCCGACCTTTGCTCACTATTTTGCCTATATCTTTTCCGTCCGACATCCGATTGAGTTGATTCTTTTTGCGTTGGATTCCTAAGACAATGAATTTCCTTTTATAAGAAATTTGTGAACTTTTGAGATTAAATTAATGGTGATTAATTTAATCAAATTGAGTCGGGAAATTTTCCGAACATAATTCAGTGTTTTGTGAAATTCGGGATCTGTAGAGATCCGTTTGAAGTGATTCTTGAGGCGAAATAAAGATAAGACAAGGGGCTACAAATCATATGAAGACATGAAATGTCAATTTTGCCCTTAGGACTTTTAATTTTTGAATTTAAATTCGGATTGGGGTGTAATTTTTGGATTGGGAACACCTGTGAGTAATTTGAGTATAACTTTTGATCTGGGAATCGAAATGAGACGATTCTTGTTTTGAATTAAAATAGAGACATAAGGATACAATTGTTATGAAGACATCGAGTTTCAATTCTGGGATTAAGAATGTGAAATTTTGGACGGAAATAATCGTACATGGAAAATGTGTTAGAATATGGTTATATCCGCACTGTTTCGCACATAACTTTTGATGTAGTGCTCGGATTTGAGCGCGGTCAGTGGCGTTGGATTCGTATGTGTGAGAGGAACATTTCTCGAGAAGGAAGTTTTGACAAATTCCTTCAAATCGATAGTGCGAATCAGACCCGCAAGTGAGAATGGCATAAAGTAAATGTAAGGGCAAAATGGTCAATTAACCATCAATTAATGAAACACATGCAAGAGATGTCATTTTGGCTTATTAAAAGCCACGAAAGTGTCTGGAAAATTTCAGAAGAAGAGAAAGAGAAATAAGAAGAAGAAGAGAGTGGAAGCTTCGGTTATGGAGGAAGAGGAGAGAGAAAGTTATTTTCGATTTTTCTTCTTATTTCTTAAGGATTTTGGGATGGTTCCAAGAGAGAAAAAGGTAGAGGAGCATAAGAGCTTCCTTTCAAGCCAAAAATATTCGAATTTGGAAGAGAAAGAGGTAAGAGAAATTGTTCTACTTTGAGATTTTGATTAATTTTCGGTTTAGAATTATGACATATGAGATGGGTTTATGGATTGTGGAATTAATTTTGATGTATATGCTTTAGGTTGGGTTTAATTTTGGATGAAAAATTGATTAAGGTTTAGGCTTAATTTTATGATTGAGAATTTTGAGATAATTTGGTGTAGAATTATAGGAAATATGATGAATTGATGATATATGAAATCAATTTCGAAGAATTTGTATTTTATGGTATTGAATTGGGATAAATTGGTTTAGGCCAATTTTAAGATTTGAGGATTTTGAAATTGAGGATTTAAATAGTTTGGAATTAATGTGAATTGATGAATTGTGAGATTAATTTTGAAGAAATTATGTTTTATGAGATTGAATTTGGGTGTATTGGTTTAGGCCAATTTTGAAAATTGGGGATTTTCAAAATTGGAGATTGAAATAACTTGGATTTATGATGGTTATGTTTTTCCTATGGTTGAGTTTGAGAATTATGCAAATTATGATGATGAATTTGGATGTTATTGGCTTAGGAATTTTAAATTGAAGAAAGAAGAAGGAATTTGGAGAATTGACTATTCGACCGACTTAGCGTCATTTCGAGGTGGGTAGCATATTTATAATTTGATCGTAAGTGAGTATGAATTTTGAAAATGAAAGAAAGCAAAATTTTGTATGCTTGATAGATTATTGGAAATGTTTGAAAATAAGAATTGATTTAAAGTTGGAAAATATGATTTCGAATGATTTCAGAAATTGGTACAAGTTTAAATTCAATTGTCATAAATGCATTATTGAATTATACTGCTGATTGAATGATTTGATTTTGAAATTAGTATTTGAATGATGAATTGATCGAATTGTATGCATTATGTGAATGTGTGGAAAATCAAGAATTTGAAAAGTGCCTTGGGCATTCAAATCTCGTTTCGATTATGTGTTATGTGGGTCGGTTAGGTCCTTTGGTGAGTCGGTATTGTCTCTATTAAGTAAAGCCTTCACTCGGCTGCCCGCTAGTGTACGGAACTCCGATTTGGATTCCCTCACGGCTATAATTGGACCGCTTTGGAAAGTGAAAGTGTAATGCGTTCTATTCTGTTGCCGCTTAGGACCGTATCTTGGGGTATGCGATCGTCTTTGGACCAAACCAGACCATTTTGATCATTATGTGATTTTGATTTTGTTAATGTGCGTGATAATTTGCGATGTGATTGCATTCATTTTATGAGAAATTTTGGAAAAATGAAGAAAAGGGTTTTCAATCGGAAATTTATGAAATTTGATATGAAAAGTTTGGAAAAATTGAAAAGAGTTTGAGAGAAATATTTCAAAGTTGAAAAGTTTGAAACATTAGCCCTTTTGGCAAAAAGTTTATAAAGAAATGTTTTACGCTTATTTATCGGTTTATAAATGTGTTATCCACGAGCTTCCGAGCTCACCCCCTTTCATCCCCATCTCCGTGTTTGACGGAGATCGGATGAAAGAATGTGAAGACATCGGTTTAGACATATGTGTCGCTTAGATTTTGTGTATTTTGGATTTTGAGTATGGATCATTTGTGGTTTAAGAAAGGTTTGAAAGAAAATGTATTTGTGTATAAAGTTAAGTATTGTGAATGATTGTGAAATTTGTATAGGAAATTATGGAGAATTTGAGAACATATTGTATGGTTGATTTGGGAATTTGTATAAATTTGAGTTATATATTGATTTTGAATTATGAGATTGGTATATTGATTTGAGAAATATGGAAGTATTAGTTTTAGGTTTGTGTTTCTGCTGGTGTTGGGATTCCGGACGGGAGAGTCCGATGGTTCTGATATTCTGATTAGGGATTATAGAAGTGTATTTTGCCTTTGTAGGAAATTTTGGGTTAAGATAAAGGCAGCCGTTATGCTGCCGAAATTTTGGTAAAAAAATTGGATAAAAGTGAGATTTTGGATATGTATAAGTGTATATAAGAGTTTGAGAAATTGATGATTGGTATATGATTGAGTAACGAGAAAAGAAATGAGAATAAGAAAAGAAAAAAGAAAAAAAAAATTCATAACGGATTTTGGAACGTCTTAGGATTCCCAACGCGATTATGTTCATTCGATAAGTTCTCTTTGATTATTGTTTCCGGATGTCGGATGTGTCTGCTTTGATTTCGTTTCGCTTTGCAATCTGTTCGTTTGAGTATTTGCTTCCGCTTACATTTGCTTCCGCTTCGCTACTTTCGGATTTGTTCGCTTCCGCATTTTGTTTTCGATTCGACATTTCCGTTTTAGATTACATTTGCGATGTGCTTTGTTTTCGATTGAAATTTCGATCCAAATTTCCGCTTCCTCGTTCCGTTTGCTTGGTTTCGTTCGCTTATGTAGTTGGGTCTCGGTCCCAACATTTATGGTATCAGAGCATAGAGTGAAAGTGTTAAGTTTAAGTGTTAAGTTTAAGTAGTTGGATTTCGGAAACGGGATCCAACATTTATGGTATCAGAGCCCAGTAATATGATCTTACTTGGGCGTATGAGTTTGAATAAGGAATTGATACGAGTTTGTAAAGATAAAAGTGAATTTGTGAGAGTGTGCTAGGTGGTCATTTGATTTTGATGAAAGAAATATGATGGTCTTTAGGAATTTGAAATTGATGTGCATGACTATTTGACGAATTCAAATGATTGGTTTGATTTGAGTGTTAAGAATATGTTTGATTTTCGGAATGTGTTGAGGAAATTAAGATTAGAACTTCTTGAGAAATTGTGATGAATTGATATAGATGAAAGAATGATGAAATAATGATGATTAAACCATATTAGGGTAATGGACCATTAATTTGTGCCCATATATGAAGAAATAATGAATTATAGATATAGTATTTTGATATGATATGAGTGATATATGATTTAAGGAAGTGAAAATTTTGAAGAAATTGAGAATATGTATGAAGAGTAAAACGTGATGAAAAAGAAATTGATTATGAGTTGTGGAAAGAAATTAGTAAGAAAGTGCTTGATGATCATTGTTTAGAAAGAAATTTATGCAAGAATGAGTTACTTGGAGTTAAGTAAATATGAATTTCGAGGACGAAATTCTTTTAAGAGGGGGAGAAATGTTGGACCCCGAACCTTGAGTGACAATTTGATTTAGTAATATGAATGATCAAGTGGATGAGTTGATTGAAATGAAGTTATATAGCAAGAAGTAGAAAGAAAAAGTGTGAAAATTTGAAGGATTTAGAAAGTTTGACTTTTTGGAGAGAGAATGTTTGACTTTGAGAGTTGACTTATGATTTAGGCAAAATTTGATAAAATGGTCTTCTGGAAACTTGTAGGTTATGTTAAGAGATTTTTGTGGACATAAAGTTTGTAATTTTTCGATATCGGGAGTGAAAGTTATGATCAGTCAAAGTTTATGTTTGATCGGGTTTGACTTTTATTATGGTTGAAACTTTGACTGAGAAATTAACCTAGTTAAAGGTTAATTGAGCTTTGATGTTTTTCATGAAAATTGAAGAATTTGTTTTGATCTTTATTTCGATATAAAGTATGCAATTTTTCGATCTCGGAATATTAAGTATGATTTTTACAAGTTTGTATAGAGGATAGTATCTTTGACCGGAAAATGGACTCCCGTAGGAGTCGAATTGAGTTTTATGTTATTCTTGGAAGATTTAGAGCTTCTCTCAAGTTTTCTATAGAGACTAAGTTTGTCAAAATTGGAGTTCGGGATTAAGAGTTATGAATTTCGGAAGTTTTGGATAATAAGTGGAAAAAAAAAAAGTTTGATGTTGCCTGCGAGCGCCCTCGCTAGGGCGAAGGCTCGCCCTAGCGGGGCGGGCGCCAGCGTGCGCCCTCGCTAGGGCGACGCCTCGCCCTAGCGAGGCGGGCTGCTCTCGCCCTCGCGAGGGCAAGGCTCGCCCTCGCGAGTTGGGCGTCCGTACGCCATCCGACGCCGTTTTGCTTCTTCAATTTCTTGATTTCCTTGTTTTCAATCCGACCTTTGCTCACTATTTTGCCTATATCTTTTCCGTCCGACATCCGATTGAGTTGATTCTTTTTGATTTGGATTCCTAAGACAATGAATTTCATTTTATAAGAAATTTGTGAACTTTTGAGATTAAATTAATGGTGATTAATTTAATCAAAGTGAGTCGGGAAATTTTCCGAACATAATTCAGTGTTTTGTGAAATTCGGGATCTGTAGAGATCCGTTTGAAGTAATTCTTGAGGCGAAATAAAGATAAGACAAGGGGCTACAAATAATATGAAGACATGAAATGTCAATTTTGCCCTTAGGACTTTTAATTTTTGAATTTAAGTTCAGATTGGGGTGTAATTTTTGGATTGGGAACACCTGTGAGTAATTTGAGTATAACTTTTGATCTGGGAATCGAAATGAGACGATTCTTATTTTGAATTAAACTAGAGACATAAGGATACAATTGTTATGAAGACATCGAGTTTCAATTCTGGGATTAAGAATGTGAAATTTTGGACGGAAATAATCGTACATGGAAAATGTGTTAGAATATGGTTATACCCGCATTTATTCAACACATAACTTTTGATGTAGTGCTCGGATTTGAGCGCGGTCAGTGGCGTTGGATTCAGTATGAGTGAGAGGAACATTTCTAGAAGGAAGTTTTGACAAATTCCTTCAAATCGATAGTGCGAATCAGACCGCAAGTGAGAATGGCATAAAGTAAATGTAAGGGCAAAATGGTCAATTAACCATCAATTAATGAAACACATGCAAGAGATGTCGTTTTGGCTTATTAAAAGCCACGAAAGTGTCTGGAAAATTTCAGAAGAAGAGAAAGAGAAATAAGAAGAAGAAGAGAGTGGAAGCTTCGGTTATGGAGGAAGAGAGAGAGAAAGTTATTTTCGATTTTTTCTTCTTATTTCTTAAGGATTTTGGGATGGTTCCAAGAGAGAAAAAGGTAGAGGAGCATAAGAGCTTCCTTTCAAGCCAAAAAAATTTGAATTTGGAAGAGAAAGAGGTAAGAGAAATTGTTCTACTTTGAGATTTTGATTAATTTTCGGTTTAGAATTATGACATATGAGATGGGTTTATGGATTGTGGAATTAATTTTGATGTATATGCTTTAGGTTGGGTTTAATTTTGGATGAAAAATTGATTAAGGTTTAGGCTTAATTTTATGATTGAGAATTTTGAGATATTTTGGTGTAGAATTATAGGAAATATGATGAATTGATGATATATGAAATCAATTTGAAGAATTTGTATTTTATGGTATTGAATTGGGATAAATTGGTTTAGGCCAATTTTAAGATTTGGGGATTTTTGAAATTGAGGATTTAAATAGTTTGGAATTAATGTGAATTGATGAATTGTGAGATTAATTTTGAAGAAATTATGTTTTATGAGATTGAATTTGGGTGTATTGGTTTAGGCCAATTTTGAAAATTGGGGATTTTCAAAATTGGAGATTGAAATAGCTTGGATTTATGATGGTTATGTTTTTCCTATGGTTGAGTTTGAGAATTATGCAAATTATGATGATGAATTTGGATGTTATTGGCTTAGGGAATTTTTAAATTGAAGAAAGAAGAAGGAATTTGGAGAATTGACTATTTGGACCGACTTAGCGTCATTTCGAGGTGGGTAGCATATTTATAATTTGATCTGTAAGTTGAGTATGAATTTTGAAAATGAAAGAAAGCAAAATTTTGTATGCTTGATAGATTATTGGAAATGTTTGAAAATAAGAATTGATTTAAAGTTGGAAAATATGATTTCCGAATGATTTCGAGAAATTGGTACAAGTTTAAATTCAATTGTCATAAATGCATTATTGAATTATACATCGATTGAATGATTTGATTTTGAAATTAGTATTTGAATGATGAATTGATCGAATTGTATGCATTATGTGAATGTGTGGAAAATCAAGAATTTGAAAAGTGCCTTTGGGCATTCAAATCTCGTTCGATTATGTGTTATGTGGGTCGGTTAGGTCCTTTGGTGAGTCATTGTCTCTATTAAGTAAAGCCTTCACTCGGCTGCCCGCTAGGGTACGGAACTCCGATTTTGGATTCCCTCACGGCTACCTTTGGACCGCTTTGGAAAGTGTAGTACGTTCTATTCTGTTGCAGGACCATTACGCGGGGGCTATGCGATCGCTTTGTTTGGACCAAACTGGACCATTTTGATCTGTTATGTGATTTTGATTTTGTTAATGTGCGTGATAATTTGCCGATGTGATTGCATTCATTTTATGAGAAATTTTGGAAAAATGAAGAAAAGGGTTTTCAATCGAAATTTATGAAATTTGATATGAAAAGTTTGGAAAAATTGAAAAGAGTTTGAGAGAAATATTTCAAAGTTGAAAAGTTTGAAACATTAGCCCTTTGGCAAAAAGTTTATAAAGAAATGTTTTACGCTTATTTATCGGTTTATAAATGTGTTATCCACGAGCTCCGAAACTCCCCTTTCATCCCCATCTCCGTGTTTGACGGAGATCGGATGAAAGAATGTGAAGACATCGGTTTGACATATGTGTCAGTTAGATTTTGTGTATTTTGGATTTTGAGTATGGATCTGTTTGTGGTTTAAGAAAGGTTTGAAAGAAAATGTATTTGTGTATAAAGTTAAGTATTGTGAATGATTGTGAAATTTGTATAGGAAATTATGGAGAATTTGAGAACATATTGTATGGTTGATTTGGGAATTTGTATAAATTTGAGTTATATATTGATTTTGAATTATGAGATTGGTATATTGATTTGAGAAATATGGAAGTATTAGTTTTAGGTTTGTGTTTCTGTTGGTGTTGGGATTCCGGACGGGAGAGTCCGATGGTTCTGATATTCTGATTAGGGATTATAGAAGTGTATTTTGCCTTTGCAGGAAATTTTGGGTTAGGATAAAGGCAGCCGTTATGCTACCGAAATTTAGGTAAAAAAATTGGATAAAAGTGAGATTTTGGATATGTATAAGTGTATATAAGAGTTTGAGAAATTGATGATTGGTATATGATTGAGTAACGAGAAAAGAAATGAGAATAAGAAAAGAAAAAAGAAAAAAAAATTCATAACGGATTTTGGAACGTCTTAGGATTCCCAACGCGATTATGTTCATTCGATAAGTTCTCTTTGATTATTGTTTCCGGATGTCGGATGTGTCTGCTTTGATTTCGTTTCGCTTTGCAATCTGTTCGTTTGAGTATTTGCTTCCGCTTACATTTGCTTCCGCTTCGCTACTTTCGGATTTGTTCGCTTCCGCATTTTGTTTTCGATTCGACATTTCCGTTTTTCGTTCTGTTTGCGATGTGCTTTGTTTTCTGATTCGAAATTTCGATCCGAAATTTCCGCTTCCCTTCGTTTCCGTTTGCTTCGGTTTCCGTTCTGATTATGTAGTTGGGTCTCGGTCCCAACATTTATGGTATCAGAGCATAGAGTGAAAGTGTTAAGTTTAAGTGTTAAGTTTAAGTAGTTGGATTTCAGAAACGGGATCCAACACAAACATTGCCGTAGTGAAGGAAGATTTCACTGCGGCAAAAAATATGGAGTCCGTACATTGCCGCGGTGAAGGCATGGTGCGTTGTGGCAAAAAACGATAGAAACTTTTGAATAAGCTGATTTGCCTCAATCACCAAGTATAAAATTTGAACATTATGCACAATTGACTTGCACAAACATTTAAATGACCGAAATGATGCACAAACAAGAATTATAAAGTGGGAAAACCTCCCTCACACTTAAACCCCATATTGTCCTCAATGTCAAAAACAATGAACATAAATATGAAACAAAGTGAAAGGGGAAGGTGCATTAACAACAAATTAGAAGAACAAAGAGAATTATATACAAAATATGGGCAAAAAGTTTGGACAGTACAAAATTGAACTGAGCATCCGACAAACTAACTAGAAAAATAAAACAAAAAGAAAATACAAGAAGAAACACTTGAACTACTCCATCGGTTGATCATCCCCAGCATCTGAAGGATCTGCTCCGAATGGGCTAACACCGATAAACAGGTCATCTTCATTAGAAGGAAGCTGAAAATGCAGGTGCATGGCGAGCAAGGCATCCATCCACCGCTGATACTGCTGATCTCGATTATGCCGAGCGATGGCTTGATGAAGAGTGTCCCGAAGAGTAGCTAGGTTGACAGATAAGACATCGACCCAGCTAGCGAGGGCCTACAAACTGATGGGCTCAAGAACCAGAGGATTGTCCTCACTAGGTAATGCATCAGCATGGTTGGTAGTAACATCGAGAAGTGAGGTGGGATGGGTAGGGGTGGGGTAGATTGGGGTGGAGGTTGGAGTTAGGGTTGTTTAAGATTGACGTACCAAAACAGTGGGGTCGGGTCAAAATAGCTATCATTGTTGTATTCCTGGATGTTATGGGCCCAAAATATGTCTGTGATGAGGTGGGGAAAAGTGATGGCATTGGTGAGCTTGGCGGTAGTGATAGAATCATGGATGGCAGAGGCAATAACATTGGCTATGTCGACCGGGTGACCAACCATCAAAAGATACAAGTATAGGGCTTGCTGTTTGGTTATGTAGGCTAGGTGAGAAGTGGGGATGATGTTGTTGCTAACCAGGTAGAGCCAAGGATGAACTTTATGGCAGAGATTAGAACACTTTAGGTAGCGTTGATAGATTCGAGGTTGATGCCTGATTGGACCATATTTATACTACAAATTAGGCCTGTTTTCTTTAGTGATTATGCATTTGTTGATGCCTGATCTATGATTTTTATGCTTATTTTGGTCCCGCACATTGAGTTTTGATAAATTGCACATTGTCAGTATTTTGTTGTCATTTGTCATTAATTACGCATAATTTTATTGGGACAATTGATCTGCAAATGGGTTGTATTTTGTAGGACCAAAGGAGTCAACATTCAAGAAGTAAACATCTTGCGAGATTATTTGGGCGAACGAACCTCGATTCGCCATGGCGAATAAATTAAATACAATTAATTCAACTGCGACGAGTGACCAAATCCATTCGCGCATGACGAACTACTGACGATTCTTGCGGCGAATGTCGGGTAACCCGACTGTAAATGGCAATTAATCCTTTATTCGACCCGACCTGCACAATTCCTATAAAACTAACCATTTAGGGCAAAATAGAGAGCCGCATTCGAGGTAGCTCTCCTTCTTCGTCTTCTCCGTTCTCTTCTGATAGTTTTGTTTTCTTTATTTTGCAGATTCGCCGCCACTTCCAGACGACGTCCACCATCACCAACTGCACCTCCTCCATAGTTCGTCGCATTTATTCTCACTGTTCGTCGTTGGAGTCATGGTCAGAGGTGATTGTCCAGCAGTGATGGAGTCACCCGAGATCATGCGTGGCTAAGGTTTCCTTCTCCAGAAGATGTAGCAACGGTCGAAGTTTCATGAGCTTGAGGGTAATCAACCATTGTTTTAGATTTCTGTCATATTTTGTAAAACCTCCGAGTTGGAGACTGCACTGTATGATGGATTGAATCCGATTATAGTTTAATCGGATGTAAAACTTGATTTATGTTATGGATTGATTATTGTTGAATGATGTGCTTAATTACATGGAGTTCATGTATATCAGTTGGATGATTGCATTAATTAATTTAATCTGCCTAGTTGTGTTTGATTAAGTTGGTTGTGTTATTATTTGGTTGATTTATTGCATTAATCATTCATCGCATACACTAAGGTTTTTAACAAGTTTTAATTAATCGAGTTGATTAATTAATTCTTGGACTTAACGAGTTGTTAAGGTTGTGTATTAGAAACTTAGTGGATTTCAAACCCCGACAATTATTTTGAACGATGATGACCCGAGCCACAGTTTCAGGAGAGTTTTTATTAATTGTTTTTCGTCCCATTTAATTTCAATTGCCTTATCTTTTCAAAATCCCAAAAATATTTATCTTTGTTTTGGTTTAGTTTAATTTTAGATTAATCAATCAAAAACTCCTTTCTTTTATTGCTTTCATTGCATGCATAATTCAAACATTAGGCTAGTCTAGGATTAATTGGTGCATTGGTTTCTTGAGAGTCGACCTGAGGTTGCATCCTGTATTGCAATCCTTGGTATAAATTTTATTTGACCGGTTTTCAAGGATCAAAATCTTCGGATTGAATGATAAGCCGCGATCAAATTGGCGCCGTTGTCGGGGAAACCAAATTAATTGGTTTTCTAGGTTAGCGATGTTTGTTTTAATTTTAATTTTGTTGTTTGCATTTTTTGCATTGCATAATTTTATTTTATTACATTTTGTTTAAGTATTTTTAGTGTTAATCCTGTTTGTGATTTCAATTTCGCTTTGTTTTAAGTGTTTATTCGATTGTTCTTGTTTATGTTGCTTAATTTTGAGTTAATTTTGTTTGCTTTGCTTATGCGTATTCTTGGCTGTGGCGAGTTCATCATTAAATCACTGTGAGTTCATCGATCGCCGCAATGAAGTTCATATATTCGCCATGGCGAATTCTTAATTTTATTCGATTCGCATGAATGTGTGTCATACATGATTTAACCGTGTTAATATCGACCTCGTTTTATCCGCTATCGCTTTAGTGAGCTCATTTAGGAAAACTCTTTTGTGCATGCCCGTAGACTTAGGCTAGTTCGTTTTCAACCCGAAATTGAGCGACACCTTAGGCAAATTCGGAAAAACAAAAGAGAACAAACAAACCTTAGCACATTAGAGCATCAGGTAGAAGAGATGGCTGAACACCAGACTATCCTGTCACCCACCCGAAATGGAGATCACGGTCTTAGCGGTGACGAGAAGCGTAGATGACAACAATGGGAACATCGGGCGTAGGACCATCAGAAGCTACAACCTCGGACGTTAACTACGATCCTTTCACTATCATCGCCCTAACTTCGACGTAAATTTGAAGTTAAAGGCTTCTCGATTAACTCCTTCCCAAATTTCACGGTTTGGCGGAGAGGACCCTACATGCATCTTGAGGCCCTCACAATGATCTCGTCGAGTATGAAGCTGTAGGAGCACATCTGGACCAGGTGCTGTGGAAAGTATTCCACTTGTCGTTAGAAGGAAAGGTCCGGGAGTGGTACATGAGCCTCCCAAGGCATGTCGCGAATGCCTATCATAGTTGGGTCAACTTGCGGAAAACTTTTTTGGAAAAGTATTTTCCAGCCTCTAGGACTTCGTCGATGCGAAAAGAAATCTATTCTGCCAAACAGGATTATGACGAGTCCTTATATGATATTTGGAACAGATTTCAGGATCTGTTGTCTCGATGCCCCCATCATCAAATTCCTGATGAGCAACTTGTTCAATATTTCTCGATGGGGTGAAGAATCGGGAAAGGGAATGTTAGATCTTTGCTTGGGAGGATCGTTGATCGACCTCACCTTTTTGAAGCATGGGCCTTGATCAAGAGGATGGCCCTCAACAATCAGCAGTACAGTGTTAGAGATTCCAGGAGTGTCCATAAAGTGGGAGCCATGTCGGCTCAGACAAAAAGGATGGAAAGCCTAGAATCGAAGGTGGATTCCCTGGAGCATAGGATAACTTCACAGTTATCCTCGATCACGGCTGAACTTAAGAATCTGAATGTGCATCGCCCATCGCCTTCTACTGAACTGATCGCACCCAGTTGCGAATCTTGTGGGTCGGTGATGCACATTTCTAGTGTCTACCCCGGAAGGTATGAAGAAGTCTCTGCAGTGTACCCGGGGAGATAAAATCAAAAGTGGGACCCGTACTCCAACACATATAATGAGGGATGGAGATCCCACCCAAATTTTAGTTGGAGGAGTAACGCGGAAAGAGCACCAAACCGATTTCAACAAGGAAGTGGAGCTGGATCATCTACAAACCAGTTCCAGGATCAGCGAGCATTGATGGTGCAACAACCACCGCCACCAAAGGAGGACACTACCCGATTCTTTGCAAAGATGATGACTCTCATGAAGGAAGAGAGGAATTCTCGCAAATCAATTCAACGCAATTGCTAATCGATTCAAAGAGGACTCCTCAAAGAACGCCGCCGCTTTAGTGCCTTGGAAAAACGCATGGATCAATGGGAAACCAAGGCAGAAAACCTGAACTCATACGTCACTCAGTTATCCAACAACTTGAGTGAAAATCAAGTGAGTAGCGGATCCATTCCCTCCAACACGGTCATTAACCCGAAGAGTTTAAATGCAATTGAGTTGAGGAGTGGAAAGAAAGTGCATTCGACATTCACGAAGAAGAAGAATGCGAAGAAATTGAGGTTGAAGAGGCGCCTCAAGTGAGAGAAAAGCAAGTTGTGCGATCAGAAAGTGATCGCGAAGAAGAATTGTTGAGGAACAAGAAGCAATCAACCATGAAGGAAAAAGAGCAACCATCTAGCATGTCAGGAAGAAGAGGCGATAAGGATAAATCGGCGAAATGACCACGCCGAGAAGGAAGTCAACAAGGACCTCCCTTTTCCGAACTTCGTATATGATGAGCAAGAGAGTTAATGAGCTCAAACACTAAAAAGAAATCATTGACCTGTTTGGAAAGGTTGAAGTAAATGTGCCTTTCTTGGACCTAATTAAGAAAGTGCCGACCTATGCTAAGTATTTGAAGGACACATGTACCAACAAGCGTAAATTTAGGCCAAGCGAGAGGGTCGAGTAAGCTCAAATGTGTCACTTTATTTAAGCCCCAAATCCTGGTCAAGTGCCAAAACCCAGGCTCATTTACCATTCCTTGTGTTATAGGAAAGGTAACAATTGGGAGAGCATTATTGGATTTGGGAGCGGTCATTAATGTTATGCCGAAATCTATTTATGAGGTCCTCGGAGTGAAGAGCATAAAACCTACATCGAGAGTGTTACAATTGGCAGCAGATCCTTGAGACATCCTGTGGGCATTATTGAGGATATTTTGGTCCAAGTCAAGGGTTTAGTGTTTCCTGCCGATTTTTATGTGCTGGATATGTCAACTGAAGTGGTGCAGGACACTTCCTTAATCCTTGGACGACCCTTCCTTCGGACGGCAAGTACTATGATTAGTATGAAGGAAGGGGAGACCCTTCCTTCGGATTGATTTAGTCTAAGGTTTCCAACGTGATAGTTTTCTATGTTTCGCTTTGATTCGTTCCGTTTTGATTTCGTTTGCTTTCGGCCCATTTTCGTTTCTTTTCTGTTTGTTTCACTTTGTGATTTGTTCCGCTACTTTGTGTTTTCGCCTTCGCTTCGATTTTTGGTTCGCTTTCTTTTTTCGTCTTTTCGTTTCTTTTTGGTTGGGATCTGGTTCTAAGATCGGGTCCTAACATTAATCGTATTTCTGCTTACTTCTGTAACCTAATCTATTTGTCTCCATTTACAAATATTGCTTCAAAAGTCGCTTAAATATCATATTTTACCCATTCTAACTTACTAATTTCTTTAAACACAATCTCACTTAATTTAATTAACCATATCATGATCATGCATAATAAGTCATGGTTATGACCTATGTCTATAATCCATACGTCCACTTGTTCCTTTCTTTTCACATAACAAACGTTCAAGTGAGGCTTTTAGGTGTTCTAAGCATTTGTTCCTCATATCATAAAAAATGATGCCATTTCAACTTCTAAAACATGAAAAATGTACCAAATATAACAATTTATTTCAACACAAGGGTAGTATCAGGTTACCATATTTAATCTTAAACTTCAATATCATTAATCCAGAATTAGGTCTAGTTTTATGCTAGATATTTTTGGTAATATGTCTTAGGTTTCATATCCTACTGGAATCACTCAATTTGGATGTCTGTAGGCTGATTTATGGACAAAACAATTTAGCTGCTTCAAGTGAATTCAGAATCAAAAACAAATTTTCAAAAAACATAACTCTTTCTCTTGTCATATTCAAGCCTTAAATGCTTCCAAACTTATTATCTACTTTATATTAAGTCAAAAATCATTATTTATCTGACATGAATCTATTCTGCTCACAATCCCCAAAACTATAAATTTTTGTTTAGAAACTTACCACTTTATTTCAATTTTTTGGACAATTAAAGCACGTTTAGTCTTAAAAAAAGAGATTTACTTAGAGAGAGAGAGAGATTAGCTGTGAAACCTTCATTTCTTTTGGCCGTGTTGTATTTGCTCCCTTCTTGATGGCTTCTTCACCTTCTCGTTTGCCTTTAGCACCCATCTTAGATCCCTAACCCAAACCTTCCTTTTGCTTTCTTCCCTCACTTTAACTTCATCCATAATGTGAACCTAAACTATCAAAACCGCTCTTTGAAGATTTTGATATCTTCTCCTGTACTAAGGTCTGTAAAAATCAGTCGTTATTGCCCTATATGATTATTCCTTTAACAAAGCATGTGCCTTCTTTTAGCCTTCAAGAACTTGCGAACTCTGGCTTAAAAGCTCCTGAGAAAGCACAACTACCCAAAACATAGAAATCAGTTGATTCAAATAAGGTGGAGGAGTCCACTGATGCAAAGGCCTTGGCCTACTACCCTTTAGAGATAAAGGACGACCATATTTTTTATCATCCCCCCGCCAAAGTTAGCATAGAAAGGAGCAGTGTTGATTAATTTCTTATTAGTAAGCATCCTGCATTCCCAGTAGTTCAGATAACATTATCTAAAGCTTGTCTAGCTTTTGGTTTAACAGAAACTATGATCACGTGTTCAAACAAATTTCTATTTAAGTTTGATTCGACTGAAGGGATGAACTCGATTTTAGAGAAGGATCCTTGGCATATCCAAGAGAAACCTTTATTTTTAAGGAGATGGAGTTTGAATGCTAGTGAGTAGGAAGAGAATTGCTATGCTCTAATGTGGACTAGGTTCTATAATATACCATATGAATAATAGACTAATGAGGGATTGGGCTGAATTGCTAGTTCAGTGGGGAAACTTCTATTAATGGATACTCAAAGAATGAAGATGTCCAAGGTTCTATATACCCGAATGTGTGTGGAAGTAGATCTGCAGAGAAATTGACCTTTTAGTTTTTAGTTGGCTACTTATAATGAATCTGGACAAATAACTTTTAAGTTCAGATAGAGTATGAATGGAGACCGGAGCAACACATACAGAAGTAGGAGTCGAGGCCTAAAGGTCATCTTTTTTGGATTAGGATACAGCAGGAGCTAGGCACAGAGATGGTCTCACATCCACTCATTGTAAACCAACCTATTGAGATTGGTATTGAGCAAGTCCTTGAGGAGGCATAGCAAATTCCTATTGATAGCAAACCTTTAGTTTTCCTAACTAATCGAAATAAGGGCAGAGGAGTTCAGAAGATTCCAGATGATCTAGAAGGGCGCCTTGTAGATGTCGATCCCCTTGTTGTGAGTGAATTGGGTAATCCCCTTACTTTTCCTAAATCTTTTTTGGTTCATACCAATTCAATTGAGGTCCTTAAAGTCTGAGTCAACTTGATGGTGAAAAGGGGGAGTTTATTATTAGGAAGAGTAGGAAAAATAGGAGAAAACCTAAGTACTGTAGGAAAATCCCGGGAGGTACATCACATGTACCGGCAGCGGAAAACAAAAATTTTTGTTCCCGGGACTTTCCCGAATCCCAGGATCCCGGTATCGGTATGAAGACATCAACCTAAATAGCCAAAAGAGACTATCTCTAAAGGTGATCCACGCAGAGATCAGAAAATCTAACCGGATCAAACCCCTTTGACCCGGGAATAGCTAGAACAGATTAAAGGCTGCTAGACCCTACCTCTGTCCTGGAGAGCTGAAGGAACGTTGGAGGAAAGATGAAGGATAAAGCTTGGAGATGATGAAGAGCTTGATGGAGAAAGAAGCTTTGAAAACCATTTTGCTTTCTTCTTTCTTTTAACCCACGAAGATCACTTCTCCAAGAGACCTTAGGGTTTTCTTCAAAACCTTCTCATAAGATGAAGAAAAGATGAGGATCGTATCCTCCTATTCCCCTCACCTACGAGCATCACACTTTATCACCTTTTTTTTGTCATTTTGTCATTAAATGCAACTTAATGACTAAGCAACTTTGGAAGCTTCCATTCCCTTCTTTTATCCTCCACGTTTTCAACATAGATATATATATATATATTAATTATTTAATTAATTAATCATATATATATATATGTATATAATTATAAGCGGTCCGTCACACTGAAATTGGTCCTCTCGGCCCTCTAGGGCCTCGATCTCAAACAAACTCCGAAACCTTTCTTAGCAATATCGATGTCGCGATCTCATCGGGACATATCCCAATCCATTGGGATCCATTTAATCTAATGCTCTCCATAATTGGAACTCTGTCCAATTACTATTTCTGATTCTCGAATCACTCTTATCGTGTGACCCTTTAGGCTCCGGTTATGTTGGCCACTTAGATTAACAATTAATCGAGCAAGTCATGAGCGGTATCTAGCAACACATCATGACCCCAATTGACCGGAAAGTAATCGGTTTGATGTATTCATCACGAACGGATCACGAACCCTTCCATAGATAATTACCGTGCAATTAGTCCTTTCACCATCCTATACCCCACTTGGTTATGAGTATGGTCAAATTGTCAACTCTCACTAGACCGAGTCTAGCCCAGTGATAACAGTTCTAATCACGGGACTCATTACTTTATATGTTAATGAAGACACTCTTCATGACATACATCTTTGCCGACCTTAGTAATGATCCCAACAAGAGGCCATGGGTATCTCTTACGCTAATCCGTAGTGGTGAATCCTTTATTGGCTACTCAATTATCTTGAATACCTCAAGCCGTACCCAAGCACCACCCTATGAGTTACCTCCGAAGGCAACAAGGAATGGAGTCAAAGCACGGATCAAGTATCAAGATATCCTTGAGTACCTCAAGTCTAAGGATACTTGCACCATTGCTATGATGAGATTATCAACGACACTTAGATAAGATATCCATGTGATGATCTCATGGCGGGTCATCAATGAACTTACTACCGCTAGTAAGCATCCACATGTCAATTCTAAATATCTCATATTTACGGTTTACGAGATCCTTTGCTTGATCCAATCAAGGAATATGACATATGCTAGTCTATCCGGATTAATGATGTCCATCTCATTAATCCTATGATTAGGAGAATTTGAATCTTGACATAATTGCACATGATAGGAATCTCAGTAGTATGATCACATCATAATTTCCTTCATGCTATGTCATATATCATGGACTTCATTAATTCGATTAAAGATCCAATCAATTCATAAACAATGTTTATGAATATCAAATTAATGAATAATGCCTTTTCTTTATTTATTCATAAACTCTGCTCACGACTTTGAATAAAACGCGCTAAAGGGGATTGCCTTTAGGGCACAAATAAACAGTACCGACCTTGAACAAGTCGACTTATCGAATGGACAAGTCGACTTATCGGTACCGAACATGTGTAAGTCGACTTACACATGGTACAAGTCGACTTATCACTTACAAGTAATAGGTATTTAGTGTATTCTTTATGCAAAGTCTTTAGTTTTTGGAATATTAGGGGTCTTAAAAATTAAAAAAAAAAGTTATGAAGTCTTATCTTAAGATGTTGTCAGTGTATTTTGTTTGCTTGATTGAAACTAGGATTAAATCTCTTTCTCTTTTGAATAACATGTGCTCTTCCTTATTTCCTAGATGGCATAGTTATAGTAACTTTTCTCAGGCCTCTAATATAGTAAATTATCTCAGGCCGTTAATGTAAGGCTAGCGTTAGCTTAGAATCTGAACTATTACATGTGTTCTCCTATTTTTTACTACAAATCAACTGATTCATATGGAGGTGACTCCTCTTAATAGTGTTTTTTATGACTTGTGTGTATGGTTCTAACAATTTAATTATAAGAAGTTCCTCTAGTCTCCTCTTTCTAATATCAAGTTGAATGTTGGTAGTCATCCATGGGTTATCACTGGGGATTTTAATGTTATTTTGTATTCTCATGATGTTGATCCTTTTAGTTCCTCAGCTCTTACTAGTATAAAGGACTTTAGAAAGTGTGTTAAGGACTATGTTTTGTTTGATTTAAAAATGTGACATCCCGTTACCCATGTGAGGGATAAAATTGTAAATTACGAGAATTATTGAGAAATTAGAAAGTACAATTCATGTTTATGCTAAATTTGATATGCACAATTTTTGCACATTCATATAATTGTACATGCATTCTTTGACATTTCTGGATACAATTGAGTTGTTAAATGTGATTAAGTTGTGATTTGGGAATTTTGGTATTATTTAGGGTTTTTTGAAATTTTTAGTGAATTTTGTGAAAAATCTTGATTTTAGGGCCAATTATAGAGTGACAAGTGGATAAAATTCTGTGTGACATTTGGACCTATAGCTATGAGACCTATGGTAGTTTATTTAGTGGACAAATGGAAGACACTCAATGGAGACAAGTGTCGGGCATGCAAGAATATACTCGTAGCATTATGTTTTGAGTTAGGAATGTGTATCTGTATTTTGTGTTCTCCACTGTTCTTCTTCACCGAGCAATCTGGTAGTCTCTTACTTCGGATTCAATTTCATGGCTGGAGATAAAAGCCGAAACAAGTAAGTAACATGACGACACTTTATGGTGTAGGAATTTACATGCATGCATGTGAGGTTAGAGAAATGGGTTTCGGTGTCGAACAGAGTAAACGATTGATTGAGAGTAGGAAATTGTTATTATGGTGTTGATTGGAAGATTTGTCAATACTCTGTTCGGGTTTTGAGATAGTCAAAATGGACATGCATTCATTCTTGTCTGATGTTTATCAGTAGAAGTGAAGCTACACATCTGACGATCGGATTTTGATGTTTTAAGTGAATCTTGAGTCTGATCTTATGTAAATATTTCGAACTGGATTAGGAGTTAATTGGAGTGAAGTTTTAGAGATTGTTTTAGGTATATAAGTGTTAAATCAAGAAAAAAGAAATCGGGAAAGACGAGTTGCAGAACCAGACGTCGTGACGTGTTTTTATTCGTACGTCGAGACGTGTAGCTTATTTTGTTTATTCGTCGCGGCGTTCATTTTCTTCCTCGCCGCGACGTCCATTTTCTTCCTCGCTGCGACGTAGGAGACCCCCCTTGAACTCGTGGCGGCGAATGTTGCAAAAATCCCGAGAAAACCGATTTTTTGGGCTGTTCGTCGCGACCTCATATTTTCCCCACGTCGCGACGAGCAACCCCTCCTTCGACTCCTCGAACATCTTTTCGTATTTGGACCATAACTTTCGGTATATTGATCCAAATTGGGTGCTTCTTGATTCTCTATAAACTAGAGACATAGGGCTACAACGTGTATGAAGAAATGTAGTTTTAATTCTTTCTTTAATAGTTTCAAGTTTTGGTTGGAAGTTGAGGTATGAATTTTGCTAGAACTTATGAACTGTCTGGAATATTTTGAGGACATCTCTTGGCATACTGAACATAATTAAATGCTTTTTGTGTCCTTAGAAAGATAAGAAATGGGAGAAAAACTTTACAGAAGGAAGTTTTGTCTAATTTTGTCATTTACCTTATCTGATTTAGTATGGAAAGTTGAGCCGAATATGTTTTATAGGAAAAATCTGAAGTGGTCAATGAAGCTATGGTATTATTTGACATTGTTTGGTCCAATTCAATTGTAAGAATACATGGTATTAATGAGGAATTGATATCTGAATGATCTCAATAAGGATCGCGTCTTTATACCCCAGAATTGTAATTGAACATGCATTGTGCATACAATCTATACATTGATGTGCATAAAAGAACCACTTTTGTATTTATGCAAAAATGTGATAATTGTGAATGTGTTTTGTATATTTTAGAGGAGCATATCGGATGCCAATCGGACATTGCCGGACCATCCAGGCAATAGTTTATTGGAGCGTACAGTGAGTCAACCTAGATGATTTCCTAGGATTGATTTAATTTGATTTGTTTAAGCTTCCAATATTGTTATATTGCTTGTGATTTGATTATGAATTCCGGACATTAATTGTTCGAGGAGATCAATATTAGGAAATGCATTAGAAGTGCTTTGATTGTGACTTTGTTTGCTATGGAATTCTGAACGTTATTATGAATGTTATGTGAATCCTCAATGAAAGGTGAATGCTGGACTTAGTTCCGATGATTATTTGTTTTGTTTGAGCATCCTATGTGATTGCCATATATGCCATATTCAGTTCTGATGCATTGGAAGTGTCCCAAATTGATGTGAAACCCCTTTATGATATGTGAATTCTCAACGTATATTGAATGCCGGACTTAGGTCCGATGATTATGAGTTTCTGATTGAACAGCATATGTGATTGTCTGATATTTGAATGTCGAACTTAGGTCCGATGATTATGAGTTTTTGACTGAATATCATATGTGATTGTCTGATATGGCATAATTAGTATTTGATGCATTTCATAAATGCATTCCCAGATAAAGGCGTTGTGACTTGAGTTGCCAATATGAAGCGCTTCCACGTAGAGCTTTGCTCCGTGATATATGTGTGTGCACGTAGAGCTATGTTCCGTGATTCTGTTCTGACTGAGCCCTATGGGCCTATATTTATATAAGTATGTGATAGGCACTCAGTCACAACAATAAGACCAATGTGAGTCTCATGCATATAGCATTCATATAAGACTGAAACTCCTTGAATGATTTGCAAAGCTGAAGTCAGTGATACATTGATATGAACCGTTGCTATACTTGGCTATGTGAATTGTATGATCACATGAGATGCCATGTTATGTGAATATCAGAAATAGTTATATGTTCTGCATGATTATCTGTGATATATGTGATGTTTGTTTGTAATCCGGTGAATTCATCAATGATGGTTCACTCATTGAGTTACAAAACTCATCAAAAATTGTAATGTAGCTTTTCAGGGTCTGAGGAATTTATCAGCAAGGCTAAATGGAATATAGCCACTGAGGTCTGATATGGATTAAAGGTTGGGATCAGTTTGCACCTGCACATGCCTTCATTTGCTTTATTTTTGAATTATGTTCAACAAGAATTGTACAAAGTGTATGTAAACGATTTGGTAACGAAATGACTCTATGGTTTCAAGTGTTTTGTGTCTGAAATGGGCCCAAATTTAAGGTTGAATACTAATGTTGTAATCATTGTCACTTGTAAATGGAAATGTTTTTAAAACGACGTGGGCCCAATTTGATTAGTATTTTCCGTTTGCATGTTCCTTATTTTTTAAAAAGAAACAAAAGTTTTGTAATGAATTTTGATTGAATGATCGTTCTAGCATGCCACCATTGCGGGGTACGTACTCGGATATCACCATGGATGTCAGGTACGTGTCTTGTGAGAGTGGGGTGTTACATTTTTTTATCAGAGCCCAGGTTTAGTATATTACATGGGCAGTTTCTGACATATGTGTTAAGTTACGTGCATTTCAATCATGTCATAGCAGGTAGTCGCAACTGATCCCTAGTTTGAGTTGCATTTATATGAGTCACATACATGAGCATTTGTTAAGTGTTTGAATTGATGGAATTAGTTAGAAGAATGATGATCTGTCTGAATATGAGAAAATGAAAGTTTGTGGATATTTAGAAAAGGAAAATAGTATATGGTTGGATATGACGAATAATGATGTAATATATTTGTATTGGTGGATGTATGACGGCATACGAATGTGCTATAAATGTGAATACATTGTCTTGAATTGATTAAGGAAAGTAATGATATAAGGATGAATGATGAGATTTAAAGTGTACAAGCCAAGGTGAAAGAAATAAAAAATTTCTATGACTTTGAGAGGTCAAAGTTGGACTTGATATGAGTTATGACTCACTATAAGGATATGTTGGCGGAATTGCAATCGGGATTTTAGGACAATGAGTCCGAATTGAAGGTGAAAATACATATGTATGACGATATAGTGGTAATTGGAACATGGGATAAAGATAGTGAGAATTGTAAAAGTTGCCATAATTTAGTTAATTTGTTATTTTGTGAGCACATATTTAGGAATGGGATTACTATGACAAAGTGAGAGCTAGAACATAAGAATTATATGTGTGGAGAGGATATAAGAAGCAATCTATGGGATATGAATAAATATTTAGTCATAGTTCCCATAATTTAACGTCTATGATGAATTAGAGTAATGAATGAAAGTGCTTATGGTTATCGATCGGGGATAGATTGAGAGTGTTTAAGATGATATTGAGTGTGATGAAATCGAAGAAAAAAAGAAGGGCAAGATTGTGGCATAGTTCCCACGACCGAGGTTTGGCGCAAAAAAGAGAGAGAGAGAGATAAGTGTTTTCCTAAATCAAATGAGATTAAGATATTCTGAGCATAAGTTGTTAATCAGTGAATTGTCTTAATTACATCTTTAAATGAGATGTAATGATTATGAATAGTTGAAATTGACCCTTTTGGGATATTAAGAATGTTGATGAGCAAGGATGGGAATAGTTGATTGATAAAGATTAGATGAAAAATCTAGTTGACAGTAGCAAGAAATCCTCTTTGGAAGAAGAATTTCATTGAATCAGGTTTAGTGGACCAGTTGGTTTACTTTCAAGAATGAACAAAAGTGGAATAAATTAAAAGAAGAATATTGGAGTTCTATGCCCAATAAAGACTTAAGCATAAGATGTAAAATATGCTACTGTGAGTGTATGCATTTTGTTTGAGGTAAAGTATCCAACTATGTGATTAGATTTTTGAATTTGAGGTGACAGTCTTGCTAAAATGAGGAGAACTTAGGCCCATATTACATTATATGAAAATATGTTCTTGGAATACGAACTGATCTGATGAGTGTGTTGCCAATACAGGAAGTTAAGTTTGTGAATAAATTGAAATGAGTGGAGACACTAGTTAGAATGGTTCGACATTGCAATAAATCAACAGGAAATTATAGGAAATCGTACAAATGGAAGAATCATTTGAGAAAATAAATCAATTTAGAAATTAACAAAAATATGAGATAATATTATGTCATTGAGGAATCAAGTGCGTAAGGAATTACGAGAACTAATGATGGGTACATAGAGTTTTGGCAATATTTGTTAGAGTTAACTACACCCCTGAAAGTGTCATAGTATTGAAGAATAAGGTGATCTAATTTTATTTGGATCAGTTAGTGGCTGTGATCCTAGATGATATTTTGAATGTGTTTGAAGAGTTGAAAGGAATATTGCGCTTACTTAAGAAAATCTGTGGTTTTGAATGTATATGAAATTCTGTCTGTGCATTAAAGTGAAAGCTATGCATAGCATATTTTGTTATTTGATACATATTATATAATGCATGTTCTGATAAAGGTGTTGTGATCGAGTAGCCGGTCTAAAAGAGCTTTAAGCTCGAATTACTGCGTGAGAGCTTTGCTCGTGATTTACATTTCGATCGAGCCTAATGGCCAGTTCATGTATCGGTATTTGAAAGGCACTCGATCACAACAAATAGTATCAAATTGGAGATTATGTAGTATTCAATGATATTTCACATCAGAAATTAAGATACACTTTGTTGCAGCATACCAAACTGAACTTGCATGCATTGAGACAATTAAAGTCTCATAAGTGGAATGTTTGACACATGATTTGAAATTTGTTGAAATAGCCACTGCTTTGAAGCTTGGAGACACTATATGTATAGTGAAACATTTCAAATTTTATATTCAGATAAATAAAGTTTGAGGTACTTATTCAGCTTGAAATAATTTCGTATGAGAATGCGACAATGGATAGAAGTATTGAAGGACTATGATTGTACAAATAAGTACTATCTTAGTAAAACTAGTGTACATATTTGTTGTTTGACCAAAAATTCAATAAAGGATTTAGAGTTGATGAATCTTATTGAGGAAATTGTAAGTTGGTAATGAATTAGAATTTTGAGTTTGAATAGGAAAAGAGTACCGTGCGACGGTAATAGGAGGTTGGTGTGTACAACAAAGATGATCGAGTAAAAGATTGTTAGAGATAGTATAAATAACAACCTATGCTATACATCCTAGTGGGAATGCAATGAATTAATGTCGATGGATATGGATGTAAAAAAAAGAGTAATCACAGGTAATTGTTGCCAACAATCTTAACTGTTGGAGATACGTTTAAAGTTTATATTTTAGAGTTCATAGAAATATGAGGTCAATGCTTAGTTATAATTGACTTGAAGTATAACAATCAATATCACAGTGACAGCATTAGAATGCCGTATAAGATGTTATACGACAGAAAGAGTAGACCACCTTTATATTTGGATGAGTGAAATTGATGTGTATTAGAATTAAGTGACTCAAGCAAAACGAACGAATTAGGTGGATCAACACCAAAGATTGGAAAAAAATGAGCTAGACTCATGAGTTAAGTGTATTAACACAAAAGAGATATGAAATACCAAGCAAGAGATGAATTGTTTTTGACAGTATCACCTTGCCAAGGTGTACTTAAGATAGGAAAAATGGTGAGTTAACCCGACATAAAATTGTCCATAGGAAAGTTTTGTAAGAAAAGGACTATTAACATAAGTTTGTAACACCAACAAAGAGGACTTATATGCATTAAGTATGATGTGTGAGTATGATAAGAAATCATGATATGATCTGATACAGATATAATGTCTACTTGAAGTGAAAATTTTGAATGATCTGAAATATATTGAGGAGACAAACAAGATTGTGTGATATCTGATTAAGTAATGGGAAAATCGATTGATTCCATTGACTATAGCCAAGTAAAGGAAATTATTCGAGTGATAGTGCCAAAAGGGAAACGGTAGAGCGTATGATGAAAACATACCCCTACCTATTTAATCAATCAGGTAAGAATTTCGAGAATGAAATTTTTGTTAGGAGGGGAGAGTTGTGACATCCCGTTACCCATGTGAGGGATAAAATTGTGAATTACGAGAATTATTGAAAAATTAGAAAGTACAATTCATGTTTATGCTAAATTTGATTTGCACAATTTTTGCACATTCATATAATTGTACATGCATTCTTTGACATTTCTGGGTACAATTGAGTTGTTAAATGTGATTAAGTTGTGATTTGACAATTTTGGTATTATTTAGGATATTTTGGAATTTTTAGTGAATTTTGTGAAAAATCTTGATTTTCGGGCCAATTATAGAGTGACAAGTGGATAAAATTCTGTGTGACATTTGGACCTATAGCTATGAGACCAATTGTAGTTTTTTTTTGGTGGACAAACGGAAGACTCTCAATGGAGACAAGTGTCGGGCATGCAAGAATATACTCGTAGCATTATGTTTTGAGTTAGGAATGTGTATCTGTATTTTGTGTTCTTCGTTGTTCTTCTTCACCGAGCAATCTGGTAGTCTCTTACTTCGGATTCGATTTCATGGCTGGAGATAAAAGCCGAAACAAGTAAGTAACATGACGACACTTTATGGTGTAGGAATTTACATGCATGCATGTGAGGTTAGAGAAATGGGTTTCGGTGTCGAACAGAGTAGACGATTGATTGAGAGTAGGAAATTGTTATTATGGTGTTGACTAGAAGATTTGTCAATACTCTGTTCGGGTTTTGAGATAGTCGAAATGGACATGCATTCATTCTTATCCGATGTTTATCAGTAGAAGTGAAGCTACACATGTGAGGATCGGATTTTGATGTTTTAAGTGAATCTTGAGTCTGATCTTATGTAAATATTTTGAACTGGATTAGGAGTTAATTGTAGTGAAGTTTTAGAGATTGTTTTAGGTATATAAGTGTTAAATATGGAAAAAATAAATCGGGGAAGACGAGCTGCAGAACCAGACGTCGCGACGTGTTCTTATTTATACGTCGCGACGTGTAGCTTATTTTGTTTATTCGTCGCGACGTTCATTTTCTTCCTCGCCGTGACGTCCATTTTCTTCCTCGCTGCGAGGTAGGAGACCCCCCCTTGAACTCGTCGTGGTGAACGTTGCAAAAATCCCGAGAAAATCAATTTTTTGGGTTGTTCGTTGCAACCTCATATTTTCCCCACGTCGCGACGAGCAACCCCTCCTTTGACTGCTCGAACATCTTTTTGTATTTTGAGCATAAATTTTGGTGTACTGATCCAAATTGGGTGATTATTGATCCTCTGTAAACTAGAGACATATGGCTACAACTTTTATGAAAAAATGAAGTTTTAATTCTGTCTTTAGTAGTTTCAAGTTTTGGTTGGAATTTGAGGTATGAATTTTGCTAGAACTTATGAACTTTCTGGAATATTTTGAGGACATCTCTTGGCATACTGAACATAATTAAATGCTTTTGTGTCCTTAGAAAGATAAGAAATGGGAGAACAACTTTACATAAGGAAGTTTTGTTTAATTTTGTCATTTACCTTATCTGATTTAGTATGGAAAGTTGACCCGAATATGTTTTATAAGAAAAATCTGAAGTGGTCAATGAAGCTATGGAATTATTTGACATTGTTTGGTCCAATTCAATTGTAAGAATACATGGTTTTAATGAGGAATTGATATCTGAATGATCTCGATAAGGATCGTGTCTGTATACCCCAGAATTGTCATTGAACATGCATTGTGCATATAATCTATACATTGATGTGCATAAAAGAACCACTTGTGTATTTATGCAAAAATGTGATAATTGTGAATGTGTTTTGTATATTTTAGAGGAGCATATCGGATGCCAATCGGACATTGCCGGACCATCCAGGCAATAGTTTATTGGAGCGTACTGTGAGTCAACCTAGATGATTTCCTAGGATTGATTTAATTTGATTTGTTTAAACTTCCAATATTGTTATATTGCTTGCGATTTGATTATGAATTCCGGACTTTAATTGTCCGAGGAGATCAATATTAGGAAATGCATTAGAAGTGCTTTGATTTTGACTTTGTTTGCTATGGAATTCTGAACGTTATTATGAATGTTATGTGAATCCTCAACGAAAATTGAATGTCGGACTTAGTTCTGATGATTATGTGTTTTGTTTGAGCATCCTATGTGATTGTCATATATGCCATATTCAGTTCTGATGCATTGGAAGTTTCCCAAATTGATGTGAAACCCCTTTATGATATGTGAATTCTCAACGTATGTTGAATGCCAGACTTAGGTCCGATGATTATGAGTTTCTGATTGAACAACATATGTGATTGTCTGATATTTGAATGCCGGACTTAGGTCCGATGATTATGAGTTTCTAACTGAATATCATATGTGATTGCCTAATATGACATAATTGGTATTTGATGCATTTCATAAATGCATGCCCAGATAAAGGCGTTGTGACTTGAGTTGCTAGTATGAAGCGCTTCCACGTAGAGCTTTACTCCGTGATATATGTGTGTGCATATAGAGCTATGCTCCGTCATTCTGTTCTGACTGAGCCCTATGGGCCAATATTTATATAAGTATGTGATAGGCACTCAGTCACAACAATAAAAACGAATGTGAGTCTCATGCATATAGCATTCATGTAAGACTGAAACTTCTTGAATGATTTGCAAAGCTGAAGTGAGTGATACAATGATATGAACCATTGCTATACTTGGCTATGTGAATTGTATGATCACATGAGATGCCATGTTATGTGAATATCAGAAATAGTTATATGTTTTGAATGAATATCTGTGATATATATGATGTTTGTTTGTAATCCGGTGAATTCATCAATGATGGTTCACTCATTGAGTTGCAAAACTCATCAAAATTTGTAATGTGGCTTTTCAGGTTCTAAGGAATTTGTCAGCAATGCTAAATGGAATATAGCCACTGAGGTCTGATATGGATTAGGGGTTGGGATCAGTTTGCACCTGCACATGCCTTCATTTGCTTTATTTTTGAATTATGTTCAACAAGAATTGTACAAAGTGTATGTAAACGATTTGGTAACGAAATGACTCTATGGTTTCAAGTGTTTTGTGTCTGAAATGGGCCCAAATTTAAGGTTGAATACTAATGTTGTAATCATTGTCACTTGTAAATGGAAATGTTTTTAAAATGACATGGGCCCAATTTGATTAGTATTTTCCGTTTGCATGTTCCTTATTTTTTTAAAAGAAACAAAATTTTTGTAATGAATTTTGATTGAATGATCGTTCTAACATGCCACCCTTGCGGGGTACGTACTCAGATATTACCATAGATTTCGGGTACGTGTCTTATGAGAGTGGGGTGTTACAAAAAATCTAGTGGCCCTAGTTTCACTTGGTCCAATAAATAATTAGGGTACCTCTTCGTATCTAGGGAGTTAGATAGAGCTCTTGTTAATTCAGCTTGGAATTCCTAATTTCTAGATCCTATAGAGTGGTTGAAAATCCTAGCATCTCTGACCATTCCTTTGTGGTAATTAAGGTTTTGGCCAGTTAGCTGAAAAGATCTTCTCCATTTAGGTTCTCCTGAGCTAGTCCAACAATATAAGTGATGGCAGAATGCTGATACAACTACTAAGTGCTATATTCTAGCTTCTATCTGTGACATGTTGCAAAAGTAAATTGCTTATATAAAAACTGTTAGTGCAATTCTAACATCCCGTTACCCATGTGAGGGCTAAAATTATGAATTACGAGAATTATTGAGAAATTAGAAAGTACAATTCATGTTTATGCTAAATTTGACATGCACATTTTTGCACATTCATATGATTGTACATGCATTCTTTGACATTTTCGAGTACAATTGAGTTGTTAAATATGATTAAAATGTGTTTTGGAAATTTTGGTATTATTTAGGGTATTTTGAAATTTTTAGTGAATTTTGTGAAAAATCATGATTTTTGGGCCAATTATAGTGTGACACGTGGCATTTTATAATTGGGACAAATGGCAAAAATAGACAGATGACAAATGGTTAATTAGTTGTGACAAATGGCTTGAAAGAGTGACGACATGTGTAAGGCATGCAAGTATTCACGGGTATGATGTTGAGTTAGGATTGATGCATTGTAAGTGACCTTCTAGGTGAAAAAAAAACACTTAGCATCCGAATATGAACTGTGAGACTCTCCGTGTTTTTAATCTATTCTCCTTGTTAAAATTCATAGACGAATCAAGTAAGTTATGTTTAAGTTGGGTTTTGTTGTTGTAAATGATGTTTTACAGTGGAAATGAATGCATGCATGTGAGGTTAGAGAAGTTTGGTTTCAGTGTTGAATAGAGTAGATGATTGATTTGAGAGTATGAATTATTAAAATGGTGTTGAATGAACTCTAGATTGGAAGGTATGTATATACTCTATTCAGGTTTTGAGAAAGCCGAAATGGTACATGCATGCATTGTATCCGTTGTTTATCGGTAGAAGTGAAGTTGATGTTTAAGTATGAATATTGGATTTTAAATTGTGTGTGTGTTGATGCGTTAAAAAGATGAGTTAGAAGAACTGTTTTAAGTGTGATCTGAGTTAATTGATGTGAGAATAAACATGAAGAATGGAGAGAAATGAGAAATAATGGTAGTGAGAGAGAGTGAAATCTGGGTTTAAAGATCAGGAAACTGGGAAAGACGAGTTTCAGTAACCAGACGTCGCAACTCATTCCTTTTTGTACGTCGCGACGTGAAACGCACCTTTGAGCTTTTCGCGGCTCATTCCTTTTTGTATGTCGCGACGTGTGACTCACCATTGAGCTCATCACGTCGACCAATGCAGGAAAATCCCGAGAAAACTGATTTCTGGGCTGTACGTCGCGACGTTACTTTTTGTTCTCGCCGCGGCGAAGTCCCTCCCTTGACAACTCAAACATACTTTACTATTTTGACCATAAAGTTTTATGTAGATGTCCAATTGAGATGATTTTTAATTCTTTGTAAATTAGAAACATAGGGATACAAGTTTTGTCAAGAAATGGAGTTTTAGTTTAAACTTTTCGTTGGAAGTTAAGGTAAGAGTTTCGTTGGAACTTAAGAACAGTCTAAGATATTTTGAGTATATTTCTTTGTATACAAAACCAAATTAAACGATTTGGGTCTCATTAAAAATCTAAGAAATGGGAGAATAACTTTACAGAAGGAAGTTTTGTCTAATTTGGTCATTTACTTTATCAGATTTAGCATGGAAAGTTGATCCGTATGTGTATTAGAGGAAAAATCTAAAGTGGTCAATGAAGTTATGAAATTGTTTTACATTGTTTTGTTCAATCTAATTGTAATTATACATGGTATTAATGAGGGCTTTCATATCTGAATGATTTTGATAAGGATAGCATCATTGTACCCCGGAATTGTCATTGAACATGCATTGTGCATACATTCTATACATTGATGTGCATAAAAGAACTACTTGTGTATTTATGCAAAAATGTGATAATTGTGAATGTGTTTTACCTATTTTAGAGGAGCATATCGGACGCCAATCGGACATTGTCGGACCATCCAGGAAATAGCTTATTGGAGCGTACTGTGAGTCAACCTAGATGATTTCCTAGGATTGATCTTATTTGATTTGTTTACACTTCCAACATTATTAAACTGTTTGCGATTTGTTATGAATTCCAGACTTTAAATTGTCCGAGGAGATCAATATTTGGGAATGTATTGGAAGTGCTTTGATTGTGGCTTTGAGTGCTATGAAATTCTGTATGATATCTGAATCCTCAACAAAAGTTAAATTCCGAACTTAGGTCCGATGATTATGAGTTTTGTTTGAGCATCTATGTGATTGCCATATATGCCATATTCAGTTTTGATGCATTGGAATTGTTCCGATTTGATGTGAAACCCCTTATGATATGTGAATTCTCAACGTATGTTGAATGCCAGACTTAGGTGCAATGATTATGAGTTTCTGATTGAACATCATATGTGATTGTCTGATATGATATAATCGGCATTTGATGCATTTCATAAAATGCATGCTCAGATAAAGGTGTTGTGACTTGAGTAGCCAATATGAAGCGCTTCCACGTTGAGCTTTGCTCCGTGATATATGTTCTGCACGTTGAGCTTTGCTCCGTAATATATGTGTGTCCACGTAGAGCTATGCTCCGTGATTCTGTTTTGACAGAGCCCTATAGGCCAGTATTTGTATAAGTATGTGATAGGCACTAGTCACAACAATAAGAACGAATGTGAGTCTTATGCATATGGCTTTCATATAAGATGGTAATTCATGAATGATTTGCAAAGCTATAATGAGTGACCATATGTTATGCCTTGTTATGTGAGTGTCTGAAAAATAATTATGTTCTTAATGAATATCTGTGATATATGTGATGTTTGTATGTAATCCGATGAAATCATCAATGATGGTTCACACATTGAGTTGCAAAACTCATCAAAAATTACAATGTGGCTTTTCAAGTTCTGAGGAATTATTTCAGCTAGGCTAAATGGAGTATAGCCACTGAGGTCTGATATGGATTAGGGGTCAGGATCAGTTTGCACCTGCATATGTCTTCATTGATTTTTATTTTTGAATTATGTTCAGCAAGAATTGTACAAAGTGTATGTAAACGATTTGGTAATGAAATGACTTTATGGCTTCAAGTGTTTTGTATATGAAATGGGCCCAAATTTATGGTTGAATACTAATGTTTTTAAAGATTGTAGCTTGGAAATGGAAATGTTTTTTTAATGACATGGGCCCAATTTGATTAGTAATTTCCGCTTGCAGGTACCTTGCTTTAAAGAAACAAAAGTTTTGTAATGAATTTTGACTGAATGATCGTTCTAACATGCCACCCTCACGGGGTACGTACTCGGAAATCACCATGGTTGTCGAGTATGTGTCTTATGAGAGTGGGGTGCTTGTTGGAACCCGATCCAGAACACCAGATCCCAACCGGAAACGAAAGGCGAAGGAAATGGATAACAAAGCGAAATGCAAAACAAAAACGGAATCGCCAGCGAATTGAAGCGAATAAGAGGACCATAAAGCATAATCAAATCGGAATACGAATCAAATTACACATCGGAAGCAAATTGATCGAAAGCGGAAACATAAATAGAAAACAAAGCGAACTCAACTCGAAATTAAAGGGAATGGAACCGAATTTAATTAATTAAATGTTGGGACCCGATCTGAGAACCGGATCCCAACTGGAAAACGAAAAACGAAGGAGACGAAAGCGAATGGAAACGGAAATTTCGCATCGAAATTTCAAATCGAAAACAACGCAATAGCAAAAACGAACTCAAATCACAAGGCAAGCGGAAGCAAAGCCAATGCGAATCGAATACAGAATCGAAACAGAAACAAATCGGAAAGCATAACAAATTCATCAATTCACACTAATTCCAAAATATCTAAATCCTCAATTTCAAAAATCCCCAAATCTTAAAATTGGCCTAAACCAATTTATCCAAATTCAATACCATAAAATACAATTTCTTCAAAATTAACTTCATATTCCACAAACCCATATCATTATCTATAATTCTACACCAAAATTTCACAAAATTCTTAATCACAAAATTAAGCCTAAACCTTAATCAAATTTCCATCCAAAATTAAACAAAACCTAAAGCATATATATCAAAATCAACTTCATAAATCACAAACCCAAGTCCTTATCCATGTTTCTAAACCAAAAATTCATCAAAATCTTAAAGCTCAAAATTTCCTCTTACCTCATTTCTCCTCCAATTTTGAATTTCTTGGCTCATGAAGATGCTCTTCATTCTCCATCCATTTCCTTCTTGAAAAAATCCCAAAAGCCTTAAAAATCAAGTAGAAAAATGGAAACTTACCTTTCTCCCTCTTCTTTTCTCCATAACCGAATTCTTCTCCTCTCTTCTTTTTCTTATTTTCTTCTCATTTTCTAGCCACTTTCGTGGCTTTATTATGCCAAAAACGACATCCCCTTTTTGTGTTTCATTAATGAAGGTCAAAAGACCATATTGCCCCTCCATTCAAAGCTTAAAGTCATGCTTACTTGCGGGTTGATTCGCACTATCAATTTGAAGGAATTGTATTTTATGGTATTGAATTTGGATAAATTGATTTAGGCCAATTTTAAGATTTGGGGATTTTTGAAATTGAGGATTTAGATATTTTGGAATTAGTGTGAATTGATGAATTTGTTATGCTTTCCGATTTGCTTCCGTTTCGATTCTGTATTCGATTCGCATTGGCTTTGCTTCCGCTTGCCTTGTGATTTGAGTTCGTTTTTGCTATTGCGTTGTTTCCGATCTGAAATTTCGATGCAAAATTTCCGTTTCCATTCGCTTTCGTCTCCTTCGTTTTTTGTTTTCCAGTTGGGATCCGGTTCTCGGATCGGGTCCCAACATTTAATTAATTAAATTCAGTTCCATTCCCTTTAATTTCGAGTTGAGTTCGCTTTGTTTTCTATTTATGTTTTCGCTTTCGATCAATTTGCTTTCGATGTGTAATTTGATTCGTATTCTGATTTGATTCTGCTTTATGGTCCTTTTATTCGCTTCAATTCGCTGGTGATTCCGTTTTTGTTTTGCATTTCGCTTTGTTATCCATTTCCTTCGCCTTTCGTTTCTGGTTGGGATCCGGTGTTCCGGATCGGGTTCCAACATTTATGGTATCAGAGCTGAGTGTTATATGAGGATACATTTCCAGAAAGGAAATTGTATGGATTGATTATGATTTGAATGTGATTGAGTAAAGAGAAAAGGAGTGTACAAGAGAAAAAAAAAATTATACCGGATTTGAAATATCGTAAGGTTTCCAGCGCAATGAGTTTGCTATGCTTCATGTTTGAAACGGATGTCGGTGTTTGTTTCAGTTTGATTATTTCGATTCGCATTCTATTTGAAATTCTGCCTTTCGAGTTTCTCCGCTTTGTTATTCGCATTTCCGATGCACAATTTTTTTTCGAGTATTCGTTTCGCTCCGATGATGCGATTTGTATTCCAATTAGCGATTTCCGCTTTTCGATTTTCCGTCTTTTCGTTCCGTTTTTCGGTTGGGATCCGGTTCCCAGATCGGGTCCCAACAGTGCTGCATTTTGGTATTAGAGCCCAGCTTTAGTATCTTACATGGGTAGTTTTCGACATATGTGTTAAGTGACGTGCTTTTCAATCATGTCATAGCAGGCAGTAACAACTGATCCCTAGTCTGAGTTACATTTATATGAGTCACATACATGAGCATTTGTTAAGTGTTTGAATTGATGGAATTAGTGGGAAGAATGATGATCTGTCTGATTATGAGAAAATGAAAGTTTGTGGATATTTAGAAAGGGAAAATAGTATAAGGCTATTTATGACAAATAATGATGTAATGTATTTTTATTGGTCGATGTGTTATGGAATATGATATCGATATTGTACTGTGGTAAGATATCCCTGAATGTGATATAGATGTCAATACATTGTCATGGATTGATTAAGGAAAGTAATGATATAAAGATGAATGACGAGATTTAAAGTGTACAAGCCAAGTTGAAAGAAATAAAATTTTCTTTGACTTTGAGGGGTTAAACTTGGACTTGAAATGATTATCGAATAAAGGTGATATGAGTTATGATTCACTATAAGAATATGTTGGTGGAATTGCGATCGGGATTTTAGGACGATGATGTTGGAGTTATGTAAATATAGTGCCCTAGAAAGCAAGTTTATTTATATGTAACTTTATCTTCTTCAGTTACAGTTTTGTAATGAAAATATTTATTATTAATAAAACAAAAGAGTTTGGTTTTATCTGTATGAACATTATATATCTGGTCATAAGGTACCAAGATTTTTTTGTAAGTAATATACATATACATAGAGATGTATGGGAAACATGTATATTATTAGAATTTGAATTAATTGATTCACAGTTGAATAATCAAGTTGGTCGCTTGATTATGATTTAGACTGTAGTATTGCGATTTATCTCCGTATAAGTAAAGGAGTTTACTTCAAGGGAATGATGAGTTTCATATCATGATAGTAGTTGACTATCGATAATGGCACTATTAAATGAATCGGAATCAAGTATGTTTTAAGAATAAAGTGGGCGTTACTTTAATCTTAAAACATACAACTTAACATTAAACTTCTTATGAACCATAATCTTGATGAGTGGTGAACTCATATATGTTTTATTATAATTCTTGATATGATCGGAATGGATTTTTACAGAGTATTAATCCGAGGTTCGCATATTGGAATTATTAATTGAAACATGTATCGAGAACATTCACTCAAATAAAGAGTTTATAGTGTTATCATCTCTTCTAGATGTTTTAAGGAGATTTGGTGATTAAGCTGGCGCGATAGTTTGATGGACTAATTACCCATCAAGTCTTAACACTGAGCTGAGATCTTATGTGTTAATCACCATATAAAGTAAAATGAGAGATCTAGATGGAAAAACCAACATAAGGGCAAAACGGTAATTTTACCCTTTGTTGTGCGGATGGCTATAATAAGGTTCTAAATAGGGTTTGCAATTGGACATATTCTCATAATATTTAATAATTCAAGAGTTCAACTAATTGTATTTAGTGGAATGACATTTAGTTAATAAGCTAGAATTAATTCCAATGAGATTGAATTAATTCTGGGCTTATTGGAGCTTGAATTATCAAAGTCCAATAAGATTCTCCACTTGGCTTTAAGGAAGGTTATCAAGCTAAGTAAGAAATATAAATGGAGGTTAATTAGAAGCCCATAATTGAATATTGGGCTTGGTCTAATTAAAGAAGCCCAAATGTACATTTAGTAACGGGCTTAGTTTTTGGTTTAATGTAATTAATTATATTAAACAATTTTTTTTAAGAAGAAGACAGCAATTTCGGTTATTCCTAGGTTAAATGTGTAACCACACATTTGACATTAAAATGCTAAATAAAGATGGTCTTTGTTATGGTTAATCATCATTAAATGGAGTTATGAACTTACCATTAAATGGTTTAATGGTTGTCTTTTAATGTTGGCTTGTAACCTATTTGCATTCATTAGATTAAAGATGAAAGATGTACACTAGATGGACCATCATCGTTCTTTCTTCTTGGCAAAACCGAAATTGGGTATTGAATTTTAGGTTATGGTCTTTTCAAACAGTCATCATAAAGATAAATGAAGATAATCTCATTTATTGGCTATTTTATGAGTGATTAATGAAAGAAGTGATGCATTTGATGCCTCTCTCTCCTTCCATCCATGCATATACGATATTGGTAGGCAAGAAAGAGTTTTTGCATGTTCTTTACACCTTCTCTCCTTTCATGAAAGAGAGAATCGAAAATACTAATTGAAAGAGTTTCAATTTTGCTTCTTCTTCTTCTAAGAAAATCTCCTCCAAACATTTCTTCTCCTTTCTCACCAAAGGATTTTGTTAACCTAATTGTCCTTCAAGAATAGGTGGTAAATCTAATTGGTTGAGGATACTACAACAAGAAGAAAGTAGATTGCTAAAGGAAAAGAGTCAAAGGAAAAGGATTTGGATACACGAAGAAGGAGAGGATAGCGCAGCGAGGATTTAAAGTTGTAGCAAAGGAGTTGGTAACAGTCCTGATCTTGTTTATATTTTATTATCCTTATACCATATCATGTATGGATTGGCATGTTGATTTGGATTTGTTGCTTCCGCTGCAAGTAATGATTTCTTAAAAGTTTTGAAATCTACAGTTTTTTCAAACAAAGCATGTTTTCTTTTTCCGATCCAACAATTGGTATGCATGATTTCGGTTCCTATATATTGGATGCATGGTTTGGCAATCTTTTTGTGTATGCTACATATTTTTATGTGATAGAAAATTACATGGTGTATGTTTGCCATGTATATTTGCTCTTTTGGTTGTCCATAGAAGTTAAATTTACCTTGTAAGATTTCTTCATTGGTTGTAACAAGGAGGGTGGTCTATCATCACCATGTTTCCTCCTTAGTTTCTTTTTTCTATTTTCTTTGATTTTGTAATGTACAAATTGATGTAATGATGAAGATGGAGCAGCCATGGATTGAAGAAATGGAAAGGTAAAATTTTCGGTGTATCTGTTTGTGTATTGGCATAAGTTTTGTGAAAACATAGTTGCTAGAATTTTGTTTCAATGGATCACTTTTCGGTTTTTATTGTAAAAACAAGTGCTGGATTTTTGTTTCAAAGAATCAAATTTTGGTTTATTAAAATACTAAGTGCTGGTTTTTTTATGTTTTAATGAAAACTAGTGCTGGAATTTTTTTGTCAAAAAAAAAGATTTGGTTTTCTAAAAATCTGGTGATGGAATTTTATTTTTCAAAGTGAGAAAATTCGATTTTCATATATGCCATTACATTTTGTTTACCGAATGGGCCGGATCATGTTTGTGAAGAGTTCGAAGCAGAAGATCCAAGTCGAACAAGAATACTTTGGGCCTAAAAGGCTTGTAATTATTTAATTCTTCTAGGATGGACAATCAAAAGTGGCTTTATTAGTTCATGTGATGAATGGAGAAATGAATACTTATAATATGTGATATTATGTGATTGCATGTCATTTAGAAAATTGCCAACCCTAGGCTTTGCCATGCATTCATTATGTATGAGATATATAATGAAACAATATAGGATGGATAATAAATTGCATCTAGACAAGATGGTATTTAAAACTTAAAGCCCAAAAAGATTGAGTGGGAGAGGATGCTCCTGTGAGAGTCCACGGTCTCCAAATGATGGCCCGTTTGCATGTGGTGAAGTGTTACTCCCCATCGGAGGGCATGGATCCTAGATCTTGCATGGTTTGGGTCTCCTTAAGGATAAGTCCACTTAATGATAGCAAATGTGACCTCCCACCGAGGCATGGTTTGTAGGTATCTTTAGTGAATGAATCAAATGGTTAAACACTTAACATTTTTTTATTAATAAACTGCCCACCGTAGCTCTGTTGGTAAAAGTATGGACCAAATTAAGACGCTTCTTAAAAAATTGGGCATGAGATGCTTGGTATTTTTTGAGTGGGAGGGTCCTAGTTTTTCTTTTAATGGATAAGATGGCCCACCGTCACTTAGTCTGTTATAGATAAGAAAAATAACCGTCGTATAATGTTTTAATTTTTTAAGTTTTGTTAAATCTATCATCATGCATACATGCATCATGATTTTATACAAAGTTCCATAAATTGTTGACTAGTATGCTCATGTTTTAATTTATATTTTCAGACATAATCAACCACAAAATGAATACACTCACCCTGCTATTGACTAATAACAAATTAGAAAACAGAGACAATTTTAATGAATGGAGACGTAACCTTGAAATTGTTCTTCAATATGAACGTATTTCATGGGTGTTAACTAAAAACGATCCTACACATCCAAGTGGAGATTCAACTCCTGAGTAAGTCCAACAGTATGAGCGTTGGCAGAATGCTAACAAGACTACTAAGTGTTATATTCTAGCTTCTGTCAGCGGCATGTTGCAAAAGCAAATTGCTTGTATGAAAACTGCTAGTGCAATGGTCCATCACTTATATGAGATGTTTGGTGTGAGGACTAGGTCTGCAAGAGTGAAAGCTATCCAAACCTTTCATAATCTCAGACAGAAACCTAGTGAACCGGTGCGGGATTACATAATGAAGGTAATCTCTGTGGTCACTGAGGTTGAGATCCTTGGGGCGGATATGGATGCAGACACGCAGATGATTATGATCATTAATAGCTTAAAATCTTCTTTTCAGCAGTTTAAGTTGGACTATGAGCTCAACAACAAGGATTACACCTTGAGTGAGTTGATGAATACCCTCCAGAGCACGGAGGAGATATTGAATATTAAGGCTCATGGGCTAGAAGCTAATGTAGCTTCTTTTTCTAAGCCCAAGGGTAAGGGCAAGGAAAAGAAGAAGGGTCCAATGAAAAAGAAGGCCCAAATAGGGGTCAAGGCCAAATCCATAAAAAAGAAGGGCAAAGTGAACATCAAAGGAAAGTGTTTCCACTGTGATGAGATGGGTCACTGAAAAAGAAACTGTCCAGTCTACCTAGAGTCCCTCAAAAGCAAACTAGGGGTTCCAACAAAGGAAAAGGCTACCTAAAGGCCAGTTTCAAGTCAAGATAGCAGATGGTTCCTATATTTCAACAGAATCAGTGGGAGTAGTTATCTTGGACTTTCCTAGTGGTCATAAGTTATATTTGGAGGATGTTTATTACATGTCAATGATTGTAAGGAACATGATTTCTATTTTTTGTCTAATAAAATCTAGTTATTCCTTATATTTTGAAAAGGTTGTTTCAATATATGAGAATAAGGATTTTATTTGTGATGCGATAACTAAACAGGGATTGTTTTTTATAGAACCTATGAAAGGCTCACTAAACACCACAGAATTGATAAAACCAAGACAATCCAAAATCTCTAGCATTAATTCAAAGTATTTGTGGCACTTAAGAATGGGTCATATCAATCAGAAAAGACTTGACAGGCTAGTAAAGGATGGGATCCTTGTGGGCTTGGATATTGATCCATTACCCACCTGTGAATCTTGTATTGAAGAAAAAATGACCAAAGCCTTATTTCCTTCTAAAGGAAACAGATCTGAATCCACATTGGACCTAGTACATACTGATGTGTGTGGGCCCATGAATGTACAAGCTAGAGGAGGTTATGAATATTTCATAATTTTTATAGATGATTATTCAAGACATGGCTATTTTTATTTGATGCATAAAAAGAGTGAATCTTTTGAAATTTTCAAAGAATTCAAAGCTGAAGCTGAGAATCAACTTGGCAAGCCATTAAAACAGCTTCAATCAAATCGAGGTGTTGAGTATTTATCTGGAGAGTTCCAGCAATATTTAATTGACAATGGAATTGTTTCCAATTTGCAGCTCCTCGTACACCTCAACAGAATGGTGTAGCAGAGAGGAGAAATAAAACTCTATTGGAAATGGTAAGATCAATGATGTCCTACGCTAGCCTTCCAGAATCGTTCTGGGGATATGCCATACAAACGACAACATATCTTCTTAACTTTGCTCTGTCCAACTCGGTGCCTAAAACACCTAGGGAGTTGTGGACTGGCCGAGTGCCTTCATTGAGGCATTTGAGGACTTGCGGTTGTCCAGCCCATGTTCTAAAGCCTGAATCCACAAAGATGGAACCAAGGTCAGAAGTATGTTTGTTTGTAGGATATCCTACAGGAACTCGAGGGTACTATTTTTACAGTCTTCATGATAAGAACGTATTTGTGTCAACAAATGCAACCTTCTTAAAGGAAGAGTTTATGAAAAATCACAAAGGAAGAAGTGAAGTAGTACTAAAGGAGTTAGCTATTTCATCCAAACCAAGAGTTGTTTTGGATATGACAGAACAAGATGTCGAAATGGATTCAAGAGTTAAATCAAAAGTGCAACCTGAACATCAAGGTGTGCTTAGACGTAGTGGGAGGGTTGTGAGACAGCCAGATAGGTATCTGGGTTTAGGAGAAGGCTTAGTTGCCATCTCAGACCAAGAAGAAATAGATCCCATTACGTATACACAGGCTATTAATGATGTTGATGCAGGAAAATGGCTCAAGGCGATGGAATCAGAAATAGATTCTATGTATACTAATGAAGTCTGGGTCCTTGTAGATCTACCACCAGGTCTAAAAGCCATAGGGTGTAAATGGATCTACAAAAGGAAAAGGGGATCGGATGGAAAGGTAGAGACCTTTAAAGCTAGATTGGTAGCTAAAGGCTATACTCAAAAGGAGGGTATAGACTATGATGAGACTTTTTCTCCGGTTGCCATGCTTAAGTCCATCAGGATTCTTTTGCCCATAGCAGCCTATTTCGATTATGAAATATGGTGAATGGATGTCAAGACCGCATTTCTTAATGGGGATCTTAAGGAGACCATTTATATGGCCCAACCAGAAGGATTCATTGAGCCAGGTAGTGAGCATAAGGTTTGCAAGTTGCAAAGGTCCATTTATGGACTTAAGCAAGCATTTTGGTCTTGAAACATTAGGTTTGATAAGACTATCAAAACCTATAGGTTCATACAAAACCTAGATAAGCCTTGTGTTTTTAAAAGAATACAAGAAGGTAAGGTTACTTTCCTTATCCTGTATGTTGATGACATTCTGCTCATTGGGAATGATGTGGGAATGTTATCTGCGGTTAAGGGATGGCTAAATGAACAATTTTCAATGAAGGATTTGGGAGAGGCTACCTATGTTCTAGGGATCAAACTTATAGGTGATTGAAAGAAAAAGCAGATAGCTTTGTCTCAACTATCCTACATTGAGAATATGCTCAATAAGTTCGCCATGCAAGATTCCAAGAGGGTTTTACTCCTACTAGACATGGAATCAAAATTTCAAAGGAATAAGCACCTAAAACCTAAGAGGAGGTTGAACGCATGCGTAACATTCCATATGTTTCGGCTGTTGGTAGTTTGATGTATGCAATGCTGTGCACTAGACCAGATATACATTATGCGGTGGGGTGGTAGCGATTTCATCCAATCCAGAATGGAACATTGGATTGCGGTTAAGTGTATACTTAAGTATCTTCGTGGGACGAAAAACTTAATGCTTGTTTACTATAAGTAATCTTATTCCGACAGGGATATCTGATTCGATTTCCAATCAGATGTTGATTCAAGGAAATCGACTTCTAGTTCTATATTTACTTTAGGAGGTGGAGCCATAGTTTGGAGGAGTGTCAAGTAATCTTGTATTGCTGATTCGACTATGGAGGCTGAGTATGTTGCTGCTTGTGAAGCAGCAAAGGAAGCAATCTGGCTCCTAAAGTTCCAGAGGCGGAAAATGCCATTACACTTTATTGTGATAATAGTGGGGCAGTGGCTAATTCTAAAGAACCTCGGAACCACAAAGCTGCCAAACACATTGAGCGAAAGTATTATCTTATAAGGGGGATAATACAATGTGGAGAAGTGGATGTGGTAAAGATTCCCACCGAGCAAAACCTTAATGATCCGTACACAAAGGCATTGACTCAAAAGAGCTTTGAGGGTCACCTAAAAGGGATGGGAATGAGGGATATGTCAAACTTGCGTTAGGGCAAGTGGGAAATTGTTGGAGTTATGTAAATATAGTGCCCTGAAAAGCAAGCGTATTTACATGTAACTTTATCTTCTTCATTTACAATTTTGTAATGAAAATATTTATTATTAATAAAACAAAAGAGTTTGGTTTTATCTGTATGAGCATTATATATCTGGTAATAAGGTACCAAGATTCTTTTGTAAGTAATATACATATACATAGAGATGTATGGGAAACATGTATATTATTAGAATCTGAATTAATTGATTCACAATTGAATAATCAAGTTGGTCGCTTGATTATGGTTTAGACTATAGTGTTGTGATTTATCTCCATATAAGTAAAGGAGTTTACTTCAAGGGAATGATGAGTTTCATATCATGATAGTAGTTGACTATCGATAATGGCACTATTAAATGAATCTGGAATCAAGTATGTTTTCAAGAATAAAGTGGGCCGTCACTTTAATCTTAAAACATACAACTTAAGCATTCGCTTCTTATGAACCATAATCTTGATGAGTGGTGAACTCATACATGTTTCATTATAATTCTTGATATGATCGGAATGGATTTTTACAGAGTATTAATCCGAAGGTTCGCATGTTGGAATTATTAATTGAAACATGTATCAGGGAACATTCACTCAAATAAAGAGTTTATAGTGTTATCATCTCTTCTAAATATTTTAAGGAGATTTGGTGATTAAACTGGTGCCAGTAGTTTGATGGACTATCTACCCATCAAGTCTTAACACTGAGATGAGATCTTATGTGTTAATCACCATATAAAGTAAAATGAGAGATCTAGAAGGAAAAACCAACATAAGGGCAAAATGGTAATGTTAACCTTTGTTGTGCGGATGACTATAATAAGGTTCTAAATAGGGTTTGCAATTGGACATATTCTCATAATATTTAATAATTCAAGAGTTCAACTAATTGTCTTTAGTGGAATGACATTTAGTTAATAAGATTCCCCACTTGGCTTTAAGGAAGGTTATCAAGCTAAGTAAGAAATATAAATGGAGGTTAATTAGAAGCCCATAATTGAATTCTGGGCTTGGTCTAATTAAAGAAGCCCAAATGTACATTTAGTAACGGGCTTGGTTTTTGGTTTAATGTAATTTATTAGATTAACTATATTAAAACAAATTTTTTTAAGAAGAAGATAGCAATTTCGGTTATTCCTAGGTTAAATGTGTAACAACACATTTGACATTAAAATGTTAAATAAAGATGGTCTTTATTATTGTTAATCATCATTAAATGGAGTTATGAACTTACCATTAAATGTTGATTTGGATTTGTTGCTTCTGCTGCAAGTAATGATTTCTTAAAAGTTTTAAAATCTACCGTTTTTCTAAATAAAGCATGTTTTCTTTTTCCGATCCAACAAATGAGTTCAAATTGATGGTGAAAATACGTATGTATGACGATATAGTGGTAATTGGAAGATGGGATAAAGGTAGTGAGAATTGTAAAAGTTGTCATAGTTTAGTTAATTTGTTATTTTGTGAGCACATATTTAAGAATGGGATTACTATGACAAGTGTGAGAATCGAGCATATAAGAATTATATGTGTGGAGAGGATATAAGAAACAATCTATGGGATATGAATAATTTGTTAGTCATAGTTCCCATAATTTAACGTCTATGATGAATTATAGTAATGAGTGAAAGTACTTATGGTTATCGATCAAGGATAGATTGAGAGTGTTAAAGATGATATTGTATGTGATGAAATCGAGGAAAGAGAAGAAGGGCAAGATTGTGGCATAGTTCCCACGACCGAGGTTAGGCACGAAAAAAAAGAGATAAGTGTTTTCCTAAATCAAATGAGATTAAGATATTTTGAGCATAAGTTATTTGTTGGGTCCCGATTCGCATTAAGCATGTCTAAATTATTTTGAGGTATTGTCTAAATTATTTTGAGGTTTTAGCTCTTAAAAAATGAAATTTTAATGAGGGATTAAGTTTAAATTTGAGTGGAGTTAGTTGTTAGGAATTAAAAGGACTAAAGTGAATTGAGGGTAATTTGGGAAGTTTACTAATGTATTTAAAGACTAAGGCTTTCATGGAGGACTACTTTGTTCCTTTTGGTTTATTAAAACTACAAGGAAAGAACAAGAGGCTTTGGGTTAAATGAGAGGATGAAGGGGACGAAATTTTCAAGTATTAGAGAGGGGGTTAATAAAACTACACCGTTTGGGCTTAAAAGTTAAGGAATAAAACTTTCCCTAGGTCATTTGATAGAGAGGTCACGAAAATTTCAAGGAGAAAGGAGAGAAGGAGTCTTTGGTCAGAAAGAAGAAGAAGAAGAAGAAAAAGAAAAGAGGTTAGGGCTTTGTTATTTCTTGCTTTAGAGAAGAGATTGGAGAGTTCCTTAAGAAGGAAAAGGGAAGGGAAGGTTTAAACTTCCATCAAAGCCAAGAAGAGAGAGAATTTCGTGGGTCTCTCTTTAAGGTAAGAGAAATGTGAATTCTTTTGGATTTATAGGTGGGTTTTGGTGTCAATGGCTTAGGAAATTGATGGGTAAAGTTAGATAGGTTAAATTTCATGCTTTCATCTCCTTAGAATGGCCAATTTTGACATCTCATGCTTCCTATGGGATTTTATGTTTGATGAAGGTCAAGAGAGGGAATTGAAGTGAAAGGAAAGGCCAATTGTTCAAGCTCCTAGCTAAAGGAACAAGGTGGGTAATATTTTAATGATTGAGATAATAGGTTACTCAATTGTTTTGAAATAAATGTCATTGAAGGTTTTTTGTTTTTGTATATGACCTTTCATTTATGAATGAGTTGCTTTTTATGATGGTGTAATCTTGTATAAGATATTTTTGATGTAAATGCCTTATGGAAATGTTTGTTACCTTGTTTTGTCAAGTGAAAGAGATTCAAATATGTTAATTCGACGATTATGTGAAAATCTTGTGAAAGTGAATATTTGTAAGAGCCATTTGTGGCTAATGTTTATGAATTGTGTGAATTATGTGATATGCATGCTTTGTTTGGGTGTGTGGTGGTCCCATATGTGTCAGGTTCACCTGTTTAACCATAGGCTTCTCCCGCCTGCCCGCTAGTGGCATTGGAGCTCCTTACGAACTCCCCATATGTTTCACAGCTACACATGACCGCTTTGCAGAAACGTGTAGTACGTCCCGTTTCGGATCCACCCGAACCACTTTCTCTGTTCTTATGTGATTTTGATGTGTAATTGATGTGATGAAATGAGTTTTACAAGAGGTTTTGATGAATTGAAAGTGTTTTGATCAATGTAAATTGGCTTTGGTAAATTTGAAAGGTTTTTATCAATCTGAAAGTTGCTTTGAGAATGAGAAATAAAGAATGTTTTTGCTTATGTCTTAATTATTAAGTTGTTGCCCACTGAGCCATCGAGCTCACACCCCTTTCCCCCTCCACAGGTGACAAGTGTGAACCCGAGTTACAATATTGGGATTGAGGCACCACTTTAATGTTTTTACTTTAGAAGTCATTTTTGGAAATAAAGCATTAGGTTGCATTTGGAGAATTGATTCACTTTGTACTTTGACATTTGATAATTTGGATTGTAATCGGGCTAAATGCCCTCTAAAGCTTTGTAATAACTTTGAATTTCATGTAAATGCAAGAGTGTTGGGTTTTAATTGTAATTCATGAAATTTTGCATATGTTTTATACAAATGCATCATTGTATGGTTTGAATTGGTAAAAAGAGTAGGTTGAGGATTGCTTTATGAATTGAGAATGGTTAGAGATATAAGCTTTCGTTTGCTGCCATTTGAGAAGTTGTGGGATTTTTGGATTTGGTTGGTAGTTGAAAGATTAAAGATTGTGAATATTGAGTTTTATGCAGGTGATGGCATTTGGATTGAAGTTTGGCTAGTTGAATATTCGAAGGAGGTGCTGTCAAATTTTTGCAAAATTTGACAGAAACGTCGCTTATGTTTTAGACCCTCTTAATTTTTGGATTGAATTGAGATGTCTTCTTGAAGATTATAGTAGTTTTTGAGAGCTTTCCAACGACAAAGAATTTGTTGTTTTTGGACTTAGGATGAAGAAGTTATGAGGTTGGGAATACATTTAGTTATTGTTCATAATGCTATTTTACTGTTTCATTGGTCCTTCTATGAATAGTGCCTCTGTGTGACTTTTTTACCTCTTTTAATGATGGAATTGACTTTTTCATCCTTCATGGAAGTTGTAAAGCATTTTGTTATCTTTCCATTGAGGTAAAATATGTTATTTTTGGGATTTGGAGTAAGGAGTTATGAGGATTGGAAGAATACAGTTACGGTTCATTTAGCTGTTCATATGGCTTGTGTGGTTAAGATAACTTTAATGATTAAGGTATGGAATTTATGGTTTTGATGAACCAATTAAGTAAAAATTTGAGAATTTGGTTAGTTGAACTTGGTGTTTAAGGTTTTATAAAGTGTTTAGGCTTTGAAATGAGAAAATTTGGGAAGTGTGTAAGTGTTTAGAATTTAAGGTTGAAGATTAGAAGCATTGGAGAGGCATTGGGGGCTTTGCGGAGCCCCAATGTCTATTAAACGGACATGGGAGTCCGTTAAACGGACATTCTCGGGTCAAAAAACACCCCTTGGCCAATCAATGTCCGTTAAACGGACATGCATGTCCGTTTAATGGACTTTCTCGGGTCATTTGGCATCCTGCACTCGATTCGTGTCTGTTAAACAGACATGGATGTCTGTTTAACAGACATCTACGGGAAATATGGTGATTTTTGACATAGCTGGAGGCCGAATCTCGTTTTGTGGTCTTCATGATAGTTGTATTTGTAGATGTCTTCTTGCTAATGGTTGGAAAACGAAATCAATCCGACATCTAGATTAAACGTTATGGTAATCGCGCTAAAAAAGGTTCAATTTGTTTCCAGGTATGAACATAGTCTATTCTTTTGGGCATAACTCCCGCATCCGACCTCTAATTGAAGTGATTCTTAGACAAATAGGTTCCTAAGACATAAGTATTCCTCTCCATAAAAATTTGTACCATTTGGAGTTGAATTGGGGAAGTTTGCATTAAACTGAATGAGAGGTCAGTTAGGAGAGCATGTTTAAAGTATGAGCTCTTTTATGCTTTTTAAGAATATCTTGAGTTATATAACTCTGTTTGAGGTGATTGTTGTTTCAAAACGAACTCGAGACTTACAGCTATAATTTGTATGAATAAGTAAACTTATGATTTTGATGGTTAAATAGTGTGCGCTCACCATGATTGTGGAGTGATGGCTAATGACCCTGCAAGGCAATAAGCACAAGGCTTCAGGACTCAGGAAGTTGGGCGCTAGAAACGGGGTCCAATAGATATTGTATCAGAGCGAGAGTGATAGTTTAAGTTTAAGCAATTGGGTTTCAGAAACAGGACCCAATAGGTATGGTATCAGAACGCCGAAATTGAGATCTTACATGGGCACATGTATATAAGTTGCTCATATAAGCAATTGTTAAGAGTTTGGGCTGACCGAATCAGTGATGAAAATGATAATTTTTCATTCAATAAATGGAAATGAGAAATAGCATATGGGTAATATGAAAGAAAATGATTCAATGTAAGTGAAGAGGGGGGGATGTAGTGTATGACATTATGGTGATATATCCCCGAATGTGATATAGATATAAATGTATGGACATGGCTTGTCTGAGGAAGACAAGGATATAAGTGGAAAAGTTGAGCTTAAAGTGAACAAGTGGAATGTATAGAAAACAAAGATTCTTATGGTCTTAAGAATATGAAATCGGAACCTAAGTGGGTATAAGCTTATAATTTGAGTAATGAGCCTTAAGTTTTCTTTTTTCCGAATCAAGAAAAAAACTTTGTTTTTGAATCAAGAGAATGAAATGCTTTCAATTACTTCAAAAATATTGGTTTTCTTGCTTGTGATTGATTTGAGAAATGTGCTACATGTTGGATATGTAAGTTGTGTGATGATTTTTTTTACATTTATAAATTTGAATCAATGGAGAATTTATATATGTAAGATGTAATGTGAAGGATAATGGGAAGATTATATGAATGAAGGTGATATTTGTACAAGTCCAAGAAGGTTTAATTGTTGTTATTGTGAGTATCTGTATGATGACCCTTCATCATACACAAGTGACTATATTAAGCACGTAGGTAATACATAGATATATATATATATATATATATATGTGGAGATGATAGAGGAAGAAACTTATGAATTATTGCATAATTGTTAGTCATAGCTCCCATAGTCTAAAGTTTGAGGGGAAACTAGAGTAACATATGAAGGTGCTCATAATGATCATGTGGGAATAGATTGAGTTTTGTTAAAGATGTCACAATGAGAAATAAATTAATCTGAGAAGAATACTATCTGGGGTTAATGGAGACCAATGAATTGGTAAGTGGTCAAAATAGGATGAATTTGATGACGCTACCCAAGCATATGCGACAATAAGTATGTTTTTTACTCCCTTGGGTTTTGGGGTGTTTTGAACATTATGACCTTGTGAGGAAGATAGAAATTGGTCTTCCCGCGATATCACGACTAATTGGTAATAAGTGATTGATCAAGATTGCATAAAGAGTATAGATGATGGTAGCAAGAAACCCTCTTTTGAAGAAAAATTTATTAAGTTAGAATAAGCATATCAGATAGTTTATATTAAGGATGATCAATGAAATAACTGATCATGAAGGAATATGTAATGATTCGAAAGTGAGTACACTCCCTAACAGAGCATCATGCAGGGAGGTGGAATATGTTTTAATTTTTTTTTGTGTATTTTGTTTGATGTAAAGGGGTCATATGAGTGGATTATTGAATCTATGGAGACACGAATTTGCTAGTATGAGGAGTATGTACGTTCAAGTTACATTATGTGAAACTATGTTGAGGAGATGCAAACCCAACTTGATGAATGTCTTAAAAATCAAGAAGTTAAGTCTGCAAATAAATTACCATGTGTGGAGAAATTTGTATGAATGAATAAACATGAGAAAAAGTCTAAGAGAGATCTGAGGAAATTCAAGGAATGGAGAAAATCATTCTCGGAAGGAAGTGAATTAGGAAATTGAAAAGAAAGTGAGACAACGTACCTCATTAAGGATCAATTATTTAAGGAATCATGAGGGCTAATCAGGAGGTATATGAAATTTTATAATAATTGCTTGGGTTCATAAATGCCTAATAGCACTATGGTATTGGAGACTAAAGAGATTCAAGATTTGATGGTGTATTAAAGGCATTCGAAGAATTGGGAAAAATAGTTTGAATACATGAAGAAAAATGTGTAAAGCGTATAAGTAACGTGCGTAAAGAAAATTTTGAAGGAACTATGCTGAGGTAAATTATATTATATAGATTTGGAGATTTTATAGTATGCACTGATGTTGTATAAGACATTTGGCTGAAATCCAATGCATCGTAACAAAGTGATTTCATATGTATGAAGAAAATGGAAGTCCTATGAGTTGACTATTTGATACATGATTTAGAACTGCTACATTAATGATTATTTTGAAAGTTTGAAGATAGTATATGTACAGTAATATCTCCAATATAAATATGCACATGCAGATCGTAAAAGTTTGAGACAATCAATGAATTGGGAGAAGTAGTTATAAGACGCAAAAGATTGATATAAATACTGAAAGGCTATGATTGTTCTAACGAGAAAGTCCAATTGAAGCTAAGTGGTATATCAGATGCCTTAAGTAGAAATGCAATATTGAGGTTATCAGAACTAATACAAAAAAAAGCATAGAATAGAGGGTTTGGTTTACCTCAAATTAAGGATTAAGAGATTGTGAGATTGAAAACAGATATGAGTGTCAAGTTTGAATGAGAAGAAGGATATAGGGTGAGTGAATAAGAAGTATGTGAAATCAATAAAGATGCTTCAGTAGAAAGAATTGAATATGAGACTGAGGCAATAGATAGAGTTATTAGAAGGATTATGACTGTATAAGTGAGTGCTAAACTGGTAAAGCTAGTATTATGATCAAATGCATTGAATAGAGAAATTAATAGCAGTGTTTCATAAATTTGGATATTGAGGTTATTAAATCTAGTGCAATAAAGAGCGTAGAATGTGGAATTAAATTTTAGGCAAAATAATTAGTCACTAAAAGTTTAGATCAGTTCATATAAACCAAGCCTAAATTGAAGATTCAGAAATCGTGAATCTTACTATAAAATTGGAAATGGGTATGAATTTTAAGTTCGAGTAGGAAAAATGATACTGGGTGTTTGAGATAAGAAGTATGCGTATCGGCAAAGATGATTAAGCAAAGAGACTGTGAGAAAAGTAATGGTGATTTAAGCTAGACATCCTAGAAGAAATATGTCAAGTGACTGAAAGTTTGAATTGTCGACGATTTTAACTATCGAAGATATGCTTAAAGTTTATAGTTTAGAGTTTATAGAAACATGAGATCAATGTATAGTTCTATTTGAATTTAAACATCATAATCGTTGTCATAGAGTTTTCAATAGAATACTGTATAAGGAGCTACAAAATAGAAAGAGTCATCGCTTTTGTATTATGATGCGTAAGGCCTAAAAATGTTTGACTGTCAGATCGATTGAAGAGGTATTAGAAATTAAGTGATTACGAAAGATGAATGAATTAGGTGGATTCACGACAAAGATATGGAATACGGGAGATTGACATAAGAGTTACATGAACTGAGACTAAAGTGATGTGAATTATTAAGTGAAAACTGAATTGTCTCTGAAGGTATCACCTTGCTCAGGTGTGCTCAAGTCAGGAAAAAAATCGCTAAGCCGCTATGAAATGGTTCGTATGAAAGTATTATGAGTAAATGCTACTGATAAAAAGGATTCAAAGTATGATATATGTGAATAGGTTAAGGAAATATTGATGTGATAAGATTATGGTGTTATCGACACAGGAAGGAAAAAAAATAAATTTGTGAGTGATCTGAATCACAAGGAGGAACTAGTTAAGAAAGTAAAGGACCAAATAACAAATTGAAAGACCGAGTGAGTATACTAAATACTATCATTTGAAAGAAAGTTTTCGAGTGAAAAAGTTAAAAGAGAAACAGAGGAGCATCCTGCACTCCTAATCAATCCGATAAGAAATTCGAGAATGAAATTCTTTTAAGAGAGGGAGAAATGTTGGGCCCCGATCCGCATTAAGCATGTATAAATTATTTTGAGGTATTTTCTAAATTATTTTGAGGTTTTAGCTCTTAAGAAAATGAAATTTTAATGAGGGATTAAGTTTAAATTTGAGTGGAGTTAGTTGTTAGAAATTAAAAGGACTAAACAGAATTAAGGGTAATTTGGAAAGTTTACTAATGTGTTTAAAGACTAAGGCTTTCATGGAGGGCTTCTTTGGTCCTTTTGGCTTATTAAAACTAGAAGGAAAGAACATGAGGCTTTGGGTTAAATGAGAGGATGAAGGGGACGAAATTTTCAAGTATTAAAGAGGGGGTTAATAAAACTACACCGTTTGGGCTTAAAAATTAAGGAATAAAACTTTCCCTAGGTCATTTGATAGAGAGGTCACGAAAATTTCAAGGAGAAAGGAGAGAAGGAGTCTTTCATGGGAAAGAAGAAGAAGAAGAAGAAGAAGAAGAAGAAGAAGAAGGAAAAGAAAAGAGGTTAGGGCTTTGTTATTTCTTACTTTAGAGAAGAGATTGGAGAGTTCCTTAAGAAGGAAAAGGGAAGGGAAGGTTTAAACTTCCATCAAAGCCAAGAAGAGAGAGAATTTCGTGGGTCTCTCTTTAAGGTAAGAGAAATGTGAATTCTTTTGGATTTATAGGTGGGTTTTGGTGTGAATGACTTAGGAAATTGATGGGTAAAGTTAGATAGGTTAAATTTCATGCTTTCATCTCCTAAAAATGGCCAATTTTGACATCTCATGCTTCCTATGGGATTTTGTATTTGATGAAGGTCAAGAGAGGGAATTGAAGTGAAAGGAAAGGCCAATTGTTCAAACTCCTAGCTAAAGGAACAAAGTGGGTAATTTTTTAATGATTGAGATAATAGGCTACTTAATTGTTTTGAAATAAATGTCATTGAAGATTTTTTATTTTTGGCTATGACCTTTCATTTGTGAATGAGTTGTTTTTTATGATGGTGTAATCTTGTATAATATGTTTTTAATGTAAATTCCTTATGGAAATGTTTGTTACCTTGTTTTGTCAAGTGAAAGAGATTCAAATATGTTATTTCGGCAATTATGTGAAAATCTTGTGAAAGTGAATATTTGTAAGAGCCATTTGTGGCTAATGTTTATAAATTGTGTGAATTATGTGATATGCATGCTTTGTTTGGGTTTGTGGTGGTCCCATATGTGTCAGGTGCACCTGTTTAATTATAGACTTCTCCCGCCTGCCCGCTAGTGGCGTTGGAGCTCCTCACGGACTCCCCATATGTTTCACGGCTACACATGACCGCTTTGCAGAAATGTGTAGTACGTCCCATTTTGGATCCACCCGAACCACTTTCTCTGTGCTTATATGATTTTGATGTGTAATTGATGTGATGAAATGAGTTTTACAATAGGTTATGATGAATTGAAAGTGTTTTGATCAATGTAAATTGGCTTTGATAAATTTGAAAGGTTTTTATCAATCTGAAAGTTGCTTTGAGAATGAGAAATAAAGAATGTTTTTTCTTATTTCTTAATTATTAAACTGTTACCCACTAATCCGTCGAGCTCACACCCCTTTTCCCCTCCATAGGTGACGAGCGTGAACCCGAGTTACAATATTGGGATTGAGGCACCACTTCAATGTTTTTACTTTAGAAGTCATTTTTGGAAATAAAGCTTTAGGTTGCATTTGGAGAATTGATTCACTTTGTACTTTGACATTTGATATTTTGGATTGTAATCGGGCTAAATGCCCTCTAAAGCTTTTTAATAACTTTGAATTTCATGTAAATGCAAGAGTGTTGGGTTTTAATTGTAATTCATGAAATTTGCATATGTTTTATACAAATGCATCATTGTATGGTTTGAATTGGTAAAAAAGAGTGGGTTGAGGATTGCTTTATGGATTAAGAATGGTTAGAGATATAAGCTTGCGTTTGCTGCCATTTGAGAAGTTATGGGATTTTTGGATTTGGTTGGTAGTTGAAAGATTAAAGATTGTGAATATTGAGTTTTATGCAGGTGATGGCATTTGGATTGAAGTTTGGCTAGTTGAATATTCAAAGGAGGTGCTGTCAAATTTTTGCAAAATTTGACAGAAATGTCGCTTCTGTTTTAGACCCTCTTAATGTTTAAATTGAATTGAGATGTCTTCTTGAAGATAATAGTAGTTGTTGAGAGCTTTCCAACGATATAGAATTTGTATCTTTTGGACTTAGGATGAAGAAGTTATGAGGTTGGGAATACATTCAGTTACTGTTCATAATGCTATTTTACTGTTTCATTTGTCCTTATATGAGCAGTGCCTTTGTGTGACTTTTTACCTCTTTTAATGATGGAATTGACTTTTTCAACCTTCATGGAAGTTGTAAAGCATCTTGTTATCTTTCTATTGAGGTATAATATGTAATTTTTGGGATTTGGAGTAAGGATTTGTGAGGATTGGAAGAATACAGTTACGGTTCATTTAGTTGTTCATATGGCTTGTGTGGTTATGATAGCTTTGATGATTAAGGTATGGAATTTATGGTTTTGATGAACCAATTAAGTAGAAGTTTGAGAATTTGGCTAGTTGAACTTGGTGTTTAAGGTGTTATGAAGTGTTTAGGCTTTGAAATGAAAAAATTTCGGAAGTGTGCAAGTGTTTAGAATGTATGGTTGAAGATTGGAAGCATTGGAGAGGCATTGGGGGCTTTGGGCAGCCCCAATGTCCGTTAAACGGACATGGGAGTCCGTTAAATGGACATTCTCGGGTGGAAAACACCCCTTTGCTAGTCAATGTCCGTTAAACGGACATGTATGTCCGTTTAACGGACTTTCTCGGGTCCTTTAGCATCCTGCACTCGATTCATGTCCGTTAAACGGACAACAGATGGTGATTTATGACATAGTTGGATGCTGAATCTCATTTTGTGATCTTCATGAGAGTTGTAGGTCTCGATGTATTCTTTCTAATGGTAAAAAAATGAAATCAATCTGACATCTAGATTAAAAGTTATAGTAATCGCGCCAAAAGAGGTTCAATTTTTTCGGGTGTGAACATAGTCTATTCGTTTTAGCATAACTCCCGCATACGACCTCCAATTGAGGTGATTATTAGACCAATAGGTTCCTAAGACATATGTCTTCCTCTCCATAAAAAATTTGTACCATTTGGAGTTGAATTGGTGAAGTTTGCATTAAAGTGAATGAGAGGTCAGTTAGGAGAGCATGTTTAAAGTATGAACTCTTTTAGGCTTTTTAAGAATATCTTGAGTTATATAACTCCGTTTGAGGTGATTGCTGTTTCAAAACGAACTCGAGACTTAAAGCTACAATTTGTATGAATAATTCAACTTATGATTTTGATGGTTAAATAGTATGCGCTCACGACGATTGTGGAGTGACTGTTAATGACCCTGCAAGGCAATAAGCATAAGGCTTCAGGACTCAGGAAGTTGGGCCCTAGAAACGGGGTCCAACAGATATTGTATCAGAGCAAGAGTGATAGTATAAGTTTAAGTAGTTTGGTTTCGAAAACGGGACCCAACATTATTAATTAGTAAATTGTCTTAAGTACATCTTTAGATGAGATGTAATAATTATGAATATTTGAAATTGACCCTTTTGGTATATTAAGAATGTTTGAAGAGTAATGATGGGAATAGTTGATTGATAAGGATTAGATGAACAATCTAGTTGACAGTAGCAAGAAATCCTCTTTGGAAGAAGAATTTCACCGAATCAGGTTTAGTAGACCAGTTGGTTTACTTTTAAGCATGAACAAAAAATGGAATAAATTAAAAGAAGAATATTGGAGCTCTATTACGAATGAAGACTTAAGCATAAGATATAAAATATGTTACAGACAGAGTGTATGTATTTTGTTTGAGGTAAAGTATCCAACTATATGATTAGATTCTGAAATTTGAGGTGGCGTTATCGCTAATATGAGGAGAACTTAGGCCGACATTACATTATATCAAAATATGCTCTGGGAACGCAAATTGATTTGATGAGTATGTTGCCAATACAGGAAGTTAAGTTTGTGAATAAATTGAAATGAGTGGAGACACTAATAAAAATGGTTCGACATTGCAATAAGTCAACGTGAAATCAGAGGAAATTATGCAAATGGAAGAATCATTTGAGAAAATAAGTCAATTGAGAAATTAACAAACATATGAGATAATATTATGTCATTAGGGAATTAAGTGCGTAAGGAATTACGAGAACTAATGATGGGTGATTAGAGTTTTGGCAATATTTGTTAGAGTTAACTACACCCCTAAAAGTGTCATAGTATTGAAGAATAAAGTGATCCAATTTTGTTTGGATCAGTTAGTGGCTGTGATCATAGATGATATTTTGAATGTATTTGAAGAGTTGAAAAGAATATTTTAATTACTTAAGAAAATCTGTGGTTTCGCATGTATATGAACTTCTGTTTGTGCATTAAAGTGAAAGTTATGCATAACATATTTTGTTATTTGATACATATAATATAATGCATATTCGGATAGAGGTTTTGTGATCAGAGTAGCCAGCCTAAAAGAGCTTTGAGCTTAGAATTCTGCACGTAGTACTTTGCTCCGTGATTTCTGTTTCTGGCTGAGCCCATTAGCCAGTACCTGTATCGGTATCTGAGTGGCACTCGATCACAACAAATAGTATCGAATTTGGAGATTTTGTAATATGCAATGATGTTTCACATCAGAAATGAAGATACACTTTATTGCAGCATACCAAGCTGATCCTGTATGCATAGAGACAATTAAAGTCTCATGAGTTAAATGTTGGATTTTGTTGGAATAGCCATTGCTTTAAGAGTGTGGAGACACTATAAGTGCAGTGAAACTATTGGACCCCACACTTGGGCTAGCATTTCCCACCCAGCGTGCGTTTGCGGGTTGGCTCAATGGAAAGAGGCGTGCTTGTAAAAGTAACAAAACCTTAAGGCTGGGTGTTTGATTCCCACCAAAGAGGACAATACTGATTTGTGTTGGATGTCGTGATATAACCCTCAAACACACGCTGGGTGGGAAATGCTAGCCCAGGTGTGGGTCCAACAGAAACATTTCAGAATTTATATTCAGATAAATAAAGTTTGAGGTACTTATTAAGTTTGAAATAATTTCTTACGAGACTGCAATAATTGATAGAAGTATTGAAGGACTATGATTGTACAAATAAGTACTATCTTGGTAAAACTTGTGCACATACTTGTTGCTTGACCAGAAAATTCAATAAAGGAATAACAAAAATTTAGACATTGTGGATTTCTAAATCTTGTGCAATGAAGAGCATAGAATATTGAGTTAACTTTTGGGAAAATCAAGGTACTATTAGCTAACGAATGTAAAACCAGTTTCGCATGGACAGATTGGAAAAGCCCAAATAAAGGATTTAGAGTTAATAAATCTTATTGAGTAAATGGTAAGTTGGTAATGAATCTAAATTTTGAGTTTGAACAGGAAAAGAGTACCATATGATTGTAATATGAAGTTTGTGTGTACAATAAAGATGATTGAGTAAAAGATTGTCAGAGATAGCACAAATAACAGCCTATGCTATACATCCTGGTAGGTATACGATGAAATAATGTCGATGGTTATGGATGTAAAAAAAAAAGTGATCACATATAGCTGCCTTATGATCTTAAGCTATTGGAGATGCGTTTAAAGTTTATATTTTGGAGTTCATAGAAATATGAGGTCAATGCTTAGTTTTAATTGACTTGAAGCACAACAATCAATATCACAGTGATATCATTTGAAGCTCATATGAGATGTTATACGACAGAAAGAGTCGACCACCTTTATATTTGGATGAGTGAAATTGATGTGTACTAGAAATTAAGCGACTAAAGAAAAACGAATGAATTAGGTGGATCAACACCAAAGATTGGAATAAAGTGAGCTAGAAACATGAGTTTAGTGTATTAACACAAAAGAGATATGAAATATGAAGCAAGAGATGAATTGTTTTTGACAGTATCACCTTGCCAAGGTGTACTTAAGATAGGAAAAAGGGTGAGTTAACCCGACATAAAATTTTCCATAGGAAGGTTTTGTAAGAAAAGGACTATTATGATATGTGATTATGATAAGAAATCGTGATATGATCTGATCTAGATGTAATGTGGAACTAGAAGTGAAAATTTTGAATGATCTGAAATATATTGAGGAGACAGACAAGATTTTGTCTTATCTGAATAAGTAATTGGAAAATTGATTGATTCCAATGACTATAGTCAAGTAGAAGAAATTATTCGAGTGATAGTGCCAAATGGGAAATGGTAGAGCGTATGATCAAAACACTTACCCCTACCTGTTTGATCAATTAGGTAAGAATTTCGAGGACGAAATTCTTGTTAGGAGGGAAGAGTTGTAACATCCCGTTACCCATGTGAGGGCTAAAGTTATGAATTATGAGAATTATTGAGAAATTTGAAATATGATTAAAATGTGTGTTGATAATTTTGGCAATATTTAGGGTATTTTGAAATTTTTAGTGAATTTTTGAAAAATCATGATTTTTGGGCCAATTATGGTGTGACACGTGGCATTTTATAATTGGGACAAATGGCAAAAATAGACAGATGACAAATGGTTAATTAGTTGTGACAAATGGCTTGAAAGAGTGACGACATGTGTAAGGCATGCAAGTATTCACGGGTATGATGTTGAGTTAGGATTGATGCATTGTGAGTTACCTTCTCGGTGAAAAAAAAAACACTTAGCATCCGAAGATCAACTGTGAGACTCTTCGTGTTTTTAATATGTTCTCCTTATTGGAATTCGTAGCCGAATCAAGTAAGTTAAGTTTAAGTTGGGTTTTGTTGTTATAAATGATGTTTTGTAGTGGAAATGAATGCATGCATGTGAGGTTAGAGAAGTTTGGTTTTAGTGTTGAATAGAGTAGATGATTGATTTGAGAGTAGGAATTGTTAAAATGGTATTGAATGAACTCTAGATTGGAAGATATCTATATACTCTATTCGGGTTTTGAGAAAACCGAAATGGCACATGCATGCGTTGTTTCCGGTGTTTATTTGTAACACCCCACTCCCACAAGACCCGAACCCGACATCGATGGTGATATCCGAGTCCGTGCCCCGCGAGGGTGGCGCGCTACATCACTCAGTCAAAACTCAGTATAAATTTCTTTTTTTCGTACATACATACACGTCACATGTTATGCACGTCACATGTTATGCGGAAAACAATTTACATAAACAATTCACTGGCCTCGAGGCCCTATTCATAAACACAATTTATTTCAGTCTCTTTACTTTACAAACTGACTTCATCAGTAATACAAAAATTCAGAAAATAAAAATACAATAATGCAGACGCGAACTGATCCCGACCTCCTCTCTACTTCAATAACCAATAGATGTCATACGCCCGTTGCCTAACGGGGTATTCTTCTGAGTCCTAAAAAATAATTGCAAATTTTGGGTGAGTTTTGCAAACTCAGTGAGAAACCATCATCGATGGTTCACTCAATTCGTGCAACATAATAATTCACATGTCACATATTTTCACATTGTTGCATAATTAAGCACATTGCACAATTGCACTTGAACATAGACAATGTGCCACATTCCATTTGCTTAAACATCTATACCCAGTTGAATTTGTAAAACATTCAAAACATAAGACAGTTGTTGCCCAAATCACATTCAGAAATACACAGAATCACAAAACAGTTAGCCTTTCATTCATTCAAAGAAATGCAATCCAATGCATAAGTAATGCACATGTGACCCTTTTCAATTTATTACGGTGTTGTGACCGAATGCCTAAACTGTCCCAATATGGGCGCATTAATCGATGAGCCTGAGGCTCTGAACTGTCCCAATATGGGCACATTAATCGTTGAGCTTGAGGCTCTGAACTGTCCCAATATGGGCACATTAATCATTGAGCCAAAGGCTCTGGATCACTGTAGGGCTCGAGGCCCAATATAAATGTTGAGCTTGTAGCTCTCGGTGGCTGCTCCAGTCACAACTCTCATTAACTGATCATGCATTCATGCATGGAATGCATGTGTCACAATTTAAACAGTATTGTATCACAATCGGATCCAAATTATCACATTCAAACAATTATTTCACAACAATTCACAGTATAATCACAATCACGATTCATAATCACAATTAACACATTCACATAATTGGTTTACAAACAATCACATTCCAATCACCAGTAAAACACTCCTATGTCATAATCTCCCACATACATCGAACACCTTCGGTCCGAAATATTGGCACAAACAAACGCAACAGTCCCTTCATTATTCTCCACAGTTGTATAAGTGCGAAATATAACCAAATAATAATTGAGGAACCATCTAGGTTACTCACCTATTACTTCCGAGCTAATGCCGGGAAGTCTCTGCGATGTCGGTCGAACGACGCTCCAATTGGGTCTCTATCAGAATCAGAGAAGAAAACGATCACTAATTATCCAATCCAGATTCGTTAATGATGCACCTGTAGGTGTATCATGCATGTTCATGAATTCCCGGCCTTAATCCCTTTTTTTCCAATCACTAAAAATCCGTCTAAAAATTAGAAATCTAATAGCACTGACAGTACTCAATTCGGACCTCTATAGGTCCAAAAACAAATAAAACAGTGACCAAAGAATCATTGCCCGGACCCACGTCAATTTTCCGTCCAAAATTCCCAATTTCTCATGCAATGAAATTCAAAGTTTCACGAATCTAATGCCTCAAGAATTAGGTCAATCGGATGTCAGATGGAAAAGTTATAAGCAAAAGAAGGAAAATATATGATCCTAGTCGACTTGCTTGAGATGCAAGTCGACTTATGCTACTGTGTATGTACTAGTCGACTTATATGGGGTGCAAGTCGACTTATGCTACACAATAGCCGATCTGGAACAACATCCTCCGACATCCCAACTTACACAGGGCATAACTCCCTACTCCGGACTCCAAATTGAACAAACTTGGTTTCTATTTTATAGAGAAAAGAGATCTCTACAAGTTTTAATGAAGGACAAAAAAGCCAATTTCACCTCTAAGGGTTTCAAAACTGCAATCAAAGTTACTGCCCTCACAATGCCTCTCAAAACAGTGCAACATTTTTCAAAACAGTGCAACAGTTTATAAACTCCGTAACTTTCCAGTTACTCAGTCAAAAATTACACAATAAATATGCTCCGAAATATCCCAATGTTATCTACAACTTTCATGAACAACCCAAAATCAAATTCAATTGTTAACTAGGTCAAATAATTCAATCAATGATGCTGCCCCAGAATCTCCCAATCTGGACAGTAATGTTCTATCAAGCATAACTCCCTGTACACAAGTCAAAAAAATCACTACCTTATATCATTGGAAAGATAAAACCACATACTTCATGTTTCATGAAGAGATTAAGAGCCAATTCCATCTTTAACCAATTCAAAACTGCTAAACAAATGACTGATCAGGGCAACAGTTAAAAACCTAATGCAGGTTTCATTTTTGAAAACTCATAACTCCCAAAGCTGATCTCGAAAAATTGTATTCGAAATACCATTTTTAAGATAAATGTTTCCTATACAACTCTTCAGAAGATCACTCAAGCCAATTCAATTCAAAAAAATTGCTAAAATTGCTTCCAATACAAATGCTCACAAATCTGACACTTAGGCTAAGTTTCACCACAATGTACAAAATCAGTCAATAGTTAACAGTTCATAACTCCCAACGTACATATCAAAAAATTTCAAAATCAGTGGCAATGGAAAGCTAACAATATAGGCTTCAACTTTCATTTAGACCATTTTCCTTAATTTCTTCTCAATTAATTTAGAAAAATCATCAACACAATCAGGTCATCAATCCGTATACTGTTCACATAAGTCCCAGCAGTAACTTTCCAAGCCAAATTTCAACCTCTTAATGCTAAAATTAGACAACACCTATTTCACAAAATTGTAGCCAACAAGCCAAAGTTTCATTTGGAACAAATCTCACCTCATTTGCATAACCACAAAATTAGTTATGCTCAAATCAGTGTACTATGTCAAAATCAATTTTCCAGCTTTCATCTTCAACTTAAATCCTATCACTTCTAATACCAATTCCACATGCATAAGCATCCTAATCACACAAGAATTGAGCCAATAGATCATCATAAATCATGATTAATGACCAATACATACCAATCAATGCATCTAACAACCAATTTATTCATTAAATGCATAAATGAAAGCTTAAAACAAAACTTACCAAATCAAGTTTTCCCTCTTCAATACTACACCAACTTCTCCACTTTCTCTACTTTCTAGTCCTCACTTTCCACCCACAACATCATCATCCACTCAAGGCTTAAGCTTGATCTTGGGTGTGCATAAAAGAAGAAGCAAGTAAGTAGCAAGAAGAAGTTCTTGTATGGGAAAAGAAGAAACTAATTTAAAGGAGGAAAGGAAAGGAGGCTACGGATGAAGGAGAAGATTAGCTTTCCAAAGGAGTTTGTTTGTTTATATGCCAAAGAGAAAAGTCGTGGGTGATGAATGATATAAGACAAAGTTAATAAATGATGGAGACACTTGGCATTTTAAAGAAAAAGACAAAAAAAACTTTTTATTAAACCCTAATGAAATGAATCTTTGACCCATTCAATTCCAATGGCCCAAATTTCAATCCCAAAATAATATACCCAATATTGTAGTGCCATTGGATAAAAATTTTCGCTACCAAAAATCAACCGGTTCGCTGCTTGGCGATTTTTTCCCGGTCTGGAAAGTTTCTCCGGAAAATTCCAAAAAAATTCCTAAAAATCCCTTAAAATATAAAACACTCAATGACGCACTCAGAATAATTTTTCAAACCCAATAGCTACGTTAATCACAATAAAATTGCCTTAGGCACAAAAACTGAGAATGTCATGGATGCATGTACAGTAATTTCATGTGCACGAATGATACTGTGTACCAAACCTATTATGCATGAACAGTCCTAAGTCATTCCGATCCATCTCATCCTATGCCAAATTTACTATTTTACCCTTCCAGTAGGGGGTGGGATGTTACAATTCCCCCCTCCTTATAAAAATTTCGTTCTCGAAATTCTCAGTCAACGATTCACTATGACAGTTATCAAATGACCATACATGTCCCATACACTTTTCCACTCAATGATTCATTTTTCGAAAGGTCACAGTAGCCACACTCAGGCAGTTGTTCAGTCACTTATTTGACTAACTCATTATCACTCATCACAGTAGACGGATTCAACAAGGCTGTTAGTTGGCGATCTCACTATCTTAACTATCTCACTTGCCATTTTCAGAGTAGCCACTACTTTTAGTTCCAATGCTATGACTTAAATCACTATTTCTGAACCTGTTATCATTCAATACCTTTTTCTCACTATACCACCCAATACCTTTTTCTCACTATACCATCCAATACCTTTTTCTCAATGTATAGACTTATTCAAATAACTTCATTAATACCCTTTTTTGCCAATTATGGGTATACTTTGTCACTATGATACATACAATAAAATAGGTTCTCTCGTCTGCAACACTTCCTTTTTCTTTGGTACCGACACAGTGGCACTTATCTCTATTTTTCACTATAACCGGTGGTAATCCACCTAACGCATTTATCCCTCATATTTCTTTGACTCTTAGATCACCATTAATTCTATAATCATTCAGTCAAAACTATATCATGAGGGTATAATCCTCTGCAGTCCAACTTAAGCACTTTTCTTATTGAACATTCAAACCTCTACTCACTTGAATCTAATCACTTCGTTTTATACCCTTAATTATTCAATTTCACTTTTCGCATATACTTGTAAGTGATCTAGAAGGGGGGCTTGAATAGATCTTTAAAATTCTTTGCAAATTTCTACAAAAAAATCAGAAGTTAAAACACACAAAAACAATTTTGATAAACTTAATAGAAAAGTGTAGGGAAGAAGATCAAACACTCGTTTTTATAGAGGTTCGGTGCTAAGACCTACGTCCTCTACCTAAGCTCCCACTTAGGATTTTTCCAACCACTTTATTGCACACTTTGTAGTTGAGTGTGAACTTTTTACAACGCCACTTGAGTTCCGGCTCAAGTAACCTTTTACACTCGATTTGTCTTCCGGCACAAATCCTACCTCACGTGACCTTCTCACTCGTCACTCAATTGTAACAAAACAATACAAATATTGAAGAACAAATGCTCAATACAATTTGTAAAAAAATAAGAGCAATAGTGAGCAATTTGAAGCAATATGAGAGTATTTGAACTTGTAGAACTTATCTCAACTCTTCTTCCATCATCCTCTATTTATACTTGAAGAAATATAGCTGTTGGAGATCTACTAGCTGTTGCTTAATTGGATATAGTCGTTCCTTGATAATCTCCATTCCATTTTTAGCAAATTGGACCGTTGGAGCTGAATCTGTGCATCCATAAGTGGACTTGTCGAATTAATAAGTCGACTTGTTTCAACCATTTACGTAAAACTTGTAACTCCACTCTCCAATAAGTCGACTTGTGCTGTATAAGTCGACTTGTCAGCCTCGATAAGTCGACTTGTGTGTTATAAGTCGACTTGTCTTAATACATCTTCATATAAAATTCCACTTGTATCGTTCTAGTTAACTTGTTATATTCGCACCTTGATGTAAGTCCACTTGTATTACCAAATCCTTTATTATCCTTAAGCTTCATGCCATTTTACTTAGTAGATAACTCCCAACTTGATTCCTCATTGATTAGACACTTGCTCATCTTGATTTACTCAATCCTTTCATTGAATAATACCTGAAATAATTTCTTAACTATTTCTAGATATTTTATTATTATCAAAACATAAAGGGATTTAATTTGTCAACCCCTATTGGTCCAACAATCTCCCCCTTTTTGATAATGACAAAATATTTAGAAATTGACAAGAAAATTGAAAGACATAAAATTTGATCAAGGTTTCCCTTGTCTTGATTGGTTAGGTTAACTCCCCCTTAATTCATAAATCAATGATTAGAATAGAATTCAATAAAATTGAAAATCAATGAAATGTTCAAATGAAATTTTCACTCCCCCTTGATCAAATATCAATTTCAATCTTACTCCCCCTTTTTGTCATAATAAAAAATAAATGGAGAAAATAAACTCAATTGAAGATTAATGAAGATTGAAAACCAAACAACAAACACAAGTAGTAGTCATTACAAGAAAATGTCAAACCAACACAAACACATAAACACACATAAAACAAACAAACATAAGTCGACTTATTCATATCCAAAGAGTTGTGAAAACCATACCTCGACTTATTTTCCACAATCATTTGTAGGAAAATCCCGGGAGGTACATCACATGTACACGTAGCGGAAAACAAAAATTTTTGTTCCCGGGACCTTCCCGAACCCAGGATCCAGGTATCCGTATGAAGACATAAACCTAAATAGCCAATAGAGACTATCTCTAAAGGTGATCCACGCAGAGATCGAAAACCTAACCGAATCAAACCCTTTGACCGGGAATAGCTAGAACGAGAATAAAGCACGCTAGAGCCTACCTACATCCGGAGAGCTTGAAGAAGCGTTGGACCTTGCTTTGAGAGAAGAGAGAAATCGATGATGGCTTGATGAAGAAGAAGAAATGAAATCCAATTTCACCTTAAGCTTAACTCTTAAGCTTCCTTTTTTTTTCTCCAGCAAATCCTACGACCATCACCCATTCTTAGCTTCCTTATGTCTTTCTTTAACCATTAAAGATGCTTCCTTAAGAAGCTTACATTTGGATGATTAATAGCCATTCATTTCTTTAACTTAATAAAGTAATAAGTTGAAAAGTCAAATGGCTTTATCTCTTCTCCCTTCATCCAACGTGCACATGGCTATATAATATATATATTAATTAATTATTTAATTAATTAACATATATATATAATTACTAAGAGGTCCAGTCAAACTGGGGTCGGTCCTACCGGTCTCATCGGCCCGGTCTTTAAACAAATTCAAAACCTTTCTTAGCAATATTGATGTCGCGATCTCATCGGGACATATCCCAATCCATTGGGATCCATTTAATCTAATGCTCTCCATAATTGGAACTCGTCCAATTACTATTTTCTGATTCTCTGAAACACTCTTAAGCGTGTGACCCTTTAGGCTCCGGTTATGTTGGCCACTTAGATTAACAATTAATCTGAGCAAGTCATGAGCGGTATCTAGCAACACATCATGACCCCTAATTGACCGGAAAGTAATCGGTTTGATGTATTCATCACGAACCGGATCACGAACCCTTCCATGACAATTACGTGCAATTCGTCCTTTCACCATCCTATACCCCACTTGGTTATGAGTATGGTCAAAGTGTCAACTCTTACTAGACCGAGTCCAGCCTAAGTGATAACAGTTCTCGCCCTAGGACTCATTACTCTATATGTCCATGAAGACACTCTCCATGACATATTCACTCGCCGAGATTTACAAGTAATGATCCCGACAAGAGGCTATGGGTATCTCTTACGCTAATCCGAAGTGGTGAATCCTTTATTGGCTACTCAATTACCTTCAATACCTCAAGTGCACCCAAGCACCACCCTATGAGCTATCTCGGAAGGCAACAAGGAATGGAGTCAAAGCACGTAATCAAGATTCAAGATATCCTCGAGTACCTCAAGTCCAAGGATACTTGCACCATTGCTATGATGAGATTATCACCGACACTTAGATAAGATATCCATGTGATGATCTCATGGCGGGTCATCCAATGAACTTACTACCGCTAGTAAGCATCCACATGTCAATTCTAAATATCTCATATTTACAGCTTCGAGATCCACCGCTGATCCAATCAAGGAATATGACATGTGCTAGTCTATCCGGATTAATGATGTCCGGCCTCATTAATCCTATGACTAGGAGAATTTAGATCTTGACATAATTGCACATGATAGGAATCTCGTGAGTATGATCACATCATAATTTCCTTCATGTTATGTCATATATCATGGACTTCATTAACTGATTAAAGATCCAATCAATTCATAAACAATGTTCATGAACATCAAATTAATGAATTATGCCTTTTCTTTATTTATTCATTCATGCAGACACGATTGTGAATAAAAGCGCTAAAGGGATTGCCTTTAGGGCACAAATAAACAAGCAGATCCTAAATAAGTCGACTTATGCAATGTACAAGTCGACTTATCGGTACTTTTCAAGAACAAGTCAACTTATCATGTAGTACAAGTCGACTTGTACTTACAAATCTCCCACTTAACCTAAAGCCAATCGCCTTAGTAGCTAATACCATAAGCGAGTCCATGAGAATCACAATTCTCCGTGACAATGGCTTTGTCAACGAACAACAACACTTTGCTCTGGGAATTTCTCTATCGGGATATCATCTCGACTAATGATCTCCGAATCGGCGAAGCACGAGTTCGGATCGTCGATAAGACCTTGGTTCCTTTGCACAAGACTAGCCCCATTGTATCACAATACAATCCTATGGGCCCACCACACTAGGGACTAGATCAAGTTCAAGAATGAACTTCTTGATCCAAACTGCTTCCTTTGCACATCTCATGTGACAGGTACTCTGCCTCGGTTGTTGAATCGCGATCCTCTCTTGTTTGGAACTCTTTCCAACCGATCGCTTCGCTATTCAATGTGAATGTGTATAACCTAATCATGATTCAGAATCATCCTTATCAGATTAGATACTGGCATCTGAATGCCCGCTCACATGGAGATTTCCATCTCCAAACATCAAGAAAACATCCTTAGTGCTTCACAAGTACTTGAGAATATTCTTGACAGCCACCCAGTGACCCTCACCAGGATCCGATTAGTATCTGCTCGTAACACTTAGAGCATACGATACATCGGGCCTCGTACATAGCATCGTTCCATGCTAAACCTCTTTAGCATCTCATCTATGTACGATGATTGTGAAAGACCAAGCAACCTTTTGATTTATCTCTATAAATCTATATCCCAAGGATATAAGTTGCTTTACCAAGGTCTTTCATCGCAAATTGATTGGACAACCAAATTTTAACTGATTGCAGCATAGAGACATCATTTTCGAGTAACAGTATGTCATCTACATACAACACAAGGAATACGATTGCAGTCCCACTAACCTTCTTGTACACACAATGATCATCCGAATTTTGTGAGAAATCAAACTCTTTGATTAACTCAACTAAACGAATAATCCGACTCCTGGAAGCTTGCTTCAATCCAAACATGGATTTCTGAAGCTTGCACACCATTTCGCCATCGATGGAAGTGAAGCCCTCAGGTTGTGTCATACACATCCTCGGGTAGATTTCCTCTCAGGAAAGCTATCTTCACATCCATTTGCCATATCTCATAATCATAATGAGCGGCAATGGCTAGGAGTATCCTAATGGATTTAAGCATTGCTACGGGGCTAAAGGTCTCGTCATAGTCAACTCCTTGTCTGTGACGAAATCCTTTGGCCATTAGCCTCGCTTCATAGGTAATCAGATTACCATCCATGTTGGTTTTCTTCTTGAAAACTCCTTTGCACCCTGTGGGTTTTATCCCTTCAGGTGTAACAACCAAAGTCCATACTTGGTTTATGTACATGGAATCCATTTCAGATTTCATGGCACGAAGCCATTTTTCAGACTCTGAACTTTTCAGAACCTCTTCATAGGTAGTAGGCTCATCATCTCGTATGAGTAATACGTCATTCTGTTCCCTTACGAGAAATTCATATCTCTCAGGAACAGAGCGTATCCTACTTAACCTACGAAATTCGTGTGTAATAGAAGGTTGAACTGTTACCTCATCTACATGAGTTCTGATTTCAAGTTCAGCGATTGATCAGTGTTTGTTCGAGCATCTTGAACTTCTCCAAGTTCAAGTTTGCTCCCACTGTCTTATTGTAAAAGAAACTATTTCTTTAAGAAAACAGCATGCTTGGAAACAAATAACTTTTGTTCCTCAGCAAGGTAGAATTGATATTCCACGAACAAACACTTGTCGACTTTGCATCAAGCTAATCGACCGTGTCCGCTTCACGAAGGTGACAACCCCAAACTTTCAGCTAAGAAAGATAGGGTCTTGATTAGTCCATATCTCCATATGGAGTAACCACAATCTTTGATGGAACTCGCTTAGCAAGTAAACAATTTGTCTCAAGCGCGATATTCCCAAAAGCTGTGTAAAACCTATCATCAATCGCACTATGTCTAACAAGGTTCGATTTCTCCTTTCAACCACACCATTCAGGTTGCGACGTGCAAGGTGGAGTGAATCGAGATAAAATCCCATTATCTCGAGATAATCCAAAACTGTTGGTCTAAGTATTTTCCACCACGATCGATCGTAATGTCTTCATACTTTTACCAAGTTAGTTTTCTACTTCATTTCAATTATTTGAACTATTCAAATGCTTGATTTGTATCTTATCGATCTGATACCCATATCGTGAATAATCACCAATAAAATAATGAAGTAAAAACAACCACTTGTGGCATGGATGGACATCGGACCACATACATCCAAATGTATCAGTCTAATATTCCATTCACTGCTCACCCTTTCCTTAAAGGATAACTTAGTCATCTTGCCTAATAAACAAGATTCGCATGTGTCATATGATTCATAATCAAATGACCCTAAACTGCCACTCTCATGGAGCTTAGCTATGCGTGTCTCATTTATATGGCCAAGCCGACAATGCCATAAGTAAGTTGATTTTAAATTATCTCAATTATGTCTTTTCGCGTCATTGACATTCATAATTGGATATGACATATCTAATATGTCAATTCCATTGCATAATGTACCAGTACCATAGAGCATTCCATTCGAACTAATAGAACAACCATTGCTACTAAAAGTCCAATGGAAACCAGCTCTAATTAAACATAAAACAAACAATATGTTCTTTGTTTAAAACGGGTACAAAATGATAATCATCCAATTTGAATAGAAGCTCACCAGGGAGTGACAAGACATAAGTGCTTACGACTAATGTAGCAACCTTGCTTCATTACACCGCACGAAAGTCCGATTCTCCTTTTATGAGCTTTCTCGTCCCCGAGGCCCCGCATATCATTTCATATGTATGAGCCACATCCGTATCAAATACCGATATGTTTGGTTCAGAATAGTATTAACCTCAATGACAAACATATTTGAAGAAGTAGAGGCATCGATGCCTACTTACGCTTGAGCACTCAGATAGATTTTACAGGTTTAGCCTCTAGTGGCTAGACTTGCCACAATGAAAGCAAAATCCTTTTGGGGCAGTTTCTTTGGTTTTTCCTTGATGGCACTTCCCTTTGGTTTTTTTCTAGAACCAGAAGAAGGAGCATCCACCACTAGCACTTGCTATCTCTCTTGATAGCCCCTTTCACTGTCATGAAGCAGATTGATTAGCTCAGAATTGTTGTGGATATTTGGTTTATCCGATAGTTTATCACAAACTGTGAATAACCATCAGACAATCCAACCAGAATTAAGTCTCTACTTAACTCATAATCCATTACAAATCCTAAGACGGCCAATCTCTCAATATAGCCATTCATCTTCAGGACATACTGGACAACAGATGTCCCTGGAGCCATCTTTGTGATGAAGAGAAGCCTTGAGGTCTCGAACCTTTCAGACCGAGCTTACTCATCAAACAGCTCCCTAAGATGAGATACTATAACGTGAGCATCCATGGACTCGTCTTTATACTCGATAGCTGGTGACATCAAGACAAGCATAATGCAAGTATCCATATCACTGTCCTTTAGATGCTTACGATATGCTTTCTGATCCTTATCAGAAGCATCGACAGCAGGTGCATCTGGAAGTGGAACATCTAGGACATATCCCAGTTCCTCAGATATGAGAACAATTCTCAGAGTCCTTAGCCAATCAAGAAAATTCAGTCCAGAATAGAGAGCGAAAAATCACACTGAAAGACTTCTTCAATCAACCTAAACGCGATAGAGAGAAGGAATGATAGAATAGATATGCCTGCATGATCATAAGGACTTGCATGACATGCATATGGCTCCCACTAGTTTCCTAGAATCCATAACCCTCTTTATGAATCCAGAGAAACAAAGTGACATAATGTCCTAGTGGGTCGATATCCGACATTGCTAAGAGTGACCTTGAGTTTGCTCAACAAGCCACAACTTAGGTCAATCGGTAGGTATCGGTCATACCAATTGCATCATCGATAACCGACATTAAGAATGACCTTGAGGTTAGCTCAACAAGCCACCTTATGTCTCAGGAGGTATCAGATATACCAATTACATCTTAGACACAACTATCGATCAGTGCTATCAACTTGTTGATGTATGCACTTCATTGGGTATCAACTCTTTGATGCGCATACATCTAATGTATGCTACCCAACTTTGCCTCTGTCCACGTTGACCTTGAGGTTAGCTCAACAAATCAACGCTTCTAGGAAAACCGACCCATTAATCCGAAAATCTTATTTTCATGGTTTGAACATATTCGTATAGAGTGAGCTTGAGGTTAGCTCAACAACTCAACCCTATAAGAACTCTGGTTCTTACCATATTAATGGAAGGCGTTAGTTTTCATATACCGAGGAGGGATTTCGGGTCTCTTCTTCTTCAAGCTTAAGGATTATAGTCACGAAGACTATATGGAATGATTTAGGTTTCATCAATCGTATTGAATCAATCCTTATAATCATCCATCATCCAACCTGAGCATGCCACAAGTCGACTTTCATCAAATGCAAGTCGCCTTACGCTTCTGCCCACACACAAGTCGACTTGTATGACACAAGTCGACTTATGTCACCTGCCCATGAACAAGTCGACTTATAAGGTTCTACAAGTCGACTTATACTAAGATCCTGAACAAGTCGACTTATTCTATAACCTTGAACAAGTCGACTTATTTCATATACAAGTCGACTTATCCAGGTAAATTTGCTAAAATCTCTAATCGGTTAATTCCTCAATTAATGCAATTCCAATTCACAACACCTACATACCTAAGGTAATATCTGATAATTGATGCCTCAATGAACACTTCATTGATCTATGAATGCCTTAAATAGACAAACTATATGAAAAACTTGAAATGAGTCAAAACTCATTAATTTCCAAACAATTTAGGAACACCCAAATTATCATCCTAAGCATCTCTAGCTAGCATATACATTATCAAATTTACTTCAGCACATTCCATAAAAATATGACGGTCAAAACAAACAAGATAATGCAATATACTAACGAGAAGCTAATGTGACCAATTCGGCATTCAAAAATTCTTGGAAAAGTAAATTCAAGCAATTCAGTTTGGAAATCATACTACATCAAGATAACACATTTTTAATCATATTAAAAATGGTGCAAGGCACTGTAACTGAAAAAGCACACTCAATCAAGCCAAGCAAAACAGTCTCAACAATTTTCACCAAAACTGTCCATTTCTGTACATTGCTTGAAATCATCAATGAAACAATTTCAATAAATTCTGAGAAAATTACATAAGTTACTAAATGTTTAGAACATGCTACATAAAGTTTTTCAGGATTTTAGGCCATCAAAAACTCAGTCAACCTAAATAACAAAACCGATTCAAAATCTGTGTTCATCAGCACAGCAATTCCCAACAGCATAGAATAAATTCGTGAATAAATATCCAATCACCTTGAAATCCAATTTCCATGCTCACAGACATTCACCAACATCTTAGAGACATGTAGGTGAAGGAAAATCCAGAAAACCATTTTTCTAGAATTTATTCTCGATTTTATACTACTGCCTGTTCCAGAATCATTTCACAAAACAGCATCTGTAACCTTAGGGAATTAATTAGCAAAAGTATATCAAATCAAATCGATAAATTCTGAAAATTCATAGACATATTCTCTAACATGTTATTAACATTTCTGGACAGAAAAATTTCGAAAAACCTATCTCTATAGCAATTCGAAATCTGGGCAGTACACATGCATCAACATCAACAGCACTTAGGGTTTCTGATCTAGCTTAGGTTTTAGCTTCATACGGGATACCAGACGCTCTGATACCACTGTAGGAAAATCCTGGGAGGTACATCACATGTACACGCAGCGGAAAAAAAAAATTTTGTTCCCGGGACCTTCCCGAACCCAGGATCCAGGTATCCGTATGAAGACATAAACCTAAATAGCCAATAGAGACTATCTCTAAAGGTGATCTACGCAGAGATCAGAAAACCTAACCGAATCAAACCCCTTTGACCCGGGAATAGCTAGAACAGAATAAAGCCTGCTAGAGCCTACCTCTGTCCTGAAGAGATTGAAGAAACGTTGGACATTGCTTTGGAGAGAAGAGAGAAATCGATGATGGCTTGATGAAGATGAAGAAATGAAATCCAATTTCACCTTAAGCTTAACTCTTAAGCTTCCTTTGTTTTTCTCCAGCAAATCCTACGACCATCACCCATTCTTAGCCTCCTTATGTCTTTCTTTAACCATTAAAGATGCTTCCTTAAGAAGCTTACATTTGGATGATTAATAGCCATTCATTTCTTTAACTTAATAAAGTAATAAGTTGAAAAGTCAAATGGCTTTATCTCTTCTCCCTTCATCCAACGTGCACATGGCTATATATTATATATATTAATTAATTATTTAATTAATTAACATATATATATAATTACTAAGAGGTCCAGTCAAACTGGGGTCGGTCCTACTACCATCGGGCCCCGATCTTTGAACAAATTCAAAACCTTTCTTAGCAATATTGATGTCGCGATCTCATCGGGACATATCCCAATCTCATTGGGATCCATTTAATCCTAATGCTCTCCATAATTGGAACTCTGTCCAATTACTATTTTACAGATTCTCTGAAACACTCTTAAGCGTGTGACCCTTTAGGCTCCCGGTTATGTTGGCCACTTAGATTAACAATTAATCTGAGCAAGTCATGAGCGGTATCTAGCAACACATCATGACCCCCAATTGACCGGAAAGTAATCGGTTTGATGTATTCATCACGAACCGGATCACGAACCCTTCCATAGACAATTACCGTGCAATTCGTCCTTTCACCATCCTATACCCCACTTGGTTATGAGTATGGTCAAAGTGTCAACTCTTACTAGATCGAGTCAGCCTGAGTGATAACAGTTCTCGTCCTAGGACTCATTACTCTATATGTCCATGAAGACACTCTCCATGACATATTCACTCTGGCAAGAGATTTACAAGTAATGATCCTGACAAGAGGCCATGGGTATCTCTTCTGCTAATCCAGAAGTGGTGAATCCTTTATTGGCTACTCAATTACCTTCGAATACCTCAAGCTGTACCCAAGCACCACCCTATGAGCTATCTCTGGAAGGCAACAAGGAATGGAGTCAAAGCACAGAATCAGTATCCAAGATATCCTTGAGTACCTCAAGTCTAAGGATACTTGCACCATTGCTATGATGAGATTATCACTGACACTTAGATAAGATATCCATATGATGATCTCATGGCAGGTCATCCAATGAACTTACTACCGCTAGTAAGCATCCACATGTCAATTCTAAATATCTCATATTTACAGCTTCGAGATCCACCGCTTGATCCAATCAAGGAATATGACATGTGTTAGTCTATCCGGATTAATGATGTCCGGTCTCATTAATCCTATGACTAGGAGAATTTAGATCTTGACATAATTGCACATGATAGGAATCTCGTGAGTATGATCACATCATAATTTCCTTCATGTTATGTCATATATCATGGACTTCATTAATCTGATTAAAGATCCAATCAATTCATAAACAATGTTCATGAACATCAAATTAATGAATTATACATTTTCTTTATTTATTCATTCACGCATCACGATCGTGAATAAAACGCGCTAAAGGGATTGCCTTTTAGGCACAAATAAACAAAGAGATCCTTAAATAAGTCGACTTATGCAATGTACAAGTCGACTTATCGGTACTTTTCAAGAACAAGTCGACTTATCATGTAGTACAAGTCGACTTGTACTTACATCATTATCCCAGAACAAATCAATATAAAACTCAAAATAACTCAAATAAATCCTCAACGGTAATAGACTGAAACTTCAATTAGGCTTTGTGTAAAACACGATGATGAAGTCTTTGGATGTAATTGCATGTGTGCCTCATATATTGACCATTTAATGTAGCAAAAACACATTCAACCAAAGGAATTTAAATCACACATGCCTAACCTTAATTTAATATTCACAAACACATCTTCCTTAAGAGGTTTAGTAAAAATGTCAGCCAATTGATCATTAGTAGAAACATGCTTCAAAACAATGTCACCTTTCAAACAATGATCACTTAATAAAATGATTTCTAATTTCTATATGCTTTGTTCTACTATGCGTTATAGGATTTTTACTCAAACAAATAGCTTTGGTATTATCACAATAGATAGGAATGTTTTGACCACAATACCATAATCAAGCAATTGATGTTTAATCCAAAGAACTTGGGCACAAGCATTCCCAAATGCTACATATTGATTCAGCAAAGTGAAAATTGCTACACTAACTTGCTTTTTACTAGCCCAAGATATCAAAGATGATCCTAAGAAATGACATAAACCACTAGTACTTTTTCTATCAATTCTACAGCCACCATGATCAGCATCACTAAAAGCATATAAATCAAATGAATCACAACTAGGATACCATAAACCATGATTAATAGTTCTACTCAAATATCTAAAATTCTTTTACAGCAAATAAATGAGAAATCTTAGACAAGATTGAAATCTAGCACAAAGACACGTGGAAAACATTATATCGGGTCTAGAAGCGATTAAATACAAAAGAGAGCCGATCATACCTCTATAGAGTTTTGATCAACGCCTTCTTCATTTTCATGTTTTTCCAAGACCATATTTGTCACCATTGGTGTTGCCGCCACTTTGCATCCATCCATTTTAAACTTCTTAAAAGTTCCTTGGTATACTTGATTGGTGGATAAAATGCCATTTTGTGTTGCTTGATTTGCAATCCAAGAAAGAACTTGAGTTCTCCCATCATACTCATTTCAAACTCACCTTGCATTAAATCACTAAATTTTTGCACAAAATTCATTAGTGGCACCAAACACAATTTCATCAACATAAATTTGACAAATAAGCATATCATTATCAACATGTTTAATAAACAAAGTATTATCTATCTTACCACTAACATATCCATGTTGAGTTAGAAAAGTACTTAACCTCTCATACCATGCTCTAGGTGCTTGCTTTAGTCCATACAAAGGCCTTCTTGAGTTTGTAGACGAATCTGGATGCTCGTGATCTTCAAATCCTGCGGTTGTTTGACATAGACTTCCTCTTGAATATACCCATTTAGAAATACGCTCTTGACGTCCATTTGATTTAATTTGATCCTTTTATGAGACGCGAATGCACATAGTAGCCTAATTGCCTCCAAACGAGCCACAGGAGCGTATGTCTCATTGTAATCAAGGCCTTCTTCTTGATAAAATCCTTGAGCCACTAACCTTGATTTATTTTTTATCGCTTCACCATTCTCATCATATTTAATCCGATTTACCCACTTGACTCCAATGATGGTCTTGTCCTTTGGTGGAGCTACCAAATACCAAACATCATTTCGCTTGAACTGATTAAGCTCCTCTTGCATAGCTAAAAGCCAGTTTTCATCTTTAAGAACTTCTTCTATATTTTTAGGTTCTACCAACGAAATGAAGGCTGAATTACTCATATTCTCATAGATATTTCTCCTAGTTCTTACACCAACATTTAAATCTCCAATGACTTGCTCCATAGGATGATTCTTTGCTTTTGCCCATGATTTAATGTCGGGTACATGTTTTTCTTCGTCTAGCTTCAATTCCTTAATCTTGGATTCAATTTCTTCAACTTTATTACCTGAACTCCCTGCATCATCATCAAAACAAACCTTTCTCGGGGGTGAAATTATTTCTTCAAATTTGACATGAATACTTTCTTCGACACATTTAGTCCTATTATTATAAACTCTAAGCGCCTTACTAGTTTGAGAATAACCAATAAACACACCAATATCGGATTTAAAGTTGATTTTTCCTAAATTGCTCTTTCCATTATTATGAATGAAAACTTTACAACCAAAAGGATGAAAATAAGAGATATTAGGTTTCTTACCTTTCCATAGCTCGTAAGGTGTCTTATTTTTGTCTCTTCGTAAGTGCACCTGGTTGATGACGTAATAAGCGGTGTTGACTGCTTCTGCCCAAAATGATTTAGGAAGATTGTACTCATTCAGCATAGTCCTGCTCATTTCTTCAAGTGAGCGATTTTTCCTTTCTACTACACCATTTTGTTGCGGAGTCCTTGGTGTTGAGAAATTATGTTTCATTCCGTATTTGTCGCAAAGATTTTCGAAAGGTTCACATTCGAATTCTCCTCCATGATTGGTTCTAATTGCAACGATAGACAAATTTTTCTCATTTTGAACCAATCTACACCACTTGGTAAATTCATTAACGGCATCATTTTTATTCGCAAGAAATCTTACCCAAGTAAATCTAGAGAAATCATCCACAATAACAAGTACATATAATTTACCACTAAGACTAGCATGTCTAGATGGACCAATCAAATCCATATGCACAAGTTCAAGAATTCTAGAAGTACAGATTTCTCTCTTTGGTTTAAAAGATTCTCTAACATGTTTGCCTTTCAAACAGGACTCACACAAATGATCTTTAACAAATTTAATCTTAGGCAAACCTTTTACAATTTCATTCTTTGAAAGCTTAGAAATTAATGGCAATGGTGCATCTCCTAATTTTCTATGCCATAAAAATGCATTTTCTTCCAATGTCACCAAGCATTTTTCTTTAAACGAACTATCATCATGTAAGTCAACAATGTATGTGTTCCCATGTCTCAAACCAATAAAGGCAACATGATCATCCTTCTTAACTAAGCAATGTGATGATTCAAATGATACAATATAATTCATATCACAAAGTTGAGACACACTTAGTAAGTTATGTTTCAAGCCATCAACAAGCAACACATTGTCAATGGTAGGTAAAGGTTCCTTACCCACTTTACCAATGCCAATGACCTTACCTTTGTTGTTGTCTCCAAAAGTGACATAACCTTGATTCTTTGGTCTAATTTCTGCGAATAAACTTTTGTCTCCACTCGTGTGCCTTGAGCATCCACTATCAATATACCATGTGTTTGGAGGTTTTTCATCCCTTGCTTGTACCTGCAATAGACACATTCTTTCTTCTTATAGGTACCAAGCCATTTTGGGTCCATTTTGTTAGTCGTAAATCACATTAGAAGGTATATTCCCTTTTTCTACCCAAATTTTCTTGACCTTAATGCATCTCGTAGTACTCTTGCATGCAACTTCTATATGCCCATCTTTCAAGCATCTAACACATTGACCAATTTTTCCATCCGTAGTGAACTTTGAAATCAAGGAACAATCTCTGTTAAACGGATCATATCCTAAACCATGTTTAGAAATCGAGTATCTTTGCAAAGATAACAAGTTCTCAAACTTTTCGCTTCCATTAGCAAATTTTCTAACCACGATGAGAATTCCTTTCTAACTCTATCAAGTTCACAAATAAGATTTTCTTTTCAACAAGACATGCAGAATGATCTTTTTGGACTATCTAAATCATCAATCGTTTCACGTAAAGCACTATTTTCAGCAACCAACTCTCGTATTTTCTTTCTTAATTTTTTGTTAATCTCAATAGCTTCTTTAAAATCAGCTTGTAAAGCATCAAACGAATCTCTTAGATCTTGGTCATTGAAAGTTACCTCATTTTCATCATCACTTGATGAACTTTTTGCCATAAGTGCCAGATTGTTTTCATCATCGCTTTGGTATGTATCCTCTTCATCACTCCAAGTTGCCACTAAGCTAGTTTTCTTTTTACCTTGGTCGTATTTGTCATTTTTCTGAAAGTTTGATGTTGATGACGAGCTTTTGCATTCTCTAGCAAGATGTCCCCGTTTTCCACATCTCCAACATTCTTCGTTGCCCTTCTTTTCTTCATAGCCTTTTGATTTTCTTTCCGCGCCAAATCTCTTTCTTTCTACGTGTTTTCCGCCATTTAATTCTTTCCTTCGATTTTTGAGAAGTCCCTTGAACTTCCTTAAGTTTCTAATGTACATAGCGATTTCTTCATCTTCCTCGTCTTCATCTAATTCCTCATCACTTTCATCAACAAAAGTAGTGTTAGCTTTAAAAGCAATAGATTTTTTAGGTTTACCTCTACCTCCTCTGGATTTGAGAATAATCTCATAGTTGATGAGTGATCCCACCAAAGCGTTGAATTCCAGATGGTTCAGGTCCTTTGACTCCATGGTTACGGTGACTTGAGAATCCCATCCTTCGGCAGTGAACGAAGAATCTTCTTCACCTTCTCGCTGTCTGTCATTTGCTTTCCCAGGTTGCCTAATCCATTTATGATTTCTGCAAAACGGTCAAGCATTGTAGAAATTGACTCACCTTCTTTCATGACGAACATCTCGTAGTCGTGGAGAAGCATGTTGATTTTTGTCTCCCGGACTTGATTTGTCCCTTCATGAGTAACTCGAAGTCTCTCCCACATTTCCTTGACAGTGGTGCAAGAATTTACCCGGTTTCTTTCCTCAACCGTTAATGCACAATATATCAGCTTCATAGCTTTGGCATTGATGTACGCTTGCCTCTAATCGTTATCATTATACTCTAGCTCCGTTTTCAACTCACCATTTTCTTTCAGAAGGGCTTGAAGTCCGAAGATAATGATCTTCCAGTATTCAACTCCCTCGCTAATGATGTGGTACTTCATAGGATTTTTCCAAGAAGAATAATTAGTACCATTAAACAATGGAGGATGGTTATTAGTGTTACCTTCTTCCGCAAGGTTGTTGTGTGCCATCCCAGATACTTTTGCTCTGATACCAATTGCAAGTGATCTAGAAGGGGGGGTTGAATAGATCTTTAAAATTTTTTGTAAATTTCTACAAGAAAATCAGAAGTTAAAACACACAAAAATAATTTTGATAAACTTAATAGAAAAGTGTAGGGAAGAAGATCAAACACTCATTTTTATAGAGGTTCGGTGCTAAGACCTACGTCCTCTACCTAAGCTCCCACTTAGGATTTTGCCAACCACTTTATTGCACACTTTGTAGTTGAGTGTGAATTTTTTACAACGCCACTTGAATTCCGGCTCAAGTAACCTTTTACACTCGATTTATCTTCCGGCACAAATCCTACCTCACGTGACCTTCTCACTCGTCACTCAATTGTAACAAAACAATACAAATATTGAAGAACAAATGCTCAATACAATTTGTAACAAAATAAGAGCAATAGTGAGCAATTTGAAGCAATATGAGAGTATTTGAACTTGTAGAACTTATCTCAACTCTTCTTCCATCATCCTCTATTTATACTTGAAGAAATATAGCTGTTGGAGCTCTACTAGCCGTTGCTTAATTGGATATAGTCGTTCCTTGATAATCTCCATTCCATTTTTAGCAAATTGGACCGTTGGAGCTGAATCTGTGCATCCATAAGTCGACTTGTCGAATGAATAAGTCGACTTGTTTCAACCATTTACGTAAAACTTGTAACTCCGCCTCCAATAAGTCGACTTTGATTGTATAAGTCGACTTCTCTCGCCTCGATAAGTCGACTTTGTGTTATAAGTCGACTTGTCTTAATACATCTTCATATAAGTCGACTTGTACTGTTCTAGTTGACTTGTTATATTCAGACCTTAATGTAAGTCGACTTGTATTACCAAATCCTTTATTATCCTTAAGCTTCATGCCATTTTTACTTAGTAGATAACTCCCAACTTAATTCCTCATTGATTAGACACTTGCTCATCTTGATTTACTCAATCCTTTCATTGAATAATACCTGAAATAATTTCTTAACTATTTCTAGATATTTTATTATTATCAAAACATAAAGGGATTTAATTTGTCAACCCCTATTGGTCCAACAATACTTACTAGAATGTCTAGCTTTAACTTTTCACTTTCTTGCTCTATCACCTTTTTGTTGGGTACACACACTTTTTCTTTGAATCATTCAATATGTTTTTTTTATTTCACTCGCATATTCGGACTCATTATAGGACTCACTACTTTAACTTCTGCACTCTTAACCTTTCTTACTTCTATCCAGTATCACTAGATCTACAACTTCAATTTTTCAGTAACACTTCATAATTACCCATAATCTACTTGACATTCTTTGAAAATCCCAATATCTGTAATTGGTCTGTTTATTGCAGCATTATCTGTTCACTATTTGAGTTTAGTAGGCAGAATTGTCTGTTCATTTCAGAATTGTCAGTATAGTAGTCATTTATGCCCATCTTTTTCCTCGAATAAACACAATGTATCCTTATAGGAATCTAAGGTCTACAAGACTTTAAACAATTGCGATCATAACACCAATACCATTTATCAAAGTCAATTCAATTTATCTTATACCGTTTTAACATAATGTCTCAGTTCATCACACACTGCCCACTCTCTAAGGGTATGCTTATCATCAGTATAAAATTCCTCAATTATTTATATAGTTCTTTTTACTTTTCACTGTTCAACACTTTCAAACACATTCCGTCTACAAACATAGTCACTACCACTTGCTTACCTCACATAATTCCCTATTAGGGTCTTGTTGACTTTACCATACATCATTCAACTTTTTCATTGAGTCCACAAGTAGTGTATTTGCAATCCCTTTATGAAGGTAACACTGCATCACGTCATGGTCAGTTTCCCTTTAGGACTTCTTGTCTCTACTCATTTTCTCTTTTCAATTGATTTCCTGTCATTCACATAAACATATGCCAATACCTAGTCATCCGTACTTGGACTTCCATAAATTCCACTTTATTTGAGTATTTCACTTCATGATTCAGACTATTTTCTTCTTAGTTTCAAATCAAGATTTCTCAACAGTTTTGCATCACATATGGAGATCTATTCACTTCACATTGCAATATAATCACCTCAAATTAAAATTCCACTTACGTAGTTGGATACTTTACATTTCCGTACACACAATACAGATAACCTCAGTCGTATATTTCACTTGTTATGTATAAATCTCCTCTTGAGATATGGCTTAATTTTATTTTTGATTTCGTCGTCATTATACTGTTCACGAAAGTCTCATCGGCCAATTAGTGTCCCTAATTGCTTTTCAATCATTCTCAACAATACGAACTATCTCAATCAGAACAATTTTATGTCATAATTTAAAGATCAGAACAGTCCTTGCACTATGGTTCCATGTGACAGCCACATAAACACTTTCTTTAACACTTATTACGTAATCTACACCTCACCAGAACTTATTTCATCTTATCCGGAAGCCAATTAGTAACCTATACAATTCAGACTGCCATAAAACTCCTTTCCGTTTATACTAATCCTCAAATAGAGGACTGATGCCATAATATTTTTATTTTTTTTGTTCATTTCCTCTCATAAAGGTACATTCAGTCCTCTTATGTCTTACTTTAACCCATTATGAACTTTACACTTATAGCCACTCTAATCATTCACCGATCATCTCCTCTATGATTTCTATGTATCTTTCACATACATTTCATTAATCATGATCAACTTTACTGTCCACTAGATACTCCCAATGGTAAATCGACTTAAAGGCGACAACTTTTTTTCATATATCACTATCATTGTTTCATTATATATTTTTTTCACTTCCCTAGTTTCATTCCCATATCTTTCATATGTCAACTTGACCTTTTAAGGTCATATCTACTTGGCTTATACAATGTCATCTCCTTAGTGCTGCATATCTCTTTATCTTCCTCAAAGAATATATAATAGGGTATTCACAGTCCCCAAAACACGACAAAATCGGTGATACAACTCCACTGTATCTCTATCTATTTACCCATCCATTTACCATTTCTGTGTCCATATACATTTTTTCAACCAATCCAGAATTTCCCAATATACAATCAGTAGAAATTGTTAGTCTGTCTTTTTCCCTTACGATCTTATTATACTGATTTCCAAACTTTTAGCACCATATTCGTATAACCATTTCAGTCTCAAGCTTATGCGCTCATAATCATACCCGTTTCATGAGTTCATTTCAGTTTATCTGTACAATTTTATCTCACCATTTCTACTTTTTCTTACCCAACTAGGCACTCTTTCAATTCTAGGTAAACCATTACTGTACAATATTGATCTTATTACAATCTCACTATCATCATCTATCTCTGATATCTACTAATATCAAACACAAATGCAGTGAAACAATATCTACCTGATCGAACCATCTACGTTTTACTCAGTTCCAATGTTTCCCATTTCATCGCATCTACAGTCAGAACTCTAATTCCCTAATCATCTCAGACTTTTCATCTGATTTAATCCTACTATAACCAGTATGCTTCTCATATCTCTAGTGGACCTCTCCAAGTTCTAGACATATTCGTTTTCTATCGCCGTAATATTGCCACATCAATCAGGGGGACGCAGTTTGATATCAATTCTTTCCTTAATCATTCTAGGCCAACATAGTCATTATAACCACAATACATTATAATTCTCATTATCGATGTTTTCTTTTCCCATTCCTCATTGCCCATACACATTCATGGGCTCACATTCTAATACGGTCTCACTTTTTTTTTTCACTTAGTCACTTAACACGTATGCACACGTAGGATTCTTACTAGTGTGACTCATACTGGGGATCAGTTACTATGGTCTGCAATGACACGACTCAAATACATGCAACTTAACCTATGTTTCAGATTGTGCCCAGATACATTCATATTGCTGGGCTCTGATACCACCTAAATGTAACACCCCACTCCCACAAGACCCGAACCCGACATCGATGGTGGTATCCGAGTCCGTGCTCCGCGAGGGTGGCGTGCTACATCACTCAGTCAAAACTCAGTATAAATTTCTTTTTTTCGTACATACATACACGTCACATGTTATGCGGAAAACAATTTACATAAACAATTCACTGGCCTCGAGGCCCTTTTCATAAACACAATTTATTTCAGTCTCTTTACTTTATGAACTGACTTCATCAGTAATACAAAAATTCAGAAAATAAAAATACAATAATGCAGACGCGAACTGATCCCGACCTCCTCTCTACTTCAATAACCAACAGATGTCATACGCCCGTTGCCTAACGGGGTATTCTTCTGAGTCCTGAAAAATAATTGCAAATTTTTGGTGAGTTTTGCGAACTCAGTGAGAAACCATCATCGATGGTTCACTCAATTCGTGCAACATAATAATTTACATATCACATATTTTCACATTGTTGCATAATTAAGAGCATTGAACAATTGCACTTGAACATAGACAATGTGCCGCATTCCATTTGCTTAAACATCTATACCCAGTTGAATTTGTAAAACATTCAAAACACAAGAAAGTTGTTGCCCAATTCACATTCAGAAATACACAGAATCACAAAGCAGTTAGCCTTTCATTCATTCAAAGAAATGCAATCCAATGCATAAGTAATGCACATGTGACCCTTTCCAATTTATTACGGTGTTGTGACCGAATGCCTAAACTGTCCCAATATGGGCGCATTAATCGGTGAGCCTGAGGCTCTGAACTATCCCAATATGGGCACATTAATCGTTGAGCCTGAGCCTCTGAACTGTCCCAATATGGGAACATTAATTGTTGAGCCAAAGGCTCTGGATCACTGTGGGGCTCGAGGCCCAATATAAATGTTGAGCTTGTAGCTCTCGGTGACTACTCCAGTCACAACTCTCATTAACTGATCATGCATTCATGCATGGAATGCATGTGTCACAATTTAAACAATATTGTACCACAATCAGATCCAGATTATCACATTCAAACAATTGTTTCACAACAATTCACAGTATAATCACAATCATGATTTATAATCACAATTAACACATTCACACAATTGGTTTACAAACAATCACATTCCAATCACCAGTAAAACACTCCTATGTCATAATCTCCCACATACATCGGACACCTTCGGTCCGAAATATTGGCAAAAACAAATGCAAGAGTCTCTCCATTATTCTCCTCAGTTGTATAAGTGCGAAATATAACCAAATAATAATTGAGGAACCATCTAGGTTACTCATCTATTACTTCCGAGCTAATGCCGGGAAGTCTCTGCGATGTCGGTCGAACGACGCTCCAATTGGGTCTCTATCAGAATCAGAGAAGAAAACGATCACTAATTATCCAATCCGGATTCGTTAATGATGCACATGTAGGTGTACCATGCATGTTCATGAATTCCCGGCCCTAATCCCTTTTTTTCCAATCACCAAAAATCTGTCTAAAAATTAGAAATCTAACAGCACTAACAGTACTCAATTTGTACCTCTATAGGTCCAAAAACAAATAAAACAGTGACCAAAGAATCATTGCCTGGACCCACGTCAATTTTCCGTCCAAAATTCCCAATTTCTCATGCAATGAAATTCAATGTTTCACGAATCTAATGCCTCAAGAATCAAGTCAATCGGATGTCAGACAGAAAAGTTATAAGCAAAAGAAGGAAAATATATGATCCTAGTCGACTTGCTTGAGATGCAAGTCGACTTATGCTACTGTGTATGTACTAGTCGACTTATATGGCGTGCAAGTCAACTTATGCTATACAATAGCAGATCTGGAACAACATCCTCTGACATCCCAACTTACACAGGGCATAACTCCCTACTCCGGACTCCAAATTGAACAAACTTGGTGTCTATTTTATAGAGAAACGAGAGCTCTACAAGTTTTATGAAGGACAAAAAAGCCAATTTCACCTCTAAGGGTGTCAAAAATGCAATCAAAGTTACTGCCCTCACAATGCCTCTCAAAACAGTGCAACATTTGTCAAAACAGTGCAACAGATTATAAACTCCGTAACTTTCCAGTTACTCAGTCAAAAATTACGCAATAAATATGCTCAGAAATATCCTAATGTTATCTACAACTTTCATGAACAACCCAAAATCAAATTCAATTGTTAACTAGGTCAAATAATTCAATCAATGATGCTGCCCCAGAAATCACCCAATCTGGACAATAATGTTCTATCAAGCATAACTCCCTATACACAAGTCAAAAAAATCACTACCTTATATCATTGGAAAGATAAAACCACATAATTCAAGTTTCATGAAGAGCTTAAGAGCCAATTCCATCTCTAACTAATTCAAAACTGCTAAACAAGTGACTGATCAGGGTAGCAGTTAAAAACCTAATGCAGGTTTCATTTTTGAAAACTCATAACTCCCAAACCTGATCTCGAAACATTGTATTCGAAATACCATTTTTAAGATAAATGTTTCCTATACCACTCTTCAGAAGATCACTCAAGCCAATTCAATACACAAAAATTGCTAAAATTGCTTCCAATCCGAATGCTCACAAATCTGGCACTTAGGCTAAGTTTCACCACAATGTACAAAATCAGTCAATAGTTAACAGTTCATAACTCCCAACGTACATATCAAAAAATTTCAAAATCAGTGGCAATGGAAAGCTAACAATATAGGCTTCAACTTTCATTTAGACCATTTTCCCTAATTCCTTCTCAATTAATTTAGAAAAATCATCAACACAATCAGGTCATCAATCCATATACTGTTCACATAAGTCCCAGCAGTAACTTTCCAAGCCAAATTTCAACCTCTTAATGCTAAAATTAGACAACACCTATTTCACACAAAATTGTATCCAACAAGCCAAAGTTTCATTTGGCACAAATATCACCTCATTTGCATAACTACAAAATTAGTTATGCTCAAATCAGTGTACTAGGTCAAAATTAATTTTCCAGCTTTCATCTTCAACTTAAATCCTATCACTTCTAATACCAATTCCACATGCATAAGCATCCTAATCACACAAGAATTGAGCCAATAGATCATCATAAATCATGATTAATGACCAATACATATCAATCAATGCATCTAACAACCAATTTATTCATTAAATTCATAAATGAAAGCTTAAAACAAAACTTACCAAATCAAGTTTTCCCTCTTCAATACTACACCAACTTCTCCACTTTCTCTACTTTCTAATCCTCACTTTCCACCCACAACATCATCATCCACTCAAGGCTTAAGCTTGATCTTGGGTGTGCATAAAAGAAGAAGCAAGTAAGTAGCAAGAAGAAGTTCTTGTATGGGAAAAGAAGAAACTAATTTAAAGGAGGAAAGGAAAGGAGGCTACGGATGAAGGAGAAGATTAGCTTTCGAAAGGAGTTTGTTTGTTTATATGCCAAAGAGAAAAGTCGTGGGTGATGAATGATATAAGACAAAGTTAATAAATGATGGAGACACTTGGCATTTTAAAGAAAAAGACAAAAAAAACTTTTTATTAAACCCTAATGAAATGAATCTTTGACCCATTCAATTCCAATGGCCCAAATTTCAATCCCAAAATAATATACCCAATATTGTAGTGCCATTGGATAGAAATTTTCGCTACCAAAAATCAACCGGTTCGCTGCTTGGCGATTTTTTTTTCGGTCCGGGAATTTTCTCCGGAAAATTCTAGAAAAATTCCTAAAAATCCCTTAAAATATAAAAGACTCAATGACGCACTCAGAATAATTTTTCAAACCCAATAGCTACGTTAATCACAATAAAATTGCCTTAGGCACAAAAATCGGGAATGTCATGGATGCATGTACAGTAATTTCATGTGCACGAATGATACTGTGTACCAAACCTATTATGCTTGAATAGTCCTAAGTCATTCCGATCCATCTCATCTTATGCCAAATTTACTATTTTTACCATTCCAGTAGGGGGTGGGATGTTACATTATTGGTAGAACTGAAGTTGATGTTTAAGTATGAATATTGGATTTTAAATTGTGTGTGTGTTGATGAGTTAAAAAGATGAGTTAGAAGAATTGTTTTGAGTGCGATCTGAGTTAATTGATGTGAGAATAAACATGAAGAATGGAGAGAAATGAGAAATAATGGTAGTGAGAGAGAGTGAAATCTAGGTTTAAAGATCTGAAAACTGGGGAAGTCGAGTTTCAGTAACCAAACGTCGGGACTCATTCCTTTTTGTACGTCGCGATGTGAAACACACCTTTGAGCTCGTCGCGGCTCATTCCTTTTTGTACGTCGCGACGTGTGGCTCACCTTTAAGCTCATCGCGGCTCATTCCTTTTTGTATGTCGTGACGTGTGACCCATCCTTGAGCTCATCACAGCGACCATTGCAAGAGAATCCCGAGAAAAACTGATTTTTGGGTTGTACGTCTCGACGTCAATTTTTGTTCTCGCCGCGGCGAAGTCCCTCCCTTGACAACTCAAACATACTTTAGTATTGTGACCATAACGTTTGCTGTAGATGTCCAAATGAGATGATTTTTACTTCTTTGTAAACTAGAAACATAAGGATAAAACTTTTGTGAAGAAATGGAGTTTTGATTTTATCTCTAAGAGTTTCAAATTTTGGTTGTACTTTGAGGTAAGAATTCTGTTGGAACTTAAGAATAGTCTAAGATATTTTGAGTATATTTCTTTGTATACAGAACCAAATTAAACGATTTGTGTGTCATTAAAAAGATAAGAAATGGGAGAATAACTTTACAGAAGGAAGTTTTGTCTAATTTTTTCATTTACTTTATCAGATTTAGCATGGAAAGTTGACTCATACGTGTATTAGAGGAAAAATCTGAAGTGGTCAATGAAGTTATGAAATTGTTTTACATTGTTTTGTTCAATCCAATTGTAATTATACATCGTATCAATGAGGGCTTTCATATATGAATGATTTCGATAAGGATCACATCATTGTACCCCGGAATTGTCATTGAACATGCATTGTGCATACATTCTATACATTGATGTGCATAAAAGAACCACTTGTGTATTTATGCAAAAAAGTGATATTTGTGAATGTGTTTTGCCTATTTTAGAGGAGCATATCGGACGCCAATCGGACATTGCCGGACCATCCAGGAAATAACTTATTGGAGCGTACTATGAGTCAACCTAGATGATTTCCTAGGATTGATCTGATTTGATTTGTTTACACTTCCAACATTATTAAACTGTTTGCGATTTGTTATGAATTCCAGACTTTAAATTTTTCGAGGAGATCAATATTTGGGAATGTATTGGAAATGCTTTGATTGTGTCTTTGAGTGCTATGAAATTCTGTATGATGTGTGAATCCTCAACTAGGGATGGCAGTGGGTTTTCAAGCCGATTAATATCCGCACTACCCGACCCGGTGGATTTGGATATGGACAGTAAATCGTAAAAACCGATGGATATGGATATGGATATGGGTTGAGTCATAAAAAATGGATATGGATATGGGTAGAGTAAAACTCGAACCATGGATACCCATATCCTACCCGTTTTTTATTAACTCTATTTTTTCTATTTTTTTAATATTTATGGTTAAATATAATAAAATATTAAAATTTTATACGAAGAAACAACTTTAAAATCTCCACTTTACTCCTCAATACTCACATTTTTCATCATATTTTATTTTTTTTATAGGATGATAATAATGCAAATGATACGAAGATGGAGGTTTGAATGTTGTAGAGCTCACGCAAAGACAATTTGAAGCTTTAATTATTTCAATCTTTGTTTCAGTTCTAAATTGTAAAAAATGTATGTTGTCTTTGTACTAAATACTATGATTTTTATTATTCCAATTTTTTGATTTTTTTAATACATACAAATCAAAATCTTGACTTATTATTGTTAGAGTTATTTTGATTTGGAGCGTTCGCAAAAATCTACTCTTTATATTTTTTATTCAGAAGTTATAGTTTTATGTGTTATACAACTCGATGGATATCCAAAAACCCGAACAACCCAATGGATTTGGATATGGGTAGTAAATCATAAAAATCGATGGATATGGATAAGGATATGGGTCGAGTCATAAAAAATGGATATGGATATGGGTAGAGTAAAACTCGAACCGAACCCTACCCATTGCCATCCCTATCCTCAACGAAAGTTGAATGTCGAACTTAGGTCCGATGATTATGAGTTTTGTTTGAACATCCTATATGATTGCCATATATGCCATATTCAGTTTTGATGCATTGGAAGTGTTCCGATTTGATGTGAAACCCCTTATGATATGTGAATTCTCAACGTATGTTGAATGCCAAACTTAGGTCTGATGATTATGAGTTTCTGATTGAACATCATATGTGATTGTCGGATATGGTATAATCAACATTTGATGCATTTCATAAAATGCATGCTCAGATAAAGGCGTTGTGACTTGAGTAGCCAGTATGAAGCGCTTCCACATTGAGCTTTGCTCCGTGATATATGTTATGCACGTTGAGATTTGCTCCGTGATATATGTGTGTGCACATAGAGCTATGATCTGTGATTCTGTTCCGACTGAGCGCTGTAGGCTAGTATTTGTATAAGTATGTGATAGGCACTCAGTCACAACAATAAGAACGAATGTGAGTCTCATGCATATAGCATTCATATAAGATTGTAATTCATGAATGATTTGCAAAGCTATAATGAGTGACTATATGTTATGCCTTGTTATGTGAGTGTCTGAAAAATAATTATGTTCTTAATGAATATCTGTGATATATGTGATGTTTGTATGTAATCCGGTGAAATCATCAATGATGGTTCACTTTTTGAGTTGCAAAACTCATCAAAAATTGCAATGTGGCTTTTCAGGTTCTGAGGAATTATTTCAGCGAGGCTAAATGGAGTATAGCCACTGAGGTTTGATATGGATTAGGGGTCGGGATCAATTTTCACCTACACATGTCTTCATTGATTTTTATTTTTGAATTATGTTCAGCAAGAATTGTACAAAGTGTATGTAAACGATTTGGTAATGAAATGACTTTATGGCTTCAAGTGTTTTGTATCTAAAATGGGCCCAAATTTATGGTTGAATACTAATGTTTGTAAAGATTGTAGCTTGGAAATGGAAATGTTTTTTTTAATGACATGGGCGTAATTTGATTAGTAATTTCTGCTTGCATGTACCTTGTTTTAAAGAAAAAAAAGTTTTGCAATGAATTTTGACTGAATGATCGTTCTAGCATCCCACCCTTGTGGGGTACATACTCGGGGGCCCAAATTTATGGCTCAATACTAATGTTTGTAAAGATTGTAGCATGGAAATGGAAATGTTTATTTTAATGACATGGACCTAATTTGATTAGTAATTTCCGCTTGCATGTACCTTGTTTTAAAGAAAAAAAAGTTTTGTAATGAATTTTGACTGAATGATCGTTCTAGCATGCCACCCTTGCAGGGTACGTACTCGAAAATCACCATGGTTGTCGAGTATGTGTCTTACGAGAGTGGGGTGCTACAGAAATGGTCCATCCCCTACATGAGATGTTTAGTGTGAGGTCCAGGCCTGTAAGAGTGAAAATTGTCCAAATTTTTTATAATCTGAGACAAAAACCTGGTGAACTGATGTAGGATACATGCTTAAGGTAATCTCTCTAGTCACTAAGGCTGATATGCTTAAGACAGACATGGATGCGGACACATAGATGATTATGATCATCAATAACTTAAACTCTTCTGTTTAAAAGTTTAAGTTGGACTATAAGCTTAACAGCAAGGATTACACCTTGAGTGAGTTGGTGAATACTCTTCATAGTACAGAGGTGATAATGAATATCAAGGCTTATGGTCCAGAAGCTAATGTAGCATCTTCTTCTAAGCCCAAGGGTAAGGACAAGCAAAAGAAGAAGGATTCAATGAAAAAGAAGGCCTAAATAGGGGTCAAAGCCCAAACCATGAAAAAGAATCCCAAAGAGAACACAAGGTACAGGTTTTCTAAGTTTGTTAGGAACTAGAAATGTGGCAGATTTATCTGATTCTTATATATTAGATTCAGGAGCCACTGACCATGCTTGCAATTCTTTGCATGGTCCAGCGAAAGAAAAGACTACCTAAAGGCTAGTTTCAAGTCAAGATAGCAGATGACTCCTACATTTCAACAGAATCAATGGAAGTAATTATTTTAGACTTTCCTAATGGTTATAGGTTATATTTAGAGGATGTATATTACATCCTACTGATTGTTAGGAATATGATTTCTGTTTTTTGTTTAATAAAATCTAGTTATTCCTTATATTTTGAAAATGTTGTTTCAATATATTAGAATAAGGATTTGATTTGTAATGCAATAATTAAATAGGGATTGTTCTTTACAAAACCTATTATAGGCTCAATAAACCCTACAGAATTGATAAAACCAAATCAATCCAATGTTTCTAGCATTAATTCAAAATATCTGTGGCACTTAAGAATAGGTCATATCAATTAGAAAAGACTTGACAGGTTAGTAAAGGATGGGATCCATATAGGCTTAGATAATAATCCATCACCCACATGTGAATCTTTTATTGAATGAACAATGACCAAGGCCTCATTTCCTTCCAAAGGAAATAGATCTGAATCCACATTGGACTTGGTATATACTGATGTGTGTGGGCCTATGAATATACAAGCTAAAGGAGTTTATGAATACTTCATAACTTTTATAGATGATTAACCTAGAGATAGTTATTTGTATTTGATACATAAAAAGAGTGAGTCATTTGAAAAGTAAAAAGAATTCAAAGCTGAAGCTAAGAAGCAGTTAGGCAAGCCATTAAAACAACTTCGATCAGATTGAGGTGGATAAATGAAAACTTATCTTCTTAACTTTGATCTATATTAATCGGTGCCTAAAACACCTAGGGAGTTGTGGATTGGCTGAGTGCCTTCATTGTGGCACTTAAGCACTTGGGGTTGCCCAGTTTATGTTCTAAGGCCTGAATCCACTAAGATGGAACCAAGGTCAGAAGTATGTTTCTCTGTAAGATACCCTACGGGTACTCAAAGGTACTAATTTTACAGTCCTCAGGACAGGAAGATATTTGTGTCAACAAATACAACTTTCCTAGAGGAAGAGTTTGTTAAAAATCACAAAGGAATAAGTGAAGTAGTGTAACATCCCATTTCCATCCAAAGGGTTAGAATCCTAACGATTTGATACATGTAAGATCAATAGGAGAAAATGGGATAACACATCTCAAGCTCATGCATTACATAAGGTGCACATGCACATACATAGTGAATCCTTGCATATAACAATAATTGTACATGCATTCATTGGCATTCCCGGTATCATTGGTAATAAATGTGACTGTTTTGAGAATTTTGGGTTATTGATCTTAAAAATTTATTTGGAAAGTGAAATTAGTGGTTTAGTAATTTTGGAGAATTTTAGGAAATTTTTTGAAAATTTTCGGGGAGAATTTTCGGACCGAAAAAATCGCCAAGTGGCGGACTGATTGGTTTTCGGTACTGAAAATTACTGCCCGGATAAATGATTTTGGATTAAATGAGAGCCATTGGATGGATTAATTGGAGCCATTGGATTGGATTAAGGGTTTTTTATTAAATGATTTTTTTCTTTTTCCCTTCTTAAAAGACAAGTGTCCAATGTATTTATTGCCCTTGTCTTAGTCTCCTCCTCACTTCACGATTCTTCCTCCAAAAAGCCAATAAATCACTTGAAAAAAAAAAGGGTGTTGGTGCTTCTCATCCAAAAATCACTATCACCTTCTCCTTCTTTGATTTGTTTCCATTTTTTTCTAGCCAACTTACTACTCTTTTCTCCTACCTTAAGTGCTTCCCTTCATGTATTTAAGTTTGCTTTGGTGATGATTGTGTATAGTGAGGAGAAATTAAGAAGTTATGATAAGTTGGAAGATTGGGAAGATTTGATGCTTGATTAGGTAAGAATTATGTTTTTACCTTATTTTGTTGTTAAATGCATGAATTGTGATGTCTATGCAGTAAATTGCGTGAGAACTAGGTTAAAGTAAGTGGGTATGTAATTTGGTTATTCATTGATGCATGATTGATGCTTGATGATGTAAAACCTAATGAATGTAACTAGAAAGATTTAAGATGATTGGAAGTGAAATTTGTGATTAAAGATGAGTATAGAACATGATGGATAATGGGGTGTATGTGTGTTAAAAATTTGTGGACTTATGTCCAAGGATATGATGTGAGTGAATAGGTTTTGGATTGATTTTGAAATGGTGTAAGTGTCTGGGATTGGTTTTATGATGCCAGATGAATGGATGTGACTTCCCGTTACCCATGTGAGGGATAAAATTGTGAATTACGAGAATTATTGAGAAATTAGAAAGTGCAATTCATGTTTATGCTAAATTTGATATGCACAATTTTTGCACATTCATATAATTGTACATGCATTCTTTGACATTTCCGGGTACAATTGAGTTGTTAAATGTGATTAAGTTGTTATTTGGCAATTTTGGTATTATTTAGGATATTTTGGAATTTTTAGTGAATTTTGTGAAAAATCTTGATTTTCGGGCCAATTATAGAGTGACAAGTGGATAAAAATTCTGTGGGACATGTGGACCTATAGCATATGTATATGTGTGTCATGTGGCAATATATAATAGTGGCAATTGATGGCAAACACGCGTATATGATGCAAAGAACCCACGTATTTTAAGGTTGCAATGAAAATATCTTAGGACGAGTTACTAAACTTTGTTCATCGGAAGCATGTTCTACTGGTTTTGTTCATCACCCATCATGGAGTTGCTCTCGGTGGTTGTCTATGAGTTGCTCATATTGCTGGATATAAAAACTGAAACAAGTAAGTAACTTGACGATATTTTTATGGTGTTATATAAACAGGCATGCATGAGAGGGTAAGCAAAGTTTCGATGATGAATGAATTAGACGATGGATCTGTGAGATAAAAGAGTGTTTAGAAAAGTATGAAATAAGTTCTGTTTAGTTAATCTGAGTGTGATCCAAGTCAATTGATATGAGATTGAGTTTCAGGAAATTACAGTGGAGTGAGATAGTGAAAAATTTGAAAAAAGAAATCGGGGAAGATGAGTTTCGGAAACAGACGTCGCGACGTGTTCTTTTGTACGTCGCAACGTGTAGCTTATTTTGTTTATTCGTCACGGTGTCCATTTTTATCCTTGCCATGACTCATTCTTAATTGCATGCTGCAATGTTTGAGACCCCCCTTAAGCTCGTCGTGGAGAACGTTGCAAAAATCCCGAGAAAAAACTAAATTCTGGGCTGTTCGTCGCGACGTCACTTTTTGTCCTCGTCACGACGAGCAACCCCTCCTTCGACTGCTCGAACATCCTTTCGTATTTTGACTATAACTTTATCTATATCGATCCAAATTGGGTGATTTTTTATTTTATGTAAACTAGATACATAAGGCTACAACATTTATGAAGAAGTCAAGTTTTAATTACGTCTTTAAGAGTTTCAATTTTTGGTTGTGAGTTGAGGTATGAATTTTGTTGGAACTTATGAACCGTCTAGAATATTTTGAGGATATATCTTGGTATACTGATCCAAATTAAATTATTTTGGTGTCTTTAGAAAGCTAAGAAATGGAAGAACAACTTTACAGAAGGAAGTTTTGTCTAATTTGGTGATTTACCTTATCGGATTTAGTATGGAAAGTTGACCCGAATATGTTTTATAGGAGAAATCTGAAGTGTTCATTGAAGTTATGAAATTGTTGGCATTGTTTTGGTCCAACTCAGTTGCAATTATACATGGTATTAATGAGGGAATTGATATCTGAATGATTTCGATAAGGATCGCGTCATTATACCCTGGAATTGTCATTGAACATGCATTGTGCATACATTCTATACATTGATATTTTTATAAAAGAACATTTGTACAATTGTGCAAAGTGTGATATTTGTGAATGTGTTTTGCCTATTTTAGAGGAGCATATCGAATGCCAATCGGACATTGCGGGACCATCCAGGCAATAACTTATTGGAGGGTACTGTGAGTCAACCTAGATGATTTCCTAGGATTGATTTAATTTGATTTGTTTAGGCTTCCAATATTGTTATATTGCTTGCGATCTAATTATGACTTCCGGACTTCAATTATCTGAGGAGATCAATATTCGAGAATGTATTAGAAGTGCTTTGGTTGTGACTTTGTTTGCTGTGAAATTCTGAACGTTATTCTGAATGTTATGTGAATTCTCAACGAAAGTTGAATGTCGGACTTAGGTCCGATGATTATGAGTTTTGATTGAGCATCCTATGTGATTGCCATATATGCCATATTCAGTTTTGATGCATTGAAAGTGTTCTGATTTGATGTGAAACCCGTTCTGATATGTGAATTCTCAACATATGTTGAATGTCGAACTTAGGTCCGATGATTATGAGTTTCTGATTGAACATCATATATGATTGTCTGATATTTGAATGCCGGACTTAGGTCCGATGATGATGAGTTTCTGATTGAATATCATATGTGATTGTCTGATATGGCATAATCAGTATTTGATGCATTTCATAAATGCATGCTCAGATAAAGGCGTTGTGACTTGAGTAGCTAGTATGAAGCGCTTCCACGTAGAGATTTACTCCGTGATATATGTGTTTGCACGTAGAGCTTTGCTTCGTGATATATGTGTTTGCACATAGAGCTATGCTCCGTGATTCTGTTCTGACTGAGGCCCATGGGCCAGTATTTCTACAAGTATGTGATAGGCACTCAGTTACAACAATAAGAAGGAATGTGAGTCTCATACATATAGCATTCATATAAGACTGAAACTCCTTGAATGATTTGCAAAGCTGAAGTGAGTGATACATTGATATGAACCGTTGCTATACCTAGCTAGGTGAATTGTATGATCACATGAGATGCCATGTTATGTGAATATCAGAAATAGTTATATGTTCTGAATGAATATCTGCGATATATATGATGTTTGTTTGTAATCCGGTGAATTCATCAATGATGGTTCACTCACTTAGTTGTAAAACTAAAAAAAATTACAATGTGGCTTTTCAAGTTCTGAGGAATTATTTCAGCTAGGCTAAATGGAGTATAGCCACTGAGGTCTGATATGGATTTAGGGGTCGGGATCAGTTTGCACGTGCACATGTCTTCATTGACTTTATTTTTGAATTATGTTCTACAAAAATTGTACAAAGTGTATGTAAATAATTTGGTAATGAAATGAATTTATGGTTTCAAGTGTTTTGTATCTGAAATGGGCCCAAATTTAAGGTTAAATACTAATGTTTGTAAAGATTATAGCTTGGAAATGGAAATGTTTTCAAATGACATGGGCCCAATTTGATTAGTATTTTCCACTTGCATATTCCTTATTTTTAAAGAAATAAAAGTTTTGAAATGAGTTTTGACTGAATGATCGTTCTAGCATCCCACCCTTGCGGGGTACGTACTCGGATATCACCATGGATGTCGAATATGTGTCTTGTGAGAGTGAGGTGCTACATTTTGGTATCAGAGCCCAGCTTTAGTATCCTACATAGGCAGTTTTCGACATATGTGCTAAGTTACGTGCATTTCAATCATGTCATAGCAGGCAGTAGCAACTGATCCCTAGTGTGAGTTGAATTTATATGAGTCACATACATGAGCATTTGTTAAGTGTTTAATTTGATGGAAGTAGTGGGAAGAATGATGATCTACCTGATTATGAGAAAATGAAAGTTTGTGGATTTTTAGAAAGGGAAAATAGTATATGTCTATATATGATAAATAATGATGTAATGTATTTGCATTGGTGGATGTATTATGGAATACGATATCGATATTGTACTATGGTAAGATATCCCTGAATATGATATAGAGGTGAATACATTGTCATGGATTGATTAAGGAATGTAATGATATAAGGATGAATGACGAGATTTAAAGTGTACAAGCCAAGGTGAAAGAAATAAAATTTTTCTATGACTTTGAGAGGTCAAAGTTGGACATGAAATGATTGTCAAATAAAGGTGATATGAGTTATGACTCACTATAAGAATATGTTGGTAGAATTGCGATCGAAAATTTTAGGATGATTATGTATCGATAAGTCTAAATTGATGGTGAAAATACGTATGTATGACGATATAGTGGTAATTGGATAATGAGATAAAGATAGTGAGAATTGTAAAAGTTATCATAGTTTAGTTATTTTGTTATTTTGTGAGCACATATTTAAGAATGGGATTTCTATGACAAGTGTGAGAATCAAGCAGATAAGAATTATATGTGTGGAGAGGATATAAGAAGCAATCTATGAGATATAAATAAATATTTAGTCATAGTTCCCATAATTTAACGTCTATGATGAATTAGAGTAATGAATGAAAGTGCTTATGGTTATCGATCGAGGATAGATTGAGACTGTTAAAGATGATATTGTGTGTGATGAAATCGAGGAAAAAGAAGGAGGGCAAGTTTGTGGCATAGTTCCCACGACCTAGGTTACACGCAAAAAAAAAGATAAGTGTTTTCCTAAATCAAATGAGATTAAGATATTCTAAGCATAAGTTGTTAATTAGTGAATTGTCTTAAATACATCTTTAGATGAGATGTACTGATTATGAATAGTTGAAATTGACCCTTTTGGGATATTAAGAATGTTTGATGAGCAATGATGGGAATAGTTGATTGATAAGGATTTGATGAACAATCTAGTTGACAGTAGCAAGAAATCCTCTTTGGAAGAAGAATCTCACCGAATCAGGTTTAGTGGACCAGTTGGTTTACTTTTAAGAATGAACAAAAATGGAATAAATTAAAAGAAGAATATTGGAGCTCTAATCCTAATGAAGACTTAAACATAAGATGTAAAATTTGCTACAGAGAAATTGTATGTATTTTGTTTGAGGTAAAGTATCCAACTATGTGATTAGATTATGAAATTTGAGGTGGCGCTATTGCTAATATGAGGAGAACTTAGGCCCACATTACGTTATATGAAAATATGCTCTGGGAATAGAAATTGATTTGATGAGTATGTTGCCAATACAGGAAGTTAAGTTTGTGAATAAATTGAAATGAGTGGAGACACTAGTTAGAATGGTTCGACATTGTAATAAGTCAACGTGAAATCAGAGGAAATCGTACAAATGGAAGAATCATTCGAGAAAATAAGTCAATTGAGAAATTAACAAAAATATGAGATAATATAATGTCATTGAGGAATCAAGTGCGTAAGGAATTACGAGAACTAATGATGGGTACATAGAGTTTTGGCAATATTTGTTAGAGTTAACTACACCCCTGAAAGTGTCATAGTATTGAAGAATAAAGTGATCCAATTCTGTTTGGATCAGTTAGTGGCAGTGATCATAGATGATATTTTGAATGTAATTGAAGAGTTGAAAAGAATATTTTGGTTACTTAAGAAAATCTGTAGTTTCACATGTATATGAAATTCTGTTTGTGCATTAAAGTGAAAGCTATGCATAGCATATTTTGTTATTTGATACATGTCATATAATGCATGTTATGATAAAGGTGTTGTGATCAGAGTAGCCAGTCTAAAAGAACTTTAAGCTCAGAATTCTACACGTTGAGCTTTGCTCCGTGATTTCTGTTTCTAACTGAGCTTATTGGCCAGTACCTGTATCGGTATCTAAGAGACACTCGATCACAACAAATAGTATCAAATTTGGAGATTTTGTAATATGCAATGATGTTTCACATCAGAACTTAAGATGCACTTTGTTGTAGCATACCAAACTGATTTTTGTATACGTAGAGACAATTAGTCTCATGAGTTGAATGTTTGATATATGATTTGAAATTTGTTGAAATATCCATTGCTTTGAAAGCTTGGAGACACTATTTGTGTAATGAAACATTTTGGATTTTATATTCAGATAAATAAAGTTTGAGGTACTTATTGAGTTTGAAATAATTTTTTTGTACGAGACTGCGACAATAGATAGAAGTATTGAAGGACTATAGGTATTCAAATGAATACTAATTTGGTAAAACTAGTGTACATATTTGTTGCTTAACCAGAAAATTCAATAAAGGAACAGTACAAATTAAGATATTGTGGTTACTAAATCTAGTGCAATGAAGAGCATAGAATATTGAGTTGACTTTTGGGCAAATCAAAGTACTATTAGCAAACGAAGATAAAATCAGTTTTGCATGAGCAGATTAGCAAAGCCCAACTTGAGGATTCAGAAATTATGAATTTTATTGAGAAAATTGGAAGTCGATAATGAATCTGAATTTTGAGTTGAACAGGAAAAGATTACCATGTGATTGTAATATGAAGTTTGTGTGCACAATAAAGATTATCGAGTAAAAGATTGTCAGGGATAGCACAAATAACAACCTACGCTATACATCCCATCAGGAATTCGATGAAATACGGTTTAAAGTGACTACTTGTAATTGTGCCAACAGTCTTAACTATTAGGGATATGTCTCTTTAAAGTTTATATTTTGGATTTCATAGAAAATGAGGTCAATGTTTAGTTTTAATTGACTTGAAGCATAACATTCAATATCATTGTGATATCATTCGAAGCTCATATAAGATGTTACATGACAGAATGAGTCGACCACCTTTATATTTGGGTGAATAAGGCCTAAAAATAGTTTAAGGTCAGAAGTGATAGGAGACGTTTATGATAAGTGAAATTGATGTCTATTAGAATTAAGTGACTCAAGCAAAACAAACGAATTAGGTGGATCAACACCAAAGATTGGAATAAAGTGAGCTAGACACATGAGTTAAGTGTTTTAACACAAAAGAGATATGAATATCAAGCAAGAGATGAATTGTTTCTGATAGTATCACCTTGCCAAGGTGTACTTAAGATAGGAAAAAAGGGTGAGTTAACCCGACATAAAATTGTCCATATGAAAAGTTTGTAAGAAAAGGACCATTAACATGACTTTGTAACACTGATAAGATGTCTTATATACTTTAAGTATGATATGTGAGTGTGATAAGAAATAGTGATATGATCTGACCTAGATGTAATGTCAGAACTAGAAGTGAAAATTTTGAAGTATCCGAAATTTATTGAGGAGACAGACAAGGTTGTGTGATATCTAAATAAGTAATGGGAAAATCGATTGATTCCGTTGACTATAGTTAAGTAAAAAAATTATTCGAGTGATAATGCCAAATGAGAAATAGTAGAGAATATGACGAAAACATACCCCTACCTATTTGATCAATCAGGTAAGAATTTCGAGGACGAAATTTTTGTTAGGAGGGGAGAGTTGTGACATCCCGTTACCCATGTGAGGGATAAAATTGTGAATTACGAGAATTATTGAGAAATTAGAAAGTGTAATTCAAGTTTATGCTAAATTTGATATGCACAATTTTTGCACATTCATATAATTGTACATGCATTCTTTGACATTTCCAGGTACAATTGAGTTTTTAAATGTGATTAAGTTGTGATTTGGCAAATTTGGTATTATTTAGGATATTTTTGAATTTTTACTGAATTTTGTGAAAAATCTTGATTTTCGGGCCAATTATATAGTGACAAGTGGATAAAAATTTTGTGGGACATGTGGACCTATAGCATATATATATGTGTGTCACGTGGCAATATATAATAGTGGCAATTGATGGAGACACGTGTATATGATGCAAAGAACCCACGTATTTTAAGGTTGCAATGAAAATATCTTAGGACGAGTTACTGAACTTTGTTCATCGGAAGCATGTTCTACTGGCTTTGTTCATCACCCATCATGGAGTTTCTCTCGGTGGTTGTCTATGAGTTGCTCATATTGTTGGAAATAAAAACTGAAACAAGTAAGTAACTTGACGATATTTTTATGGTGTTATATAAACATGCATGCATGAGAGGGTAAGCAAAGTTTCGATGATGAATGACTTAGAAGATGGATCAGTGAGATAAAAGAGTTTCCAGAAAAGTATGAAATAAGTTATGTTTAGTTAATTTGAGTGTGATCCGAGTTAATTGATGTGAGATTGAGTTTCGGGAAATTACAGTGGAGTGAGATAGTGAAAAATTTGGAAAAAGAAATCGGGGAAGACGAGTTTCAGAACCAGACATCGCGACGTGTTCTTTTGTACGTCGCGACGTGTAGCTTATTTTGTTTGTTCGTCGCGGCGTCCATTTTTATCCTCGTCGCAGCTCATTCTTAATTGCACGCCACGACGTATGAGACCCCCTTGAGCTCGTCGCGGTAAACGTTGCAAAAATCCCAACAAAAACTGAATTCTGGGCTGGTCATCGTGACGTCACTTTTTGTCCTCGTCACGACGAGCAACCCCTCCTTCGACTACTCAAACATCCTTTTTTTATTTTGGCCATAACTTTCTCTATACTGATCCAAATTGGGTGATGTTTGATTTTCTGTAAATTAGAGACATAGGGATAAAACTTTTATGAAGTAATGAAGTTTAAATTCTGTCTCTAAGAGTTTCAATTTTTGGTTGGAAGTTGAGGTATGAATTTTTTTGGAACTTATAAACCGTCTATAATATTTTAAGGATATCTCTTGATATACTGATCCAAATTAAATGATTTTTGTGTATTTAGAAATCTAAGAAATGGAAGAAGAAATTTATAGAAGGAATTTTTGTCTAATTTGGTCATTTACCTTATCAGATTTAGTATGGAAAGTTGACCCGAATATGTTTTATAGGAAAAATCTGAAGTGTTCATTGAAGTTATGAAATTGTTGGCATTGTTTTGGTCCAATTCAATTGCAATTATACATGGTATTAATGACGCAATTGATATCTGAATGACTTCGATAAGGATCGCGTCATTATACCCCGGAATTGTCATTGAACATGCATTGTGCATACATTCTATACATTGATAATTTTATAAAAGAACATTTGTGCAATTGTGCAAAGTGTGATCTTTGTGAATGTGTTTTGTCTATTTTAGATGAGCATATCGGACGCCAATCAGACATTGCCGGACCATCCAGGCAATAGCTTATTGGAGCGTACTGTGAGTCAACCTAGATGATTTCCTAGGATTGATTTAATTTGATTTTTTCAAGCTTCCAATATTGTTATATTGCTTGCGATTTGATTATGATTTCTGGACTTCAATTGTCCGAGGAGATCAATATTCAGGAATGTATTGAAGTGCTTTGATTGTGACTTTGTTTGCTATGAAATTATGAATGTTATTCTGAATGTTATGTGAATTCTCAACGAAAGTTGAATGTCAGACTTAGGTCCGATGATTATGAGTTTTGATTGAGCATCCTATATGATTGCCATATATGCCATATTCAGTTTTGATGCATTAAAAGTGTTCCGATTTGATGTGAAACCCATTATGATATGTGAATTCTCAACGTATGTTGAATGTCGGACTTAGGTCCGATGATTATGAGTTTATGATTGAACATCATATATGATTGTCTGATATTTGAATGCCAGACTTAGGTCCGATGATGATGAGTTTCTGATTGAATATCATATGTGATTGTCTGATATGGCATAATTAGTATTTGATGCATTTTATAAATGCATGCTCAGATAAAGGCGTTGTGACTTGAGTATCCAGTATGAAGCGCTTCCACGTAGAGCTTTGCTCCGTGATATATGTGTTTGCACATAGAGCTATGCTCTGTGATTTTGTTCTGATTGAGCCCCATGGGCCAGTATTTCTACAAGTATGTGATAGGTACTCAGTCACAACAATAAGAACGAATGTGAGTCTGATGCATATAGCATTCATATAAGACTGAAACTCCTTGAATGATTTGCAAAGCTGAAGTGAGTGATACATTGATATGAACCGTTGCTATACCTAGCTAGGTGAATTGTATGATCACATGAGATGCCATATTATGTGAATTTCAGAAATAGTTATATGTTCTGAATGAATATCTGTGATATATGTGATGTTTGTTTGTAATCCGGTGAATTCATCAATGATGGTTCACTCACTGAGTTGCAAAACTCATAAAAAATTGCAATGTGGCTTTTCAGGTTCTAAGGAATTATTTCAGATAGGCTAAATGGAGTATAGCCACTGTGGTTTGATATGGATTTAGGGGTCGGGATCAGTTTGCATCTGAACATGTCTTCATTGACTTTATTTTTGAATTATGTTCTACAAAAATTGTACAAAGTGTATGTAAACGATTTGGTAATGAAATGACTTTATGGTTTCAAGTGTTTTGTATCTGAAATGGGCGCAAATTTAAGGTTAAATACTAATGTTTGTAAAGATTATAGCTTGGAAATGGAAATGTTTTCAAATGACATGGGCCAAATTTGATTAGTATTTTCCGCTTGCATGTTCCTTATTTTTAAAGAAAAAATTTTTTTTAAATGAGTTTTGACTGAATGATCTTTCTAGCATCCCACCCTTGTGGGGTACGTACTTGGATATCACCATGGATGTCGGGTATGTGTCTTGTGAGAGTGGGGTTCTACAATGGATGAGTGTAAACTTGATTATGAATAGATCTATATGTATATGCCCTATTTTTTGACTAGTGATGATTGGAGATCATGAATTGTGGGTGAGTGATATCTTGAGATGAATTGAATAGTGAATGATGGGAGAAGGAATGGAGGTGATGATCTAGGTATAAGAGAGAATAAAATGTTTGAAAATCTGGAAATTTTCTTTGAGTATGCTTAAATGTATTGACTATAACTCTCCCTATAGTTGAGTAATTGAGGTGATGTTTTGTTTGGCTTAAACTAGAAGTGTTTGGCTACATTCCTTATGAAGATAATGACATTTAATTTTGTCTTTAAAAGGTTCAAATCTTGACATGAATGTATTGTGGATGAATGTGTATGATTGTGTTTCATTATGTAAGTGTATAAGCCATTAGGGAATATGAATTGAGTAGGAATAATTTGGAACTCAATTTGAGGTGTTTATGTGTATATTCACTAACTTGGAAATGATGAATTGTGAGTAGGAAGTTTGGTATTTAGGACTAAAGTGTGAGATGAGGAAGGATAGAAAGTTAGGGAGAAGAAGGTATAAAATGAAATAACATTGATGTTTAAGTTGTTTTATGCTAGAAATGGTGAATTTGGAAGTGCTTAAGAGTGTATGGAAGGTTAGAATGGGTTTAGGACCCTTTGGAGGAGTTTTGGGGGTGAAAATTTTAGTTCACCCGAAAGTTACACAGTCTGCCCGTGTAAATCCAGGCATAGGGGACACATTTCACCCGAAGGTTACACGGTCTGACCGTGTAAATTCACACAGGTTGTATGTTTTGACCCCCTAAACGACAAAATGTGGAATTTTGTTCTTCATGAATGTTGTATCCCTAGATGTCTAAGTTCTAATGGTTCAAGAACGAAGTCAATCTGATAACTAGAATGAAAGTTATTGTGTTTGCGCCAAATTATGTTACATTGGAGAAAAGTTTTGATCATGGTTGCTTCTTTCGACCATAACTCCTTCGTTAGACCTCCAAATGACTTGATTCTTGCGGCAATGGGTTCTTAACACATCTTCCTACATCTCCACAAAACTTTGCATTAATTGGAGTTGAATTGAAAGAGATTGACCAAAAGAAAGTTTGATAGTCTGTCGAAACAGTTTCAATGGGAGTAGTTTTACTAATCATACTTCAATGTTTTGCTTATATCTGGACCTAGAGGATTCCAAATGAGATGGGTCTTGTTTTGGAGTAAAGTTAAGATATAGGGCTACAAATCATTTGAAGAAGCTAAATTTTTTTTTAAATTCCTAAGATGTTCCAATTCTAGATGGAATTGGGTTTAGTAAACTTAGAAAAATCCTCCAATGTTTGAGGTATATCTCCCAATCTACTGAACCAAATTGAGTGATCTTGGTGTCAATGGATTCATAAGACATAGGGTAACACATGTCTAGAACAGGGTATGGCCAAATTTCATCAGTTTCACTTTTTTATTGAACGTGAATTGTAGACCCGAAAGTGCGTGTTGGAAAAATACCCGGGATTGTCATGAACATGCATCGTACATATATGCGCATGAATAAATGCTTATAATGGTGCAACATTATTAATGTGTGTAACACCCCACTCCCGTAAGATCCGGACCCGACATCGATGGTGATATCCGAATCCGTGCCCTGCGAGGATGGGATGTTACCTCTCTCAGTTAAAACACAGTACCAAAAAATTTTATTTTGAAGCAATCATACACTTACATATATGTATGTTGCGGAAACCAATTTACATAACTAATCTGGTAGATACAATGAACTCGAGGATCCTCAAATAAAATACATAATAACATATAAGCAAAGTCTTCACTCTAATGCAGACGCAACTGATCCCATCCTTATCTGGCACTCCCCGATCACTATACACCCGTTATCTAACGGAGTATTCTTCTGAGTCCTGAAATATAATTGCAAATTTTTGATGAGTTTTTGCAAACTCAATGAGTGGCCATCATCGATGGTCCGCTCACTCAAGTACAAAATCAAATAATAACTTATGTTCTCAAAGGTAACAGGCATGCACTTAAGTGCAACAAAACATTGAGGTCTTGGGTTCGACTCGTGGCTCACCCTTGACCAAAGAGGACAATACCTCGAGTGATGGCGGTAGAGGCCGGGCTCTACTGTAGCGTCGCGGGCCTCTTGAGGTGCTTGGGAAACCCACCTGGTACGCAAAGTTCGGGTCGCTACATTAAAAAGGTGCCTTTTTAATGTATAGCCCGGCCTCTACCGCCATCACTCCAGGTATTGTCCTCTTTGGTCAAGGGTCAGCCATGACTCGAACCCAAGACCTCAAGGTTTTGTTCTACTTTACATGGACACCTCTTACCATTGAGCCAAGAGGACCCTAAATGTAACACCCCACTCCCTCGTGACCCGAACCCGACATCGATGGTGATATCCGAATCCGTGCCCCACGAGGGTAGCGTGCTACATCACTCAGTAAACTCAGTATCAATTTTTTATTGTAAACATTCATACACACGAAAACAGTAGACAATCGAGCCCGCGTTAATTTGTATACCATTCCAATCAATCCCAATCATTACAAACATTCAACAATAATTTAAAATAGCCATTTAATGTATACCAATCCATAACCAAATTGGGCCCGTTATAAATACAAAGTATTAATTTATAGATATTGCGGAAAACAATTTTGTAAATAATAGAAGGATGACACTAATGCAGACATGGACTGATCCCGACCTCTATTCTTCATTTGAATGTTGTAGACATACTCCCATGAACCTAACGGGGTATTCTTTTGAGTCCTGAAAAATATTTTCAAATTTTGGGTGAGTTTTGCGAACTCAGTGAGGAACCATCATCGGTGGTTCACCCAATTCATGCATCACTTAATCACGTCACAGCAATAACATAGCACACAAGCAATCATAGTCTAGTTTGCAATAACACAGTTAGAAGTACCATATCATTACATACAAGCAAATCGCAATTGAATAAGGCACTCATGCCTTTTTCCCATTTCAAGTAGTTAGTCAAGTATATATGCAACGCATATGTGACACTTTCCTATTTTATTGCAGTGTTATGGTCGAGCGCTTAAACAGTGAACAGTATTCAGTAGACGCGTCTAGGGAGTAGGAGAGCCCTCTGGGCATGCACTAACTCCCTTCGAGCTCAAAGCTCTTTTTCAGTGATCGAGCTCAAGGCTCTTTTCAATATCAGTGTTCGAGCTTAAGGCTCTTTTCAATATCAGTGGCATCTTAGGTCATAACTATTATTATCCGTTTAAGTATTTCTATATGGAATGCAACATGCTCAATGTATCACAATTCACATTGTCACTAAAACCAATTTATCAAAGTATACACAATATCATACAGTCACAAAATCACACTACAGTCCAATCCAATTTATCATAATCAAACATATCATTCTCACTCATACAGATTTTCATACAGTCACAATTTATCACACAGTAGAAGCAAGTCAGCTCACAGAATCACAAACAGAGACACTTCTATGTCAGTTCTCCCAATTCATCGGACCATCTGTCCGGAATCTAGGCATAAACAAAAACACAATCTTAATCCTTCCATTATTCCCCACATTGGACATATAATAATTGGATGAACCATCTAGGTTACTCACCTGTACTTCCGAGCTAATACCTAGAAGTCTTAGTGGCATCGGTGGATCGGCGCTCCAAAAGTGCCTCTATAACAGTTACAAAATATAAATATTACCAATTGTTCAATCAGAACTATTTAATGTTGCACATGTAGCAATTAGAAGGTGCACAATGCATGTTCATGATATTCCCGGCCTTAATCCAAAATTTCCATCACAAACATTCCATCTAAAAAATAGAAATCTAACGGCACATAAATTGCTCAATTCGGGCCTCTCTAGGTACAAAAATAAATAAAACAGTGACAAAAGAATCATTACCTGGACCCACGTCAATTTCCCGTCCAAAAATTCCCAATTTCTCATGAAATGAAATTCAATGTTTCACGAATCCGATGCTTCAAGAATCATGTCAATCGGATGCCGGACGGAAAAGTTATAAGAAAAAGAAGGAAAAATACACATCCTAGTCGACTAGTTAGAGGTTGTAGTCGACTAGTGCAGGAAAAATACATGTCCTAGTCGACTAGTGCAGGTTGTAGTCGACTGGAAGCTTTATTCTTTCTTTTTGCCGACATCCCAATTTTCACAATGCATAACTCCTTGCTCCGAACTCCAAATTGGACAAACTTGGTATCTATTTTATAGAGAAAAGAGAGCTCTACAAGGTTCATGAAGGACACAAAAACTAATTCTACGTCTAAGGGTGTTAAAATTACACTCAAAGTTACTGCCTTCACAATGCCTCTCAAAATAGTGCAACAGTTTGTCAAAACAATGCAACATTTTGTAAACTTCATAACTTCTCATTACCTTGGCTAAAAATTACAAGATTTATGCCAAAAGAAAGATCAAAATTTTTTCTACAACTTTCATGAAAAACCTGGGATCAAATTCAATTGCTAACTAGGTCAAACAATTCAACAAAGAATATGCCCGCTGCAATTACCCAATCTAGATAGTAATTTTCTAACAAGAATAACTTCCTGTACCACTGTCAAAAGATTGCATACTTTATACATATGAAAAAATTAAACAGAATAATACACTTCTCTTTAAGGGCTTGACAGCCAATTCCATCTCTAACAAACTCAAAACTGTCATGCATGTGGCTCCCCTGATCACTAGTCAATGACCTAACTTAAGTCCAATCTTTGAAAATTCATAACTCCCAATTTTGATATCCAAAAATAGTATAGTATATCTAATTTTCAAGATAATTTCTTCCTATACAACTTTCCAGAAGGTCACTTGAGCCAATTCAAATCACAGAAATCTCTAAATTTGCTTCCAATCACAATACTCACAAAACCTACACTTATGGCTAGGTTCCAACATAATGCACATAAACAACCAACATTCACAGGTCATAGCTCACAATTTACATATCGAAAAATTGTAAAATAAGTGGAAATGGAAAGCTAACATGATAGGCTTCAACTTTCATTAAGACTATTATCACCAATTCCTTCTAAATAAATCTAGAAAAATAATCAAAAGTTTAGGTCATTTAATTCAGGTACTGTTCACACAGCCCACAACAAGAACTTGCCAAGCCATAATTCAACCTCTTACGGCTACAATTAGACAACACCTATTTCACAAGAAATCTAAGCCAATCAACTAAAGTTTCATTTGGTCCAAACCTCACCTTATTTGCATAACCACACAATTAGTTATGATCAAAACAGTGCAATAGGTTCAAAATCAATTTTCCAGCTTTCATCTTCAACTTAAATCCTATCACTTCTAATACCAATTCCACATGCATAAGCATCCCAATCACACAAGAATTGAGCCAATAGGACATAAAGACCTTCACTTCAACATAGATCCATAATTTTCAGCATCCATCATAAATTAATTGCCTTTAAGTCTTAACCGTTTAACATTGCTAAAACCACTTCAAAATACACAATTCCCACACTAATCATCATAACCTCATCAATTCTTACACAAACATGCCCAACAAATCAAACCATAGATTTCATGACATTAATGCCTCATAAATCATAGATAATGACCAATACATACCAATCAATACATCTACTAACCAATTTAGTCATTAAATGCATAATTAAAGCTTAAAATAAAACTTACCTAAGTAAAGCTTCCAACTTCAACTCTTAAATTCTCCAACCACTCTACTTCCTCACTTCTCAACCCCATGCATGGTTATGCTAAGCCTTTTAGGTGAGTTAATAGAAAAGAGAACAAAGTGGAAGGAGGAGGAGGAGCTAAGCAATTGTAACTAGGAAACTTGAAGAAAAATCAAATGGAGAAGAAGAAAGGATGAAGCTTCGGGTGAATGAACAAAGCAAAATGAAAATCCTCTTTTCATTCTTCCCATTTAAAGTGAGTCACCGAAAATGCAAGCCAACCATTAATGGTTTAGGACACTTGGCATATTTAAGAAAAAGACAAATTAGGGAAAAGACAAAAATACAATTTAATAAGATTAAACCCTAATGACATGAATATTTGACCCGTTCAAGTTCAATGGCCCTCATTTCAATCCCAAAATAATATACCCAATATTGTAGTTCCATTGGAAAAAAACTTTCGATACCGAAAATCAACCAGTTCGCCACTTGGCGATTTTTTTCGGTCCGAGAATTTTCTCCGAAAAATTCCAGAAAATTTTCGAAAATTCTCTTAAAATATAAAACACACAACAATTCACTGCAATAAATTTTTCAAACACAATTTTCACATTATTCACAATAAAATTCCGTTTAGGCCCAAATACCGGGAAATATCATGAATGCATGTACAATTATTTTTCATGTGCAAAAATTCACTGTTCACAAATACCAGTATGCATGAAAATGCCAAATCACTCCTAATCACTCTCATCCCAGACCAAATTACTATTTTACCCTTCCCGTCGGGGGTGGGATGTTACAACTCCCCCCTCCTAATAAAAATTTCGTCCGCGAAATTCTCAATCGATAGTTCCATATGTTAGACACTGATCAGTGGTCATATGTCCCTACATGTCCCATACACTTCATCAATCAATGACTCATTTTCTGAAAGATCACAATAAACAGACTCAACTAGTCGTTCAGTCACGTATTTGGCTATCTCCACTATCTCAGTTTATTTCATAGTAGATCATTATTTTCGACCCTATGCACTTATCACGTTTTATCAAGCCTTTTTCACCAGTAACATGCAGCCTAATTCATGCTCCATTGATACCCTTTTTGCTAATTCTGAGTACACCTTACCAAGGTGATACAATAAAACCCTTCATCTCGTCTTTGTCACTCCTCTTTCCTTTGGTACTAACACAGTGACACCTATGTCTACTTTGCTATAACCAGTGTTAATTCACCTAACCCATTTAGCCTATATATCTCATTGACTCTTAGCTCTGATTCATCTCTCCTTTGACAATTCACTGTTCTTTAGTGTTCACGCACTCTATTCGTATATGCATTTTACTATATTTCATTTGTCCGATCCGGTTCCACCTCATCTAACCCATTCAGTTTTCCTCAGTCACTTTCCTTCGTCTCACTCATCACCAGTATCTAGAATAGATTTTGGTCTTTGACTATTATTAGGAACTTTTTAGTTTAATGCAAACATGTACAATCCCTTATTGTGATCACCATCGTTATACCTATAGTCACTCAGAGCTATATACCAAGCTCATATTCCTATAAATTCCAAAATCTTTAAGCACTCCCCACTATAGGAAATTCGAACATATAATCACAGAGTTCTATATCCTTTGTAGCTAAAATACACTTTTAGCGTCTTCCGTACGTACGCTTCTCTAACAATTCCTTTGCTGAAGTTACTTTTGTCGGGTACACATACTTCTTCTTTAAATTACCAAATATCATTTTTCCGATTTCACTCGAAAGATCAGATTCATTATGGGACTCACCATTTTGACTCCTGACCTCTTAAACTCTCTTACCTCTTTCCAGTAGAGCTGAATCTAAACCTTCAATACACTACTAACATCTCAGTTTACCCCATCTTCTACTTGACATTTTACACTCTTTATTGTCCTAGATTTGGAAACCCAATATCTACATTCGTTCTGTTTACTTCAGTATTATCTGTTCACTCTTTTTAGACTACACTCTACCTTTACCAGTATAGTATTGATTTATGCATGCCTTTCAAACTCAATAATGTTCTTGTAATTACACAATTTATGCATTATAGGAATGGCTGAGCATATCTAAGGTCTCCAAAGCTTCGAACAATTTCTATCATAGCACCAATACCACTTAGTGAAACTTCAGTATACACTACCCAATCTCCAAAGGATATGCTTATCATCAGTGTCAAATTTCTCCATGATTCATCTCATTTATGATCATAGTCTCCAATTGATACCATTTATTTACCATGCATATATCTCTATTGGGGTATTGCTAACTTCAACAGACATCACTCAATTTTGTTTACATTAAGTCTACAATTGCTTTATTTGTGATCCCTTAATGAAGGTGACATTACCTCACGTCATTTTCAGTTTCCCCTTAGGACTTCTTGTCTCTATTTCTCTTTTCATTTAATTTTCTTTCAGTCACATCGACATATGCCAATGCCTATTCATTCATACTCGTACCTCCATACATTTCATTTCATTGAGTATTTCACTTTTTGGGTTGGTATTATTTTTCTTAACTTCACTTTAGATCTCCCTTTGCATCAAATCTTATGGAGACCGATTTTCTTTAGATTGCAATAAATCCACTCACGTAGTTGAATCCTCTACATTACTGTACACACAATGCATATAACCTTAGTAGTATATTCCACTTGTTATGCCTGAATCTCCTCTCGAAACATGACTCCATTTCACTTTTGATTTAGTACATACTTATTTTTTATTTGATCCTATCAAGACCGCTATTAACTTGAATCGTTTGTTCATCTTAACTCAATTTCTTGCTATAATCATCGATACAGTTCACGAAATTCTCATCAACCAACTATTTTTCATAATTGCTTTTCAATTGTTTAATCGTTCGTAGTATCTCATAAGGATCAATTTCAACTAACTTGTTGTCTCCAAGTTTATGCCATAACCTGAATGCATAACTTGAATGATCGGAACATCCTTTGCACTAAGGTTCTGTAAGGCACTAAACAATTTCTTTGACACTTCCACTTAGTATATACATCACCAAAGTCATTTCATCTCATCCGGGGACCAATTAGTAGCTTATACTACTAAGGATTCTACAAAACTCTTTTCTGTTTGTGCCAATCCTCGAACAGAGGAATTATTTCATAATCGTGTCTTTCTTCTTTCCTTGAATTCTTCACATACGTTACATCATTTGAAATTTTTATTTCCTCCCGAACGAGCACTATAAATTATGACCCTTATACTATAGGAACTATGATTAGCACTTAGTCAATAAATCACTGATCGTTTTCTCTATTATTTCCACACATAAGCTCAATTGTTTCACTATCCAAGGTATACTCACAAAGGTGAATTACCCTCAACTCAACAACTCTTTTCATATACCACTATTATTGTTTCATTATCATTGTCCTTGTTTCACTTTCACTATCACTATCATTATTTCCTTTCCCACTTGTCATTGTAGTTCTTTTCACATAGTTTTAGTCCCATCTCATTTACATGCAAGCTTGGCCTTTTTAAGGTCATATCAACTTGAATTATACACTGTCATCTCATTTTTACTACTTATCTCTTTATTTCCTCAACCAATCCATGATAGGGTATTCACCTTGATAGTACATTCGGGAACACATCACCCAAAGCACGACTAAATATTTGTTCATGAATACAGATACACTGCATCTCTATCTGTTTACCCATCCATTTACCATTTCTGTTTCCATATACATATATTCAATCAATCCAGAATTTTCCGATACACTATCAGTAGAAATTTTCAGTCTTCCATCCCCTTATACTGATTCACAAACTCTTAACAAAATATTCGTATAACCATTTTGGTCCCAAACTTAGGCGCTCATGATCATAACCGTTTCATGAGTCCATTTCAGTTTATCTGTACGCTTTCGTCTCACCAATTCTACTTCTTCCTAACCTTAGAATCACTTCGCTCTTTTGTTTAAAAATAGACCTTTACGGTACAATATTGATATCGTTACAATCTCGCTATCATCATCTATGATATCCGCTAACACAAATGTAGTGAATCCATATCTGTCTGATCGGACCATATACTTTTTGCTCATTTCCAATTGTTTCCATTTCATCACATATACAAGTCTACACTTTCATTACCTCATCATCTCGAACTTTAAATCTCACATAGGCATACTTTAACCGATATATTTCTTATATCCACAGTGGACCTCTCCAAGCTATAGAACTTTTCGTTTTCTTTCGCCGTAATATTACCACTTTAAATCCCCTGATTTATTTTGATATCATTTCTTTCCTCAATCAGCCCATGCCAACGTAGTCATACTTATATCACAATCGAAGGTTCATAACCACAGTACACTATAGCTATCCTTATCCATTTTTCCTTTTTTCCCATTCCTAATTGCTCATACACTTTCATAGGCTCACATTCTGATACATTCTCACTTTTCTCACACTTAATCACTTAACACAAGTTCACACGTAGGATTTACACTCGTGCGACTCAAAGTAGGGATCAGTTGCCATGGTCTGCAACGACACTACTCAAATGCATGCAACTTAACCTATGTTTCAGACTGTGCCCAAATAAATTCATACTTCTGGGCTCTGATACCACATAAATGTAACACCCCACTCCCGCGTCACCTGAACCCGACATCAATGGTGATATCTGAATCCGTGCCCCGCAACGGTAGCGTGCTATATCACTTAGTAAACTCAGTATCAATTTTTTTTGTAAACATTCATACACGCAAAAAAAGTAGACAATCAAGCCCGCGTTAATTTGTATACCATTCCAGTCAATCCCAATCATTACAAACATTCAACAATAATTTAAAATAGCCATTTAATGTATACCAATCCATAACCAAATTGGCCCGCTATAAATACAAAGTATTAATTTACAGAGCTTGCGGAAAACAATTTTATAAATAATAGAAGGATGACACTAATGCAGACGTGGACTGATCCCGACCTCTATTCTTCATTTGAATGTTGTAGACATACTCCCATGAACCTAACGGGGTATTCTTCTGAGTCCTGAAAAATGTTTGCAAATTTTGGGTGAGTTTTGCGAACTCAGTGAGGAACCATCATCGATGGTTCGCCCAATTCATGCATCACTTAATCACGTCACAGTAATAACACATCACACAAGCAATCATAGTCTAGTTTGCAATAACACAGTTAGAAGTACCATATCATTACATACAAGCAAATCGCAATTGAATAAGGCACTCATGCCTTCTTCCCATTTCCATTAGTTAGTCAAGTATATATGCAATGCATATGTGACACTTTCCTATTTTATTGTAGTGTTGTGACCGAGCACTTAAACAGTGAACAGTATTCAGTAGACGCATCTAGGGAGTAGGAGAGCCCTCTGGGTATGCACTAACTCCCTTCGAGCTCAAAGCTCTTTTTCAGTGATCGAGCTCAAGGCTCTTTTCAGTATCAGTGTTCGAGCTCAAGGCTCTTTTTAATATAAGTGGCGTCTCAGGTCACAACTATTATTATCTGTTTAAGTATTTCTATATGGAATGCAACATGCTCAATGTATCACAATTCACATTGTCACTAAAACCCATTTATCAAAGTATACACAATATCATACAGTCACAAAATCACATTGCAGTCCAATCCAATTTATCAGAATCAAACATATCATTCTCACTCATACAGATTTTCATACAGTCATAATTTATCACACAGTAGAAGCAAGTCAGCTCACAGAATCACAAACAGAGACACTTCTATGTCAGTTCTCCCAATTCATCAGACCATCTGTCCGAAATGCAGGCATAAACAAAAACACAATCTTAATCCCTCCATTATTCCCCACATTGGACATATAATAATTGGATGAACCATCTAGGTTACTCACCTGTACTTCTGAGCTAATACCGGGAAGTCTTAGTGGCATCGGTAGATCGGCGCTCCAAAAGTGCCTCTATAACAGTTACAAAATATAAATATTACCAATTATTCAATCAGAACTATTTAATGTTGCACATGTAGCAATTAGAAGGTGCACAATGCATGTTCATGATATTCCCGACCTTAATCCAAAATTTCCATCACAAACATTCCATCTAAAAATTAGAAATCTAACGGCACAGAAATTAGTCAATTTGGGCCTCTGTAGGTCTAAAAATAAATAAAACAGTGACCAAAGAATTATTACCCGGACCCACGTCAATTTCCCATCCAAAAATTCTCAATTTCTCATGAAATGAAATTCAATGTTTCACGAATCCGATGTCTCAAGAATCAGGTCAATCGGATGTCGAACAGAAAAGTTATAAGCAAAAGAAGGAAAAATACACATCCTAGTCGATTAGTCAGAGGTTGTAGTTGACTAGTGAAGGAAAAATACATGTCCTAGTCGACTAGTGCTGGTTGTAGTCGACTGGAAGCTTTATTCTTTCTTTTTGCTGACATCCCAACTTTCACAATGCATAACTCCTTGCTCCGAACTCCAAATTGGAGAAACTTGGTATCCATTTTATAGAGAAAAGAGAGATCTACAAGTGTTATGAAGTAAGAAAAAAACTAATTCCACGTCTAAGGGTGTTAAAATGACACTCAAAGTTACTGCCTTCACAATGCCTCTCAAAACAGTGCAACAGTTTGTCAAAACAGTGCAACATTTTGTAAACTTCATAACTTCTCATTACCTTGGCTAAAAATTATAAGATTTATTCCAAAAGATAGATCAAAATGTTTTCTACAACTTTCATGAACAACCTGGAATCAAATTCAATTGCTAACTAGTTCAAACAATTCAACAAAGAATCTGCCCGCTGCAATTACCCAATCTGGACAGTAATTTTCTAACAAGCATAACTTGTTGCACCAATGTCAAAAGATTGCATACTTTATACATATCAAAAGATAAAACAGAATAATACACTTATCTTGAAGGGCTTGACAGCCAATTCCATCTCTAACAAACTCAAAACTGTCATGCAAGTGGCTGCCCTGATCACTAGTCAATGACCTAACTTAAGTCCAATCTTTGAAAATTCATAACTCCCAATTTTGATATCCAAAAATAGTATAGTATATCTCATTTTCAAGATAATTGCTTCGTATACAACTTTCCAGAAGGTAACTTGAGCCAATTCAAATCACAGAAATCTCTAAATTTGCTTCCAATCACAATACTCACAAAACCTACACTTATGGCTAGGTTCCAACATAATGCACATAAACAGCCAACATTCACAGGTCATAGCTCACAATATACATATCGAAAAATTGTAAAATCAGTGAAAATGGAAAGCTAACATGATAGGCTTCATCTTTAATTAAGACCATTATCACCAATTCCTTCTAAACAAATCTAGAAAAATCATCAAAAGTTTAGGTCATTTAATTCGGGTACTGTTCACACAGCCCACAACAAGAACTTGCCAAGTCAAAATTCAACCTCTTAAGGCTATAATTAGACAACACCTATTTCACAAGAAATCTAAGGCAATCAACTAAAGTTTCATTTGGTCCAAACCTCACCTTCTTTGCACAACCACACAATTAGTTATGATCAAAACAGTGCAATAGGTTCAAAATCAATTTTCCAGCTTTCATCTTCAACATAAATCCTATCACTTCTAATACCAATTCCACATGCATAAGCATCCCAATCACACAAGAATTGAGCCAATAGGTCATCAAGACCTTCACTTCAACATAGATCCATAATTTTCAGCATCCATCATAAATTAATTGCCTTTAAGTCTTCACCATTTAAAATTGCTAAAACCACTTCAAAATACACAATTCCCACACTAATCATCATAACCTCATCAATTCTTCCACAAACATGCCCAACAAATCAAACCATAGATTTCATGACATTAATGCCTCATAAATCATAGATAATGACCAATACATACCAATCAATACATCTAATAACCAATTTAGTCATTAAATGCATAATTAAAGCTTAAAATAAAACTTACCTAAGTAATGCTTCCAACTCCAACTCTTAAATTCTCCAACCACTCTACTTCCTCACTTCTCAACCCCATGCATGGTTATGCTAAGCCTTTTAGGTGAGTTAATAGAAAAGAGAACAAAGTGGAAGGAGGAGGAGGAGCTAAGCAATTGTAACTAGGAAACTTGAAGAAAAATCAAATGGAGAAGAAGAAAGGAGAAAGCTTCGGGTGAATGAACAAAGCAAAATGAAAATCCTCTTTTCATTCTTCCCATTTAAAGTGAATCACCGAAAATGCAAGCCAACCATTAATGGTTTAGGACACTTGGCATATTTAAGAAAAAGACAAATTAGGGAAAAGACAAAAATAACATTTAATAAGATTAAACCCTAATGACATGAATATTTGACCCGTTCAAGTCCAATGGCCCTCATTTTAATCCCAAAATAATATACCCAATATTGTAGTTCCATTGGACAAAAATTTTCGATACCGAAAATCAACCAGTTCGCCACTTGGCGATTTTTTTCCGTTCGGGAATTTTCTCCAAAAAATTCAAAAAAAAATTCTAAAATTCCCTTAAAATATAAAACACACAACAATTCACTCCAATAAATTTTTCAAACACAAATTTCACATTATTCACAATAAAATTCCGTTTAGGCCCAAATACCGGGAAATATCATGAATGCATGTACAGTTATTTTTCATGTGCAAAAATTAACTGTTCACAAATACCAGTATGCATGAAAATGCCAAATCAGTCCTAATCACTCTCATCCCGGACCAAATTACTATTTTACCCTTCCCGTCGGGGGTGGGATGTTACAAAGAGAGCCCTCTGGGTATGCACTACTTCCCATGCGTCTAAGAGATAGGAGAGCCCTCTGGGTATGCACTAACTCATCAATCGTTGAGCTTTTCGCTCTGAAGCTGTCCCGTCAAGGGCTCATTAATCAGCGAACGCGTCTTAGGGGTAGGAGAGCCCTCTGGGTATGCACTACTTTTCACGCGTTTTAGGGATAGGAGAGTCCTCTAGGTATGCACTATTCCCTTTCGAGCTCGAGGATCTTTTTCAGTAGTCGAGCATGTAGCTCTGATCAGTATATCACAATCATTTCCAATCTATTCCAGATTTTCACATCATAAACACAATTACACTTTCACATTCGCATAACGTTTCTGTATACTACCACTTTAATACTCCGGACCTTCTATCCGGAGTTCGCATTCAATATTATCTCATCATTTTACTTCATAAAATTTAAATCACTGAAATATAACATTTAATACTTTGAGAATCGTCTAGGTCACTCACCTGGCTTTCGTGCTAACGCCTGGAAGTCTCTAAATTGTCTGAGGCTGACTTTCCAAAAGTGCCTCTATCATAAATCAGAACACATGTTTTTAACACATAGTACATTTCATCAATAAAGCACATGTAGCAATCTAATGATATGTACTATGCACTTTCGTGACATTCCCGGCACTGACCATAAAAACAATTCCCGTTAAACTTTTCCTCAAAAACAGAACTCGATAGACCCTCAAATTATACAATTTGTTTCAGAAATCTAAAAATGATTGCCCAACATATATGGACTATCATTATGAAGAAACCATACTTTATACTAAACTTCCATCCAAAATTGGGAACTTTAAGAGACCGTTTCAACACTCCACCCATTTCATAAACGTATAGACCCTTGTCTCTAGTTCATAACAAACCAGAAATTTTCTCATTTGAACATCGGTACAAAAAGTTATGGCTTAAAACCCAAAACATACTTTGTCTGGAAACAGGAGCTCGTCGCGGCGTGAAGAAGCTCGTCGCAGCGAAGTCCAAACGCTTGTCGCGGCGAGGGCTCAAGTATGCATCGCGGAGTGCCTATGCCGCGACGTGCACCGCAGCGTACTCCCATGCAACGAACATGTCGCGACGTGCGAGCACCGCAAGTCCTCCGAAATCTGATTTCTCAACGATTTTCAAACAATTTCTTCATCTTTCATCACACAATTCATCTATATCCCAATTTAACGCTCATACATCATTTTCCAACTCATGTCAAACCCATATCATCTACAAAAATCCAAAACTTATCAAATGTCGAAAACCCTAAAAACCATACATATTAATCACTCAATCCACAACATTTAACACTAAACATATGAATCATTCAATCAATCAGAAGGGAAGGAGCTAAAACTTACTTCATTTTGCTTCCCAAATCTTTTGACTCTTCATGGATTCACCCAAAAACCATTTCTTCTTCTCTTCCTCTTCTTCCTCTACGGTTTCTCCTCCTTTTTCCCATTTTCAAACCCTATTTCCCCTTTTTATACTCTTACTAATTATGAAAATTTCATATTGTCCCTTCCTTTAACTTTAAGCCTTATAATCTTAAGAATCTGGTCCAAATTGCCCTTATGCCAATTCTTTTAACTTCTCTATTTCAATTTAGAATTTCAGACTCTAAGAGACTGAATGGAAATCCAATGCTTTCAGAATCACTCACTTTCCTATCAATCCATTTCCAATTCACTCTATTCATTTACCTTGACTTTTATAAATCTTTCCAAATTTTAATAGCTCATGATAAAACAAAATTTCTAAATCATGTCTTTGATTGGAGTGTCAATTGTACAGTCATTTACAGTACCGAAAATCTCATTGGTACCCACTTTGCAATTCTATGCCGAATTCGCATAAATCACTCCAATTTTAATTTTCAAATACCCAATTCACATTTTTCACTAAAATTCCACTTATCGACACATATGCCGGGAATTGTCAAGAATGCAAGTACAATCATATGCATTTACCAAATGTACCAATCATATCGCATAGAGGACAAAATAGGCATGTAGATTACACGCTCACTATCAGATCCAACTTTACCATTTTATTCTTCCCATCGGTGGTGGGATGTTACAATGTGTCTGCAACGTATTGCATAAATGGGTTGTGCAGGTCACAAGTTCGCAGACAGGCGTTTCCAGAATTTGGAAGCAACTATTAATCTGGAGCGTACTGTGAGTAGACCTAGATGATCTTACTTTATTGTTTGTTAATTGAATTCTTGTATTATTTGACTATTGGATGATTGTGTAAATGTGATTGAATATGTTGGGTTCCGGACAGGAGGTCCGATGATTGTGACGATTGACTTGGATATTGAAGTGCTATTTGTTTGTGAATTGGAAGAACTAAATGTATTAAGGGATTGTTATGTGTTTCCTGAATGTGTAAATTGCATGCAAGTGAAAGTGTGATTTCTTAACTATATATTGCATACTGGACTACGGTCCACTAATAAGCGAATATGAGTGAATAAGAGCATGCAATTATGAGGGATGCATTTCAATGCATATGAATGACGGTTGAATTCTCAACACTAAGGCATACTAGACTACGGTCCACTGATAAGCGAATATGAGTGAATAAGAGCATGCAATTATGAGTGATGCATTTCAATGCATATGAATGACGGTTGAATTCTCAATACTAAGGTTAAATGTCGGACGAAGGTCCGATGTTATGGGAATGAATGGGTTTACGAAATTATGAGTGACGCATTTTATTTCATGAATGCATGTCATATAATGGCTATTGTGACTAGAGTAGCCACCGATCAGAGCTACAAGCTCAACGATTAATGAGCCCTATATGGGACAGCTTTCAATGAGCCCTACATGAGACAGTGACCAATGAGCCCTACATGGGATAGTTATCAATGAGCCCTACATGGGACAGTTATCAATGAGCCCTATATGGGACAGTTCAGGCACTCGGTCACAACAGAGTAACAATTGGAAAGTGAGTCTCATATACATTGAGTATGCATGACATAAATGACTAAATGATATTGAATGTGAAATAACTAAACAAGTTTATGTGATTCAATATGGTTGTTAATGAAATGATATGAATATGGGAAATAATGTGATATAGGAAATAAAGTGAGATTGGTTCAGTGATTGAATGTGAAACAATAGGAACATGTGTGATATTGGAAAAAAATAAATGTGTAATGAAATGTGACTTATGAAATATATGTCTTATGTGATATGTGATGAGTGAGCCATCGATGATGGTCACTCACTAAGTTCGTAAAACTCACCCAAAATTTGCAATTATTTTTCAGGATCAGAAGAATACCCCGTTAAGCCAACGGGAGTATATTTGCAGGATTGAAGGATAGAAGTCGGGATCAGTTCGCGTCTGCATTGCATGTCTTTATTTATGTAATAAAGTGTATATTTGTATTGGTGAAATGGGCCCGAGTGACTATTGGAAATTGTGTATAATGAAATTGTATATGATTGAATAAGGACCAAATTAGGCATTGAATTCTGCATATATTGTTTTAAAAATAGTACCGATTACTGAATGAGTGTTTTAGCACGCTACCCTCGCGGGGCACGGACTCAGATATCACCATCGATGTCGAGTTTGGGTTGCGTGGGAATGGGAGTGGGGTGTTACATATGTGGTATCGGAGCCCATAAGTACTATCGTATATGAGCAGTTTCTGAAATATGGGTCAAGTTACATGCATTTTACATGCATTTAAGTCATGTCATAGCAGATGGCGGCAGCTGATCCCTAATTTGAGTTGCATGAGTATGAGTCACACGCATGAGCATGTGTTAAGTGTTTAAGCTGAAATATATAGTGAGAAAAGTGATGATATGTTATATTGTGAGAAAACGGAGGTTGTGGACATGGAGAAATGAGAAATTGTATACGACGAGATATGACGGACAAAGATTTAATAAAATTACATGTTATTAATTGGTGAATGTATTATGGGATACGATGTTAATATTCAACTGTGAGGATATATCCTCAAGTGTAAACGTAATATGAACGCATTGTTGTGGATTGTTTGAAGAAAATGTGTAAACTGTACGAAGAAGGAATGTGAAAAAAAATTGAGGAAAATATAACCTTAAAGTTCATTATGCCATTTGGATGTGAAAATTATGTAGTATATAGTGAAGTTTCACATCGGAGATCAAGAAACAATCTATTGTAACAAGATAAAGTGGTTTTGTATGCTTAGAGACAATTAAAGTCACATAGGCTAATTTTTATGCATGGTTTAGAATTGCTATCATAGTGATTGCTTTGAGAATTTGGAGACACTAGATATACCAAGACATTTCGGTAATGTACAGATTAAGTAGAATATCTATGAAAATGATGAGACTAAAGTGTATAAGCCCGGTTAAAGGGAATAAATTTTCTATGACCGCGAATGGTTAGACTTGGATTTGAAACGAAGGTCGGATTTAGCGTAATAATATGTCTGTGATACTGAGATTAAATTCCTTGATGATTCTACATCTATAATACTGAAGGGATTGAGGATATACATATAGATGATGAAATGATGGACAATAGGCAAATGAGATTAAAATGAAGGAAAGAAAATAGGCGATGAATGATGTATAGTACGAAAAAAGTGAGAGATGCGCATAAGTTTGGACTTTATGTATGAATATGATGAAGGAAAGGATGAGGAATGAAATGAGATGATCGAATGCACTAACCAATTATTAGGTAATGATTTAGTATTAAAAGAAGTAAATTCTTGAAAAGTGGAGTAGAATTGATGGTAAGAAGTGTGTTAAGGTGAGGAATAAAGTGCAGGGTACGATAGTGGTCTACAACAACTAGGTTTATGTCACGATCGTATTGAGGTACCCCAATTGTAGGCAAGAACAAAGATAGAAGTGTTATCTGTAATCAATTTGGATTCAAGGATCACTAGCAACTGTGATTAATTGGTTAATTAATGGGGCATATGCCAAGGTACTTTGCTTAGTGCCTTATTGAGCCTTCTTATAAGGATGTTCTAATTATAAAAACTATGATACCAATTGATCTTATTAAGATATTATGAAATGTTGAAATTGATGTTTCTTGAGGTACTAAGAATGATTGATAAATAATCATGGGAAGTAGCTGACTAACAAGGATTTTATGAATAACATCAATGATAGTACCAAGAAATCACTGAGATAGGGTCAGAAATCAATGAAGGATTAAATGAGTCAAAAGTGAATGTTGGAGTTACATTCCTAGTGAAGATTCAAGCATAAGAGTTAGAAAAATGTTATAGAGAGTGCATGCATGTGATTATGTAGAGTACCAACTATGTAAGTGGATTTGTGGATTCAAAGGGACACCTTGCTAATTTAAGAGGAACTTAGGTCCATATTATACTCTGTGTCAATATGTTTGGGAATATACATTATATATGATGAATGTGTTACCAACACAGGAAGTTATGTTTCCTAAAAAGGGGAAATGTCTTGAGAAACTGACATGAATGAACAAACATCAGAAGAAGTCAATGAGAAATCACAGGAAATCGAATGAAATGAGGAAATCAGTCAAGAAAGGGAGTTAGTTGGGAAATTGAAAATAACGTGTGATAATATTACTGCACTGGGGAATTAGTGACTTAACCAAGTATTAAAAAAAATTATGGGCAGAAAAAGACTTCGGTTAGATTTGTTGGAGTTAACAATGTCCCCGACAGTATTATGTTATTGGAGGTTCAAATGATCCAAACAAAATTGTATCAATTAGTGCCTCCGAACATAGATGGCAGTGTGAAAGTGTTTTAAAAAATGAGATGAAAATTTGACTATTTGCGGAATATTATGTAAGCGGTGTCAATGAGGAAGGTAAAAAAAGAAATTTTGAGGAATGATACAGCTTTGATTTGGAGATTTTACTATGTATCACGAAGTTTCCCATTAAAGAATGAGATGCAATCTGTTGCAATTATATAAAGGGATGTTTGTAACTAGGGAAAATTAGAGCCTCATGAGCTGAAATTGGATATTTAACTGGAAATTTACTAATTGGTTTGAAAGTTGGGAGACATTCTTTGTACAGAAATATTTTGGGAGATATATTTATGAATATGCAGATCAGTAAAGATTGATGTAATTAGTGAGTTGGAAAGGATTGAAAGGAATTGTGCAAATGAGTATTCCCCAATTAAGCTAGTGTTGTCAATTAATACATTGACTAGACAATTCAATAGCAGAGTATCAAATTTGGACGCTAAGATTACCAAATCGAGTGTATTAATGAGTGTAGAATGTCGTACTACAAGGGGCAAAAAGAAAGTATTATTAGCTATCGGATGTAAACTCAGTTGTGTATAAAAGGATTTGACAAAGCCCCAAATTGAGGGTTTAGAAATGGCGAACTTAATCGAGGAATTGAAAACGGATCCCCAACTTTTGAGTAAATGAGATTTATGATTGCCTTAAAAAGTAGGCGTAATACCTAATAAAGAGACTGTTAGAGAAAACACAAGAAACAAACAAAGCTATATGTCCTAGTAAGAGTACATCGAAAGAGCAATTGAGGGCCAATAGTTTTGACCGTTGGAATAAATGTACAGTTTATATTTTGAAAGATTATAGGATCATGAGATTATTGTTTAGTTCAAATTGACTGCAAGCATATCAAATATGATATTGACGATACCATTAGAAGAGTGTATAAGGGGTCATCTAACAAAAAGGGAGTTATTTGTCCCTACATTGAAATGAAGAGGGTATAAAAATGGTTGAAGGTCATAATTGTTTTGAGAGAATATTGATGAGCGAAATGAATCGGTACTAGAGGTTAAGTGATTCAAGATAATGAAGAATGAGTTAAGTGGATCAACATTGAGGTTATGGGATATCATGAGATAGATATAAGAGTTAAGTGTATTAATATCGATGAGAAGTGAAAAGACGACTTGTCTTTGAGTGTATCACCTTTTCCAAGATGCACTTAGATGGGGATAAAGGTGTCAATAGAGGAAAATAAAGTTGGACATAAATTGGTCAATATGAACCTATGGGGAGAATAGGACCATGAAATTATATGAGTCAATATAAAGCATAACAGATGTTTTGGATTCACACAGTATTACATGGATTTGGTTAAGAAGATATTGAAACTAGAAGTGAAAATAACTTACCAAGGAAATAATTAAGTGTGATAGTTAAACAAGGGATTGATAAACCTCTTGAATCTATCAACTATGGTCTCAAAAGAAAGTATTCGAGTGGTGAAGTGATATAGGAAATGGAGAAGTAGATGAGATAATAGTGCCCCTGCCTTATTGCTTAATCAGATATTAATTTCGAGGACGAAATTTTTTTAAGGAGGGGAGAATTGTAACATCCCGTTTCCATCCAAAGGGTTAGAACCCTAACGATTTGATACATGTAAGATCAATAGGAGAAAATGGGATAACACATCTCATGCTCATGCATTACATAAGGTGCACATGCATATACACAGTGAATCTTTGCATATAACAATAATTGTACATGCATTCATTGACATTCCCGGTATCATTGGTAATAAATGTGACTGTTTTGAGAATTTTGGGTTATTGATCTTAAAAATTTATTTGGAAAGTGAAATTAGTGGTTTAGTAATTTTGGAGAATTTTAGGAAATTTTTTTGGAAATTTTCGGGGAGAATTTCCGAACCGAAAAAATCGCCAAATGGCAGACTGATTGGTTTTCAGTTCTGAAAATTACCGCCCAGATAAATAATTTTAGATTAAATGAGAGCCTTTGGATGGATTAATTGGAGCCATTGGATTGGATTAAGGGTTTTTTATTAAATGATTTTTGTCTTTTTCCCTTCTTAAAAGACAAGTGTCTAATATATTTAATGCCCTTATCTTACTCTCCTCCTCCCTTCACGATTCTTCCTCCAAAAAGCCAATAAATCACTTGAAAAAAAAGGGTGTTGGTACTTCTCATCCGAAAATCATTATCACCTTCTCCTTCTTTGATTTTTTTCCATTTTTTTCTAGCCAACTTACTACTCTTTTCTCCTACCTTAAGTGCTTCCCTTCATGTATTTAAGTTTGCTTTGGTGATGATTGTGTATAGTGAGGAGAAATTAAGAAGTTATGATAAGTTGGAAGATTGGGAAGATTTGAAGCTTGATTAGGTAAGAATTATGTTTTTACCTTATTTTGTTGTTAAATGCATGAATTATGATGTCTATGCATTAAATTGTGTGAGAACTAGGTTAGTGTAGGTGGGTATGTAATTTGGTTGTTCATTGATGCATGATTGATGCTTGATGATGTAAAACCTAATGAATGTAAGTAGAAAGATTTAAGATGATTGGAAGTGAAATTTGTAATTAAAGATGAGTATAGAACATGATGGATAATGGGGTGTATGTGTGTTAAAAAATTGTGTACTTATGTCCAAGGATATGATGTGAGTGAATAGGTTTTGGATTGATTTTGAAATGGTGCAAGTGTTTGGGATTGGTTTTGTGATGCTAGATGAATGGATGAGTGTAAACTTGATTATGAATAGATATATATGTATATGCCCTATTTTTTGACTTGTGATGATTGGAGATCATGAATTGTGCGTGAGTGCTATCTTGAGATGAATTGAGTAGTGAATGATGGGAGAAGGAATGGAGGTGATGATCTAGGTATAAGAGAGAATAAAATGTTTGAAAATCTAGAACTTTTCTTTGAGTATGCTTAAATGTATTGACTATAACTCTCCCTATAGTTGAAAAATTGAGGTGATGTTTGGTTTGGCTTAAACTAGAAGTGTTTGTCTACATTCCTTATGAAGATAATGACATTTAATTTTGTCTTTAAAAGGTTCAAATCTTGACATGAATGTATTGTGGATGAATGTGTATGATTGTGTTTCATTATGGATGTGTATAAGCCATTAGGGAATATGAATTGAGTAGGAATAATTTGGAACTCAATTTGAGGTGTTTATGTGTGTATTCACCAACTTGGACATGATGAATTGTGAGTAGGAAGTTTGGTATTTAGGACTAAAGTGTGAGATGGGGAAGGAAAGAAAGTTAGGGAGAAGAAGGTATAAAATGAAATAACATCAATGTTTAAGTTGTTTTATGCTAGAAATGGTGAATTTGGAAGTGCTTAAGAGTGTATGGAAGGTTAAAATGGGTTTAGGACCCTTTGGAGGAGTTTTGGGGGTGAAAATTTTAGTTCACCCGAAGGTTACACGGTCTGCCCGTGTAAATCCAGGCAAAGGGGACACATTTCACCCGAAAGTTACACGGCCTGACCGTGTAAATTCACATGGCCCGTGTGTTTTGACCCCATAAACGACGAAATTTCAAATTGTGGTCTTCATGAACGTTGTAGCCCTATATGTCTACGTTCTAATGGTCTAAGAACTAAGTCAATCAGATAACTAAAATGAAAGTTATAGTGTTTACGCCAAAGTATGTTACATTTGAGAAAAGTTTTGATCATGGTTTCTTCTTTCGACCATAACTCCTTATTTAGACCTCCAAATGACTTGGTTCTTCTGGCAATGGGTTCTTAACACATCTTCCTACATCTCCACAAAAATTTGTATTAATTGGAGTTGAATTGAAAGCGATTGACTAAAAGAAAATTTGATGGTCCGTCGGAAAAGTGTCAATGAGAGTAGTTTTACTAATCATACTTCAATGTTCTGCTTATATCTAGACCTAGAGGATTCCAAATGAGATGGGTCTTGTTTTGGAGTAAAGTTAAGATATAGGGCTACAAATCATATGAAGAAACTAAAATTTTCTTCAATTCCTAAGATGTTCCAATTCTAGATGGAATTGGGTTTACTAAACTTAGAACAATCCTCCAATGTTTGAGGTATATCTCCCAATCTACTGAACCAAATTGAGTGATCTTAGTGTCAATGGATTCATAAGACATAGGGGAACACATGTCTAGAAAAGGGTATGGCCAAATTTCATCAGTTTCACTTTCTTATTGAACTTGAATAGTAGACCCGAAAGTGCGTGTTGGAAAAATACCCGGGATTATCATGAACATGCATCGTACATATATGCGCATGAATAAATGCTTATAATGGTGCAACATTATTAATGTGTGTCCAACGTATTGCATAAATGGGTTGTGCAGGTCACAAGTCCACAGATAGGCGTTTCTTGAATTTGGAAGCAACTGCTAATCTGGAGCGTACTATGAGTAGACCTAGATGGTCATACTTTATTGTTTGTTAATTCAATTCTTGTATTATTTGACTATTGGATGATTGTGTAAATGTGATTGAATATGTTGGTTTTCAGACAAGAGGTCCGATGATTGTGACGATTGACATGGATATTGAAGTGCTATTTATTTGTGAATTGGAAGAACTAAACGTATTGAGTGATTGCTATGTGTTTCCTGAATGTGTAAATTGCATGCAAGTGAAAGTGTGATTTCTCAACTATCTGTTACATATCGGACTACGGTCCGCTAATAAGCGAATATGAGAGAACAAGAGCATGCAATTATGAGTGATACATTTCAATGCATATGAATGACGGTTGAATTCTCAACACTAAGGTTAAATGCCGGACTAAGGTCCGATGATATGGGAATAAATGGGTTTACGAAATTGTGAGTGATGCATTTCATTTCATGAATGCATGTCATATAATGGCTGTTGTGACTAGAGTAGCCACCGATCAGAGCTACAAGCTCAACGATTAATGAGCCCTATATGGGACAGCTATCAATGAGCCCTACATGGGACAGTGACTGATGGGTGTCGAATCCACCAAAAATAAATCCCAAACCCCAAAAGAAAATAAATTGCGCACAGTGGTAAATGGGGTCGGTCCACAGAGAATGGAATAATTTATTCTATTTAAATGCTAAAGAAAGAATGAAAATAATTAAAATGGGGGGTTTTGAGTTTTCTGCTAAAACTACTAATTAATCTAACCACTAATAAATGATTAACGCAATTGATATCAAATAAAATAACAACTATGATTAAACTAGCAAAGAACACAGATAAAATTAATTAACTCAAATAACGACAACTAGTCAGGAAATTCCTAATTATTATGCATAGACCTCGATCATCGACTCAAATATTTTCTTTGGTTTAATAATAGGTTAGCTATGGTTACCAACTACCTCTGGCTCCCTCGTTTCTTCTTAATTTTAGAATAGTCGCAGAAACTTCTTTGAACTATTCCCTAATTAATTAATAACCCCTTCGAGACTCTCTCCGAGATTCAATTAGTTAACAGCAATAAACTCTAAAGAAACACTAACCCTAACTGACTATGCACAGACTCATGCTTCATCTAGTTAGATCGCAAGTTCCTCCACACAAAATCAGACAAGTACTATGCCCTAGTGCCAATTGTCACAAACACCAATCACCCAGTTAGACTCCACCAAGTAAATCAGTTGGCGATATGTAAATTAACTAATTCTACAATCAGGCCTCAATCGCAGAATCAATTAATAAACAATGACAGTAATTCAGAAACAGTACGAATATTATAAACCAAATATTAGGAACAATCAAGGTCTCACGAGTCACAGCATAACAATTGGAATTCCCCGACTAAAAATAACTTAGCTACTCATAATGGAATTAAACCTAACTGAATTCTTAATTAACATAGTCTCCATAACAAAGGAAAGAAAAATAAAAAAAATAATAAAGCAGAAATCTGGAAATTGATCCTGGATGTTGCTCCCTGGCGGCTAGCGGTGGTATAAATCATTGTCAGTATTATTTTAATCCAAGACAAGAGTCCCCTCTAGTGTTGCCGTCATCTCCCTTTTAAATCCCACTTCCTAGGTTTTTAATAAAAAGTGGGCCCCATGACACTTAAACAATTAGTGCTTAGGCCCATTACAATTGAATCCACGCTGTTGTCTTCTTATTTGCGTTAAAACCCTTGTGCGTGATCCTCTGTTGCTGATTGCCTTTCTTTTTAATTTTCTCTCTTCATTAGTCACGTGAGCTGCTTCTATTTCATTTGTTTGCCCCCCACATGTGACCTTATGCGTGACTCCCCTGGATTGTTGATTTGCTCTCCATAATTTTAATTTCAAACGCCCAAATATCGCTGTCTCATAATTGCTAGCGTTTCCAGTGTTGCTTCTTGTCTTTGTTAAGCAATTAATTATTGTTTTCCTCTTAATTTCCAACCTCATGTAGAAGTTACAATTTCCTACAAGGAAACATAAAATCAAGTTAAATCCCAATAATTGAATCAATCAAGAGAAGCAAAAGGGAATAATTAAAACATAAATATTGGACAAATATGCACTTATCAGTGACCAATGAGCCCTACGTGGGACAGTTATCAATGAGCCTTACATGGGACAGTTATCAATGAGCCCTACATGGGACCGTATCATTGAGCCCTATATGGGACAATTCAGGCACTCGGTCACAATAGAGTAACAATTGGAAAGTGAGTCTCATATACATTGAGTATGCTTGACATAAATGACTAAATGATATTGAATGTGAAATAACTGAACAAGTTTATATGATTCAATATGGTTTTTAATGAAATGATATGAATATGGGAAATAATGTGGTATAGGAAATAAAGTGAGATTGGTTCAGTGATTGAATATGAAATAATATGAACATGTGCGATATTGGAAAAAAATTAATGTGTAATGAAATGTGACTTATGAAATATATGTCTTATGTGATATGTGATGAGTGAGCCATCGATGATGGTCACTCACTGAGTTCACAAAACTCACCCAAAATTTGCAATTATTTTTCAGGATCAGAAGAATACCCCGTTAAGCCAACGGGAGTATATTTGCAGGATTGAAGTGAAGGATAGAAGTCGGGATCAGTTCGCGTCTGCATTGCATATCTTTATTTATGTAATAAAGTGTATATTTGTATTGGTGAAATGGGCCCGAGTGGCTGTTGGAAATTGTGTATAATGAAATTGTATATGATTGAATAAGGACCAAATTAGGCATTGAATTCCGCATATATTATTTTTTTAAAAAAATATCGATTACTGAATGAGTGTTTTAGCACGCCACCCTCGTGGGGAACGGACTTGGATATCACCGTCGATGTCGGGTTCGGGTCGCGTGGGAGTGGGGTGTTACAAGTAGTACTCAAAAAGTTGTACTAAAAAAGTTATCTATTTTATCCAAATTAATAGTTGATTTCAATATAACAGAATAAGATGTCAAAATGGATTCAAGAGTTGAATTGGAAGATCAACCTGAACATCAAGTAATGCTTAGACGTAGTGGGAGGGTTGTGAGACAACAAGACAGGTATCTAAGTTTAGGAGAAGGCATTATAGCCATCTCAGACTAAGAAGAAATGGATCTCATTACTTATATACGGGCTATTGATGATGTTGATGTAGAACAATGGCTAATGGTTATGGAATCGAAAATAGATTCCATAAACTCTAATGAAGTCTGGATCCTTATAGATCTACCACCAGATGTAAAAGCCATAGGTTGTAAATGGATCTATAAAAGGAAAAGAGGATCAGATGGAAAGGTAGAGACCTTTAAAACTAAATTGGTAGCTAAAGGCTATACTCAAAAGGAGGGTATAGACTATAAGGAGACATTTTCTCTGGTTATCATGCTTAAGTCCATCAAAATTCTTTTGGACATAACAACCTAATTCGATTACGAAATATGGAAAATGGATGTGAAGACCACATTTCTTAATATGGATCTTAAGGAGACCACTTATATGGCCCAGTTAGAAGGAATTATTAAGCTAGGTAGTGAGCATAAGGTATACAAATTGCAAAGGTCCATTTATGGACTTAAGTAAGCATCTACGTCTTGGAACATTAGGTTTTATAAGTCTTGTTGGGCCCAGATCCCATTACTTATCCCAAATTGATTAAACGAGATGATCCGATAAGGATCACAGGAAGTGAGAGGAAAGTTGCAAATTTTTAAATGGTAAGGAAGATTTTAGCATTAGCATTGGCAAGTTTATCGCGGGAAAGTAAATAGTTCATCACAGCCAATGTCTGGCTTCATCGCGGCAAAGTATCAAGGTGGAGCAAACACACCCTTCAGGACAAATGTGTTGCGGCGAAGTCCCTAGATCAACTAAAGCACCTATTGGGAAAAATATGTTTTGGAAAAAGTCTAGCTTTGCCATGGAAAAGTGACCAAAATCAAATAAAAACACCTTTCAGGAAAGGTTCATCGCAGCCAAAATCAAATAAAAACACCTAGAACCAAACAATCCAACACTAATTTGCACATACAATTTCTATTTCCAACAACAACAATTAGCAACTCAACCAAATGATAAACAAGAACATATACAAAAGAAACTTCTTCAATTCTTAATCTCATTACTATCACAAAATGAAGTTTGAACATATTTTTAGTTACATATCAACAGCCACATCAATAATTAATACAAAATACTAATGATCCTCATGTTTGATTTGCATATAAAGCTACCTAAAAAATATTAGAACTAACTTAGTTACAAAATGTAACTATCTTGGAGTTTGCCCTAAAGCCTTGCAAGGATCAACAATCTTCTTGTTCTGCACCTAAGTAGAAAATAATAGGTTAAGTTACAAAGATTAATGGCTAATATATTTACAGCCATTGGTAATGAGCCATATATATATATATATATATACATATATTTATATACACACACACACACATCTATATCTCATCTTAATTTAACAATTTAATCATTAACTATCTTAGCTTAAACACTCATCGTTAAGGAAGTCATCACATAACTCATAACATGTATATTTAAACATCAAAACATAACACTCAATTACGCACCATACTTGACAAATCAAAGATGAAATGTACAAACAAATGGCTTAAGAGTCCCATGGGTCAAAATGGAGAAACTGAAGTTTACACCATGACCTAAATGGTTCCATTTCTTAGGAGCTCATACGCCACAAGGGGGCAGCCGAGAGATTGCTTTGGTCAACATGCACATGATGAATGAAATGATTTCTCTCTTGCCTAAACACAAGCAAATTCTTATGCTCAATTCATTTCATTGCATGTTCATACTTTCATGCTTCTTATGCTTTTTCTCTTTGATTATACCAAATGTGATAGCATCTTTCAAAGCATGACATCATAATACATCATAATATATTTTCCAACATTCACAACAAGTCAAATTCAAGTAATTAAGCATACAGACACACAAGTAAGCAATTTTCCCATCTCAACAATAACTATAAACATATTACCCATCTAAATTGCTCAAAAACCTAAGTTCAATTGTGCCTTTCTTCTTGTTTTTGGATATGATTTTCTTGGTTTCCTTCAAACAAACAAATTTCTACTCAAAACAATATTCCCATATAAAATTCATAAACCTTTAATAATCACAAAATATAACAAAAAGAAAATTGAGCTTAGACTTAAGCTACCCATAGTTTATCTAGGTTAGAAAAACTAAGACCTAGGTTAAAATCCATGAGAAATCAAAGGGGTTTCTTCTTTCTCTTCTTTCCCTTTTTATTCCTAACGTAAACCCATTTCTCTAATCCCTTTTTTCTAACAAAGCAAGAAGAAAGATGAAGCTTACCTTAAACTTAGTCAAATCTTCTTCCTTCTTCTTCCTTCACGACTTTCTCTCTTCTTCCCTTAGCTTCCAAGATTTTCTTCTTTTTTTTTTCTTTCCCATATTTTTCTCCAAAAACTCATGCACTCTTCTATTCTCCTCTCTTCTTTCTTATTCAAGATAACATTTTATTCTTGTCTTTCCAATTTTTCCCCTTCATTTAATGTAATACCTATTAACTTCTTTATTCTATTAATTATCATATTGTATTCTAACTTAATTCTAACATTTCTATTCTAATTTCTAATTTCTCCTTATGCTTGCTAAATTAATGACTAAATTCTAAGAAAATAAGTAAATAAATAATAAAAGAAAAGAAAATTTTCGGGTCCAACAATTCTCCTCCCCTGAAAGAATTTTATCTTCGAAATTCATACCTGAGTCTACAATAAGATGTGGGTACTTTTCCTTTATAACTTCCAAAAGCTCCCATGTTGCCTCCTCCCTTCAATGGTTCTTCCATAAGACTTTAACCAGCTTCACAATCTTATTTCTCAAGATCTTTTCCTTTGGATTTATAATCTCTATTGGTTGTTCCTTATAAATCAAACCCTCCTTTAACTGAATCTCTAAAGGTTGGATTATGTGTGAAGGATCCGTTCAGTTTTCCTTAACATTGATACATGGAAAACATTGCAAATCTTAGACAATTCTAGTAGCAAGGCTAATTTATAGGCTAGAGGTCCAATCTTCTCAATAATCTCATAAGGGCTTATGTATCTTGGACTAAGCTTACCCTTTTTACCAAATCTTAAGACCCCTTTCCATAGATAGGCTCTAAGAAATACTTTTTCTCCAATTTCAAATTCCATCTCCCTTCCATGTGCATCTGTATAGCTCTTTATTCTGTCTTGGCTGTTTTGAGTCTCTGTTTCACCAATTTAATCTTATCGTTTGTAACTTGTACCAACTTAGGTCCTAAAAGTCTCCTTTCACCTCCCTCATCCTAACAAATAAGAGTTCTGCACCTCCTACCATATAAAGCTTCATAAAGTGCCATTTGAATTCCTGAGTGATCAGAATTATTATAAGCAAACTCAATTAAAGGTAAATGGTCATCCCATGAACCTTTGAAGTCTATAACATAAGCTCTTAACATTGCCTCCAATGTCCGTATTGTCCTCTCTAATTGGCCATCATTTATGGATGGAAAGCTATGCTAAAATGCAACTTAGTTCCCAAAGCCTCTTGTAAACTCTCCCAGAATCTGGAGGTGAGCATGGGACCTCTATCTGATACTATAGAACTTAGAATTCCATGAAGTCTGATTATTTCATCTATGTATTTCTTATGCAAAGCATTGAAAGAATCTACTTGTCTAACAGGCAGGAAATGTATTGACTTGGTTAGCCTCTATCAACAATCACCCATATTGTGTGATGTTTACTGCTAGTTCTTGGCAATCCCATTAAGAAATCCATTGTAATATTCTCTCATTTCCATTCAAGAATAGACAAAGGTTTAACCTTACCACTAGGTGTGTGATGTTCTACTTTAACTTGCTGATATACTAAGCATTTTCTAGCATACTCTACAACATCTTTCTTCATTGCTTTCCACCAAAAATTCTCTTTTAAATCTTTATACATTTTTGTACTCTCCAGGTGCATTGCATAGGGAGCATTGTGTGCCTCATCAAGTCTAGAATACATAGTCTATTGCCAACCACCACCAATCTATCTTCTCTTATTTATATTTCAGAGGACTTACCAATTTTAATTTCTTCTCTAAGCTTGTTCTCAAGTAATCATCTTCCTCTTGCAATTCCTTAATCTTCTCATTCAACACTGGCCTAATTCTAAAATTAATCAATATACAACAATATTCAACTTGCCTCTATATCACCTTAAGTTTGGCTAATTCCTCTAACAAAGGAAAATATACTATCTCCACATGTTCCATAATAGATTTTCTACTCAATGCATCCGCTATTACATTACCTTTCCTTAGGTAGTAGTCTATCATCAAGTCATAATACTTTAGTAGTTCTAACCACCTTCTTTGCCTTAAATTTAACTCTTTTTGGATCATAAAATATTTAAGACTCTTATGGTCTGTGAATACCTTGGTGGTGACTCCATATAAGTAATGTCTCCATATTTTCAATGTAAAAATTATGGCAGCTAACTCCAATTCATACGTAGGATAATTCATCTCAGAATTTTAATTACCTAAGAGCATAGGCAAACACTTTATCTCCTTGCATCAACACACACCCCAATCCTTTCCTTGAGTCATCATTATATACTATATACCCATCACTACTAGGAGGCAAGGTAAAAATTGGTATAGTCGTGAGCCTATTCTTCAATTCCTCAAAGCTCCTCTAGCCGAATTAAATCCCGAAAACATTCCACAACTATATTATTTTCAAATTGTCCATAAATCAATACTTGTTAACTGGATACTTTTAAAAATTATGAGTGTGTTTAAAATCATCAATACCTATTATTTTCGAAAAAGGGAATTTTAGTCTAATAATTTTGGATTACTTGAATTATATTCAAACAACCTCTGCTTTGACCCATTTCAATTCTTATAGACTCCAATCATAATTTTGGAGCTTTTTATCATATTTTTAAAATATTCAATAACTTTTCAATTATCTAGAAGAATTTCATATTGAATTTAGAAATCACTGAATGTCACCAAAATCTTCTAGATTTCATTCAAATTTGTCACGTAAATCTCCAATGCACATTTTAGGGGTTTTAAAGCTCGTTCGGACTCGTTCCGTAGCTTTTTAGAGTTTTTAGAAATTTTCTGAGATATTTTCAATTGAGTTTAGAACTATCTCTGGTCTATCCGTGATCTTTGTTATAACCTTAATAATACATTTAAACACTTAAATTACTCGAGTACATCATAAATAGAGCATACTCTATAAAATACATGTACAAAACATTACACAGTACAATAATTGAACTAGGATATTACACTATAGATCTAATTTTCATAATTAAGTTGTTACCTTTTTCATATCCATCAAGAGTTGTTTTTGTACAATTATGTTTTCAACAATTAAAAGTTAGAATTATTGTTCTCTACGAGCAATATGTCTCCACATACTCCCAATGAAGAGGAAAATTGTACTCCCTCTAAGCTTCTTGCAAACATGATAAATTCACAATTATCTCCAAAACAAACTTTCTGACTTCATCATGAAAGTGAATCTTTCAATGCCTTGCATCCTTTTAACTACAATCAAACATATCAATAAAGGCGTTAGTTCTAATTGAACATATTGTCATAAGATCTGAACTTTTCAAATGTCATCTTACTCCCACCACTTATCTTGAAAACTATACTCCTATAAGTATAAATTAAATCAAACAATTTGTTCAATAAGTCTATAAGATTATATCCAACCTTTTTATTACCTATTTTAGTTCTATAATTAATGGATAATACGTGAATCATTAACTTTGGCTCATTTAAAGACTTAACATTTCATATCTAATATGAAATCTTCCCAGCTAATTCAGTTGGAACTATTAAAGGTAAGTCATCATACTAGGCATGGCTATAGAAGAAACAATATTACATCATGCAATATCTCATATTATATTTTCCTCCTTACATAAATGTATACTCTTATAGAATTCTGTTATGAAGGAATTCACTAGAAAATCCCATTCCTAATAGTTAATTGAAAAATTAAAACTTATCGCAATGATCTCATCAAAGTGTTTCAACATTCTCAATGAATAATTTGTAGTTAAATTTAAACAATTTAAACTTTTCAAAATTTTAATTCATATGCCTATATCACATGAAGTCATTAGTAATACAATGAAATATAAGTATTATCTTTTTATAAATTGTTATTTCATCCAATACATCATATGTATAAATTTAACAATTCAATACCATCATCTTTCTTTCATCAAACGTTAATTTGGTTATTCAAGTTAAAAAGTGTCATGAGTTTCACACAATTCATGATCAAAAGGATATACATATATCCTCAAAACGTAACTTTATGATTCTTCTTATGCTGATTTAGCCAACATGGTATAAAAGGAAAGTCTTGAGTATCCAACTTTATATTCTCGCCATTTATGTTAAGCATAAAGTCTCTTTTGATTCAACATATACAAACTATTTGTATAAAATTGGATCAACTACTTTTACTTAACAATCTATTTCTTATCATGCTTTGAACATTATAATAATGTTGATTCGAAATTTAGTATCAAATACTCATAAACATGAACTATAGATACATATGATCTCCATCATATCACATTTCATGCAGTCATATTCCTTCTCATGACAATTATTATCATAATATAGCAAATGCACTTTTAATTGATGTCCATGTTTATATTTTTAGTAGGCTGAATTAAATGAAACAATTTCATTAAGGTACTATACATTTCAGTTCTACTCTGTGCAACCTCATGCATTTTGTTATCATTGTGATGACATATATCTTATATGTTTTCATCAAAGTTTATGAGACATCAGTCAACTGAAAATGTCAATACATTTTGTCATCTATATGATTTTGACATTTCTAAAACTTTGACACCAAATCTTGAATAGGGATTATAGCAAAATAACATAATGGGTATACAATTTTCTATCTAACTTTGAGAACTATTCTTAAAAAATCATATTCTTAAGAAATTTAATTCACTAAAATAGTATCAACTATACTAAATAACGTAAATTCCACTAAGAACAAAATGTAAAAGTGAGAAAAGCAAGTAATTAATTATATTCCATAACTATCAAATAAGATTATTACTTTAATAACGTATTTGGTTACCCTTACTATTATAATCGAATAATAGCCCTCACTACTATCCAAAAGATTACTTTTATATTTCTAGTAGGCTATGATCTCATTCAAATATAATTGATCTTGAGTTTTTCAACAAATCAACTAAACTTAAATTAGGTAGATAATAACTTTATCAATCACATCTTATATAACTTTTAGATCCTTAAGTTTGCTCAACAAGCTTAGCAATAAACAAAACTATAGTTTATTCTTATAATAATGGAAGACAATAGTCATGTCTCAATATGTACTTAATATTTTAACAAAGGATTTAATTTCATTCATCTCATGAAACACGAAATTGTATGCAAAATATCACACGTATAAAACATATAATTTAATATGCATAAATAAAGTATGTAACTTATGCACTCATAATTAAATTGTATGAAAAAATCAAGTTTCGTTTGATTCTAGTTATTGATCTTCATAATTTAAAATAATATTTCTAGCTCTTTGGAAAAATTAAATTAAATTAAGCCCATTGATTCCTAAATATACTAAATTAAGTATTCAAAACGTAAATTTATTTTGATTGGAAAATTTTTATAAATTCAATTGAAAAATATTTCCAATTATCTTGATTCTTTAACAGAATCTAATTGAAAAATTTTTAATAAATTATTCCTCTTATTTAGTATAATTTAGAAAATATTTTTCAAAATTATCTAAGTAACATATTCTAATTCAATTAGAAAGCTACTTCTAATCTAATTAGAAATTACTTTTCCTTAATTGGAAAACTATTTTCAATTTAAAAAACTATTTTCAAAATTAAATAAAATACTTTTCAAATTTAAATAAAAAGTTTATGTTATGTAAGTAGAGCTAGATTTCTTAATTAATTAGAAGATCTTCTTTTAATAAATTAGAAAAGTATTTTCAAAATATTAAGAAAGCTTATTTTTCTTAATTAATAAATGAAAACATTGCTCAAATTTTAATCAAGAAAATATTTTTATAAAAATCAAGAAACTTACTATTCATAAATGGAAAAACAATTTCTAAATAAATTGAAGAATGATTCTCTAAACAAACAAAGTTATGAATCTAATTTATCTCAATAGAATTGAAATAAATAAATATAATTAAGACATACTTTTCTTAATTTTTTCTTAATTACCTAAGAAAACAATTTTTTAATTTTAAAGGTCAAATTTATTAATTTCTATCTAATTGAAATTAATTAGAATTTTTAAAATTAAATTAGAAATCTATCTAATTATTAATCGTAATCATATTAACAAAAATAATTATTTTATTTTAAAATTGATTTATGATTAATTTAGTTTAACAATTCAATCCCTTAAAACTAAACTAAATTTTAAAATAGTGGAAACAATTTTCAAATAATTAAAAATACTTTTCCAATTTATTAGGATTTAAACCTATAATTTCAATTGAACAAATTTAATTAGAAAGGGTTAGAAACAAAAAGAAAAATTGTCTGGCACGTGTCACTATCCTCAGTTGTTGGACAGACGTTTCTGTGTGGGGCACATGTCATCATTTTTTTTAATGGAGAAAGAACAGAACACAATCTAGACTAGTCTGGGGATACTAATCCGAACGATGTCCTTAAGGAGGATCGAGCGACACCTGGAGGGTGTGGATACAAAAGTGGTCACCCCTAACTCGAAATTTACAACAAAATTGGCGAGCTAATCGACACTCCTATTTCCCTCCTTGTAAATATGGCGGGGTAAAACTACCCAATTGCGATTGAGTAGCTCATTGATGCCCAAGACGAGCGAATTAAGAGATTGGATGTGGCTAGTGGAATCAAAGAGAATACTGGTCATCGCTTAAGAATCCAGTTCTAATTCTACCTTTCGAAATCCTAGTTCTCATGTCAGATTCAACCCTGAGTAGACACCCCAGAGTTCCACATCTAACGAGGAACACCAGCTGAGATTTTAGACAAAACCTCCGAGCTAATCACCAGCTCTGTTGCTAATATGTCCCCCTATGATGGTTGAGCCGGAAGAGCTTTTACACGCCCTGCCTGTGTTCTGTTTCACCCATCTAGGAGCAGGTCTACACTAACCAATTAATTGTTCCTGTCAAGGTCGGGGGCTGCGACTAGTCATGCTTTGCCATTTCGAGGCTTGTTGGATTAGTTATGCATAGCCTAAAATAGTAGAAGCAAGAGAGATTAGCCAAGAGAAGTAGGCCTAGAAGATGGATCGGTTTCTCCAGGACCACAGAAACCAGCAAGTTGTACCGAATATGAGGGACTAGTCTAGGCCACTGATCTGTCGATGCGTTTGTAGGTTCACCTGGAGCCAATCAAATAGAGGAAGGTCAAAAAAGTCATTCGAGATGTTATGCAAAGGAAATGTGTACCACAACCTTCATGTTTTGGGGCAGTCTCTCATAATATGGATGGAGGGCTCGTCCGCCTGACATTGGTGGCACGTTGCTGTTGGATTCAGATGTCATTGAGGCTATTGTTGATTAGTTAACAAGTGATCCTAAACTAAAAGCCAGAGAAAGGATCGGATGCGTTGTGGGCCAGTCCAGTTCCATAGTGTCATCCAATGGGTATTAGTGTCCGGGGGGGCTTGCTCTATAATCATTGTATAAGCGGTGGCTGTGGTGAATCATCTGGAGTTCGACATCCCCCAAGTCAGCTTATCAGGCCCTAATTGGGGATTAGGTAGCAAAATCCCTGCAATATACATGCAAACACAATGTGGAAGTAATAATTGGAATTCACCTCAAAGCCAGTTACCTAAATTGTCTATATAATGTTGTACTCGCAGATCAAGGGTTGAGTGGGGGATAGGAGCTAGGGCATGGGAAATGAGTGGGTTCAAGTCCGCCACCTAAGGATCCAACCAGAATTGAGCCTTTGAGCCAGCACATATAACCCATTTTATGCCACGAAGGATGTGGTTCCAAACAGTTTTGATGTTCTTCCAGGTCATGGAGCTGCCAGTAGCTTGTAGGGAGGAGGGAAGGTTGTTGGCATCAAAGTTGTATTTAACACATAGAATTTGAACCTGTAACGTGTTCGGCTTTGAAATCAGGGTCCACCTAAGTTGGTTAACAAAGCATAATTGGTTTCTCGAATTTTGCGAATACCCAGGCCCCCCATCGCTTTAGGTTAGCAGACTTTGTCCTAAAAAACGAGGTTTACTTTTCTGGTGACCAGGGAAGATGCCAACAAAAAGTTACGCATAATATTTTCTAATTCATCACAGAGGTGTCTGGGAAGATGCACCGTTTGCTTTGTATAGAGGGGAAGTGTGAAGATGTCTGATTGTGTCAGGGTGGTGCGTCCGACAAGGGACAACAAATTTGCGGTCCAACCTAAAAGACATTGTTAAACTTTGTCGAGGATGAATTGATATGTGCTTTTATGGACTCTTTTGTGTAACAAAGGCACTCCTAGGTAGCATCCTAAGTTGATAGTTTGCTTAAAGCCCAATTCTCTGTTCAACTGTCTTGCTCTAGAGTGGAGGACATTCTTGGAATAATAGCAACAAGAATTTTCTTGACTAATCTTTTAGCAAGATGCTTTGCAAAACTAGGACAAGGTATCTCTAATGATCTGGGCTTGATCGATAGTCACTTCAAAAAATAGGATAAGGTCATCAGCAAAAAATAGATGAGATAAAAGGGGACCCCTGCAGCTTAATTTAATGGGTTTCCATTTTCCTTGGAAAACCAAGTGGTTAATCAGGTGGCCTAGGTGATCCATGCACAAGACGAAAAGGTATGGTGATAACGGGTTGTCTTGGCAAAGTCCTTTAGCAGGAGTAAAATCCTCACTAAGTTCCCCTCCCTAGTTAACTTGCATGGTTACGGAAGTGACGCATTTCATAATGAGAGAGACTAAGGAGCTAGGAAGACCAGTGTCGATGAGAGTATCGAGGATCAAGTCTCAAGAGAGTCGGTCATAGGCTTTTTCGAGATTCACTTTTATAGCCAGAAAACCTTTTTTTTCCATATTTCCTTCTCATGGTATGAATTATTTTTTAGGCAATGATTATGTTGTCAACAATCAATCTCCTTGGTACAAAGCTACATTGATTAGGGGCGACTAGTTTATCGAGAAAAGGTTTCAGTTTGTTAACGATGATCTTAGAGAGGCCTTTGTAAATCACAAAACACTTTTTTCTTTAGGTTTTACTAGTTTCTCCACAGCTGTCAGTGTCTCCTCTATTTCACTCATCTGTGCTTCCTAAAACTATCGCCAAGCCAGGGGTGGTTACCACCGCAACAAGAGCAACTCTTGCTTATCACCCCTAGCCACCACCTTTTATCTGCCTCTAATGGCTACCATGTCCGACGCCTCAACCCACAACCGTTGTGAGGAACTGCCTCTCCAGCAAGAGCCACGATGTCTAGCAGCTTCTAATTTCATCAAAACCCTCAAGCAACTTATTTTTATTCCAAAACTAAACAGCCATAGATACAAAAAAGAAAACACAACCACAACTAAAATCGACACAAAGTAGTACACAAAACGTAACCTAGAGAAACCATAACAAGAAGAAACAATCTAGACATGACCGTCACAACACTCCCATAAGCTACCTTTTACGTTTTGTCCAATCATCCAATAACCAAAACATAGGACAAAGGCCCGTTTTATTTCTTGATTTTTGGTTTAGCATGTTTAAATCTTAATTTTCAGATTTTATTAACTGAGTTTCATAAACAAGTTATACGAGTTCAAAGCTTATGTAAAATCAATTTTCCATAAAAAAAAAGTAAATAGAAAATGTGAAAACTAATTTCCAAAACTAAGAAAATACAACACAAAACTACAGCTATCGCATAATTGTAGAAATTTCGGAATCCACAACTCCAAATAATTGCAAGAGAAATCAATATAAACTTTTCATAATGTTAATATTCATATTTTATCTCAATCGATTTTAGGTTTGCAACTATTGCAATTTCAATTTCAAAATGTGATTAATAATAATAAATTAATTTAATCAAATTATAGAATTAAAGTGATTTTAATAACACGGTTGAAAAATTGGGACATGATCTAAACTCTACCATAGTGGAATAATTATAAAACTTTTTCATATTTTGATTTCTTAAAAATCATTATTACTTTAATTCTATAAAATGATTAACACATAAATCACAATAAAGCACAATCTTAATTCATACTTTATTTCAAAGCTTGATTATATTTTTGTCGTATTCATCGAACTATTTTTAAAACTTATTCATCTCAACTACTATAGCTGCACAAGTGTCCGACTTATAATGGTATCAACAAAAACAGGTTAAATGTCAGGCACCATTTTCAGAGCCTAACTTCGGATCATGAATGTGAGCTTAATCCTATGGAAATTCCTTGAACATACCCAACCTCCTTTACGGATATCATAAAACTTGAGCGTATGATCCTGTAAGATTATTTCCAAAACACTTTTTTTGCATTATCCCACAAGGGTGGCATGCCCACGACAAACGAACATCAAAAGAACCTTAATGTTGGATCCTATCTCTGAATCTGAAGTCCAACTCTGGCTGAAAGATCATAAGACTCTAATATCTTTATTTTATCATACTCATTAATAGATTACATACAAATACTCATCATCATTACATTTCAATACCCTCAAAACAAAAGGGTTTTTACGAAGCTATAATGGCCCTGCAAGCCAACTTACAATGTAATCCGAAAATGCAAAAATACAAAAACTACAAATTCGGAGTGAGGCCTTGATTCTCTTTCACTCCATCTCTTGCTCATAACCTGGAGGTGGGGACAGGAAGGGGGTGAGCTCAAATCATGGGTAACAAGTTTATATCAAATAACAAGCAAAACTGTTCAAAAAGTTCTTTCTCATGGGATATATTCTTGTTGAATCATAAAATACGTGTTTCTCAAAATTCTTGTCGTGAAGTCAAAATCACAATAACACGATTCATGCATTTTTCAACTTATTCACAATTTACAAACACATAAGCATATCAGAAATGATTTGGGTGGATCCAAAACAAAACGTACGACGCATTTCCACATAATGGTCTTGCGTAGCCGTGAACTTATGAGAGTCCCTGAAGGAGCTCCATGTCACTAGCGGGCAGGCGGGAAAAGCCTTTAACTTGGTCAATGTGTACACGACAAAATTTAGGGGACCACTACAAACCCACATAACACATATTTCATGATCTTGTAAGCTTGATGGCCAAAATGGCCCTTCTCTTGAAAACTTGCTTTTTCGTATACTTGCTATAGCTTCAACCATTTTCACAAGCATGGTTTCAAAATCATTCATCATTTTAAATAATCATTCATCATTTCAAATAATCATTTTAAAACAACTTTTCATGAATTATCACACAAATCATGTATAATCATGTAACAAAATCTTACAGCGTTTAGAAAACATTAAATGCACATGAATGAGGTAGTTGAAAAAAATCATTTACTGTGATTTCTTGACAAAAAATTTATTGGGTTAATTACTTAACTATAAAAGTGAACCCCACCTGATTTCCTTGCTTATAAGCTTGCTCAAACATGCCTCTTCTCTTGCTCCTCTTATCTCTTTGATCCCTTGATTCTTCACCAAATGAAGAGATCCCAAATGGAAGCTTCTCTCTTCATCTTCCTTTTTCCTTTCTTGAACAACTTCAAAATCTCTCTTGTAGGCTAGGGAAATTGAAACCCTAGCTTGTCTCTCTCTTTCTCTTCTTCTCTTTGTGATTCTCTCTCTTTTTCATGACATTCTCTCTCTTTTTCTTTGGAATTTTCGTTCTTCTCTTCTACTTCTCCTCCCATTCACGTTTTTTTCTTCATTTATAGACAAGACAACACTTCTTCTTCCAGTTATGTCCTTAAGGATTGAGAATTGTCCCATTTGCCCTTCCACTTATGCCTTATGTCTTTTCTACTTAATTGTCTTGTCAAAAGCACCCTTGGATATTCTTACATAACACTTTATTCTATAAAAATCTTGTCTATTTTCTTAAATTTCTAAGGAAATAAAAATCATTCAATATGGCTCAGTGATTCAAAAGATATGCTTCAAACACTTTGGGACTGCTCTTGTCCCAAACAATGTACTATGCACAACTTCCATTAGAAATTTAAACATCTTAAGGATTGGATTAGATTCCAATTTCTTCATACCATCTATAGCTTCATGTCTCTAGTTGACCCCAAATCATAAATCATCTCATTTGAAATTTTATAGATCTAGATATACTCAAAATACTGAAGTATTTTCATCAGTTCATATTACTTAAGAGCATATTCACTGTACCTATACCATTCTTTTCACTCAATCTTTCTCCTTTCATTTTAGATGGCCATGATTTTTGGTAGATATGTAAAGAAATATCTTACAAATCGAATGGTTCAAGAATCAAAACATTCGGGTGTTTATAGAAGAAGTTATGGCCAAAAGAATCAAACATGGCTTTGTCCTCAATCATATTGAACCTATCTTGGGACAATTAAGATAACTTTCTACAAAATTTTTTGATTGAGGTGTTCTTTTAATGGTTCAAAATAAGACTTCAAGAGCTACAACTCTCATAAAGACCTTAGAGACAAATTCAATCATATAAAGGGTCAAAAAATAAAACAAAAGATCTGATGTCATTTTGAGACGAAGTGATGTCATCAGACGATATAAGGTTCGTAAAATTGCCATAACTTTTCCTACAGATATTGGATTAAGGTGTTCTTTAGATCAATAGAAATAAGACTTCAAGATGTACAACTTTCATTTAGACCTTGAAGACCAATTCTGCCATATAGAGGATCAAATTTTTACTAGACAATGTTATGGACAAAATGAGACGATGTTGACGTCATAAGACGAATGCTGACATAATAATGAGATGAATTGAAAAGTAGGTTTAACTTTTTGTACAGAATTCGGATTTAGGTGTTCTTTAGATGAATTGAAAGAGGACTTCAATATATACAACTCTCATGAAGACCTTAAAGACCAATTATATAATCTAGAGGATCAAATTTGGACTAGAAAAATTTATGGCCAAAATGAGACGATGCTGACGTCATACTGAGATGAATTGGAAAAATAGGTATAACATTCTGTAAAGAACTCAGATTCTGGTGTTCTTTAGATTAATAGAAATAGGAATTCAATATATACAACTCTTATGAGGACCTTAAAGACCAATTATATCATCTAGAGGATCAAATTTGGACTAGAAGATGTTCTAACCAAAATGAGACGATGCTGACGTCATTAGACGAATGCTGACATCATACTGAAACGAATTGGAAAAATGGGTGTAACTTTCTGGTACAGAACTCGGATTCAGGTATTCTTTAGATTAATAGAAATAGGACTTCAAGATCTACAACTCTCATGAAGACCTTAAAGACGAATTCTATCATCTAGAGGATCAAATTTGGACTACAAGATGTTCTGGCCAAAATGAGACGATGCTGACGTCATGAGACGAATGCTGACATCATACTGAGATGAATTGGAAAAACAAGTATAACTTTCTGTTTAGGTGTTATGTAAATGAATAGAAAGATGAATTCAAGATCTACAACTTTCAAGAAGTCTATTTTGCATAAATCAACTCACATCAACCCAAAAATATCCTTGAAGTCAGTATATGAATTTCCATAGCTATCACATGCACATATCTTATGCAACATCACACTTGTAAGGATCATAAATTCCCAGTACGATATCCAAAACTTTCAAACTTCATAACGTTGTAAAGTTGGAAAGATCATATACAACCTTTATGAAGAACTTAAAAACAATTTCTGCCTCTATAAGGGTCAAAATTCCAAATCAATGTGGTTGTCCGAAAGTTCCATCCTAAACAGCATCACAACTTCTAATGATCATATCTTCCAACTACGTTGTCTAAAAATTTCATACTTTATATCAATGGAAAGATACAAAGATAAGTTACAATTCCTGTGAAGACAATTTTATCAAAATCTCTCTAGATCAACCCAAACAATTCATATAACTTTCAGATCAACAATCCAACTCTCCATTACTATTCATTCCCAAAATTTCCAGACTTAAATTTTTCACAACCTAATATTTCAAAATTTTATTTCTAGTTTTTTTAATCCATTTCAATCAAATTATTCACCATAAATTCATACTACTCCAAAATATGAAAGTTTAGTCCAAGAAATCATCAAAACCCAAAATTCATAATCAACCTATTCATGCTTTGTTACTTTTCTGCATTTTCAACTTTCATGCTCCAACCCTATTCTTCCTCTCAACTTCATTTCAAATCAATGTCCTCCATAAAGAAAAATCATAATCCATGAACACAAATGACAGAACATACACATATATACCGATTCTCCATTGCTTTACTACACAAATATTGCTATCATTTTACTGCTAACTTTCACCTCAATTCCTTCTATTTCAAAAACCTCTTATCCACCAAAACACCATAATAAAATCATAATCTATCCACATCTCTCATTCCTTACTTTACGCTTTTCTATAAATTCTTGGTTCAAGAACTTCTATGTATTTGTTCTTTACTTGTGGCTAACCACCAAAATTTCTTATTCAAGTAGTTTTAATCTTTTCAGAAACATTCGGGGTCCAACATTAAAAGAACCCTGTAATACTTACAAAGAAAGTTATGCAAGAAGTATTAGCTTTATTAAAGCTTAATTACATTTATAATATGTTTAGGATGTTTTAGTAATTAAATTCTAATTTTAGTTAAACTTTAATTAGAATTACAAATAATTCTAATTAAATATCAGTTATGCTCAATTAAGATCTAATATCTCATATTGATCTTTATTTATTAAATATCTCATATTTAAGCATTAAGTTTTCAAACATTACAGTCAAATCCAACTTGATTAAAATAACTTTGCCCTCTATAACTTATTCTTTATGTGATATCCATTGGATTCCTAAATATGTTGATAATGACTATCAATTATAATTATAATTAGATAAATTAAAACACTTGTTAATTTTTAATTCTCCAATTAAATAATTAAAATCATAGATCAAGATTGACGCTTAGTAAGGAATCATGACCACCCAAATATTCAAGAATGTTAAAGTAGTTTTGACTAATCTTTCCGTACATGATTTTTTCATATAATTCAATCCTTTCATCATATAATGATCTGATTAAACATGGAGTATAAAAATTAATGTCCACTTTATTTTTAGTTTAATCATATTAGTGGTCCGCCATTAGTCATTGATTTTATTAATGACATTTGTAAAATATTTATAAAGCATTATTTCACCTTGGTCAAGGATTTTTCTAATCAATCTTAATCGATAACAACAGAGCATTCTCCCTAATCATTAGGGTAATGAATCTGTCACGACCCGGTACCACATCGGGCCCATGATAACCGCCACATAACCAGGCCAAGGACACTCACGGCATCTTTAATCTGACTATGCAAGGCTAATTGAATATCTATTCTTTTCTCTCTCTTTTTTCAAATTCAGGCAGCCCAACGACTGTGTTTTAAAAATCTCAAAAGTTGCAAACAATTTCAAACACATTTATATATTCACATCTAACCACAACTTCAGGACTTTAAAGTCCACTCAAGGCACTCTTAACAACAGTATCAAAAGATTCATACATAAAGTCATTTATAAAAACACAAGCCAATCAAAAGTTAACTTACAAAATCATAACGTGTATCTACATAAACACAGTTCATGAGCCACTAGACCATAAAAGTAAAAAATAGGAAACTACCCACTTACGGTAATACCTCAAAAATGTGAAAAGGCTACATAATCCACTCAAAGCTTCAAACTTACTAAATTAGCCTGCATGATTAGAAAATGGAGGGGGTGAGTGTTGGATCGCGTACGGTCTGAGAACAATACACTGCGGAAAAAGACCATACAACAACATGAAGTATAATCGAAAATGCTAAGGATGTACGAAAATACCTTATTGTCATAGATAGGATGCTTTTTTTTCGGATTCCAAGACACTGCAAACGTGAATGCCCTCTACCGGTATCCACAAGAGTATTGTTGGCCCCGAATTTTTCGTATTGAATTAAACATGATTATAATAGATTTGATGGATAAAGTTTTGGATTTATTTGTTATGTAAATGTTGGTAGAAATTATTTTATGGTTTGGTTGTATGACAAGTGGTAAGAATACATAAGGGCATTTTGGTCATGGCACCTAAGATTTTAAGGCTTAAGGCTTAAGTGAAAGGGGTAACCTGGACATTTGATAAGTAAGTAGAAATTAAGAGAGGAAGAGGAAAGAGTTAGAAAAGAAAGAAAATAGAAGAAAAGAAAAGAAAAGAAGGAGAAAAGAGAGGAGAGTGTCGTAAGCTTGGAGAAGAGAAGAGAAAATTTGGGGTTTTTGCTCCTTGAGGGATTTCTGACAGATTCGAAGCGACTTCGGGTAAGTTTTGCTTCGTTTAATCTTGTTATGGTTAGATTAAACTTAAAGGATGTGGAATGGGTGAGAATCGGTGGTTTTAGGGTTTTAGAAGAAAAATGGATAGATTTCTTTGGGTTTATGATTTTGTGGTTATTTTTGAAGTGTTAATGGGTAAGAAATGTAGTGTAGGACTTGATCTAAGGTTTAGATATGTTGTATTTGGAAAAGGGAAGGGATTGAAGTGAGAAAATGCTGGAAATCGGGTTTCGGAGTCGTTCTTCAGACCCGCACGTCGCGACGTGCGTATGAACTACGCCGCGACGTGCGAGTTCGTCGCGACGTGTAATAATTAAATTCATCACGACGAGCGGAGAAAGGTTCATCGCGATGTGTGAGTTGTGTTCGTCGCGACGTGCAGGGAAGGATTCGCCGCGACGAGCCCCCAGCTTCCAGTAAAGATGAATTTTGATATTTTGGGCATATCTTTTGATGTAGATGTCCAATTGAGGTGATTTCAAATTCGTTGTGAACTAGAGATAGAGGGCTACAAGTTTTATGAAGCAATGAAATTGAAATTCAGATAATAAGAATCTTACAATTTGGTCAAAAGTTGGGTATAGATTAGTCTCAACTTGTTGGGGTATAACTTTCGGGCTTTTGAACCAAAATGAATGTTTTTGAAGTTAATAGAAATGTAAGACAATGAGGACTTTTATGGGAAAAGTGACCCGAATGGTTTGACTTTGGCAGCGTTTGGGTTTGTTTAGAATTTATCTTGGTGAATGTGCAATTTTTGGGTTCCTAATTTGTATTCCTATTTGAATAGGAATTTTGCACTTGATTAAGGGAATCAAGGAAGGCAAGAGGATCAAGATGAGAGGCATCTTTATGCATGTATCCAAGCAAGGATATCAGGTTGGTTTTTATGTGTATAATTTAGTAATGAGCCACTAAAGTTTTCTCACAAATCAATAATGATTTCAATTACTTCATAAATATCGTTTTGTTTCTATTGAATGGTTTGCAAACTTTCTATATGTTTCAGCATATGAATTTTTCTGATGAATTTCAAATAAAGATGAAAATGCATTGAACATTTTATATCATGCCTAAAATTCATGGCATTTTGTATATTCGGAAAAGAAAGAAAAGAGCATGAAAAGTATGAAAGCTTGGATAAATGCTTTGAGCATGAAACGAATAGATTATGTGCTTTGTTTGGGTAAGAGAGTTACGGATGGAGTCACGTGCACGTTGACATAAAGCCTTCTCTCGGTTGCCCGCTTAAGGCCACGAGATCCTTAAGAAATCGGACTCGTTTTGTTTACAGATTTACCTTCGGTTTATCCGGATCGTTTATGGAACTCTCAAGCAATTTGTTTGTGCATTGCATCTATGAATTGTCAAGTATGTGCATAAATTGAGCATATGTTGTGTTGATGTGATAACATTTTCACTATGAAATTACCTTTTCCACTACGAGTTTGAACTCAGAATTTCAGATTTGACCGAGAATTTGGGAGCAAAGCGTTTTATGAACTTATTATGATTTTTGTATAACAAATGAACATTTTTCAACAGTTTTGCTTGTTCTTCGTTAGAAACCTATTACCCACGAGCTATAAGCTCACCCCCTTCATTCCCATCCACAAGTGATGAGAAGAAGATCCAGTGAAGGGAAGTGAAGGTTTCGATTTATATGTGTGCTTATTGTATTGTTCTAAGTTAACTTAGTATTGGAAATTTGGAATCGGTATATTTTGTATATTCGGACTTCGATATTGATACTGCATTGTGGCTTGGTATGTCATGAGAACTTGTAAATTCTATTCCTTGATGTAAATGAATTATGTATGGCTGATAACCAATGGAAGTACACATTTGTGTAAATGGACCAGATTGAGTGAGAAATTTGTTTACTTGAGGGAGTTATGATTATGATATGATTTTTGGATTGTGAATTTTCGTTATGCATATGTAATTATATACCACAACGAGGTGTGTTATGGGAAAAGGAATGTAGAAATGAAATGAGATTGTAAGCTTCACGATTTCGGTGGTATACACCAACGTTTTGGTTCAATGGTCGGATTCCGAGTTCGGGGCTCATCATTTTTAGTAGCAGAGTAAGAAGAGATTTTAGCGAACCACGCTTCAGTATAATGGTATTTTGTACCGAGGTTAGGTTCCGGAAATGGGGCCCGATATTTGCGGTATCAAAACAGGTTAGTAAGTGTTATGGTTTTGGTTTGAGTTGGATTCCAGAAACGGGTTCCAACAAGTATGCACGATCTGGGCTGCGGCTATGGTGTGCTAGCACATCCTGAAACTCTTCCCGAACGCCGCACGATTTTCCTCTCGGATGGTGGCTAGGGTTTCGTGACAATTGTGTCTGCTACTTCAATGAGACCTAAGTTTCTCTATTTATAGAGAAACCCTAATCCTATTGAGGCCCCAATAAATTTCGGCCCATTATATCTCATATAATAAAAGCCCGACAACTTAATTCAATCTAGCCCAATAAATATATCTACATATATTTATTCAATACCTAATAAATTAGGCCCAAGAGAATAAGCCCAGATCACATCACTCTTTGTGTGCGACCCTGTAGGCTCATTTGATGTTGGCAATGGGCTTGATCACACTTCAAGGCCCATAAGTCATAAGCAGCCTCTAGCAAGACATTATGACTACTCAAATCAAATGAGGATTGATAATCCGATTTAACCTGTAACTATGGTTATAAGCTCAGTCCTTTTGTAACACGATATCAAGATTAATCACAAGGCATGGTACATGTCAACCTTTGATTAATCATAGTTTCTTGATCCCCAAGTTGACTGATTATAACAAATGACATTGATGACTCTTCATCAAGTCATTTCAGCACGGCCATGCATTTCTTCAATCACACTTGTCAAGAGGCCCAAATGATATCTCTCTCATTTAAGAGAGGTAAAAATCCCATCTACGTCATTCACATCCCTCCGCATGATTTATTTGATGTCCAACACAAGACTACTTGTTATTCGGTTAAGAATAACTTCGTCTAATATCAAAACACCGAATTCCTCATGTAGGGAACCATGATGACTTTAGGTCAAAGGACTAAAGTCAAACCATATTAAGAATCACTAATGACATTAAACCATGTAGTATTCTTTATGTGGGTTGGTCCAATATATGTTCTCTAACATATATATATGTTTCTGATTTGATATCTCATATCCATGATCAGTAAAACGTGATCATCAACAAGAACATATACTAGCCTTAATTTATTATTGTTCCACCAATAATGATCGACCAGGGACAGTCTAGAATAGTCTTATAACGCTTATGGTTTTACTATCAAGTCACATACTTGATGACATAAGTCTAAAACCATTCATGGAATGTAAATCACATTACATAAATGAAATACATGCATATATGAAAGGAATACCTCATAATATATTATTAATAAGTCATAATGTTAATACATGAATCACAACTATCCATTGACCTAGGGCACACTACGAAAAGTGAGTACACTAGGTACTCAATGAGCAAGAAAGACATATATTACAAATAGAATTCAATTCATACCAAAACGGTGTAGATAACTTGTGAAGTGAATATATATCATATAGAAAACACATAAACCCAACCTATGACTTAACATATACAGGTTAGGAACCATTTAGGCCTAGCCTATTAACTCACTCATCTAGTGAACATAAGTTCCAATTCCAGTACACAAAAGCATAAAAACAACATATGTATAAATCAAATGTCGATAGGAAAACCAATATCAGGATAAGCCAAAATAATCATGAGTGCACCACTAGTTAGCCAAACTAATGTGCACACCCACCGATACTCGGTATTGACTCGATTTTCATCCGTGGTGAATCCGGACTATATTTGACAAGAGCGTCATGACCCTAAGTGATGACCTCGTCGGTGTCCAGTCCCTAGGTGTAGAATCATCCATGAATTCCCTAGAAAGAAGTCGATACGACGACTCAATTTTCATGTACCAGTGTCAAGGGTACGATAATCACTTAATTAGTTATACCCAATACATGATTGGCCAATCGTTTCCTCACCAATCAAAAAAATCATATACAAAAATGAAGTACAAAAATCAAGTAAAACACCATGTTTTTGTTTATTGGTCCAACCGATAAAATAAAACCGTACCATAGCTCTAAACCAAAAGAAAACAAATACGTGCTGAATACATGAATCGGTTATGCTTATGTAAATTCCAAAATATTATTTCATATAATAAAATTTATCTTTTGTAATCCAAGTGAAATTTTTTCAAAATGTAGTTTTATAAAATAAAGCATTATTCTTTGCACTTTAAATTCAGATTTGTTAAAAATAACATTTCTCAAAATATGTAATAAAAAATCAGTTTCAAAAACCATGTTGAAACATTATTTTATACAATAAAATTTATCTTTTATACATCAAATGTATAGTTGTTCAAAACAATGGCGTTTATTAAATACTTAAACAAATTAGCATCCGTTTGAAATTCAATTCTACTATATGTTGCCTAGATTCAAAATTCACATATAAGTCATCATGCTTGTCTTAGGATGCTTTAATCCCATTTGAGAATATGGTTTTCCTAACTCACCTCAAAAGAAGATATTCACTCCCTTAACTTCAACAATCCTCGATACAAGTTTCTTGATTCACAGCTTCGAGCCTTTATATATAAAAAGGCATACGAAAAAAAATACTACTTAAACATAAATTTCATATTTATACACCATCACATTAGCTTTTCTTTTGCATTTTCTAAGGCATTTAATGTCTTTAATCCAAACTTACTCATTTCATAACATAATTAAGCACATATTTATCAAGCATATTAGGTCATTATTCATCAATCTAGGCAACATTTCAAGTCTAATCTAAGTAAACATGGAAGTGTTTTCCAATGTATACCATTATAAAGTCTTAAGTCCTAAGCCAAGTTCACGTACGCATTTATCAAACATCTAAGGTGCATGATTTTCAAGTCACATTTCCATGACCTTATCACAATAATTTATGCTCCTATCATGTCATATAGTAAACACTTCCAATCAATGACACATTCCACTACTCCCATTCTAACCAATTTCCTTCATTTAAGCTACATTTTATCAATTGTACAACTTATTATATTAATCCACCTCTTCTCCATCATTTTGACCTAAACTTAACCAACACACATTTTCTTCATTCTTCGTCATTAATTCACATCATGCATTTATAATTAATACCATATAATTTATTTAGACCATCAATTTCAAAAGATATTCATAAATTCACAAACTTTCACCAAAAGGGAACAATTTTGGTTTTGATTTAGAGAACCCTCTGCATGACACATTTCATTCATCTAAACCATGTTTCCTACATATTCAAGCATAGAGAACAACATATCTTAACACCAAACTCAAAATCCTAATGTAGAGAGAGATGAAACAAAATTTACCTAAACCTTCCTTTGATGATATCTTCCAATCCTTTGAGAATTTCTCAAATATAATGATATGAGTTCCTTGTCCCCAAATTAGCTTAAAATACTTTGGTTGGAGTTGAAAAATCAAAAATAAGGGTGAAGTTTGATGATGGCCAAAACTTCCTCTTCTTCCTCTCTTTTCTCCTTTTTTTTAATTAAAACAAAATATCTTAAGTCTTAAATGGGGAGTGCACGTCAACACATAAGAATAGTCTAGAATTTTGACTCTTCTTTGACCAAAAATGGTGATTTATCATTTTTTTCCTAGGTTGTATGAAATTACTATTTTACCCTCCAAGCTTTCCTAAATTTGCAATTAAGCCCAAAGTTTAGGAATCTTTAAATTTTTTTTTATTTTGACCGTTGAACTTTTGGAAATAATAATTAATCCTCTTAATGTTGGGACCCGATCCGGAAATTGGATCCTAATCGAAAACGAAGAATGAAGGAAGCGAAAACGAATGGGAACAGAAATTTTGCATCGAAATTTCGAATCGAGAATCAAATTATTCGATAACATGAATGAATACGAATAATAAATCGGGTAACAAAGTGAAAGCAAATCGGAATCGAATTGATCAAATCGAAACAAAGGAGGCACAAACACAATCAAAGTACCAAACAGATGCGAAGCAAACGGTGGAACCGACATCCGAACACATACACTGAATCGCATTGGATCCCTAGACTGTCCAAAAGCCGCTATCAAAATATAAATATGTTGGGCCCCGGTTCGCATTAAGTATGTGTTAATTTATTTTTGAGTATTAATTTGAATTTTTTTTCCTTTTAGTTGGAATAAATTGACGTTTATAGTGATTAATGGGATGAAAGTTAAATGTGGGATTAGTTTAAATTAGAATTAAATTGTAGCTATAGTTGAATGGAATAAAATGGCTTGAGGATATTTTGGGAAGTTTATATATGTTCTAAGAGTCTAAGCTTTGAATAAGGGATAGATGAGTCTTTGATTACTCCAATTAAAAATAAAAAAGAAGAGGAGTATGTGGTGGAAACGTGCATGTGAGGTAGAGGAGTAAAGCTTATAAGGAAGGGACCAAAACTACGTAGTTTTGGACAAGTGAGGCTTGAGTTTTTTTTAAGTTAAAAAGACAAGTGTTAGGCAATTGAAAGGAGGGTTCACGAAATTTCTAGAAAGGGAGAGGGAGAGTGTCGTGTATGTAGAAGAAGAAGAAGAAGAAGAAGAAGAAGAAGAAGAAGAGGAGGAGGAAGAAAGAGGTAGGTTTTTAGGAGTTTCCTTGCTTAGAGAAGAGTGGGAGAATGTTTTAGAAGGAGAAGAGAAAGAAAGGAGAAGAGTTTCATCAAAGCCTAGAGAGGGAAAATTTTCGTGGGTCTACTCTCAAGGTAAGAAAAATGTAAGATTCTTTGGATTTATGAGTAGATTTTGATGCTTAAAGCTTGGGTAAGGTTTGGGTTAAGTTAGATAGGGTTAGTTCCATGTTTTCCTCTCCTAGGTTTGATTAATCTTGGGATATCCCATGTTAATTGGGTTCTTACTTGCTTAATGAAGGTGAAGAGGAGTTGTTTGAGCAAGAGGAAAGGCCATTTGATCAAGTTGAAGGCTAAAGGATTAAGGTGGGTAATCTCTTAATAGTTGAGTTAATAAACTTGTTAAAGTTCTATAATAAATGCTATTGAATACTTTAAAATGATTTATAAATGTTGCTTGTATTTCTTGAAATGGTTTAAAATGAATTTGAAATATGAAAATGTGTGTATGCTTGTTAAACAAGTGAAAAAGTGATTGAATATGTGATTTAGGCAATTATGTGAAAATGAATGTGGCAAGGTTCATTTGGGTTTCCATGTATGAAATGCATGAATGATGTGATATGTGTGTTTCTATGGGTTTAGGGTGGTCCTTTATGTGATAGGTGCACCTATATAGGCTTCTTCCGCCTGCCCGCAAGTGGCTATGGAGCTCCTCACGGACTCCCTCATGTGTTCACGACTACACATGACCGTTTTACAGAAATGTGTAGTACGTCTTGTTGGATCCACCCGAAAACCAACTTATGTGTGAATATGCGATGTGTTTATCTAAGTTGTTATTGTATGTTATGTTATTTGGAAAATGCCTTTGATAAGTTTTGATACTAATGAAGAATTGGTTTATGACAAAAATGATTAGTTCAATTGTTTGTGAATGGATTGTTAAAGGATTTTAGCATGTTTATTCTTAGTTATTAAGTTTTTACCCACGGAGCCGTCAAGCTCACCCCCCATTTTCCCCTCCACAGGTCATGAGCGAGAAACCGAGACATCGCATCGGGAATGAGGCATTACTCCGATGCAAGTTTTGTTTTTGAAATCATGTTTTAGAAACCAAGGTTTTAGATAGCATTTTAGAGCTAGCAATGTACTTGGTATTTTGTCTTTGAGATTTTGATGTATTTGGGCTAGAATGCCCTCTTAAGCTTTTTAATAACTTTTAATTTCATGTAAATGCAAGATTGTTGAGTTTTAATTGTAACTTATGTAATTTACACATGTTTTATACATATGCATCTTTGTGTAGCTATAGTTGACAAAAAGAGTGGATTGAGATTGTATTGATTTATATGTTGGAATGGAGTAGATGACTAGGAGTGCGATTGTTGCCTTAAATTGCATTTGGAGATACTTTAGAATTGAAACATGTTGAATGAGGTTGGATATTGGGTTTTATGCAGGTGATGTTTTTTTTTTTAGATTGAAATTTGGCTAATTGAAATTCCAAAGGAAATGCTGTCAAATTTTTACAAAATTTGACAGAAATTCACTTGGATTTTAGACCATCTTAATGTTGGAATTGTATTGAGGTGTCTTCTTGAAGATTATAGTTCTTGTTGATAGCTTTCCAACGATATAAAATTTGTCACTATCGGACTTAGGATGAAGAAGTTATGGTGTGGGAAACACATTCAGTTACTGTTCATGCTGATGTTTTTACTGTTCCTTTAGTCATTATAGAAGCAGTACATTTGAGTGAGCTTTTTCCACCTTTAATGATGGAACTGAGTTTTGCACCCTTAATAAAATTTGTAGAGCATATTGTTATCTTTCCAGTAAGGTATAATATGCAAGTATTGGAGTTAGGAGTAAGAAGTTATGAAAATTGGAAGATATCTGTTTAAGTCGTTTTGATGTTCATTTGCTTGTGAGTTATGATAACCTTGAAGATTAAGGATTGATTTCATGGATTTGATTAACTAATTAAGTTGAAATTTTGGTGAGTGGAACTTGGTGTTTAAGATGTTATGAATTGTTTATATTTTAGAATAAATTAAGTTTGTGAAAAATGCAAGTGGTTATGAAGTTAGATTGAAGGTGAGAGGTTTGGAAGAGGTTTTAAGGTTGGGAAGAATGGCATGTCCGTTAAACGGACATAGATGTCCATTAAACGGACAGCCTCAGGTGCAAAAACACCCCTTGGCCTGCCTATGTCTGTTAGACGGACTTGCATGTCCGATTAACGGACATTTTCGAAGCTTTTGGGACACTTTCACCCGAATGTGTCCGTTAAACGGACATGGCTGTCGGTTTAACGGACAGCTACGAGAAAGATGGTGCATTTTCAAATTTGTAGAGGCCGAATCTCGTTTTCTGGTCTTCATGAAAGTTGTATATCTAGATGTCTACTTTCTAATGGTACAAAAATGAAAGAAATATGATTTATGGATCAAAAGTTATAGTGATTGCGCCCAAAGAGTTTTAAACTGATTTAGGGCATGAGCATACTTGACTCTTTTGGGCATAAATCCCTCATCCGACCTCCAATTGAGGTGAGGCTTGAACCATTAGATTCATAAGACATATATCTTATTATCAAAAAAAATTTGTATCATTTGGAGTCAAATTAAAAAAGTTTTAATTAAAGTAAGTGAGAGTTCGGTTTGGAGATCATATTTAGAGTATGAACTCATTTCGGCTTTTTAAGCATATCTTGAGTTATACAACTCCGTTTGAGGTGATTCTTGTTGCGAAACGAACTTGAGGCATAGAGATACAATTCATATGAATAAGTCAACCTTTGATTTTGGTGTTTACATAGTGTGCGCTCGCTACGAATGTGAAATTACAGCTAAGGACCCTGCAAGGTAATAAGCACAGGGCTTCAGGACTTGGGAAACTGGGCTCTGGAGACGGGTCCAATGAACGTGGAATTAAAGCAAGAGTGATAGTGTGAAGTTTTAAGCAGTTGGGGTCCGGTCTCCGGGTCGGGTTGCAACATAATATGCTACCCACCTCGAATTAATGCCCGAAACTTGATTTCAAGCTCCAATTTGACTGCATCTTCTTTTTTCCTTCCAATTTAAAATAACCTAAGCCATACATATCCAAATTCAACATCATAAAAATCATAATCTTCAAAATTAACTATAGGAAACCCAAATTCATCACTTTTCCAAGCTTTCTAAAACAAGAATTTCTAAAATCCCCAAATCTCAAAATTGACCTCAACCAATTTATACAATTTCAATATCATAACTTACAATTTCTTCAAAATTGATTTCATATTCCACCCATCCATAATATTTTCCATGATTCTAAACCAATAATTCACAAAATCCCCGAACACAAAATTAAACCTAAACCTTAATTCGCCTCGTTCTTCGTATCCATTCCTGCTTTTTCGGTTAGGATCCGGTTCTCGAATCAGGTCCCAACATTTATGGTATCAGAGCCCAGTAATAGGATCTTAACTGGGCATATAAGATTGAGAAGAGTGTGTAAGGATAAAAATCGAATTTGTGAGGATGTGCTAAGTGATCGTTTGATTTTGATGACAAGAAGTATGACTGACTTTAGGAATGTGAAATTGATGTTCATGACTTGTCATGACTTAGTTGAAGAATAAAAGTGATTGTTTGTTTTGGGTGTGAAGAATATGACTGATTAGAAACATGTGTTTGTGGAACTTGAGATGTGAATTGCATAATGAATTAATTTCCATCTAAAATTAAACATAACCTAAAACATATACATCAAAATTGACTTAAGAAATCTCAAATTCATCATTAATCCAAGCTATCTAAAGCAACAATTCCAAAAATCCCCAAATTTCAAACTTTGACATAAACCCCAAATTCATAAAATCAACAAAATCATTGCCTAATCTGTTCAATAAACCTTAAAAAAATTTAAATTCATAACAATCTAAAGCTAAACCAACCAACATCTCTCAAGAAAATTCAAAACTCAAAGCTTTCTCTCTCTTACCATTTTCTCCACCATTTTTGACATTTTCAAGCTTTAAAGTAACTATCTTTTTCTTGCTTCCTTCCCCTTCGAAAAGCAACGAAAATCCCTTAGAAAACCCCCCCAAAAATCGACTTGCTTCATCCTTCCTCTTCTTTCCTTTCATGGCCGACCCTTTCTCCTTCTTCTTCGATCTTCTCTCTTCTTCACCTTTTCTTTCCTTTATTTTTTTCTTGTTTTCGTTAGTTTCAAACGTATAAAAAGACAACCCCATGTGTTTTCTGCCATGTCATTTTAAATGAGGGAGAAATGACCAAGTTGCCCCTCCATTTTAGCCTAATTCAAAGTTTGCCCCTACACTTCACTTTATTTCCTGTTTACTTTCGGATCTGATTCCCACTATCAATTTGAAGGAATTTGTCCAAACTTCTTGCTATAGAAATGTTCCTCTCAATCATACGAATCCAACGCCACCGACCGCGCTCAATTCGGATCAGAAATGAAGAAGTTATAGCCGAAAGAGACTGAGCATTCTAATTTAATTCCAGGAATTGACAATCTTAGGGATGAAATTAAATTTTGATCCCTTCACAAGAGTTGTAGCCCTATATCTTAATTTTATTTGGCTTCAAGAATCAACTCAATCGGAGTTGTACAGCTCCCGAAGTTTGCAAAATACTGAACTATGTTCAGAAAATTATCCAACTTATAACCTATAACCAAATCTCTTACTTTGGTTCAACCAATCTCTTTCCATTTAATCTCCTAAAAATCATAATTCTTCATAAAAATGAAATTAATTGTCTTAGGATTCCAACTCTTCGAGAATCAAAGCAATCGGATGTCAGACGAAGGAATTATAAGCAAAAGATTACAAAAGGGATCAGATTAAAAACAAAGTAACGGAACTTCAAAACCGAACTTTTCAAAAATCATATCTCTCGATCCTGAACTCAGAATTTGACAAATTTGGTGTCAATGAAAAGGTTAAAGGAAGCTCTACAACTTCCCTGAAGTACTCAAAATCAAATTAGGTTTCGAAAGAGGTCAAAAACTCAATCAAAGATTCTGTCCAAAACAGCTTTTCCTAAACGACTTCCAATTTTCAATCGCTCATAACTCCTAGCCCCGATATCGAAAAATTGCAAACTTTATATCAATGGAAAGATAAAAATATCATATAAAACTTTCATGAAGACTACTTACTCCAATTCAGACTAAAACCACACACGAGTGGTCTCGAAGCATAGAACACACAAATCTATACTTAATAGCATTTTCAAAACAAAGCATATCTTCGGAAAATCATATCTCTCGATCCCGGCATCGAAAAATAGCAAACTTTATGGCCACAGAAAAATCTTAACATAATCTACAAGTTTCATGTAGATCATTTTCTCAAATTTTGCCTAAATCAAAAGTCAACCCTCAAAGGCCAAAAAGTCAAACTTTTCACAAATTTTCTTTTTTTTTACACTTTCTGTCTTTATTTCTTGATTTTCAACTCAATTTCAATCAACTCATCCACTTTTGCATATTTCTTATTTTTACTCAAAAATCGGGGTCCAACATTTCTCCCCCTCTTAAAAGAATTTCGTCCTCGAAATTCATACTTGATTTTACACTAAGAACCACATCCTCACTTATATTTTCTTTTCAAACGAAGATAATCAAACACTTTCTTACTAATTTCTTTCCAAACCTCATAATCAATCACTTTTTCTTATCTAATTTCCTCATCATACATACTCTCAATCTCTTCACAATACTTCACTTCTTGTACCTCATACCACTCATATCATATCAACTTACTATATCTATAACTCATTATTTCTTCAGATATGGACACAAGTCAATGGTCCATTTCTTATGGAACCCTAATATGGTTCCATCATCATTTAATTTTTATCATCATGTCAAACTTTGTAACTTTTCAAATAGTTTCCTCAAACCTTTCAATTTTTCAAACTTTTCATATAAATCCCACTTTTTCATTTCTCAATTTTAAATATGAATGCTACACAAAAAAACAAAGCAAAAGCACACAACATATCAAAATGGTCTGGTTCAGTCCGAAATAGAACGTACTGCACATTCCCGCATAGCATTCCTGTGCAGCCGTGAATAGAACGGACTACACTTTCCCGTGTAGCGGACCAGTGTAGCCGTGAAGGGAGTCCGAAATTGGAGCTCCGTGCCACTAGCGGGCAGCCTGGAGAAGGCTATAAACGAATAGAGACAGTGCACTAACTCATAAGGACCTGACCAAACCCACTTAACACATAAGCGAAAACGAAAGGTCGGATTGCCCGAAGGCATTTTTCGAAAATCTTACTTTTCAAACATACTAATCTAACTGCCTGAAGACACATTTTGAAACTTCATTTTCGCACATTCACATAATGCATACAATTCAATCATTACAATCCATTCAATTTACAATTTTGCATAATTTATCAAAGCATACACAACAAATGAAATTTTCAGAAATTTCTACTGAATTCATTAAATCATTTGAAAGCAATGCATTTAAACTTGTACTCATTTCTCAGAAATCATTTGGAAATCATATTTTCAAACATTAATCAACATTGTTTCAACCATTTACAAAAACAATAATTTATCAAAATTTTAATTTTCGCCTTCTTTAAATTTTTCAAAATTGTTTTCTTTAATTTTTCAAACTTTCAAGTATATCTTACAAATCAAAATATAAATATGCTACCCACCTTGAATTAATGCCCGAAACTTGATTTCAAGCTCCAATTTGACTGCTTCTTCTTTCTTCGTTCCAATTTAAAATAACCTAAGCCATACATATCCAAATTCAACATCATAAAAATCATAATCTTCAAAATTAACTATAGGAAACCCAAATTCATCACTTTTTCAAGCTTTCTAAAACAAGAATTTCTAAAATCTCCAAATCTCAAAATTGGCCTCAACCAATTTATACAATTTCAATATCATAACTTACAATTTCTTCAAAATTGATTTCATATTCCACCCATCCATAATATTTTCCATAATTCTACACCAATAATTCACAAAATCCCCGAACACAAAATTAAGCCTAAACCTTAATTAATGTCCATCTAAAATTAAACATAACCTAAAACATATACATCAAAATTGACTTAAGAAATCTCAAATTCATCATTAATCCAAGCTATCTAAAGCAACAATTCCAAAAATCCCCAAATTTCAAATTTTCACATAAACCCCAAATTCATAAAATCAACAAAATCATAGCCTAATCTCTTCAATAAACCTTAGAAAACTTAAATTCATAACAATCTAAAGCTAAACCAATCAACATCTCTCAAGAAAATTCAAAACTCAAAGCTTTCTCTCTCTTACCATTTTCTCCACCATTTTCGACATTTTCAAGCTTTAAAGTAACTATCTTTTTCTTGCTTCCTTCCCCTTTGAAAAGCAACGAAAATCCCTTAGAAAACCCCACCCAAAAATCGACTTGCTTCATCCTTCTTCTTCTTTCCTTCCATGGCCGACCCTTTCTCCTTCTTCTTCGATCTTCTCTCTTCTTCATCTTTTCTTTCCTTTATTTTTTTCTTATTTTCGTTAGTTTCAGATGTATAAAATGACAACTCCATGTGTTTTCTGCCATGTCATTTTAAATGAGGGAGAAATGACCAAGTTGCCCCTCCATTTTAGCCTAATTCCAAGTTTGCCCCTACATTTCACTTTATTTCCTGTTTATTTTCGGATCTGATTCGTACTATCAATTTGAAGGAATTTGTCCAAACTTCCTTCTAGAGAAATGTTCCTCTCAATCATACGAATCCAACGCCACTGACCGCGCTCAATTCGGATCAGAAACAAAGAAGTTATAGCCGAAATACTATCGGACCTGCGAAAAATCCGAGACTAAACATTACGCTAATTTAATTCCAGGAATTGACAATCTTAGGGATGAAGTTAAATTTTGATCTCTTCACAAGAGTTGTAGCCCTATATCTTAATTTTATTTGGCCTCAAGAATCAACTCAATCAGAGTTGTACAGCTCCCGAATTTCGCAAAATACTGAACCATATTCAGAAAATTATTCAACTTATAACCTAAAACCAAATCTCTTGCTTTGGTTCAATCAATCTCTTTCCATTTAATCTCCTAAAAATCATAATTATTCATAAAAATGAAATTAATTGTCTTAGGAATCCAACGCTTCGAGAATTAAAGCAATCAGATGTCGGACGAAGGAATTATAAGCAAAAGATTACAAAAGGGATCGGATTAAAAACAAAGTAACGGAACTTCAAAACCGAACTTTTCAAAAATGAAAAGATCAAAGGAAGCTCTACAACTTCCCTGAAGTACTAAAAATCAAATTAGGTCTCGAAAGAGGTCAAAAACTCAATCAAAGATTCTGTCCAAAATAGCTTTTCCTAAACGACTTCCAATTTTCAATCGCTCATAACTCCTAGCTCCGATATCGAAAAATTGCAAACTTTATATCAATGAAAAGATAAAGACATCATCTAAAACTTTTATGAAGACTACTTACTCCAATTCAAACTAATTCCATACGACGAGTGGTCTCGAAGCATAAAATACACAAATCTATACTTAATAGCATTTTCAAAACAAAGCATATCTTCAGAAAATCATATCTCTCGATCCCTACATCGAAAAATAGCAAACTTTATGGTCATAGAAAACTCTTAACATAATCTACAAGTTTCATGTAGATCATTTTCTCAAATTTTGCCTAAATCAAAAGTCAACCCTCAAAGGCCAAAAAGTCAAACTTTTCACAAATTTTCATTTTTTTTACACTTTCTCTCTTTATTTCTTGATTTTCAACTCAATTTCAATCAACTCATCCACTTTTGCATATTTCTTATTTTTACTCAAAAATTGGGGTCCAACACTTAACTTTGTAAATTACATATTGGTCCTTAAAAAAATGAAAAATTATGTTAAAGTCCTTTAACTTTTAATAATTTGCAAATAAGCCCTTATGCACATCAACTTTTTCAATTAAGCTTTCTAAGTGTCCAATAAGTCTACAAATCATGCCTAATAACCTCCAAGGTATTAGAATACATTTAATTCAACCACCATGATCATATCCATCCAATAGACTCGATTTTTCACGCTTAAAAGCTTATATGTCAGAAATCTCCACGATTTCGCTTACCAATGAACTCTAAGTTCATGTAAGGGCATATAACATTATAAATCATTGACATACATATCAAAAGGATTCAAATTCATCTTTAAACTCATATACAATCAAGTATATATCAATATATAGTAGTATCTCTAAATACATAACCATCATCAAAGTGCTCAGAAAATCCGACGTTATAGAATCATATCTTGATCACACAACTATCTTTATATAATTCATACTCCATCTAATGACTATCGATTTAATGACCCATGATTAAATATGTTGGACCCCACACCCCACCCCTAGGTATTTGCGGGTTATACCGCGGCGTGTGTTTGCGGGTGATACCGCGACATCCAACCTTAATCAGTATTGTCCCCTCTGGCCTTAGGTGAGTTCTAGCCCTCGAACCCAAGACCTCAGGGTTTTGTTCCACTTTGCGTGGACGCCTCTTACCATTGAGCCAATAAGTGTTCGAACCCCTCCCCAATGAGTCGCGTGCCCGACGTCCTACGTGACATCTGGAATTGCATCTCACGAGGGAGGAATTCCTCACCACAAAAATTAACTCAATCAAACTTAATTTAATGTCATCCGAACAAATCTTGATAAATTCACCCTAATTATCCTCCAATAAAATTGATCTACTTAGGGCCCATAATAAAATCTGATTCCTCAACTCAAATGAAATTCCATGTCTCTTGGTCAAATAGAATCAGAAATCTCCTCAATCGGATCTCTATATATCGCAAAATCGTCCAAAAACGGAAACATATTCAATACCGTCACATAATTGACTTTCTTTAATAGTATCTATAAATTCCCGCTAAAACCCGAATCTCTAATTTTATCAAAAAGGGGTAGAAATTTTTTTAGAAAACCAACGCTTCGAAAGTCGAGTGAATCCGAGGCCAAACGAAAAAGTTACAAGCAAAAGAGTGAGAGGAGGACATTCAGAGATTAGGCGTGGGCACGTCTAAGAGATTTAGAGACTAGACGTGGCCACGTCTAAGGATAAAGTCTGGATTTGCAGAAAAATTTCAGAGTTCACAAACATCATAACTCTTGCTCCCGAAGTCCAAAATTCATAAATTTTGTATCAATAAAAAGGTTAAAAGGAGCTCTACAATTTCCTAGAAGGATTTAAGAACTAATTTGGCCATTAAGGGGATCAAGAATTGCTTCAAAGTTTCAGCCTAAACTTAAATTTTCCTACACAATGCCAAAAGTTTGTAAATTCATATCTTTTACCACACAAGTCTAAAAATGTCATATTTTACCTCGTTGGAAAGATAAAGAGATAATTTACAACTTTCATGAAGAGTGCAAAAGTCATTTTAGTCATTAAAAGAGGTAAAAACACCCTCAAAATTTCTGCCTATAAAAATACCAATGGAACAGTAAATTGACCAAATGAACAGTACCTGTAATCTTTCTAACCTTATAACTTTTTATTCTTAACTCCAATAATTGCAAATTACACCTCATTGGAAAGGGGAAAAGATAATCTACATGTTATATGAAGGATGGAAAAACCAAAACAAGCTCTAAAGGGGTGAAAAACCCTCCCAAAGGTTCTGTCCAAAATTGCCAAATGAACAGTAACTGAACTAGGTCTAATCCCCATAACTTTTTACTCCTAACTAGAAATAAGGCATAGTATACCTCAATAGAAAGAATAAAGGATTATCTACAAGTTTCATGCAGGGAGAAAAAGTCAATTAAATCATTTAGAGAGGTAAAAACACTCTCAAAGTTACTACCTGCAAAAATTCAATTAAACAGTAACTCAATTTGAATGAATAGTAACTATCATCTTCTCAACTTCATAACTTTTTCATCCTAAGTCCAAATTTGACCAAGTATACTTCATTGGAAAGCTCTAAACAAGTACTACATTCTTCAAGAAGACCACCCAAACTAATTCAAGCTTTAGAGTGTTCTAAAACTCAACTGAAGTTGCTGCCCAATTCTTGGAAAAATTGGACAGCACCTCCCCTATTATGCAACTAACCAAGATCTTCAATTCGCTTCATCCTAACTCAAATACCTGCATAAAAGAACTCAATATCCAGTAGCAGCAACACACTCCTAAGCTTCTAATAACTTATCAAAATTTTAGTCTTAACTTATCCCTTCAATTTATAATCATTAACTGAGCACTAAAATCCCAAATAATTCTAACTAAAAGAAATTAATCAATCTAAACCTCAAAATAAAGAAAACAAGCTTAATGCGAATTGGGGGCCAACATTTCTCCCCCCCTTAAAAGAATTTCGTCCTCGAAATTTGTACCTGACATACTGAAGAGATGGGGATACTTCTCCTTCATAGCTTCCAATGGCTCCCAAGTGGTCTCTTCTACCGAGTGGTTCCTCCATAAGACTTTTACCAACTGCACTGTCTTGTTCCTGAGAACCTTTTCTTTGGTATCCAAAATCTGCACTGGAAGCTCTTCATAACTCAAATCATCACTCAACTGAACTTCATCAGCTTGAATGACATGGGAGGGATCTGATCGATATCTCCTCAGCATAGAGACATGGAAAACATCATGAATTTGTGATAGCTCAGGAGGCAATGCTAACTTCTACGCTAACGAACCAATCCTCTCCAAAATCTCATAAGGCCCCACATACCTCAGACTCAGCTTTCCCTTCTTACCAAATCTCAGAATCCCTTTCCAAGGAGAAGTCTTAAGAAACACCTTCTCACCGACCTCATACTCCATCTCTTTCCTATGAGCATCTTCATAACTCTTCATTCTGTCCTCAGCTGCCTTCAGCCTATATTTTATCAAATTGACCTTATCAACGTTCATCTATATCAACACTGGACCCAAGAGTTTCCTGTCTCCCTCTGCATCCCAACACACCGGAGTCCTACATCTCCTCCCATACAGAGCCTCATACGGCGCCATCTGAATGCTCGAATGATACGAATTATTATATGCAAATTCGATCAAAGGCAAGTGCTCATCCCATGCTCCTCTAAAATCCATCACACATGCCCTAAGCATTCCCTCAAGAGTTCGAATGGTCCTCTCAAATTGAACATCGGTCTGAGGATGGAAAGCAGTGCTGAAACTTAACTTAGTGCCCATAGCCTCCTGCAAACTGCCCCAAAATCTTGAAGTAAAACGAGGATCCCTACCAGACACTATCGAATCCGGGATCCCATGCAATCTCACAACCTCATCAATGTACTTCTTAGCTAGCGCATGAAGAGGATCTATCTATTTGATTGCCAAAAAATGGGCATCATGCCTCCTACTGGTCCTGGGCAACCCCATCAGAAAATCCATAGTGACTCTCTGCCATTTCCACTCAGGAATGGATAATGGCCTCAACTGACTTGAAGCTGCTTGATGCTCGGCCTTGACTTACTGACACACCAGACACTTACTCACATACTCGGCCACATCCTTCTTCATACCTCTCCACCAGAAATATTCCCTGAGATCCCTGTACATCCTGGGTGTATAGCATAAGGTGCGTTGTGCGCCTCATCCAGAATCTCGTCTTTTACCTCCTTGACATCAGGAATACAGAGCCTATTCCTAACTGTCAGTGTTGGACCAATGGTGGTTGACAAATTAAATCCCACTTATGTTTTGATAATAATAAAATGTATAGAATTGGTTAAGAAATTGTTTCAGGTATTTTGGGATTGATATTCAATATATTATGCAAATCAAGATGGACAAGTGATAAATCATTGAAGAATCAAGATGGAAGTTTCCTATAAGTGAATATTACCGTTGAAGCTTACATAAGTCGACTAGAACATCATATGTCGACTAATATATGAAGATATGTCAACACAAGTTGACTAACAGCATACAAGTCGACTTATCGTGGACCACAAGTCGACTTACACATCACAAGTCGACTTATAGAAGAACGGAGATGCAAGTTTACGTAAAATGTTGTCACAAGTCAACTTATACAACTCGACAAGTCGACTTATGGGTACAGCACATTAATTCCAACGGTCCAATTAGCCAAAAATGGAAGGGAGATTGTTAAGGAACGGTCATAACAATCATGCAACGACTATATGGGTTCCCAACAGCTATATTTCTTCAAGTATAAATAGAGGATGATGGAAGAAGAGTTGATAGAAGTTCTACAAGCCTACATACTCTTCTATTACTCCAAAATTGCTCATTATTGTTCTTATCTTATTACATCATGTATTGAGCTTTGTTCTTCAATCTTTATCTTATTTCTCTTACAATTTGAGTGACTAGTGAAAGGTCACGTGTGAGGTAGCTTGAGCTGAAAATCAAGTGGTGTTGGTAGGATTTGTGCCGGAAGACAAATCATTTGTGAAGGTAGCTTGAGCTGGAAATCAAGTGGTATTGGTAGGATTTGTGCCGGAAGACAAATCAAGTGTAAAGGTAGCTTAAGCCGAAAATCAAGCGGTACTGTAAGAGTTCACACTAAACTACAAAGTGTGTAATAAAGTGGTTTGCAAAATCCTAAGTGGGACCTTAGGTAGAGGACGTAGGTCTTATCACCAAACCTCTATAAAAACAGTGTTTGATCTTCTTCCCTACTCTTTTCACTTAAATTTGTTTAAATTGTTTTTGTGTGAATTAACTTCTGATTTTATTGTAGAAATTTATAAAAAGCTTAAAGATCTATTCAACCTCCCCTTCTAGATCGCTAACAATTGGTATCAGAGCAGAAGTATCCAGGGATGGCACACAACAAACTAGCGGAAGAAGGTAACACAAATTATCGCCCTCCTTTGTTTAATGGTACTAATTATTCTTCTTGGAAAAATCCTATGAAGTATCACATTATAAGCGAGGGAGTAGAATATTGGAAGATCATTATCTTCGGTCCACAACCACCGTTGAAAGAAAATGGTGAGTTAAAAACAGAGATGGAGTATGACGACAATGATTGGAGGCAAGCCTACATCAATGCGAAGGCTATGAAACTAATATACTACGCTCTCACGGTCGAGGAAAGAAATCGAGTTAATTCTTGTACCAGCGCTAAAGAAATGTGGGAAAGACTTTGCATCACCCCTGAAGGAACCAACCAAGTCCGGGAGACAAAGATCAACATGCTTCTCCATGATTATGAAATGTTTCTTATGAAGGAAGGTGAGTCTATTTCCATTATGCTTGATCGTTTTGCAGAAATCATAAATGAATTAGGCAACCTTGGAAAGCATATGACAGATAGCGAGAAGGTGAAGAAGATTCTCCGCTCACTACCAAAAGAATGGGACTCACAAGTCACAGCAATTATGGAGTCTAAAGATCTCAATCATTTGGAATTCAACGCCTTGGTGGGATCACTCATCAACTATGAGATCATTCTCAAATCCAGAGGAGGTAGAGGTAAGTCACAAAAGTCAATTACTTTAAAGGCTAACGTTTCCTCTCTTGATGAAAGTGATGAAGAAATAGATGAAAAAGAGGATGATGAAGAGATGGCAATGTACGCCAGAAATTTGAAAAAATTCAAAGGACTTCTCAAAAACCGGAGGAAAGAATTAAATGGTGAAAGAAATGGAGAAAGAAAAAGGTATGCCTTGGAAAGAAATGAAGAATGTTGGAAATGTGGAAAACGGGGACATCTCGCAAGAGAATGCAAAAGCTCATCCTCCACATCAAACTTCCAGAAAAATGACAAATACGACAAAGGAAAAAGGAAAACTAGCCTGGTGGCAACTTGGAGTGATGATGAGGAAGCATACCAAAGCGATGATGAAAACAACTTGGCGCTTATGGAAAATAGCTCAACAAGTGATGATGAAGATGAGGTAACTTTCACTGATCAAGATCTTATAGATTCTTTTAATGCTTTACAAATTGATTTTGAAGAAGCTATTGAGATCAATAAAAATTTGAGAAAGAAAATAAGAGAACTAATTGCTGAAAATAGTGTCTTGCATGAAACTATTGATGATTTGGAATGCACTAAGGAAGATCATTCTGTATGCCTTGCTGAAAAGGAAAATCTTACTAATGAACTTGGTAGACTTAGAAAGGAGTTTTCTTATGTGGTTGGAAAATTTGCTGGTGGAAATGCAAAGTTTGAAGAGATGTTGTCTTTACAAAGATATTCTATTTCTAAACATGGTTTGGGATATGATCCTTATAATAGAGATTGTTCTTTGATTTCTAAATTTACTTAAGATGGCAAAGTTGCTAAATGTGCTAGATGCTTAAAAGATGGTCATATAGAAATTGCATGCAAAAGTATTAGAAGATGTATTAATGTGAAGAAAATCTGGGTAGTAAAAGGTACAGCTCCTCCTAATGTGGTTTATATGACTAACCAAAATGGACCCAAAATGGCCTGGGTACCAATGAGTAGAAAGAATTTTTCAGTTGTAGGTACAAGCAAGGAATGAAAATCCACTAAGCACATGTCTGCTAACAAGTCGACTTGTGTGGATCAATAAGTCGACCTATGATATACACAGCACCATGGAAATGAAGAAATTTAAGGATAAGTCGACTTATGCAAATCAACAAGTCGACTTATGGAGGTAAAACAAGTTGACTTATGTTTACACGGGTTCCATTGTTGGATTGTTATGTTATGTAATGACTTTGCATTTCTTTGTGTTTGCTTATGAACTGCCAGTCGAATATAAGTTATCTGGGTCTTCTTTAAAAATTCTCTTTTTTCAAAATCTCTGAAAACATATTCTCTTCTACTTTTGAGATTTATTCATGATAATGTTTCTCCACCATGATGATTTTTATATCTAGCCAAGACCAACATTCTCATATTATTTGTATTTGCTTACTACTTAAGACTAATTGTGTTTGATGACTTGCTTCTCTATTTAATATGATTGCGATATTTCATCTATTGTTGGTTTGTATTAGTTGTTTTGATTATGACAAAAAGGGGGAGAAAAATGAGAAATTGGATATTATTTAGTTACTTGATTAAGGGGGAGTATGTATGTTAAAATTGTCTTTGATTTTAAATTCAATGATTTATATGATTGAGGGGGAGACTTTTAACCAAAATGACAAGGTATAAAAACCTTGATCAATGTTTCCTTGTTTTCATTTCTTAAACAATTTCTAAGTGTTTTGTCATTATCAAAAAGGGGGAGATTGTTGGACCAATGGTGGTTGATAAATTAAATCCCACTTATGTTTTGATAATAATAAAATGTATAGAATTGGTTAAGAAATTATTTCAGGTATTTTAGGATTTATATTCAATATATTATGCAAATCAAGATGGACAAGTGATAAATCATTGAAGAATCAAGATGGAAGTTTCCTATAAGTGAAAGAGGCTTAAATAATGAAGATTATAGAAGATTTGAAGTGGATATTACCGTTGAAGCTTACATAAGTCGACTAGAACATCATATGTCGACTAATATATGAAGATATGTCAACACAAGTCGACTAATAGCATACAAGTCGACTTATCGTGGACCACAAGTCGACTTACACATCACAAGTCGACTTATAGAAGAGCAGAGATGCAAGTTTACATAAAATTTTGTCACAAGTCGACTTATACAACTCTACAAGTCGACTTATGGTCACAAGTTGACTTATACAACTCGACAAGTCGACTTATGGGTACAACACATTAATTCCAACGGTCCAATTAGCCAAAAATGGAAGGGAGATTGTTAAGGAACAGTCATAACAATCATGCAACGGCACTAGTCAATCTGTGCTTGAGCTCCTCAAAGCTCTGCTGACACTCATCACTCTAGACAAACTTTTGGTTCTTTCTCAACAATTTGGTCAAAGGAGCAGCAATCATGGAGAAACCCTCCACAAATCTCCTGTAATAACCTGCTAAACCCAGAAAGCTCCTTATCTTAGTCACTATCGTCGGAGCATGTCAGTTCACTACAGCTTCAATCTTCTTTGGGTCCACATGCACCCCCTTCTCAGAAACAATGTGACCAAGGAAGACCACTTCCCGAAGCCAAAATTCACATTTAGTGAATTTGGCATGCAACTCTCTCTCCCTCAATCTCTGCAATACAATTCTCAAGTGCTCCTCATGTTCTCCCTCACTCCTGGAACATATCAGAATGTCATCGATGAACACGATAACAAACTGATCTAAAAACTCCTTAAAGACCCTGTTCATCAGATCCATAAAAGCAGCAGGAGTATTGGTCAATCCAAAAGGCATAACCAGAAATTCATAATGGCCATACCGTGTCCTGAAGGCTGTCTTGCTCACATCAGACTCCTTAATCCTAAGTTGATGGTAGCCAGACCGAAGATCAATCTTAGGGAAGACCGTTGCCTCCTGTAGCTGATCAAACAAATCATCTGTCCGAGGCAAAGGATACTTGTTCTTCACTGTCACTTTATTTATCCTCCTGTAGTCAATACACATCCTCCAGGTTCCATCTTTCTTCTTAACAAATAAGACCGGTGCTCCCCAAGGTGAAGTGCTCGGCCTAATAAATCCCTTCTCTAGAAGATCCTCCAATTGCTCCTTAAACCCCTTCAATTCAGCTGGAGCCATCCTATAAGGTGGAATAGAAATAGGAGTTGTCCTGGGAGCCAAGTCAATAGCAAACTCGATCTCCCTCTCCGGTGGCAAACCGGGCAACTCCTTAGGAAACACATCAGGAAATTCCCTCACAATGGGGATATCCTCCACCTTGTTCTCCTTCACACTGGTATCCATAACACATGCCAAGAAGGCTTCACAGCCTCTTCCCATCAGTCTATCAGCTAACAAAGCTGAAACAAGCCTTGGCGGTGTGAACTTTTTTTCTCCTCTGAAAACTACTTTCTGACCCTCTCCCAAATCAAATTCCACTTCCTTTTGACCACAATCTAGCTTCGCCTTATATTTATCCATCGCATCCATTCTGACTATCACATCTAGCCCCTTCAGATCTAGAGGTAGCAAATCCACTACCAAACTAGATCCATCGACAAGCTCATAATCTCGAAAGATCCGGCTGACAATAACATTCCTCCCTAACGGAGTACTAACAAGTAGGAAATCATCTAATAGAACTGATTGCATACCAGGCAATATCATACTTGCAGATACATAGGAATGCGTGGAACCAGAATCAAAGAGAACATATACATCAGAATGAAAAAGCTGAGCCATACCAATAACAACCTCCGGTGAGGCTGCAGTCTCCTCCTGAGTCATAGCAAACACCCAAGCTTGCGCTTGCACTCTCGGTCTCCCTGGAGGATTGGGCTTCCTCACTGACCCAGAACTACCTACCCTAGCAGCTGGTCTGGTCCCTACTGTCTTTGCTCTCCTCTGAACCTGAGGTTGAGATCCTTCCCCTCTGATCATCTGAGGTCAGTCTCTAATTCTGTGACCCTTCTGCCCACACTTAATAAGCACCCGACAACTTGTGACACTCTCACCGATGTGGGTGCCCATAGTGCTTACACAGAGGAGTCTGGCTCCTGCTTCTCTCAGTTCTGCTGTTTCCTCCCACTGAGGAAGCCTGTACTAACCCGATCCTGATCTGCTGAGGGGCACTACTGCCACCCTGACTTTGAGTTCAGGCACTCTTGCCACCCTTGTCAGTTGACTGCACACTGCCCTCTCTCCTGAATGACTGCTCTATACTCTTTCTCCTCCTGCTCACCTCCTGCCTGATGTTCTCCAGCTTCTTAGCTTGGAGTGCAGCATCCACCAGCTGCTAATAATCACACAAATTATGAAGTATTACCTTCTCCTTGATGCCCAGGTGGAGGCCTCCCTCAAACTTTCTGCACTTGTCCTCCTCACTGGACACAATATGAGCTGCATATTGGGACAACTGGGTAAATCTCAGCTCATACTCACTGACAGTCATCTCCCTCTAAGTCAAATTCAAAAACTCCCTGGCCTTGTCCTACATGTAGACCTGGGAAAGATACTTCTTTCTGAATAAATCTCCATAATCCTGCCATGAGAGGACTGGTGGCATTGCCTGACTCTGTGGGACTGACTCCCACCAGTGAAGAGCATCACCCTGCAATAAACTGACAGCATACTCCAGCTTCTCCTCATCAGAACATTTCATCTGAAGAAGCACCCTCTCTGTCCTCTTCAGCCAAGATTCAACTTCCTCCGAATTGGTGGCACCATAAAAGTCTACCACTCCGAACTTTCGCAGTTTATCAAACTGTCCGCCCCTAACATCAGAAACTGGCACGGAAGCCCGAGACCCTTGACCCATGGAAAAAGTGAAAGCCTGGGCAAAGGCCTGGAAGACTTGCGGGTCCATCGCAGGCATAGAAGGAGGAGGAGGAGGTGGAGGCTCCTCAGGTTGCATACTAAGTACCTCAGGGCCAGGAGCAGAATGTGTCCCTGTACCTTGTGGGATGTGAGACCCATCTGTGCTCCCATGGCGAGAGCTTGAGTGAGATCGAGTCCTTCGGGTTCTACCCCGACGTGGCATATTCACTCCTTCAAAATAAAACCAGTGAAAAACTTTAGTTCATGCAAAAACAATTTTGTCAAAGTGTATAGACCGATTGAATCATGCCAAATCATGCAAAACCATGTAAAACCATGTAAATAATGCACATCATTTAATTTCAAAAAAATGCAAATATAGGTCACAAAAATCCTAAAATTTCTCCAACCTGAACCTCAACCGAAAGCTCTGATACCATAAGTGTTAGAACGCCTCCCCGATGAGTCGCGTGCCCGACGTCCTACGTGACATCTAGACGTGCATCTCACGATGGAGGAATTCCTCACCACAAAAATTAATTCAATCAAACTTAATTTAATTTCATCCGAACAAATCTTGATAAATTCACCCTAATTATCCTCCAATAAAATTTTGGGCCCATACTAAAATCCGATTCCTTAACTCAAATGAAATTCCATGTCTCTTGGTCAAATAGAATCAGAAATCTCCTCAATCGGATCTCTATAAATCGCAAAATCATCCAAAAATGGAAACATATTCAATATCGTCACATAATTGGCTTTCTTTAATAGTATCTATAAATTCCCGCTAAAACCCCGAATCTCTAATTTTATCAAAAAGGGGTAGAATTTTTTTTTTGGAAAACCAACGCTTCGAAAACTGAGTGAATCCGAGGTCAAACAAAAAAGTTACAAGCAAAAGAGTGAGAGGAGGACATTCAGAGATTAGGCGTGGGCACGTCTAAGAGATTTAGAGACTAGACGTGGCCACATCTAAGGATGAAGTCTAGATTTGTAGGAAAATTTCAGAGTTTACAAACATCATAACTCTTGCTACCGAAGTCCAAAATTCATAAATTTGGTATCAATAAAAAGGTAAAAAGGAGCTCTACAATTTCCTAAAAGGATTTAAGAACTAATTTGGTCATTAAGGGGATCAAGAATTGCTTCAAAGTTTCAGCCCAAACTCAAATTTTCCTACACAATGCCAAAAGTTTGTAAATTCATATCTTTTAGCACACAAGTCTAAAAATGTCATATTTTACCTAGTTAGAAAGATAAAGAGATTATTTACAACTTTCATTAAGAGTGCAAAAGTCATTTTAGTCATTAAAAGAGGTAAAAACACCCTCAAAGTTTCTGCTTATAAAAATACCAATGCAATAGTAAATTGACCAAATAAATAGTACCTGTAATCTTTCTAACCTTATAACTTTTTATTCTTAACTCCAATAATTGCAAATTATACCTCATTGGAAAGGGGAAAAGATAATCCACATGTTCTATGAAGAATGGAAAAATCAAAACAAACTCTAAAGGGGTGAAAAACCCTCCCAAAGGTTCTGTCCAAAATTGCCAAATGAACAGTAACTGAACTAGGTCTAATCCCCATAACTTTTTACTCCTAACTCGAAATAAGGCATAGTATACCTCAATAGGAAGAAGAAAGGATTATCTACAAGTTTCATGAAGGGAGAAAAAGTCAATTCAATTATTTAAAGAGGTAAAAACACTCTCAAAGTTACTGCCTGCAAAAATTCAATAAAACAGTAACTCAATTTGAATAAATAGTAACTGTCATCTTCTCAACCTCATAACTTTTTCATCCTAAGTCCAAGTTTGACCAATTATACATCAATTGAAAGCTATAAACAAGTACTACATTCTTCAAGAAGACCACCCAAACTAATTCAAGCTTTAGATTGTTTTAAAACTCAACTAAAGTTGCTGCCCAATTCTTGGAAAAATTGGACAGCACCTCCCCTATTATGCAACTAACCAAGATCTTCAATTCGCTTCATCCTAACTCAAATACCTGCATAAAAGAACTCAATATCCAGTAGCAACAACACACTCCTAAGCTTCTAATAACTTATCAAAATTTTAGTCTTAACTTATCCCTTCAATTTATAATCATTAACTGAGCACTAAAATCCCAAATAATTCTAACTAAAAGAAATTAATCAATCTAAACCTCAAACCATAAGGCAATCTCACTCCTAAGAATCTACTCATTTCCAATCCTTAAAGAAACATAATCCCTTTCATTCTTTTTGTCATTCTTAACCATACAACAATACATTCTTTGAAAGCATACATAAGATACATTTAAAATTCAAAACCCTTATATTTACATGAAAACAAGTCAATACAAAGCTTTAGAGGGCATTTAGCCCGATTACATCAAAAATAGAAAAAGTGAAAGTACAAAGAACAAGCTAATGCTTTGATTTCTCAAAATACGACTTTAAAAACAAAATGCATCGGAGTTGCCTCAATCCCGATGCGGTGACTCGGTTTCTCGCTCGACACCTGTGGAGGGAAATTGGGGGTGAGCTCAACGGCTCTGTGGGTAGTAAATTAATAAACGAGAATATAAGCAAAAACCATTACTCATTCTTTCATGTTCAAAGCAATATCACATTAGAATAACATTGACAATTTTCAAATCTCTTTGCAGAATTTAGCACATCAAATAATTTACAAATGTAACACCTTACAAAACAACCTAACATTTCACAAAATCACAAACAAAGTAGTTCAGGTGGATCCGAAACGGAACGTACTACACATTTCCGCGAAGCGGCCATGTGTAGCCGTGACTGATGGAAGTTTTTAAAAGGAACTCCAATGTCACTAGCGGGCAGGCGGGAGAAGCCTATGGGTAAGCAGGTGCACCTGACTCAGATGGGACCACCACAAATCCAAAAAAAACATGCATATCACATAATTCACACAATTTATACACATTAGCCACAAATAGCTTTTACAAAATTCATTTTCACTTGATTTTCACATAATCGCCAAAAATCACATATCCGAATCTCTCTCACTTAACAAATCATTTTTTTCAAACACTTCCAACATGAACTTACATACAAAAGACACTTCATGCAAATCATAATCATCACAAGTAGTAATTAATTCAAAAATCGTAACTCATTGGAAAGCATAATTAGCCTTTATTATAAAAATTTCATTTAGCCTACAACTCAATTATTAAGAAATCACCCACCTTAATTCCTTTAGCTTTAGGATAGATCAAATGGCCTTGCTTCTTCCTCCAATTGCCTCATTTCACCTTCATCAAGCATAATCATCCCATAAGCATAAGAGAAAGCAAAATTAGAATTCCTAAGGAAAGAAAGACATGAATTCAACCCCATCTAACCTTACCCATAAGGTTTTTAAGCTCCTAGCATCAAAACCTATCTAAAAATCCATAAATTTCACATTTTCTTAACTTAGAGATTGAAACCCACAAAAATTGCTTTTGCTCCAAAAGGTAACTAAAACTCTTTCTCTTCCCTTTTCTTCTTAAAGAAACTCTTCAATCTTCCTTTCTAAAGCATAAAACCTAAGCTCCTTTCTTCTTCTTCTTCTTCTTCTTCTTCTTCTTCTTCTTCTCCTTTCTTCTTCTTCTTCTCCTCTTCATATAGCCGAAAGTCTCCTCTCCCTCTCTTTACTTTGAAATTTCATATGTCTCTTTAGAAGACTTAGGGAAAATCTTGTTTTTAACTAAAAACCTATGACCAAACGATGTAGTTTCACCAAAACTCTTCTTTAAACATGCCATTTTCGTTTTTTTCCCTCACCCTACGGCAACTTCACTTGCTTCCCTTTTATTCTCCTTTTAATTCAATTCTTCCTCACCATTTAATGTCATGTAAAATGGGCTAAAAGCCCATCTTCTAAACCTTAAGCCTTAAAAGCTTTAAAGATCTACCTTAGAAGCCCTTACACAAACTTATTCCCCTAAACTCTAATAACTTATCAAAATTTTAGTCTTAACTAATCCTTTCAATTTATAATCATTAACTGCGCACTAAAATCCCAAATAATTCTAACTAAAAGAAATTAATCAATCTAAACCTCAAAATAAAGAAAACAAGCTTAATATGAATTGGGGCCCAATAAAATAAGTCATATATAATATCAAAACATAGCAATCCCTATACAAGATAACTTTGGAGACCTTAAGTCAAAAGATCGCTTATATAATCATCACAATAAAGATTACATAAACATATAAGTAATTTTTCAAATAAATTTTTCATATTGAATCGGTTCATGAACTTATTCTCTAACAAGTAACTATATATTAATTTAAGTATTTCCATACTTTGGTCTATGAAATAAACTACTTCCTTCATAAGGAAAAACATAACATATACTACTCTTTTTATATTCTTTTAATGTCTAGTCTTAATAGAACAATGATTACAAACAATTGAGGAATATATGCAATATAAATCATATAATTATAATCTCATTTTCATTCACAATATATAATTATCCCATAAACTTTACTATATATATATATATATATATATATATATATGTACAAGATAAATAATGCCTTTAAATTATTTTTCACTAAACTACAATCAATTAATTAAGCTGTAGGGCATAAACTAACATTTTTACATTCTACAAAAATGACAATAAAATGAAAGCAATTGTAATTTGTAGGCATTCTTAAATAATATAATGATGCTTCTCCTAAAGTTACACTAGAATGGTATGGAACTCCTTCAAATGGCTCCTTAGAGGGTGGTCAAGTTGGTGAAGTAGAGGGACATGAGGTCATAAGATTCTGTGTTCGATTTTCTCTACCTGAAGTACCCGATTGACGTAATTTGCAAGCTATTGTATCAACCTAAAGATTTATCTAGTACGCATTTAAAACTTAACGATTATAGATTCTCTGTTAAAAAAAAAGAAAAAGAAACTCCTTAGAGTATGATGCTTACCTGAGGCCTAAATTAATTAATATCTCTGATCCTGAATCTATATTATCTTTATCCAGTGAGGACAACAAAAACAAATGTCAAGTGCTTCGCGTGATCCGAACTTCCAAGTTTATGATTTGCTTCAGGAAGCGTCTAATGATGCCTTTGACGCTGGATATAGGATATTTGATGGGCCACGTCCTGCGATCCAGATGATTTCCAAGAGGAAAAGGCTGAGAGGCTTTACAAGGGCAGGATTCAACAATGGTGAGTAAAAGGAATCGGGTGGGATGCATGAATAATGCTGGGGCCCATTTTTGGAACCCAACCTCAGAACAAAATACCATCATACATAAGCGTGGTTGTAATCTTTTCTTACTCTGATACCAAATATGATGAGCCCTGTTTTCAGAGTCCAACCATTGAACTATAAACGTTGGCGTAATCCAAAGAAATCGTGAAGCTTAAAGTCTCATACGATTTCTATGTTCCTTTTTCCATAACACATCTCACTTACATATAATGTATGTAATAACAATTCACAATCAAAGTATTCATATCAAATCGATAACTTCCTCAAGTATACCAAAGTTCCACTCAACCTGATCCATATACTCAAATGCATACTTCCACTCAACATCATCCATACGTAATTTATAATTCCTTAACATCAATAAATAGAGTTTCACAAGCTCTAAAGGCATACCAAACCATAATTACAACAATAATCCAAAATTTCAAAAGATGAACGTTACACGAACTAGAAATCCTTGAAAAGTGACAAATCCTTGTATTTTACATAAATAACTCAAATTACAACATAAGCAAATTGGGAGTGATGCCTTGACTCTCTTTCACTCCATCTCTTGTTCAACACCTGAAGGTGGGGACGGAAGGGGGGTGAGCTTAAAGCTCGTGGGTAACAAGCTTATAACGAAGAATAAGCAAAACCGTTGAAGTGTTCATTTGTCATATAAAAATCATAATGAATTCATAAAATGCTTTGTTCCCAAATTCTCAACCAAATTCGAAATTTGAACTCAAAACTTGTAGTTAAAAATGTCATCACATCAACACGGCATATCCATTTAACCATCAATACAAAACACTCAATTTATACAACATGCTTGACCATTCAAAGATGCAATGCACAAACAAATGGCTCGAGAGTTTCGTGGAAAAAAACGGATAAACTGAAGTTTATACCGTGAACAAAACGAGTTCGATTTCTCAGGATCAAACAAAGCACATAATCATGCTCAAATCATTTTATCAAATGCTTTCATGCTTTTCATGCTCTTTTCTTTCTTTTCCAAATATACAAAATGCCACAAATTTTCCAAGGCATAACATAAAACGTTTCAATGCATTCCTATCTTTATTTTGAAATTCATCAAGAAAGTTCATATACCGAAACATGTAGCAATTTTTCAAATCATTCAAAAGAAACAAAAACAACATTTATGAAGTAATTGAAATGATTCTTGATTTGGAAGAAAACATTATTGGCTCATTTCTAAATTATAAACATGAAACTCACCTGAATTCCTTGCTTGGATACATGCTTAAAAGATGCTTCTCCTCTTGATCCTCTTGCCTTCGTTGATTCCCTTTATCAAATGCAAAATTCCCATTCAATTGGAATACAATTTGAGGACCCAAATATTGCATATTCACTAACATAAATTTTAAAAACTCAAACTCTTCCAAAAGTCCAAACATGCGGGTCAATTTGCCATGATCACTAGGATCAAGTAAATGACAAAATCTGGTAATATTCTCTTATAGAAAATTGTTCCCCATTGTCTTAAGTTTCTAATGACTCCAAAATCATTCAATTTGTTTTAAAAATCTGAAAGTTATACTCCAAACATATTGGGAATATCCTTATGTTGAAACAAGAATCTATACTCAACTTCCATCCAAAATTTGAGATATTTATAAACTGAATTAAAACCTCTTTTCTTCATAAAACTTGTAGACCTTTGTCTCTATTTTATAACGAATAAAAAATCACCTCATTTACACATCTACATCAAAAGTATGTCCAAAATACCAAAATATTTATGTGCAGGAAAACAGATGCTCACCGCGGCAAAAAATGTTGGAGCTCGCCCCGGCGATGGCGCTCGCATACGCCGCGAAGTGGGAGCTAGCGCACGCCGCGACATGGGCGCCTACATGCACCGCGACGTGCATGACCAGAAATCTCCCGAAAACTCGTTTTTCTGACATTTTTCATCTTCATACTTCCCATATTTCACAAATAACTCATCTTAACCCTGAATTATCATTCCTACTTCATTTCTAAACTCATTCCAACCCAAAATCATTCACAAACACAAAAAAATCATCAACCCTAGAACACCGTTCAACAATAACTCACTTCACACATTCCACTTCATTTTCACTTCTAACTGTCACTACACATGATTCATTCAACAAATCAAGAAGGGTTGAGCCTTGTACTTACTTGTTTAGCTCCAAGATTCGTCAAATTCTTCAAGATCTCCAAAAACCCTAGTTTTCCTCTTCTTCTCTTCTTCTTCCATGACTTCTTCTTCTTCCCTCCTTAAGCAAAACACAATAACTTCTTATTTTTATACCCTTTAATATTCTAAAAAGTCCATTTTGCCTTTCAATAAAAGCATTATATCTTATAACCTTAAGCGACTAAAATGCCCTTATGCATTCTTACCACTTTTAATACAACCAAACCATATAATAAATTCTACTAACATTTACATAACAAGTAGCTCCAAAACTTTATCCATCAAACCTCATAATTTATTTAAATCATGCTTTGTTTAACAAGAAAAATTTGGGGACCAACAACTCTCCCCCTCTTAAAAAGAATTTCGTCCTAGAAATTCTTATCTGACTGATCAGGAGTGCAGGGTGTTCCGGCATTTCTCATTAAACTTCATCACTCGAATACTTTCTTTCAAATGACCATGGTCAACAGATTCGCTCAGTCTTTCAATCCCTTATTTGGCCATTCACTTTCTTAACTAGTTCCTCATTATTTTTCAGATCACTCACAATTTTCCACTTCCTGTGTCAATAAAATCGATATCATATCGTATCAATATTTCCTTCATGTACTCAAGTACATCACATTTCGAGCTAAGACATCTCTTATTAGTAGCGCTAACTCATAATAATTTCATATAGAACAATCCATATTGGGCTTAGCAAATCCTTTGTCCTAACTTGAGCACACCTTGTACCCTATGTAAGCACACCTTGTACCCCATGTAAGCACACCCTGTAAGGTGATACCCTTAGAGACAAATCATCTTTCACTTGATAATTCACATCACTTTAGTATCAGTACATTTATCTCTTATGTCTATCTCACTGTATTCCATGTCTTTGGCACGGATCTGCCTAATTCATTCATCTTTCTTGAATCACTTAAAATCACCTGTCCATAACATCTCTAATTCTAACCTTCAATGACCATTAGGCCCTTCTCATCATAATACAAAAGCAATGACTCTTTCTATCATCAAACTCCTCATACAGTATTCTATTGAAATCACTATAACAACGATTGTGATGCTTAAAGTCAAATAGAACCATACATTGGTCTCATGATCCTATAAACTCCAAACTATAAACTTCAAGCATATTTTCGACAGTTAAGACTGTCGACAATTCAAACTTTCAGTCATATGACATATTTCTTCTAGGATGTATAGCTTAAATCACCACTTGTACTTTTCTAACAGTCTCTTTGCTCAATCATCTTTACCGGTACACATACTTCTTATCTCAATCACCCGGTATCATTTTTCCTACTCGAACACAAAATTCACATTCATTTTCGATTTCATGGTAAGGTTCACAATTTTTGAATCCTCAATTTGAGCTTTGATCATGTGAAACTGATCTTACATTTTCAATGACTAATGGTACTTCATTTTGCCCTAAGTTCGACTCCATTCAGCACTCTTTATTGCACTAGATCTGATAATCTCTATATCTGAATTCATACTTCACTGCTATTGAATTCTCTATTCAATGCATCTGATTACAACACTAGCTTTACTATTTTTGTACTCATTTGTACAACATAATCTTCCAGTAACTCTATCCATAGTCTCACTCTCGCATTCAATTCTTTTAACTCACTAAGTACCTTAAGTTTCATGATTTGTATATCTTACACACAGTCAAAATATTTCTGTACATATAATGTCTCCAACTTTCCAGCAATCACTACAGTAGCAAATTTCAATTCATCTATCAACAATCAACCTATGAGGTTTCAGTTGTCTCCATGCACACGAATTCACTTCATTTTACTGCGTTGGATCTTATCCTGATCTCTTATGCAAACATCATTGTATACTACTGAATTTCCAAATCCAGACGATATAATTAATATCGGTGTTATAATTTTTCAAACTTTTCTTTACCTTCGTCCCTCATACGATTTACTCATTTTTTCTCAAGTATTCAGACTATTCTTCTCAACTCTTCGAATACACTTAACATATCATCAAACTTCACTTAGATCGCTTTAATCTTCAATACCATAGTATTGTCGAGGAATTTGTTAACTTGAACAAATATTGTCAAAACTTCATACGTCCACAATTGGTTCTATTAATTCCTCAAATAACTGATCCCTCAATGGGGAAATATTACCTCTTATTATTTTCAATTTCCTAATTGTCTTACCTTTCTTGACTGATTTTATCTATTCTTTAGATTTCCTCATATTTCGCATTGATGTATTCTAATATCTGCTCATTTATACTCGTTTCTCCACACACTCTAGTTTATTTGCAATCTTAGTTTCCTGTGCTTGTCACATCTTCATCGGATAAAATTTGCATCTCCCGAACATATTTACCCAGAACATAACGTGAACTTATATACTCCTCATATTGGCAATTAATGTCTCCTCAAATTTAGGAATCCACTCGCATAGTTGGATCCTTTGCATCAAGCAAAACACATACTTTTTCAGTAGCATATTCTACCACTTTTGCTTGAGTCGCCGTTAGGGACAGGACTCTAATACTCACTTTCGAATCATTACATATTCCTTTCTGTTCAGTTCTTTCATTGATCATTCTTCATATAAACTATCTGATCCTCTCAATCTAACTTAGTGAAATTCTTCTTCAAAAGAGAATTTCTTTCTACTATCATATATACTATGCATACAAATCTTTATCAATCACCTGCTATCATCATCACATATCAGCTGCTTTTAATCCCTCGAGAAGACCAATTTCTCTCATCCTCATAAGGTGATAATGTTCAAGTCACTCAAAACTCAATGGAGTAATGAACATACTTGCTACTGCATATGCTTGGATGGGCATCGTCAAAGTCATGCCATTCTATCCACAGAATTACTCCTTAAAATCACCAATTTATATCTTACACAATTGATTCCTTGATCGTCATTGATCTTAGACAATAGTTCTCTCTTTATCAAACATACTAACACCAATTTTATTCTAGTTTTTCCAGAATTCACCTTTTCTCATGCTATATCATTTCACAATGAGTCAATTACCATATTGAGTGCATATACTCTTCTCATTTAGTGCTTCATCCTTTTTCTAATCTCATTCATACATAAGATCCCATCTTATACGCATTTGTAAATTTTTTTCCCCATACTACATATCATTTCATTCATCTCATATAAAGTCATTTATGTCTACTTCATTTCCCTTTCTCTATTTCCTCACTTCTATCTCATTTTCCATTAATCATTTATTTCATCTTCCACATGTATATCCTCAATCAATTCGAAATTATCGATGCATAATCATTATGAAATTCTGACCTCAATTCCACTAATTTCCTCGTACTGCGGATCATCACTCTTGTCATATTAATCGAACAACCACTTCGGTTCCAATTTCCTCGTCTTAAGATCATAACAAAGTTAAGTTTCCATTGTACTCTACTTGTACATTCTAATCTCATCATGTATACTTATATCCTTATTTCTCAAACAATCCATGGAAATACGTTCATATCTATATCACTTTCGAAAACATATCAACACAGTACAATATTGCTGTCATATTCAATAATACATCCTCCAATACGATTGCATTGAATCATTATCTGTTATGTTTACCCATCCAATATTTCTCCTTTCTAATCATCCGCAACTTTCTTTTTTCTCATATCACGAAAGAGTATTATCATTTTCTCACCTCAAATTCTTAACCATTGCTTATGTGTGTAACTCATACACATGCGCCCATGCAAGATCATAATGTTGGCGCTCTGATACCACAAATGCTGGGCCCCGTTTTCAGAACCCAACCTCAGAACAAAATACCATCATACATAAGTGTGGTTGTAATCTTTTCTTACTCTAATACCAAATATGATGAGCTCCGTTTTCAGAGTCCAACCATTGAACCATAAACGTTGGCGTAATCCAAAGAAATCGTGAAGCTTAAAGTCTCATACCATTTCTATGCTCCTTTTTCCATAACACATCTCACTTATATATAATGTATGTAACAACAATTCACAATCAAAATATTCAAATCAAATTGATAACTTCCTCAAGTATACCAAAGTTCCACTCAACCTGATCCATATACTCAAATGCATACTTCCACTCAACATCATCCATACGTAATTTATAATTCCTTAATATCAATAAATAGAGTTTTACAAGCTCTAAATGCATACCAAGCCAAAATTACAAAAATAATCCAAAATATCAAAAGGCAAAAATTACACGAACTAGAAATCCTTGAAAAGTGACAAATCCTTGTATTTTACATAAATAACTCAAATTACAACATAAGCAAATTGGGAGTGATGCCTTGACTCTTTTTCACTCCATCTCTTGCTTAACACCTGAAGGTGGGGACGGAAGGGGGTGAGCTTAAAGCTCGTAGGTAACAAGCTTATAACGAAGAATAAGCAAAACCGTTGAAGTGTTCATTTGTCATATAAAAATCATAATGAATTCAAAAAATGCTTTGTTCCCAAATTCTCAGTCAAATTCGAAATTTGAACTCAAAACTCGTAGTTAAAATTGTCATCACATCAACACAGCATATCCATTTAACCATCAATACAAAACACTCAATTTATGCAACATGCTTGACCATTCAAAGATGCAATGCACAAACAAATGGCTCGAGAGTTCCGTGGAACAAAGTGGATAAATTGAAGTTTATACTGTGAACAAAACGAGTCTGATTTTTTAGGATCTCGTGACCTCAAGCGGGCAGCTGGGAGAAGGCTATATGTCGACGTGCACGTGACTAACGAAACTTTCCTCTCTCGCCCAAACAAAGCACATAATCATGCTCAAATCATTTTATCAAATGTTTTCATGCTTTTCATGCTCTTTTCTTTCTTTTCTGAATATACAAAATGCCATGAATTTTCCAAGGCATAAAATAAAATGTTTCAATGCTTAAAAGATGCCTCTCCTCTTGATCCTATTGCCTTCATTGATTCCCTTTATCAAATGCAAATTTCCCATTCAATAGGAATACAATTTGAGGACCCAAATATTGCATATTCACTAAGATAAATTTTAAAAACTCAAACTCTTGCAAAAGTCCAAACATTCGGGTCAATTTGCCATGATCACTAGGATCAAGTAAATGACAAAATCTGGTAATATTCTCTTCTAGAAAATTGTTCCCCATTGTCTTAAGTTTCTAATGACTCCAAAATCATTCAATTTGTTTTAGAAATCCGAAAGTTATGCTCCAAACATATTGGGACTATCCTTATGTTGAAATAAGAATCTATACTCAACTTCCATCCAAAATTTGAGATATTTATAAAATGAATTAAAACCACTTTTCTTCATAAAACTTGTAGAACTTTGTCTCTATTTTACAACGAATAAAAAATCACCTCATTTGCACATCTACATCAAAAGTATGTCCAAAATACCAAAATATGTCTGTGCAGGAAAATTGAAGCTCACCGCGGCGAAAAATGTTGGAGCTCGCCGCGGTGAAACCCAGAAGCTCGTCCCAGAGAGGGCGCTCTCGTACGTCGCGACGTGGGCGCTCACGTATTTCGCGACGTGGACGCCTGCGCACGCCACGACGTGCATGACTAGAAACCTCCCGAAAACTCGTTTTTTTGACATTTTTCATCTTCATACTTCCCATATTTCACAAATAACTCATCTTAACCCTAAATTATCATTCCTACTTCATTTCTAAGCTCATTCCAACCCAAAATCATTCACAAACACAACAAAATCATCAACCCTAGAACACCGTTCAACAACAACTCACTTCACACATTCCACTTCATTTTCACTTCTAACTATCACTAAACATGATTCATTCAATAAATCAAGAAGGGTTGAGCCTCGTACTTACTTGTTTAGCTTCAAGATTCGTCAAATTCTTCAAGATCTCCAAAAACCCTAGTTTTCCTCTTCTTCTCTTCTTCTTCCACGACTTCTTCTTCCCTCCTTAAGAAAAACACATTAACTTCTTCTTTTTATACCCTTTAGTATTCTAAAAAGTCCATTTTGCCCTTCAATAAAAGCCTTATATCTTATAACCTTAAGTGACTTGACTAAAATGCCCTTATGCATTCTTACCACTTTTAATACAACCAAACCATATAATAAATTCTACTAACATTTACATAACAAGTAGCTCCAAAACTTTATCCATCAAACCTCATAATTTATTTAAATCATGTTTTATTTAACAAGAAAAATTCGGGGGCCAACAAATAAAGTGTGAGAATAGAGGTTGAGGTGGCAAGCTCTGCGCGTGATCACCGAGGAGTGCAGTACGAATGTTATTTTGTGTCAAGTTGTTATGCCAGATAAGACTGAGTTTGTTATGCATCGTTTATAAGAGCACATGAAAGAGAGAAGAGAGGCAGAGAAGATTGATGTAATGTTTTAATGATTGAGAAGTAAGGCAGACTTCACAAAACTGCTGGTGTCATCAATTCCTCCTATCAATATACACTCTCGTTTCCTTAGAAGCTTTTCCTTTTTAGTTCCATATAATAGTGTTTTGTCTTTTACATTTTATTACATCAGTGTTCTAACAAACTTGGTATCAGAGCATCACAATCCTCCTGTGATAATTTGACCACATTGACATGGAATCGACACACCCAAAACTCAAACGGAAATGCGAGTAGAGCAATTAGAAGAAGATTTTAAAGGTATGAATGCCAACTTTGCTCTAGTTATAGCCCAGCTACAAGAAACCCAAACCAGTCTACAACTTCTTCTACAAAAAAAAGTTAACCAACAACCACAACCTGGAGATTCGTGCATTTCCAAAACCCAAACACCCAATAAAGTTGAACTAGAAACAAATACCTAAGCCAACACCATAAACCCCATTGACCCATGAAATCAAACCCTCGATATGACTGAAAAAGTGTTAGGAAAAGACAAATACCCAAGAAAGTTAGAGCTTCCGGTGTTCGATAGTGAAGGAGCAGATTCATGGATTTTTCGAGCAGAACGATACTTTGTTGTCAATCGGTTGACAGAGAGTGACAAGTTAGAGGCAGTGGGCGTGTGTTTTGAGGGTGAAATGTTAAGTCAAAATGACTTTACTTAGATATAATTTTGATGTATAACAAAGAGCAAAATAAAAGAAAAGCAAAGCAGACGAAGTAATGCAGACGAAGTAATACAGGCGAAGTAACACAGACACAAAAGCACAATAAGACGTAGACGAAGAATGTAGAAGAAATAAATAGACGCAGACACAAAATAAACACAAACGAAGCACAGACGAAGCAACGCAGATGAAAAAGAGAAATACAGATGCAGACGAAGATTTTTACAAACAAAAAAAAGAGACGAAGACACAAACAGAAAAACAGACGAAGACGCAAACAGAAAAACAGACGAAGACGCAAATAGAAAACAGACAAAGATGCAAACAAAAAAACAGACGAAGACGCAAACAGAAAACAGACGAAGACGTAAACAGAAAACCAGATGCAAGAGTCAGTTCGGGTTAGTTACAGAACTCAACTGATTAACCGTTTCTATTAAAGATTTAAGAAGCAAGATTCAAGAAACAAGAATCAAGAAGCAGTTGGAGACTAAGGCTATAAATACAAGTCGAAGTCGAAGATTGCAAAGTTAGTTGAAACGTGAGCTGAATTACATTTACGTGATCGTAAAAGCATTCATGCAAATTAGCGAGAGCTATTTTCTTTGTAACAAGTGTTCAAATACTTATCGTGAGAAAGTAGTACAGATAGCCTCTGAGGCTAAGTGTGAAAGAATCTTGGTTGTAAAGACACGAAGAGGCATGCAAAGAATACTTGTAAAGTTGAAGAGATAGTGAAAATCTCAGAAATAACTCTGAGGACTGGACGTAGCCCACGGTTTGGGGTGAATCAGGATAAATCTTTGTGTCAACTACTCTTACTCTATCTTTCTTTTAGATTCAAGTTTTATCATTACTTGGTTTGAAACAAAGTTTTTGATTAATTAGAATCTATCAAAAATTATGTAAAAGAATTTTATTTTCTAACAAATATTTTTGAAAAATTTTAAAAAGGGGAATACACAATTTAAACCCTCCCTTCTCGTGCATTCTTATATCGTTTCCTCAGTATTGTACTAACGTGTGATTCACTTCAATTGGTATCAGAGCAAGGTATCCAAGGATCACTTTAACAAAGTGTGGATTAAAGATAATGGCGGAATCACATGTATACATCGCAGAAGGAGCCTCAATCACTAGACCTCCAGCATTCAACGGAGAAGATTATCATTACTGGAAAGATAGGATGCGGTTATTCATAGAATCTACTCATGTCGACCTTTGGGACGTAATAGAGAACGGACCTTATACACCAGTAGATGAAGACGACAATTCTATTCCACGAATCGATGGATGGTGACCAAAAGCGAGAATACAGCCCGAACTCAAAAGCGAAGTTCTTTTTGACTGTGCCTAGCGAGGCGAGTATGACAAAGTCCACGGATGCGACACCGTAAAGGAGATGTGGGACACATTGTCTATTGCTCACGAAGGCACAAGCCAAGTTAAAGAATCCAAGATAAGTATTCTTGTGCACCAGTACGAGTTTTTCAAGATGAAAGATGAAGAATCAATTGATCAAATGTTTGGAAGATTTCAAACAATTGTCAATGGATTGAAAGCTTTTGGAAGAACGTACAACAATCAAGATCATGTTCGAAAGATCCTAAGAAGTCTTCCGAAGAGGTGGAGACCTAAAGTTACGGCGGTGCAGGAAGCCAAAGATTTGAGCGTGCTAATGCTTGACGAGTTGCTTGGATCCTTGAAGATTCATGAAGTTGAACTCGATGCTGAAGACAAGCCCAAACGAGACAAGACGATAGTGCTGAAGGACGAACAAAAGAATCAAAAGACTCAAAGAAGGAGGAAGTCATCAAAAGCCTTAAAGATTGAAGAATCAAAGGATGATGACTCCATCCAAGCAGAACAAGAGTCAAGTTATGAAGATGATGAACTATCATTCATCTCCAGAAAGATAAGACACATGTGGAAGAAGAATTCCAAAGCAAATCAGACCTTCAAGAAGAATGGCAAAGATGAAGCTAAACCAAAGAAGTCATCTATCATCTGCTACGAGTGCAATCAGGCTGGACACTACAAGTCTGAATGTCCAACACTAAAGAAGAAACTAAAGAAGAGTAGAGAAGGCAAGAAAAGCATGATGGCAACGTGGGAGGACCTAGATTCATCAGAATCAGATACAGGCTCTGAGTCGTCTGAACATGCAAACATCTTCCTGGTAGCCAAGGAAGATAGTGATGAGGAGGTAAAATCTTATTACGATAATTTGCATGATGCCTACTCAGAATTGTTAGAAGATTCTCATGCTATTCTGAAATAGTACAAACTGTTAAAGAAAAAGTATGTAGAAAATATTAAACATACGGAAGAAATAGAGAGAGAAAATGTCTGTCTGAAGAAGCAATTAGAAAAAAAAAGAAAGTCGGAGACAGATCACAAGAGATCAATCAGCTGAAACTTAGAATTAAGAATCTATCAGCCGATTTAGCTACCTTCACCGAGAGCACAAAGAAATTGAATGAGATGTTTGGAAAATGTAGACATCCAGGTGATAAAACTAGATTAGGGTTTACAGGCAATAAGTCTCATTCCTATAAGAATTCTTTCACTCAGAAGAGAAACTATAATAAATCTCGATCTAGTAATGTGCATTAAAAAAACGCATCATGTGCATGTTACTAACCATAAAGGACCCAGGAAAATATGGGTACCAAAAACTAAAATAGCTTCTCCTGTAGATATCCTTCCTTGGAAGATGCGACAAGCACCATTGGTATTTAGACAGTGGATGCTCGCGACATATGACGGGAAGAAGGTCTATGTTCCTAGATCTTCAGTATACGAAGGGAGGATTGGTAACTTTCGAAGACAACCAGCAGGGCAAGATTATTGGAATCGATAAAATAGGTAAAGATTCCTTTACATGCATAAATAACGTACTTCTTGTTGATGGTCTGAAACATAATTTGATAAGCGTCAGTCAATTGTGTGATTCTGGTTTCACAGTCACATTCAATCAAAATCTTTGTGAAGTCAGAAACAAAGATGGGTCTATACTTTTTCTGCCAAGAGAAGAAATAATCTTTACAAAATTAATTTAGAAGATTTTCAAATTCAAAATGTTTCATGTTTTCTATCTTACGAAGAAGAAAGACTAGTCTGGCATAAAAAGCTAGGTCATGTCTCTTTTAAACACATTTCAAAGTTGGCAAAACATGATTTGGTAAGAGGATTACCAAAAGTAAGTTTTGACAAAGAATTTTTCTGTGAAAATTTTTTGAAAGGAAAGCAGATTAAAACTTCTTTTTCTTCTAAAAATTTTGTAACATCATCTAGACATTTAGAGTTGTTACATATGGATTTATTTGGTCCAACAAGGACAATAAGTCTTGGCGGAAAGAAATATGGACTTGTTATTGTTGATGACTTTACTCGATTTTGTTGGATATTATTTTTATCACACAAAGATGAATCTTTTAAGTATTTTAGGACCTTATCCAGAAAGTTACAAAATGAAAGAGGAATGTCTATAGCTAGTATCAGGAGTGACCATGGTGGAGAGTTTGAGAATGAGAAGTTTAGGTTGTTCTATGAGGAGAACGGAATTTTCCACAATTTCTCTGCTCCCAGGACTCCACAACAGAATGGAGTTGTTGAAAGGAAGAACAAGACAATTCAAGAGATGGCAAGGACTATGCTGTGTGAAAAGAATCTTCCTAAGTACTTATGGGCAGAAGCTGTAAATACAACATGCTATATTCAGAATAGAATTCTGTTGCGACCCATACTGAAGAAGACCCCTTATGAGTTGTGGAATGGAAGAAGACCAAACGTATCGTACTTTCATCCATTTGGATGCAAATGCTCTATTCTAAATACAAAGAAGCTGTTGGACAAATTTGATTCAAAGACCTTTCTAGGAATTTTCCTAGGCTACTCATCGTCTTCTAAGGCATTTCGGGTATACAACCTTATTTCAATGACAGTTGAGGAGACCATCCATGTCAAGTTCGATGATAATTCCCAACCCTATAAGGAAGATGACATGGAGAGTGAAGGTCCTTCAAAGAATTTGGACGAAAAAACAGAAACTTCATCACCAGGTACTCATGAAGACAAAGTTGAAGATATCCCATAAACTATTGGACTGAAAAGAGACTGGAAATATAAAAGTTCCCATCCAGAAGAGTTGATTATCGAAGAGACCTCAGAAGGAGTTAGGACAAGGTCCAAATTCAGAAGAGAAGCTAATGTGGCTTTTATCTCTGAAATAGAGCCTAAAAAGGTTGAGGAAGCTCTTCGAGATAAAGCTTGGGTGTTAGCCATGCAAGAGGAACTGAATCAATTTTCTAAGAATAATGTTTGGTCCTTAGTTTCGAATCTCCCTAAGAAATCCATCATAAGAACCAGATGGGTCTTTAAGAACAAGCTAGACGAATCAGGAAGAGTGAGTCGAAATAAGGCTAGATTAGTAGAATAAGGCTATAATTAATAAGAAGGAATAGACTACAATGAGACATATGCTCCAGTAGCAAGACTTGAAGCCATTAGGATATTGCTGGAATATGCGGTCTATCATAATATAAAGCTATTTCAGATGGATGTGAAAAGTGCCTTTCTGAATGGTCTTATAGACGAAGAGGTGTATGTTAAGCAGTCACCTGGTTTCGAGGATGTTAAGAGTCCAGACCATGTCTATAAACTTCATAAAGCCTTATACGGCCTGAAGCAAGCTCCTAGAGCTTGGTATGATAGTCTGAGTACTTTTCTCTTAGAGAATGGTTTCAGTAGAGGTCAAGTTGATAAGACGCTCTTTAGGCAGAATTATGAGAATGAATTTATAATAGTTCAGATATATGTTGATGATATTATTTTTGGTGCTACTTCAAAGAAGTTATGCATGAAGTTTGAGAGTCTAATGAAAAATGAATTTGAGATGAGCATGATGGGTGAGTTAAAGTTCTTTCTTGGGTTGCAAGTTAAGCAAACCGAAGAGAAAATCTTCATTCATCAACAAAAATATGTGAAAGAATTGTTGAATAAGTTTGATATGCAAAGTGTGAAGCCAATGACTACTCCGATGCATCCTTCAAACCTTTTGTCGAAAGATGAACTTGGTAAGAAGGTGGATCAAACCCTGTATAGAGGGATGATCGGTTCTTTACTGTATCTTACAGCAAGTAGACTTGATATATTATTCAGTGTATGCTTGTGTGCAAGGTTTCAAGTCTATCCTAGAGAGTCTCATTATATTGCTGTTAAAAGAATTATGAGATATCTCGCGGGTACTACTAATCTTTGCTTAATGTTTGAAAAAGGAAAAGATTTCAGGATAATTGGATATTGTGACGCAGACTATGCCGGAGATAGAATCGAAAGGAAGAGCACAAGTGGTGGATGTCACTTTCTTGGCGCAAACCTAGTTTCCTGGTCAAGCAAGAGACAGAGTTCGATAGCTCTATCAACAGCCGAAGCAGAGTATATGTCTGTTGCAAGCTGCTGCTCACAAACGTTGTGGATCAAATATCAATTTGAAGACTATTCAATTCAAGAAGAGGAGATTCCAATTTATTGCGACAACACCAGCACAATTAACCTGTCAAAGAATCCGATTCAACATTCGAGGGTGAAACACATTAAAGTCAGACATCATTTCTTGAGAGATTATGTTCAGAGGAAGGTGGTTAAACTCCAGTTCATCGAAACAGAGTATCAATGGGCAGAAATCTTTACCAAACCACTGAGTGAAGAACGATTCCAGAAGATCAGACGCAACCTTAACATGGTTATGTTAAGCGAACAGTCAGATTAAAGAGACGTCAAAATTAACGGCGTCAGATACAGTGAGTTACAGATGGTAACTTCTCTGACAAGAAAGTTTTAAAGGGAAACACTTCATGACCTTTAGAATTCTGATGATTCTAGAGCACGTGTAACAAGACCCTTCAAGTAGCCTGAAGTTGGAATCATTGCGGTTACTTTCATCTCTAGACGGTTCATCTTGCTTTCCAAATTCTCTCAATCATCCTACCCTAGACGAAAAGCTTACCAGAGACAGTTTTCATTCTGAAACAATGGAGGCATCTATGATATTCGGAAGGCATGTGGATTTCGAATCACTAAGGAGGGATGGTATGGACGTAGAATCTGAGATTAAAAGAGCTGGTTGGAGGAATTTCTTCCAGATACGAGAACCAGTGTACACCGATGAGGTATTTGATTTTTGGAAGAACGCTCAACTTGTAGACAACACTATTGTATCCTCAGTAGACGGTATATCTGTTGTCTTGACTAAGGAGCTGATAAGGAAGGTGATCGATTGTCCATCGATTGGTGAGAAACTGTCAACCAAGGCGAAGTGGATGACAATGGTCAACATGAAGGAGGAAGATGTTAGCAAACAGCTGTATGGAGTGAACGACCCTTCAGAGAGGAAGACTTTGAGTCTGGTTCCAAAAGCTAGGGTTCTTCATGTGATTTTGTTTAATTGCATCTTACCCTGAGTGGGTTCAAGACATTTGGTGACCACCCTGGATGAACAGTGTTTGTTCTACCTGTTGAATCGCAATCCTATTGACTTACCCTTCATAATCTTTCATTATATGATTAAGGGGATGAAGGATACAAATAGCTATCCGTATGGCATGCTTCTTACAAGGATTTTTAAGGAATCCGGAGTCCTTCTACACAGAGGAAATAGAAGTATTGTACCTGTGAAGAGTACTATTGACTCAATCACTATACGGCGAATGGGTGCGAAGCCGGTGATTGAGTGGAGATCTGAGACTCTTGAGAAAACTAGAACTGAGGGGGAGCTGTTATTAAAGAAGACTCCAACAACAAGTTCTAGATCTCATGGAAGTGTGAGTATGCCAATAGAAGAAAGGAGAAGATTAAATAAAAAGCCTTTGATAAAACTGGCATGTCCTAGAAAAGAGTATGATATTGCTCGGAGGATAGACGATGGTGCGACTAAAAGAAAAGGAGAGAATCTTTTAGGTGAAATAACTAAGAAAGCAAGGAGATCACCTAGGATTCGAACCTTAAGGCAACAAGAAGAAAGAAGAACCAGAGAGCAGGAACAAGTAGAAGTCTCTGAATCCAGCGCACCAAGGGAAAAGGTGACAAGATCTCTCGTCTCAATTTTAGAAGAAGAATCCGCCAAACAAAGCAAGGAGACTGAGAAGAAGAGAAAATTGGAGTCTGAGATACAAAAGTCTCAAGTGAGGAAAACTCCAAGAATAAAAAATAAATTGGTTAGTTGAAGGAGGAGTTTCTCTACTCCTGAGGAAGCTAATCAAGAGAAGAATACTCTCATTGTTGAGAAACCAGAGGAACCAGTGGAGCCTAACCTGGTTCAGTCTACACCTGTCGATAATCAACAAGAAGTCACAACAGATTTGAGCTCAGTTCAGGTACCATTGAAGAAATCTGATGAACCTAGTCTGGTCGTTCATAACTATTCCAAAATTTTAAGAAATGATAAGTTTGAAGTCAGACTAGTTGAAGTTGTGATAAGAAGGAGTACTGCTATTGCTATCTGCAGTCAACCTAGAAGGGAAATAAAGGCAGTCTTACAACCTATTTTGATAAATAGTCAGACATGGCACATACTTAACGAAGACGAAAGGAATTTTTATGATACCTTAAGGTATGGTGCTACAAGGCCATACCCTACAAAAATGTCTTCTCGTCCGTGCACTATTTATCCGGTGACAAAAGAGTCTATAATAAAAGTTGTACCAGGCATTCAGCCAAGATATCCCTTGGAGTTGAATAAGGGGAAATCGATACTTTTTCCTGAAGAAGTTATTGATGATCTGTCCACAGATCAAATAGCTGAAGAAGTGCGAAAAATTAATGAGGCATGCGCTTCTAAAGAGAACAATGGTGGAGCTAGTTGTAGCTATACTGATAAGAAAGAAAACTGTCCAATAAGGGAAAGATTGTCAATAGGGACATTCATTGATTTCCTTGTCCAGACAGTTTTGCGTATTAGACCCTTATCTAATACACAGTCTATTGAAGCTGAAGGCATACCCTTGCAAGGAAGACAATTGCTGATGCTACCTGCTCCCTATGACTTGGATATTCCAAAGTCAAGTGTATTCATTCATCCACCCACATTTGCGATTAATGAAGACTATGTTCCATCCTCGAACGCATATGCTACAACAATTGCGTTCACTGCCCCCTTCAAGATAATGATCAATCCTCCTCAACGTTTGCCTCCCAAGCAGAAATCAATCAATTACGTGGAGAAGTAAACTAGATAAAGGAGACGATGAATGATCTGAAGAAAATGATGACAGAACTGTTGAAGAGTTGTCGTCATTAATCTTTTTGATTATAACAAATAGGGGGAGAAAAGTATGAGCAGAATAGGAATGGAAATTGTCAAATCTTAAGGGTGTGATTGAAGGAGCTGAAGAGCTGATGAAGAAGGAAGATGAAGATAAGTTCTTTTTATTTTCTCTTATACATTGTATTTTGTTTTCTTGTTTGTATATAATTTGTTCTCATGAAAAAGGGGGAGATTGCTAAGTAAAAATGACTTTACTTAGATATAATTTTGATGTACAACAAAGAGCAAAATAAAAGAAAAGCAAAGCAGACGAAGTAATGCAGACGAAGTAATACAGGCAAAGCAACACAGACATAAAAGTACAATAAGACGTAGACGAAGAACGCAGAAGAAATAAACAGACGCATACACAAAATAAACAGAGACTAAGCAACACAGATGCAAAAGAGAAATACAGACGCAGACGGAGATTCAGTAGAAAAAACAAACGAAGACGTAAACAAAAAAATAGATGAAGACGCAAACAGAAAAACAGACGAAGACGCAAACAGAAAAACAGACGAAGACGCAAACAAAAAAATAGACGAAGACGCAAACAAAAAACAGATGAAGACGCGAACAGAAAAGCAGACACAAGAGTCAGTTCGGGTTAGTTACTGAACTCAACTGATTAACCATTTCTGTTAAAGATTCAAGAAGCACGATTCAAGAAACAAGAATCAAAAAGCAGTTGGAGACAAAGGCTATAAATACAAGTCGAAGTCGAAGATTGCAAAGTTAGTTGAAACGTGAGCTGAATTACATTTACGTTATCGTAAAAGCATTCTGTGGAAATTAGCCGAGAGCTATTTTTACTGTAACAAGTGTTCAAACACTTATCTTTGAGAAAGTAGTACAGATAGCCTGCAGAGGCTAAGTGTGAAAGAATACTGGTTGTAGAGACCTGAAGAGGCTCGCAAAGAATACTTGTAAAGTTGAAGAGATAGTGAAAATCTCATAAAGAACTCTGAGGACTGGACATAGTCCACGGTTTGGGGTGAACCAGGATAAATCTCTGTGTCAACTACTCTTACTCTATCTTTCTTTTAGATTAAAGTTTTATCATTACTTGGTTTGAAACAAAGTTTTTGATTAATTAGAATCTATCGAAAATTATGTAAAAGAATTTTATTTTCTAACAAATATTTTTGAAAGATTTAAAAAAGGGGAATACACAATTTAAACGCCCCTTCTCGTGCATTCTTATATCATTTCCTCAGTATTGTACTAACGTGTGATTCACTTCATGAAGCGCAGGCATGGTTACGTTTTGAGGAGCGCAACAAGTCATTTTCTTCATGGGAATAACTAAAGGACTAGATATTGCAACATTTTGCAGGACTACATCATGGGACTTTACTACATCGATTTTTTGCTGTGAGACAGGAAGGAACGGTGGTCGAATATCGTGCCCAGTTCGAGTACTTGGCAGCGTCTGTGGGAGCTTTAAAAGAGGAAACAATGGCTGATGTCTTTGTAAATGGATTGCAAGAGAAAATCAAGGCTAAATTATTAGTCTTGAACCCACAATCGTTAAAAGAAACCATAGATACGGTGAGCCGAATTGAACGAAAGAATCAGATCTTAGGTCTTACTCCCAACTCCAAAACCCACAGAGAACCCCCTTCAATCTAATACAAAAATGATAACAAAACTATTTCAATGACGCCACACAAAAATTACAACCCATCAATAAACAAAACACTTCAGCCAATTACGACATTCAACCTACCTCACAAACAAAACACACCAGAAACCACTAAAACACTAACCTTACCTGCACCACCAAAATTTCAGAAATTAACTCCTTCTGAGGCTCAAACTAAACGAGTTCAAGGCTTATGTTTCCGTTGTGATGAGAAATGGCGCTTTGGCCATCGTTGTCCACAGCGAGAACTAAATGTGTTGCTAGTCACTGAAGGTAATCAAGAGGAAGGTCCAGAGGAGGAAGGAGTAACAGCAATGGAAGAAGCCCTGAATAGTGTGGAGCTCTCTTTAAATTCGGTGGTGGGATTGTCAGAACCTACAACCCTGAAATTGAGAGGTGAAGTGTATGGCTTGGAGGTTGTAGTGCTCATCGATTGTGGGGCTACCCACAACTTCATCTCCACTAGTCTAGTGGAAACTCTTCAAATTCCCATTCATGAGACTTCCCAGTATGGAGTTGTGATTGGGTCAGGGAAACAATTGAAGGGCATGGGGGTGTATAAAGGGGTGGTTCTTAGGTTTCAAGAATTGACTATTGTGGAAGATTTTCTTCCTTTACCCTTGGGGAGTACAGATTTGATTTTGGGACTAAAGTGGTTATCCACTCTGGGAGAAACCAGGGACGATTGGAAAAAGCTAACTGTAGCGCCCCCTTGCCGTAGAATACCCACCGGAACACCCGTAGGTCATTCCGGTATATATCCTATGATAAGAGAGAACTACAGACAAACAACTCTAAACTCCACATGGCATCACAATAATAAAACAGTAATATGAATTTGAAACTTTTAAAAACCAAACTGTGTTCCATTTCATTTCATCAGACTCAACAATTTATACAACTATTAGTGTTCTCAGTCTGTACATCAAACTGAACACTTAACCCAAAAATACTATATACAACAAGACAAAAATAGCAGTCCTAACTAGGTCATCTCAAAAGAAATCCCAGCTGACCGACCTTTGAGCCATAGCCTCTCTCGCCAATCTGATCTACGCGGCTCTATATTCTCTCGGGAGCTATCAGTCTACTCTCGATCCTGAAAAATAGGTTACAATTTTGGGTGAGTTTGCGAACTCAGTGAGGAACCATCATCGATAGTTCGCCCAATTCATGCATCACATAAACAAACTACAGAGTTAATCCAATAACACAGGCAGAAGAAACACATCACAATTGTCTCAGGCACTTTTGCCTTATTCCAGTTCAAGTATTCAATCAGTTAAATATGTATGCAATGCATATGTGACACTTTTCCAGTTTATTACAGTGTTATGACCGAGCGCTTAACGAAAGCGAGAAAGCGATATCTGATGAAGCGCGTCTAGGGAGTAGGAGAACCCTTCTCCCTTCGAGCTCGAGGCTCTTTTTCAGTATCAGTGGCGACTCTGGTCACAACTATTATTATCCATTTATGCCTTTGTGTATGAAATGCATATGCCTAATTTAACAGTCAATGTATCACAATCGGTCAATGTAACACAATCAGGTCACATCCGAGGCAAGGCAATTAATCACAGTATATCACAGTAATAGCAAACAATTCACAATTTGCACATCAAAACACTTCTATGTCAAATCTTCCAATTTATCGGACCATCTGTTCGGAATCCAGTCAGAAACAAACGCAACCACTAATCCCACCATTATTCCCCACATTAGACATATAATAATTGAACGAAAACCATCTTAGTTACTCACTTATCACTTCCGAGCTAATGCCGGGAAGTCTCTGCAACATCGGTGGATCGACGCTCCAAATGTGCCTCTATAATGATCAGAGAACAAACCCATTACTAATTGTTCAATCGGAACGATTTAATGATGCACATGTAGCAATTAAAAAGTGTACAATGCATGTTCATGATATTCCCGGCCCTAAAACCACAATTTCAATCACAAAAATCCGTCTAAAAAGTAGAAATCTTACAGCACTGAAATTACTCAATTCGGACCTCTATAGATCAAAAAATAAATAAAACAGTGACCAAAGAACCATTACTCGGACACACGTCAATTTCCCGTCCAAAAATTCCCAAAAGAACACAAAAATCAAATAAAACAATTAATATATATATATATATATATGATGCCCCTGTTTCCTTCTCTTTTTTTCCTATTTTCAAACCGAAATTCAAACACCAATAACTCTTCGCACACAATTCAGAAAATTACAAACCATATCTCGTTGGAAAGATCATGAAACCTGTACAAGTTTCATGAAGACCATAAAAATCAACTTCACCCCTAAGGGTGTCAAAAATCCAATTGAACCTACTGCCCAGTCAATGCCTCTCAAATTAGTGCAGGATTTTGCAAAATCCATAACTTCCCAGTTCCTCAGTCAAAAATTACAAAATAAATGCCCAAAGAAAGATCAAAATGTTTTCTACAACTTTCATGAACAACCTGAAATCAAATTCAATTGCTAACTAGGTCAAACAATTAAACAAAGAATCTGCCCACTGCAATTACCCAATCTGGACAGTAATTTTCTAACAAGCATAACTTCTTGCAAAAATGTCAAAAAATTGCATACTTTATACCTATGAAAAGATAAAACATAATACTACACTTCTCATGAAGCGATTGATAGCCAATTCTATCCCTAACAAACTCAAAACTGTCATGCAAGTGGCTGCCCTGATCACTAGTCAACGACCTAACTTAAATCCAATTTTTGAAAATTCTTAACTCCCAATTCTGATATCCAAAAATAGTATAGTTAATATATTTTTCAAGATAATTGCTTCCTATAAAACTTTCCAGAAGGTCAATTTAGCCAATTCAAATCACGGAAATCTCTAAATTTGCTTCCAATCACAATACTCACAAAGCCTACACTTATGGCTAGGTTCCAACATAATGCACATAAACAGCCAACATTCACAGATCATAACTGACAATATACATATCGAAAAATTACAAAATCAGTGGAAATGGAAAGCTAACATGATAGGCTTCAACTTTCATGCAGACCATTTTCACCAATTCCTTCTAAATTAATCTAGAAAAATCATCAAAAGTTTAGGTCATCTCATTCGGTTACTGTTCACACAGTCCACAATAGTAACTTGCCAAACCAAAATTCAACCTCTTAAGGCTACAATTAGACAACACCTATTTCACAAGAAATCTAAGCCAATCAACTAAAGTTTCATTTGGTCCAAACCTCACCTTATTTGCATAACCAGACAATTAGTTATGATCAAAACAGTGCAATAGGTACAAAAATCAATTTTCCAGCTTTGTTACTAAACTTAGATCCTATCACTTCCAAAGCCAATAACACATCAATAAGCATCCAAACGGACAAGAAATCAGCCACTAGATCATCACTACTTTCACTTAGGCCAAGAGACAAAATTTGGCAGCACTTAACTCTTCATTTCCATGCAAGAATAGTCATCAAAAATCAATCCAAAATCAAGCTAAAACCAAGTTAAAACAAATCATTCATGCTAACTTCCTCAAGTCATACTCAAACATAACCTTATACCCAATAATTCAAACTATCATTTTCATGACATTAATGCATCATAAATCATATTTAATGAACCATAGTTCTCAATTAATGCATCAAACTACCAAGAAAAGAACATAATTCAATACTTACCTACTTTCAAGCTTTCAACTTCAATCTCTTCAATTCTTTAATTAATACTCTAACTCAACAACATCTACACTCTCTTCTAACACCATGCATGTGTATCATCATCATGAAAAGAAAATAGCTTGGATGCATGCAAGGCTCTTAAGGGTGGAAGAAGTAACACTTAAAGAAGGAGAAAATCGATGGAGAGGTAAAAAGGAAAAGAAGGTTTTCGGATGGGGAAGGAATAAGCAAGAAACTTGGTCTTTAGTCAATGAAGTTGCCGAATTCATTTGCTAGGAACAAGACAAAAGCATTAAAACTCTTTAGGACACTTGGCATTTGTAGGAAAAGACAAAATAAGAAAAAGACAAAACATGTAATAGGATTATTAAGAACCCTAATGTGAAATTTGACCCATCCAAGTCCAATGGCCCAAATTTCAATCCCAAAATAATATACCCAATATTGTAGTGCCATTAGACAGCAATTTTCAATACCAAAAATCAACCAGTTCGCCACTTGGCGATTTGTTCGATCCGGAAATTTTTTCCGAAAAAGTCCAGAAAAATTCCTAAAATTCTCTGAAAACATAAAACACACAGAAACTCACTCCAATAAATTTTTTAAACACAATTACCACATTATTCACAATAAAATTTCATTAGGCACAAATACCGGGAATGTCATGAATGCATGTACAGTTATTTTTCATGTGCAAAAATTCACTGTTCACAAATACCAGTATGCATGAACATTCCTAATTTGTCCCAGTCACTCTTATCCTTTGCTAAATTACTATTCTGCCCTTCCTGTCGAGGGTGGGATGTTACACTAACTATGACTTTTGAGGTAGGGGGTCAAACTGTTCAACTTAAGGGAGACCCAAGCCTTACTAAGGCATTGGTTTCCTTGAAGACCATGGCTAAGGAATTACAACAAGAGACGAGAGTCAAAGAAGTACAACAAGAATTTAAGGCTGTTTTTGAGAGCCCGAAGGGATTACCTCCAGTGCGTGGTAATGAACATGCATTTTTTTTGAAAGAAGGTGAGGGTCCTGTCAATGTTAGACCATACCGCTATCCTCATTGTCTAAAGGTGGAGATTGAAAAGTTAATAATAGAAATGTTATCGGCAGACATTATACGACCAAGCGTTAGTCTCTTTTCTAGTCCCATGCTTTTGGTCCGTAAGAAAGATGGTGGGTGGAGATTTTGTGTGGATTATAAGGCATTGAATCGTGTTATGATTCCGGAGCGATTCCCAATTCCTAACATCGATGAGTTGATAGACGAGATTCATGGGCCCAAGTTTTTTACCACATTGTATAGCACCCCACTCTCACAAGACACATACCTGATATCTATGGTGATATCCGAGTACGTACCCCGTAAGAGCAACATGCTAGAACGATCATTCAGTCAAAATTCATTACAAAACTTTTGTTTCTTTAAAACAAGGAACATGCAAGCGGAAATTACTAATCAAATTGGGCCTATGTCATTTAAACACATTTCCATTTCCAAGCTACAATCTTTACAACCATTAGTATTCAACCTTAAATTTGGGCCCATTTCAGATACAAAACACTTGAAACCATAAGGTCATTTCATTACCAAATCGTTTACATACACTTTGTGTAGGAAAATCCCGGTGTGAGCATCACATGCCCACGGTGCGGAAAACAAAAATTTTTGTTCCGGGACCTTCCCGAAAGCCAGGATCCATGTGTATATATAACAAACTCAAACCAAACGACCAAAGGAGACCGTCTCTAATGGTATCCACGCAGAGATCGGAAAACCTAACCGGGACAAACCCTTTGACCCAGGAATAGCTAGAACAAATTAAAGACTGCTAGATCTTACCTTTGTTCTGGAGAGCTTGGAAAATGATGGAGAAGGAAGGAGGATGAAGCTTGGAGATGATGATTTTGGAGAGCTTGAAAGATGGAGAACTCTTTCTCTTCTTTCTTTCCAAAACCCACGAAGGTGTGCTTTCAAGACCTTAGGTTTTTATTCCAAAAACTTCTTCTTATTCCTCATCTACGAGCATCATCATCTCACCTTTTTGTTTTTGTCATTTAGCCATTAAATTCATTAATGACTAGGCATATAAATGGAAGCTTCTTATGCTTCTCTCCTCCATCCACGTACATACATACATATATATATATATATATATATTAATTCTTTAATTAATTATATATATATATATAAATGCTGAAGTGGTCCAGTCACACTGGGGTCGGTCCTATCGGCCTACCGGGTCCCGGTATGGGAAAAACTCCCGGAAATGTTTTTCAGCAATATCGATGTCGCGATCTCATCGGGACATATCTCGATCTCATCAGGATCCATTTAATCCGTCTGCTCTCCATTTATTGGAACTCTGTCCAAAACTATTTTACGAGTTCTCCGAGACACTCTTATGCGTGTGACCCATTAGGTTCCCGGTTATGTTGGCCACTTAGATCAACACTTAATCTAAGCAAGTCATGAGCGGTATCTAGCAACACATCATGACCCCAATTGATCGAAAGTAATTGGTTTGACGAATAAACATATATTCATCATGGACCATATCACGAACCTTTCCATAGACAATTACCGTGCAATTCATCCTTTCACCATGCTATACCCCACTTGGTTATGAGTATGGGCAATGTGTCAACTCTTACTAGACTGACTATGTCAAATCTAGTCCAAGTGATTTCAGTTCTTGTCCTGTGACTCATTACTTAATACTTAATATGTCAATGAAGACACTCTTCATGACATATGTACTCGATCGAGATTTCAAGTAATAACCCCGACAAGAGGCCATGGGTATCATCTTCTGCTATCACAGAAGTGGTGAATCCTCTATTGGCTACTGAATTACCTTCGAATACCTCAAACTGTACCCAATCACCACCTTATGAGCGACCTCTGTAAGGCAACAAGGAATGGAGTCAAAGCACAGAATCAGTATCCAAGATATCCTTGAGTACCTCAAATCTAAGGATACTTGCACCATTGCTATGATGAGATTATCACTGACATTAGAATAGTACATCCATGTGATGATCTCATAGCAGGTCATCCAATGTACTTACTACCTCTAGTAAGCATCCACATCTCAACCCTAAATATCTCATATGTACAGTTTCTGAGATCCACTGCTTGATCAAATTAAGGAGCTTAAGATGTGCTAGTCTTTCCGGATTACCGATGTCCAGTCTCAGTAATCCTATGACTAGGGATAATTTGAATCTTGACATAATTGCACATGATAGGAATCTCAGTAGTATGATTACATCATAATTTCCTTCATGCTATGTCATATATCATAGACTTCATTAATTTGCTTATTGATCAATATCAGTTCATAAATAATGAACAACAACGTAACAAAAAATGCCTTTCTTTATTTATTCATAAAGACTGTACACAAATTTGTACAAAATGCGCTAAAGGCGATTGCCTTCAGGGCACTACTCTAACAATCTCCCACTTGACCTAAAGCCAATCGCCTTGATATCTAATACCATAAGCGAGTACATGAGAATCAAAACTCTTCTGTGACAATGGCTTTGTCAATGGATCAGCAATATTCTGCTCTGTGGGAATTCTCTCTATCTGCACATCACCTCGACCAATGATCTCCCTGATCAGGTGATATCTGCGGAGTACGTGTTTGGATCGTTGATGAGACCTTGGTTCCTTCGCCTGCGCAATAGCCCCATTATTGTCACAATACAACTGTATGAGTCCATCACTGCTAGGAACCACACCAAGTTCGATAATGAACTTCTTGATCCAAACCGCTTCCTTTCTTTGCGTCTGAGCGGCAATGTACTCGCCTCGCTTGTTGAATCGTGATCGTCTCTTGTTTGGAACTCTTCCAACCGATCGCCGCCGTTCGATGTGAATATGTAACTGATTGGGATTTGGAATCATCCTTATCGATTGAAAATCGGCATCTCAGTATACCGGCTCACCTGGAGATCTCCATCCCCATATATCAAGAAAACATCCTTAGTTCTTCGCAAGTACTTTAGCATATTCTTGACAGCCACCCAGTGACCCTCACCAGGATCTGATTGGTATCTGCTCGTAACACTTAGAGCATATGATACATCGGGTCTCGTACATAGCATTGCGTACATGATAGATCCAACCGCAGATGCATACGGGATCATATCCATGCGCATCCTCTCATCTTGTGTCTTAGGACACATAGATTTCGAGTGTTATCCATGAGTGATGGGAAGGTACCCTCTCTTGGATTGCTCCATGCTAAACCTCTTTAGCATCTTGTCTATGTACGTTGATTGTGAAAGACCAAGCAATCTTTTTGATCTATCTCTATAGATCCTTATCCCAAGGATATAAGTTGCTTCACCAAGGTCTTTCATGGAAAATTGTTTGGACAACCAAATCTTGACTGATTGTAGGATCGAGACATCGTTTCCTAGCAATAATATGTCATCTACATACAGCACAAGGAATACGATTGCAGTGCCACAAACCTTCTTATACACACAGTATTCATCCGGATTTTGTGAGAAACCAAACTCTTTGATTACCTCATCAAAACGGATATTCCAACTCCTGGATGCTTGCTTCAATCCATAGATGGATTTTTGAAGCTTGCATACCTTTTCGCCATCATAGGAGATGAAGCCCTCAGGTTGTGTCATATACACATCCTCAGCTAGATTTCCATTTAGGAAAGCTGTCTTCACATCCATTTGCCATATCTCATAATCATAATGAGTGGCAATGGCTAGAATATCTAATGGATTTAAGCATTGCTCGGGTGAAGGTCTCGTAGTTAACTCCTTGTCTTTGACGAAAATCTTTAGCCACAAACCTTGCTTTATAGGTAATTACATTACCATTCATGTCGGTTTTCTTTTTGAAAACCCATTTGCACCCTATGGGTTTGATTCCTTCGGGTGCCTCAACCAAAGTCCATACTTGGTTTTCATACATGGAATCCATTTCAGCTTTCATGGCTTGAAGCCATTTTTCAGACTCTGAACTCTTCAGAACCTCTTCATAGGTAGTAGGCTCATCATCTTCTATGGGCAATACGTCATTCTGTTCATTCACGAGAAATCCATATCTCTCAGGAACAGAGCGTATCCTACGTGACCTACGAATTTCGTGTGTTGTAGAAGGTTGAACTGTTACTTCATCTGTATGAGTCATAGTTTGAGTTCAGCGATTGATCTGCGTCATTCACGCATCTTGAACTTCTTCAAGTTCTATTTTGCTCCCACTGTCTTCTTGTAAAAGAAACTTTTTCTCTAAAAAGACAGCATGCTTTGAAACAAACACCTTTTGTTCCTCAGCAAGATAGAACTGATATCCCATTGTTTCTTTAGGATATCCTACGAACAAACACTTGTTAGATTTTGCATCAAGTTTATCTGACTGTGTCCGCTTCACATAAGCAGGACAGCCCCAAACTTTCAAATGAGTAAGATAGGGTCTTTTGTTAGTCGACATCTCAAATGGACTAACATCAACTATCTTTGATGGAACTCTGTTTAGCAAGTATAATCATATACATTTCATAACTCAAATCAATACCCAAATTCTGAATTCATATACTTCAAACTCCATTATATAAAAAATTTCATAATTCACATACATCCTGAAATAAAATGTTTGAGATACATAAATGGCAATTCAAGCCATGCACAATAGTAATACCAAAATCCCAATTGACACAAAAATAAAAACGATGCAAAATCGAATAACACGTCTTGACATTCTTTCATCCGATCTCCCGCTCGAAAACCTGGAGATGGGGATGAAAGGGGGGGTGAGCACAAAACTTGTGGATAATATGCTTATAAATTGAACAATAAGCAAAAACCTTGCAAAACTCTTTTTCCCTTTATAAAACATTTTTCAACTTGAAATTCATCAATTGTTTATTTTTCAAACTTTTCACATCATTGAAAAACCTTCATAAACAGATTCCAAAATTTTCATGGTGGAAAACTCAATTCTCAAAAATTTTCTCCAATCATAAACAAAATTCAAATCATGAATGCATCACATAATGAACAAAATCAAAATCACATAACACTTCCAACGGTTTAGGTCGGTCCAAAATGGAACGTACTGCGCATTCCCGCATAGCGGTCCTATGCAGCCGTGAACGGAATGTACTACACCTTGCTGCATAGCGGTCCGGTGTAGCCGTGACTTATGGGAGTCCGAAATCGAAACTCTAGTGCTACTAGTGGGCAGGCGGGAGAAGCCTTTAATTAAAAAGAGATAGTGCACTGACTCACTTAAGGGACCTAACCAACCTCATATAACACATATTCATGCTTGAAAATCAAATTGCCCGAAGGCACAATTTCTAAAACTCACTTTTTCATATTGTGTCATACTAGACACCTTAACTTTCACAAAAACACATACTTTCACATTACAATTTTTCCATACACATTACATAACAATTAAATGCAATCACAATTCATGAATAAATTTCATAATAATTAAAAACATATTTGATTCATAACAATTCATAAACCAAGAATGCAATACGTTTGGTAATTTATCAAAATTGTTCATAAATAGCAATGTAACAACAGTATCAATTTTTCTAATTAACAAAATCCTTCAAATTTATCAAATCATTGCTAACCTTTATAACAATTTTCATAATTATAGAAAATTTCTCAATTTATCAAAACATTTTCAAACTTGTAACAATTTTTCTCAAACACAATAAATTTAACAATTCAGTAAATCATTTCAAAATCAGTTAATTTAAATCAATCGAAAACAATAAATTATAACCATCTTTCCTTTCTTGAATTTTCTAAAACATACAATTAACTTATAATTCAAAATATAAACGCATTACCCACCTCAAATCAATGCTAGAACTTTGTCCCACACTTCAATTCTCCAAAGCCTTTCTTCTTTCCTCTAATTTAAAATTCCCTAAACCAAATTCACCCAAATTCAACATCATAAAAAGCATAATTTCTCAAATTGCGCTTAGAAAACACAAATCCCTCATATATTCAAGCTATCTAAATCAAAAACTTCCAAAATCTCTAAATTACAAAAATTGGGCATAAACCCTAATTCACAATTATCCAAAATTGAACCAATTAAAATATGTAATCTCCAAAATTGACTTTAGAATTAACAAACCCATACCAATTCCAAGGAGTCTAAACCAATAAACTTCCAAAATTCACAAATCAAAATTTCAAGTCTTAACTCATCTTTCCCCATTTTCGAATTTCTCTTGTCTCATAAGGGAGCTATCACCTTCTTCTATATTTTCCCTCTAGAATCCACACAAAATCCATGCTTGAAGCCCCAAAATTTGAAATCCCTAAGCTTTCTCTTCTTTCTCCACCGAGCATGCTCTCTTCCTTTCTTTCTTCCCTTTTGTTTCTTTTCTTTCTTGTAACTTAAACAAAATTTGTGGGTTGCTTCTCTTCTTAAATGGCAGCCCTTTGTATTAAAATTTCATATCATTTAATGAATGGCTAATGACCCATATGCCCTCCATTTAAGCCTAAAACCTTAAGTCCTTATGCGTTCTTCCAAAATTGCCCCTAACATTCATTTTAATTCATGCCACTTTAGGACAATTTTCTAATCATCAATTTGAAGGAATTTGCCAAAACTTCCTTCTAGAGAAATGTCCATAATTGTCTTAATTTCATAATTCCACAAAAATTATTTAATTTGGTGCACTACACCAACAGTTATAGTCCAAACATTTCGGGTTATTCATATGCTAAAACATTTTTCAGTACTTTATTTCTATATGAAAATTGATATTCTTAAAGAAAAAATTGAAACTCAATGTCTTCATAACAATTGTAGCCCTATTTATCTAGTTTAATCCAAATTAAGAATCACCTCATTTGGATTATTAGAGAAAAAGTTATGTCCAAAATACCTTTAGATCTTACTAATCCAAGACTGAACACTAATCTGAACTTCAAGTCAGAAATTGACAATCTTAAGGGCTAAATTGAGATTAACTTTTTTCATATGACTTGTAGCCTCATGTCTCTATTTTATTTTTCAGCAAGAATAAGTTCAATCGGATCTCTACAGATAAAGAATTTCTCAAAATACTGACCCATGTTCAGAAAATTTACAACTCACTTTGATTAAATCAATCTCTTTGAATTTAATCTCAGAAAAATCATAATTTCCTATCATGATGTAGATACTTGTCTTAGGAATCCAACACTTTGAAAACTAAATCAATCGAAAGTCGGACGGAGAAATTATAAGCAAAAGATTGAAAAAGAGTCGGATTGGGAACGAAATAACAAAAACAGAAGGAGTCAAAATGACATACAAATAACCGAAATTTCCAAAATTCATAACTCTCGATCCCGAACTCCAAATTTGACAAATTTGGTATCAAAAGAAAGATCAAAGGAAACTCTACAACTTCCATGAAGGACAGAAAAATCAATTTATCCTCTAATGGAGTCAAACATCAACTCAAAAGTTTCTGTCCTAATCAACTCTTCCTAAACAACTTCCAAATTTCAGTCGATCATAACTCTTAGCCCCGATATCGAAAAATTGCATACTTTATGGCGATAAAAAGCTGGGGATATAAGCTACAACTTTCATGTAGACTATTTATTCCAATTCAGATCATATCAGTCTGACGATTTGCCTCAAAACACAGCATACACAATCCTACACTTAGAGCATTTTCAAAACCTAAACAAAATACACTTAACTTCGAACGATCATAACTTTCTCTCCCGATATCAAAAAATATCAAACTTTATGGCGACAGAAAGCTCTCAATAGAAGCTACAAGTTCCATGAAGATCATTTTTTCAAATTCTGCCTAAATCAAAAAGTCAACTCTCTACACCAAAAAGTCAAACTTTCCCAATTCTTCATATTCTCACACTTTCACTCTTTATTTCTTAATTTTCAACTTCCATTTAAATCAACTCATTCACTTAAACTTTCATAACCCATACAAATCTACTCAAATATCAAATTCATCAAAACTAATCGATTCTCTTCTCATTAATTTTCTTAAAGCACAATTTCATCTATAACATAATATATACACAAAACACTCCTTTCATTTCAATTATTATTTCTAAATTTCACTTAAAAATCGGGGTCCAACAGTTCTGATGAGATCCGGTGCGTTAGGGCATGGAAAACGCTTTTGCAAGGGAAAGGTTTCTACATCCTTATAAGGCATGCTTCGTTCTCCTCTCCAGTTGATATGGGATACCCCTAAGTATGGAGTGATGCACAGACAGTACAGAATGACAAATGTATAAACTCTTTGATTTTGATGACAGAAATGAGGAAAAAGTTGGTTTCAAAAATTAGTGATTTTTATATTGATATTTTATTATTATGATACCATATGAAGTATAGTAGTGATCGTTCGTAGCTCACCCTTGTCGTAGGATATGTATCAGAATGACCTACGGGCGTTCCGGTGTATACCCTGCAGTAAGGAGGCGCTACATATTGGCCCCTTTTGCATAAGGAGATTGCTGCTGATCCTGATCTTTGTGCTATCAAAACAGCCTTGGAGGAGGACCCATTATCTAAACCTGGGTGGTCTCTAGTGCATGGAGTGCTTCACTACCATGGCAAGTTGGTAATTCCTCACTCCTCATCTCTTATTCCACAAATTATGTGGGAATTTCACTGCAGTCCAGCAGCAGGACATGGAGGATTTCTTCGCACATTTAAACGCATATCAGGAGAGTTATTTTGGCACGGTATGCGTGCAGCTATTAAGCTTTTTGTCGAAGAATGTCAGGTCTGCCAACAACAAAAATATCAGACCCTTTCTCCAGCGGGTTTGTTACAGCCGCTTCCCATTCCCCAAGCTATATGGGAGGATATTAGCATGGACTTTATAGATAGACTTCCAAAATCTTATGGGGTTGATTCTATTCTGGTTGTGGTAGATCAGTTGAGCAAGTATTCACATTTTATTCCCCTCAAACATCCTTATACCGCCAAGGTAGTTGCCAAGGCATTCATTGACTGTGTTATGAAATTGCATGGGTTTCCCCGCAGTATTGTCACGGACAGAGATCGAGTTTTCCTTAGTCATTTTTGGGCTGAGTTATTCCGTATCCAACACACTTCCTTGAAGAGGAGCATAGTTTATCATCCTCAAACGGATGGACAAAGTGAGGTGGTCAACCGTTGTCTTGAGACATACTTGCGATGTTTTGCTAGCCAACAACCGCGCCAATAGTCTAAATGGCTTCCATGGGCTGAGTACTCCTATAATACTTCATACCATACGACCACTAAGCTTACACCCTTCAAGATTGTTTATGGAAGAGATCCTCCAACTCTGATACGATATAATCATCATGACACCACAAATTCCACTCTGGAAACACAATTGTTACAATGAGATTTGATGTTGGATGAGCTCAAAGAACAGTTGTTGATTGCTCAAAATCGGATGAAACAAGCTGCCAATAAACATAGGCGCGACTTGACTTTTGAAGTAGAAGATTTAGACTATCTCAAGCTACGTCCTTATCGACAAAGCTCCTTAGCTTCACGTCCTAATGAGAAATTAGCACCACGCTATTTCGGACCGTTTCCAGTTATTCAACGTATTGGTAAGGTGGCTTATAAGTTGTAGCTTCCAGACAATGCTAGAATTCACCCAGTATTTCATATTTCACAATTAAAGAAAGCCGTGGGAAAATCTGACCAAATGCTGCCATTTCCAGCATCGCTATCTTCTGATATAGAGTGGATAGTAGAACCTGAAGAAATTTTAGAAACTCGTGGTCAGGGAGCTGAGCTGGAGTTGTTAGTTAAATGGAAGAACCTTCCACCTTTTGAAGCCACATGGGAACCACTTCAACTTTTAAGGGATGTTTTTCCTGATTTCCACCTTGGGGACAAGGTGAATGTTGAAGGAGGGGGTAATGATGGGCCACGTCCTGCGATCCAGATGGTTTACAAGAGAAAAAGGCTGAGAGGCTTTACAAGGGGCAAGATCCAACAATGGTGAGCAAAAGGAATCGAGTGGGATGCATGAATAAAGTGTGAGAATAGAGGCTGAGGTGGCAAGATCTGCGCGTGATCATCGAGGAGTGCAGTACGAATGTTATTTTGTGTCAAGTTGTTATGCCAGATAAGGTTGAGTTTGTTATACATCGTTTATAAGAGCACAGGAAAGAGAGAAAAGAGGCAGAGAAGATTGATGTAATGTTTTGATGATTGAGAAGTAAGGCAGACTTCACAAAACTACTAGTGTCATCAATTCCTCCTATCAATATACACTTTCCTTATAAGCTTGTCCTTTTCAGTTCCATATAATAGTGCTTTGTCTTTTACATTTTATTACATCAGTGTTCTAACAATATTCCACTGGTAAATTTTACTTGGGATTCGTTGAATTCCTCAACAAGCTAGCATATGAATTCATTAGAACTGAATCATGCAACTTGAGAACATCACAACTCAACTTAAGAAAAGAACAGACGGCCCAAAGTAGCATAGAGTCAGGAAAGATAAGCCATTGATAAGAGCAACCCAAAGTAATTCAGGTTACTGCTAGCGCTCTCTGAGAGAAATCTTACGGGCTGCAAAGTGCATGATTTGACCTCATGTTTCAAGTCAAAAAGCCCGTGGAAGAAAACCAATGGCAGCTTATAGAAACATTGAGAACTGTTTTAGGCATTAAAAGGCTTCAGTCACAGCTAGAACTATTAAAGGCTGAAAACATGACCTTCCAAAGAAGTGGAATCAATTTAAGTAATCAAAACTGCGCCCTTATTTCTGGTAAGTTGGTTCAAGTGCTGGACCTGGCAACTTTTTCTGAATGGATTTATTACTCGATGGATTGGTACAGGGATGCTACCAGGTTCAAGACATACCCATGTGCTAAATACACTACTACTTGTGCTATCTGTATCCTCTTTAATGACCATCGTATCATAAGAAGCAATCATGATCTAAGCTTGTGTGTAAAACATGAATTCCTTGGCTTAAAGTTTTTCATTTTAACGGACGAGGAGATTCACTTTTCTTCTTCTAAAATACGTAGGTTTGAACTGTTTCTGCTTTAATTCAGAACCAAGTCATGCTGGAGTTACCTTCATACATCTTTAATGCTGAAATGGCAGCTTCTCATGTTAGTTCCAAAATCCAAATGCTCTGGTTCCTTATTCAAGTCAAACGAATCAATATTTTACACCATCTCTTACTTCGTTTTAATGAATTGATATGCTACCAATAGTCTTCACATGAACATAAGCCCTCCTTGAAGTAATGAAACCGCTTTGCATCTCTTACCACAATTTCTTGATTAACAACTTTTGAGACAAGTTTAATAAAAGTATGACAGTCTCCACAAACCCTAAGATTTTTCATTACCTGGATCACCGAACCAGGAACTGTATTCATGACCCCAAATGCAACAGCCAACTTCTCACTATGAACTTGTAAGGTCATTTTCTTTTCTTCCTCATCAACATCATGGAGAACAGATGCCATATTAGGCACATAGCCGGCTTCAATCAGCTTTGCAGTAAGTTCCTCTAAGAATATGTAAATCTTCTCACGTTCAGGATGCTCCATATCTCCAACCAAGAATACATGCGAATTACCCTTCAGATCAACCAAGCTAAACCCAGGAGGTTTTACAACTCTCTGATTTTCCAACAGTAGCCTCATTCTTTCCACATCCCTCCACCTTTCAGCTTCGGCATATATGTTTGAAAGCAGAACACGGTATCCACAATTACTGGGTTCCAGCTCAAATAGTTCCCTAGCACATACCTCTGCGAGCTCCACATTCTTGTGAACTCTACAAGCAGAAAGAAGAGAACCCCAGATTATAAAATCAGGCCTCCCATTCATACTCCTTATTAAATTATGTGCTTGATCAAGACAACCAGCACGTCCAAGAAGATCGATCATGCAACCATAGTGCTCAACCCCAGGTTCGACATTAAATTGATTCTTCATGGAATTAAACCAGTGCCAACCCTCATCTAAAAGACCAGCATGGCTACAAGCAGCTAGGACCGAAACAAAAGTTATGTAATTTGGTTTGACCCTGGCGCTTATCATCTTGTAAAAAATATCCATAGCTTCTCTTGCACAACTGTGCATCCCATAACCCGCAATCATAGCAGTCCATGACTTCACATTCCTTTCCTTCATGCCATCAAATGCCTTCCTCGCCATATGGATTCGTCCACATTTGCAATACATATCTATGACAGAGGTATTCAAAATCACGTTATCCATTGAGCCCATCTTTATAACCTGCAAGGAAGGGGGAAAAAAATCTAAGCATTTACTGTGAAAAATCACATCACAAAACCTTAACAGGCTGGCTGATCAAATAAATTAAAAAAAATTGTCAGTTAGGTTGGCCTTGGATAATAACAACGATTGACAGGGCAGATAATCATTGACATAGGAAAGGGAAAACAGTGAGTACCTGGTCGTGTATGGATTTCCCCAAACGTAGAGCACCAACATGTGCAGAAGCCAACAATAAAGCAGATAATGTAACTGAATTGTACTTGACTTCACCACCCATTATCATGTTACGGAAAACATCAAAAGCCTGAACCGATAATCCATTTTGGGCATACACAGCAATCATAGAATTCCAAGAGACTGCATCCTTCTGATCAATTCCATCAAACAATTTTCTAGAGACACCAACCTCGCCAAGCTTCGCATATGCATCCAATAAGGTATTCTCAACTGCGACCACTTCATCCAATCCACTCTTTATTACAAACCCATGAGCTCCCTGAATCACTCCTTTTCTGGGAACACGAGAACACGCGGATAAAACAGAAACCATAGCAACATCATCAATGAAGACCTCATTATATTCACCATCCCCCTTGCTCTCTTCAGCCAAAAACTCCTTAAAAAGCAATAATGCTTCATAGGCGTCATCGTTTTGGACATAACCCGTGATCATTGACGTCCAAGTGACTACATTTCTCCGAGAAATTTCATCGAACAGGATTCTAGCATCTCTCAGATGCCCACATTTCGAGTACAACCCAATCAAAGCCGACGACACAAAGAGATCAGATTCAAATCCCAAAACAAGAGCTTGTTGGTGGGTTTGCTTGCCGGAGAGAAGATCGAGCAAAGCCGAGCATGACTTGATCGCGCAAGGGAACGTAGAGCGAGTGGGTCTGATATTGAGCTTTCGCATAGAAAAGAAGGTGCGAAGAGACTCTCTGGAATCACCGCTACGAGCCAAGTCGGAGATGAGAGAGTTCCAGGAGGAGACATTGTTTTTGTCGAAGTACTTGTTAAACCAGGTGTTGAGGTTAGCAGAAGTAGTCGCAGTTGAATAGTGATGACGGCTGCTGCAAATTTTGCGAGATACGAAGGCCACCACAGCTGAACAGCTACTTTGAAACTTCATTCATTATTTGTTTCCTTTCCTCGCCGTTGTGTATTGTCGGTCTTCTTCATAGTTTCAATTAGTTTGTATTGAAACTAGCAGGTTAACAGTCAAATGTGTAATGAAAGTGTCCAGTAAATTTATACGTAGGGCAAAATTTAACATGATAGTTAAATAAAAAATAATATAAAAATGTAATGAAATAATTATCGATTAGGAGAAGAACTAAGATGAAATGATTTTCTTTCAGATAAGATAAAAATAGTTTACATGTCTACTACTGACATCTGCAGTATAAAGATACTTTAATCTATAAGTTTTTAATGTGTCTTCATAAAATTTCCTAGTCTCAAGTTTACTTGTTTGAGATCGTTGGTCATCTTTATCATTCACTAGTTTCATACATCTCGACGTAATGTTCATCCGAACTACTATGTGCCTTTTTATTCGCGCGTGGTATTGGATAAGTAACTCATCTAGTTGATGTTAACGATCATATGTCTCTTTTATGGCATTTTTCAAATAACTTTTGCTTTTCGAAATAATTTGGAATTCATATATGGCATTAAAATAACGAAATTAGTGTATAAATGTGATAATTATTTCACAACTTTATTGAGAAGAAGAATAAGGCGAAGGTTGGAGTGGCAAAATGCAAAGACATAATAAGGAAGGAACCTATAAAAATGTTGCGTAAAGATAAAGAAAGGGTTTTGTTGACATTATAAATTGAAAAATTAGGATGAAAAAAGTAATCGAGAAAAGAATCGATTCTTGACACGAAGCAGTCGTTCTTTGTTTGTTGAAATAGAAGAAGTAACCTCGACTATTGCTATCTTTCCGGAATGGAGAATTGGATGTATTTAGGTTAAACAAGAAGAAGACAAAAGAAGAGGGTAGGAATTGTTTGGTGAAGTTAGAGGAGAAAGGATATAAAGTTTAAATATAGAGTTGTTAGGGACCATATGGAAGGTGAGACTTGAAGAGTTGCGTGGTATTAAATAAAAGGCGATCTCAAATGATTTTCCTAGAGATAGCAAAAACATAGCTCATTATCAATTGAAACGTCAATCTATGTTTTGATCTTATGTTTGTTTACTTCTGCAATACGTTATTGGTAATATTTGACATTATTATAGCAGTTAGAAAATTATTCGATATAACGAAAAGACGTCTCGATATCTGCTTTGTAAATTTTGGGGGTTACATGTTTTCGAAGAAAGATTAGTCAATTCGTATACTCTAAGAAGAATTAGGGAATTCGTAAGTGAAATTTAATCGGAGTTGGAAATGACATCAACTGAACTGCTTTAAATAAAGAAGAATAAGAGCAAGCTCAAAGAAGCAAAAATAAGTTGAAGTAGTAAGAGGTTGAAAAGCAGACAAAAGAATAAAAACAGACGGAAGTTCAAAAGTAGACGAAAGCAAAAGCAGTTGTTATACTAGATAGATAATCTAATGGAAAATCTTCAACACCTTGGCGAAAAAATGACAAACAAGGGTCATCTGTTGACTGATCTGTGAAAAAATGGTGGAAAGAATGAGACGAAGCAGAGAAGAAAAAATAAGACGAAGTTAGGAAAGCAGACAGAAGGTGAAAAGCAGATGAAAGAAGAAAAGGAGATGGTAGTTGAAAAGCAGACGGAAACAAAAGCAGACGGAAGCAAAAGCAGAAGAAAGCAAAAGCAGACGCAAGCAAAAGCAGATGCAAGCAAAACGAGACGATGATACACAATTCAAACCGCATTTGAGTTTGAAGATTCTGGACGAAAAAAGAAGCAGATTCTAAGAAAATAGGAAGGACTGAATGAAGAATGTTGTTATACTGAACAGATAATCTAATGAAAATTCTTCAACACCTTGGTGAAAAAACAACAAACATGGCTCATATGTTGACTTATGTGTGGAAAAATGCCGGAAAGAACAATGGGAAGATTGTAACAATGTTTATCTTTCTTGTAGCCATTCATAATGTGTTAATCAGTTTTTCGGTAAGACTCAAGTGTCCTTGTCTATAAGGTACTTCAGAGGTGTGTCTGAGATATGCTACTGATTTTGGATTGTTCAAGTAGAAATAATGATGAGACAAGCAGACGATGAAAAGCGAGACGCAGAAAAGAGAGGAAGCTATTGAAAAGCGATGGAACTTCAAAAGCGATTTGAGTTGAGCAGAGAGGAGTTGAAAAGCGATTAAGCGAAAGGCAGCGGAAGTTATCCAAAAGCAAACGGATGCAAAAGGATGATGGAAAGCGATTAAAGCAAACCACCGGAATTAAGAACCATTTGAGTTAGTTCTGAATTGAATCGAATAACGCTTCTTTCAAGATTCAAGCAAGATTTAAGAACCGATTGAAGACGAAGGTTATAAATAAGAGTCAAGTCAAGTATTATTTCGTATATTTATGTAAATAGTATTATTCCTATTAGGTATTAAAAATTCTTGGCTTATATTAATAAAAACAAATATCGATGAACCGTTATTATGATTATATAAAAAGACGAATATAAATCATCAAAAAAATAATTAGAAAGTGATATTGGAAATAACAATAACATTAGAAAGTGATGAACCATATTGGTAAGGGTAAAGAAAACTAAGACAATTCAACCCCCCTTCTTGTGCATTCATATATCGTATAATAAGCACTGTAATAATGCGTGATTGACTTCACATACATGAGAGAAAAATATTCAGCGAATTATGTAGAGCTATCTTACTGTAGCAAACTAAAAAAATAAGTGTGTCAACTTCTCTCAAGCTTTATCTCTCTAATAAAAACAGACGGAAGTTGAAAAGCAGAGAAAAGAAGAAAAACAGATGGAAGTTGAATAGTAGATGAAAGCAAAAGCAGACGGAAGGTGAAAAGCAGACGAAATAAGAAAAACAGATGGAGTTGAAAAGCAGACGGAAGCAAAAGCAGAGGGAAGCAAAAGTAGACGGATGCAAAAGTGGACGAGAGCAAAAACATTTTATAACTTTTATTTTCAGTAGGTCTTGTGAAAAGAACAAGTTTGTTTTAATTAAGCGTTTTCGTAGGTTTTTTTTAAAGGGAAATACACAAGGTACAACTTGTTTGATTGAAGTCTCTACTTCTATCGTCTTAAATAACACGAAGCGATATGTCAGACGAACTGAAAACTGAGACGAAACAGTTACCATATTATGCTATCTAATATTATAATTCTTCAAAGTACAATCTTGATGAACGTATTTACAATCTTCCTATTGAATCACAAGCAGCTGCTATATGGACTGACACTGACGATAAACAACATGATAAATGTATCAATCTATTGATTATAATTTACTCAGTCAATTAATTACATGTAATTAATTTCGTATTATATTTTATAAATTTTTATTTATCTGGTAATTATTGATCATTTGCTATATTGCTCTTCACTATGAATTGTGAGTGTTTTCAGATAGTGGGTTAAAAGAATGAATTTAGATTCCATGTTTTTCACTTTATCTCTTCAATTGATTTCGGATTGCTATGATTTTTGGAGGAAATGTAAAGCATTGTCTTATGAATCTATTGGTTTAAAAATCAAGTTATTTGAATGTCTACAGAAGAAATTATGATCAAAGGAACCAAAATTGTTCAGTATAAGGAAAACCCTCAAAAGCAAGATTATGCTTATGCACGACGGTACATTTTCCCTTTCAACACAAAAATCACCGTCGTGCTTATGCACGATGGTACCTTTCCTCCTTAAACACAAAATTCACCGTCGTGCCATCTGCTCCTTCATCAACTTTCTTCCATAAATGTTTTTCTCCATACCAAACTCACATATTCTTTATTCCTAAATCATAAATTCTGCATATTTACTCCCATTACAATTTCTAAACAGATCAAATTCAAACCTATATAGTCATTGATCAAAACCGAAACTTCAAATAAGCTTTCTCCCACTATTGTGTTAATTCTCTCTCTCTCTATTGTAAAATTTCAAATTCTTAGATTTTCATCCAATGCATCTTTATTCACTTTTATCTACTCTTTCACTCTATTTTACTTCTACTACAATTCAAAAATCATCCATATCATATCAAAATTCAAGATTACTCCCTAACACCAAAAACAAAGCATATTTTATAATACACTAATTTCTAACACTCTCATTTTTCATTTAATTTTTTTCATCAACTGCGTAAACTTCCCATATTCCAAAACCAAGACTTAGTTATGTTCCACAACCTCACCAACTCCTGATTTCATATCCTTAAATTCATTTTCACAAATTTTGATGTGAATAGTACACAACCATATATTCACGTATGTACAATATATATATAAATAATATTTCCATAAAAATATAAATATATATCATGAAATTCAAAATTACGGATGTGTCAAAAAATAAAATAAAAATAATAGTTACATAATTATATAACTAGATATAATGAATATATTATATACATATATATGGTGACTCTTGTGACATATATATATATAAATATAATAGAAAAATAATATTTACATAAATATATAAATATATATAATAAATTTTAAAATCACTGGTGTTATAAAATAAAAATAAAAATAATATTTATATAAATATATAACAATATAACAAAATTCAAGTTTACTGACAGTGAAAAGTAAGACGTAAAATGGGCACAGACGTGACAGGCACGATAAAGAATAGAGACCGTTGATGAAATGAACGGATAGAATGGATTTCGTGGTTTAATACTTAAATACTTAATAATTAATAATATTTTAATTTGCCATAAGATATATATTTAAAATAAATATTTAAATAATGTATTATTAATTAAATACAAAATGTAATCTTCGTGTCCAATGATTAAAATGAATCATATAGAAATGAAAAGTTAGAATTAATTTAGTTTTATATATAATTAATAATATTTTTTATTTAACAAATCAATCCACTATGATAACTTAATCTTTTAGTTATAGATTGACCTATTTCATTTTTTTGTTTTTATTGTTTTATATTTACTCAAACTTTTGAAAAATATAGTGTTAAATCTTTGGATTAAAAACACTAAAAAACCATTTAATTCTGTAATTTAAAATGAAATTATTTTTTATTCTTTTCCTTATGTAATTATATGCGAGTCGATATTGTAGTGATTAGATGGTGCTCCACGTCAAATTTTAACATTTAATTGATATAACTTTTAATTTAATTAGTGTTTAACTTTAAACATTAAGGAAATTCTGAATTTAAAATATAATATATTATTAATTTTATTATTTGTATTTGTCGGAAGAAAATAACATATCGCCAACTAAAATAAAATTGTCACTCAAAAGCCAAAATTTATTTACTATTTAATTTAATTTATATTTTTTGAGATGAATATAAGTAATAATTTATAAATAAAATGTTATTTTTAGTTATTGTTTTGTTCTTTCAATATCTATTTTTAAAACAAAATTAAAAAACATTTTAGTGGTTTATGTTATTGTAGTTATATTTTGTTATTAATAATAATTAAATATTACTAAAATTTAAAGATTAATTAATTTATTAATTGTATTTTTTATGATAAACTATATTTTATTAAAATGAAGATTGATAGGAAAATTATATTTAAAATTTTAGTTGACTTGTCAGGTAATCAAACGTTAAAAAGAATGTCACATTTTCTTGAGCTCCTCAAGTTTTATGTGAGTAATATCAACTTTCTTAACATGATAAAGCTGAGATTATAAATAAATCAACAACTGAGATATGAAAAAATTTATGTCAGCTCAATTAGACCTATAACTAAATCTTTATACTGAAATTTTCCGCTCAATTACTACACTCAATAATTCTCAACTACATCTTTCCATTCAATTATTGTGAAGATTTGTGTTAGATAAATCAAACCTTATCATCTTTCCATTCAATTATTGTGAAGATTTGTGTTAGATAAATCAAACCTTATCACCTATTATGTGATATTGCATCTCAAAATTAGCGGCGTACGTATTTATTGTATGCGCCTATTTGTTTTTATAAAAGTCCACATTTTGTGTTGATAAGTTTTACTGTTCAGTCAAGACAACCAAAATTTATTACTGATCGCGATGTTCGCCCTTAACCTCCAATGCACGATAGCGACTTTCATGCGAAAGTCTTGCTTCTCAATTTTGGGTGCACCTTTTCTAGGGGAAGAATTTACAATATCCTCTTTTGTCTCAAAGAAAAATATCAGTTGTGTGCTTCAAAGAACCTTGTAAATTAGTCATGTGATACATGTCAAGTGCAGAAGCCCCATATACACATTGAAGATACAAATTTAAAAATAATCCAAAGATATATTATCCTAGAAAGTAAGAAGAATGATAAACCACAGTTTTAAGCAACAGTGTTTAACAGCTCACAATATATTGAGCAAAAAATCTCCTTTGAACTTTTTAATATTGTCAACAGATGCAGATGCAAAACAATTAATAAGAAAACAAATAAATGAATACACATAAACTATAGCTTTAAGCAACAATATTTGACAACTTACAATATATTGGGAAAAAAATTTCCTTTGGGAAGACTGAATTTCTTAATATTGTCTGCACATGCAAATACAAAACAATTCATCTGAAAACAAATAAATGAATACATATAAATTTCACATTGTTACAAAATCAAATGTAAACAGAAACAACAAATATTTTCTAACCGCCAGCAGAAAACATATACGTATGCCTTTGACTGACAACAAGGCCTGCAAAAGGAAATATACTAACTGCTTAATTCTTGAAAAATAAGATCAGTCACATGCAATTGTAGTGACAGAAGAGAACAAAGAATTAACTACCTCCTACTTGTTCAATGTGTATTGTTAATGTCAGCCTCAACCTTGCAGAAGCAACATCCTCTATCTGGTCAACCAAACTTAGGAAGAAAATAACACTTTTAACATATTGTTCCATTGATTATTTTGAGAATTGTGAAGCTGTTTGATGACATAATAGCCAAACCAGAAACAATAAGTGTAAATAATCACAATGAAACCTACAGGTTTTTTATCTCAACCATTTTCCATTAATAACAACTCAAAAGGATTTTATTAAAGAAGACTGCATTGAAGCTATTTTGACATCTACATCATCACCATATGTTGCACAATTAATTGAATATATTGCCAATGGAGAGAACCCCTTTTGAATACAATCATGACAAAAACATGTAAAGAGAAGAATCTCAAGAAAAGAGAAATAAGGAACAAGATTTGGTAAAGATGAAACAACGCATACCTTAGGAGGTTGTAGCGGTTGAGTCCTTAGCTTGGCTATCCTGGTGTTCAGCTGACCAAGATGGTACTTTGTATAAAAACTTTGGAATTAAATAAACTTGACAGAAGCAACATATTCAAGAACGCTATCAATCAAGAACTAAAGATAAAAGGAAACAAATCATCTACGATATATATAACGACACTAATCGCAGATATAATACCTATGGCTTTATTTTCGAATTGGGCCATCTCAAATTTCAATTTCTTTAATGTTCCCAATAATCCCCATATTTTCTCCGAGTAAAACCATCAAAAGAAAAAAAACAGAGAAAGATTTAGTCTTTAACAATAATCAACATGCATTTTTCATTGTCAACAAAAACATATGCAAGTCGACATTGTTAAGAGGACTTACAAACTCAGGAAAATTAGATTGAAGCAACATATTCAACAACGTTATCAATCAAGAACTAAAGATAAACGGAAACAAATAATCTACACACATATATAACGATGAACTATAAATAAAATACCTATGGCTTTATTTTTCTGGGTTCGGGCTATAACTTTGAGCTGCCTTTTATGGCCTTAGATTCCCATAAGTCATCAGAAAAAGGTGAGTCTAGTGAAACCCTCTGACGAAGGTCCGTGTCATCCCAACATTACTACTATCAGACTACAAACCAAACTTAGTTAAAACATCAGTCATCATGGCGATATGATACCATGATAACCATAAACACTTAACATGAAAAATAAACAACTCTTTGGATTGCCACTGGACATGCCCGAGTAGGTCGGCCAGTAAGCAATAACTTGAAGTTGGAACACGACAGATCATGCTAATAGATAGTATAATTACTAGTTTAGTTAGGACTTCCAGATTTTAACTCGTTGTCAACATGCAGTTTGTTTCTAGCTGAGAGAACAGTTCACCAGATTGCAAAGGGTAGTTTAAGAACTTACCTGATGGATCTCCTTTCTTGCACAACTCTAAGCTGCAAGAGAAATTGCACAAAAGTAGCATAGAGAAGCCAAAGACAAGAAAAAATGGCTAACGTAACAATAATAGCCAACTTACTGCAGATAAGAACATCTTTGACGCCTAATCTCATTTACTATACCATTTAACTTCTTGGACAAGGGGTTGTCATATTGCTGTAGGACACACTGGACACAGAAAAAGAAATATTATTACAAATGAATTATTCAAATAAATAGGCAAAAAAGTCCCAACAAAGAAAACAAAATGGCTATTTTGGGAGTGCAACTACTAAAAGTATATTAAAAAAGAACATGGGCATTCAGCCATCTACATGGACACAATATTCCATCTAAATTGTAGATGTTGCCCCCTTTGAGTATACTATCAAATCCATGAAGATCCAGACATTTAAAGTGAAAGTTTTATTGGTTACTGCAGGTCAGTATTGTACAAGATGACCCATTTAATGAAATATTCAATAGTACATCCTCATCACACCATTCTCAAGTACATAGCAAGGCTACAAGTAGTTATGATTACCTGAGTTGAAACTTGATCCAATGATGAAATTGCAAATAGTTATCTCAATATAATTGTATCGACTGCACCCCCAATATATATTAAACAATCATGACCATTCTCCAGAAGATATATTCCATCATCACTAACATGTTCTTTGGAAAGTGGGAGGAACAGAATAATAGGTCCATTTCCTCCCTATCGTAAATAGAAGCAAGAATGAGTTCAAGAATAAATATGCGGTGTGTTTAAATAAAGGAGCAAGAGACACCCATACCAGAGGTCAAGATCATGGATTCCAATCATCCTAGGGTAAACCAGAGGTATTGCTAAAGGAGTAAAAACAGAGGAAACATAATTGATCCAAAAAGATCGGTCATCTATTCTCCCATCAGTTCGCAATCCAGTACTTTTTATTAATTCTGAAGAAAGAAAGAAGGAGAAAAATAGAAAGGAACAAGAACATCAATTTGTGAACAATATATTCGAATAAGAATTCCAATAACTTTTGACAATTCAAGATGAAGACAGGTAAAGGGTAAGTAAAACAGCTAAAGGAAAAGTGTAACAATGAAAACCAGCATTCAGCCCTAACATGACAACTTGATTTACATATTTTTTTTCTCAAACTTCATCTAAAATGATTATTGTTGGGAGAAAAAGAAAATTTTAGTTTGATTAACTGTTTCAAAACAAAAAAAAGCATCCAAGCTATCTGAAACCCTTTTTTAGTAGGCTTGACAAGACAGGTCGGGTCAGGCCCAAAATGTGTCTTTGGGCCCAGCCCAAAGCCCGATCTGGCCAGAGGCTCTAAGCCCAGGGCAAATATTAGAACTCAAAACACCATTTAACCTAAAAATTTCGGGCTTCAGGTCAGGTCAGGCCAAGCCGGGCAGGTTATGTCAACCCTACTTTTTAGTAGCTTGATGAATAGGACTACACATGTACAAGTTTCAACATACAGGTGTTACAGGGCTTGGTAGATTTAGCTAATGTACAAGTATTAACAAAATGAAACATATCAAAACCACTAAATAGTATTGGATAAATAGTACCTTTTATATTTATATTCTCAACATATAACATTTCTATAGAATAAAAATTATGCAATCTTTAATTTCAGGATAAAATAATTACAAGTAAGAATAACCCGCCTAGCTATCTAGTACCATAAATTACAAATGTAGACCTCAGATATTTTAAACTAAACCAAGTCAAACGATGGTCACGATCAAAACTTCTAATTTGCATCACAAGAAGATAGATAAGTATATGGTTTAATCGGATAGCGATCGAATGGACTTATAAACTTGAAGACATCTAACTAAGTTCCTCTTCTTGAAATCAAATATTTAATAGCAAAATGAAAAGACCACATGGACCTCGACCAAAATACATTAAAAGCATAGAAAATTAAAGGCACTGAAATGAACATTCGAACCATCCTGGAACTTATCATCATGTTTCAATGTCACCATTAAGGTTTTGTCACGGTTTATCTCGAGGGACAAGCATTGTAAGTGAGTACAACTGGTAAGACAAAATCAGATCCTTACCATCCGCACAACCACATCATTTAGAAAAGAATAAAAGAGAGGATAGATCTAACAAATTGCAGAAAAATCATGTGTCCAAGGTCAATTAACATTCAACCGCCTATGCAAAAGAACAAATTTTATTTTCTACTCGCAGATCTCCTTAAATGAAGAAGCTAGCAACGTCTTACAAGATTCCAATTGTGGCGTCTTTTGGAATTGTCCTGAGATTCATGTGAAAGATTAATATAGAGAAAACTTGTAGTTATCAAATGGTTGGAGGATTGTGCAAGTTTCCAAATTCAGTTCTAATGATCAAGAAACTAAAATGTTCTTATCAAAGTCAAATACCATTTACAGTCGGGCGTGCAATTAGTATACATTGAAACGACAACTAATTTGTGGGAAAAACTACAAACCCCTGGCAGGTCGACATCTGTTGGAATACGCTTTCCAAAATTTCCATGGTATTCTTGAACTTGAATGCCTTTGATCTGGCTGCATCTGACACGCATCACTGCCTCAAATCCCTGAGGCCTCATGACGTTCCATCTAAGATCACTGTAGAGCTTTGCAAGATCAGACAATGCTGAAAATGGATGATAGTAATAAACCTGAAAGTGAACATCAAGAAATTAAAACAAAGCCCTGATTACCAGCTAATAATCTTACCAGTGTAATGTCATGCAAATTGGATACTGTAATGACACAACAAAATTATTCCGATTTACATAAAATGCAGTGATACACAAAGAGAAACATATATTCATCATTATTCACAAACCATCCAACACTAAAATTTCGTAGAACCCAATTAGTCCAAAACAAGTGGCAATGCTATTTGCTACCTTGCATCATGAGAATAAGTTTGCTAACAACTAAAAGAATAATCTGGCTAGAAATGGAGAAAAACATAATGGGCCCAGTTCTTTCAGAATTTTATGACCAGAAATGAGTTTCCCTCTATACAATAATGTGATGAGATAGATGCATGCTCAGAAAAATAAGGAACTGGGGGTGCACCAAGTTAAGAAGGATCTGAATTTCTCAATACAATAACCATAGCAGGAAAAAACAAATTTTCAAAAATACTTGAAACATAAGAAAAATATGATAGGGAAAGCCAGGAGATAAATGAGGAGGACAAGAAGAAGAATAAATCAAAAGAATGTGAGAGAAGTACTAGAGAGACATGCAACAAAGGCACAACAAAATAGAAGAAGAACATTCGATAAGAGAATGAATTAAATGATAAAAGACTTTCAATGCAGAACTGAAAATTCATTAATGAATACTTAACACCATTTTCCAGCAGGACTATAATATTTCATTATATCTGTCCTCTAGTAGTTTTTGGAATAACAGAAATGGAAACAATGTCCACATAAGTCTGGGTAGTGATGAATACATCAACACAGACCTGAATCAATCTCCAAAAAGGGAAAGTGGCAAAGTTGAATTATGTTCTAAATCTAAAATGCCACATGTCAACCAATTATTCATCAATCACACTGAGACTAGAGCTAAAGTGACCTGATACTCAGCAAATTCAATTGCTATTTCCTTTAAGGTTTTGTCCGCAGGTTACAGCAACTTGTGTGCCTCCTACAATCCAGTAGCATGTCATAAGCATTTATATTGTTTTAGATGTTTCTTTCCAAAGTCTGAACAATTAGGTTAGCAAACAAATGGCAGTAAAGAACCCAGGAGATAACAGTCATATAATTAGTAAAGTAACTTCCATAGCATCAAGTTGGCATAACAAACACATATACAAACATCAAAGTGATGCAATATTTTAAAATGCAAGTAACTTTTGACTATGCTGGACACGAGAAAAAGGAAAGGAAGGTCAAACCACAAGCTAAATATACTTGCCCCTCGGTTTCAACTCTCAAATAATTATAATTGTACATATGAGAATTAAAAAAACGAAGACAGATGCTCATTTTTGACAATATTGGGCATCCTCCAGAATCAGGTAGTTGCTCACACTGCACTTCACTTGCATTAATAAAGTAATATAAGAATGCTTGTGATGTAAAAGAAAGATGACACTTTAAAGGTAAACATGGAATGTGTGCAAAATTTTAGATATAAACTCTTAGCAAAGCCTATTTAGCAATTTCACCAACCCAAGATACTTTATTATTTCATATTAAACATGAAAGGTGACGAAGCTGAGAGTGTTAGCAGAAAGAAGCTTAAAACAAATGCAGAAAGAGCTTGATATTAATCACGCTCTAACTAATCGGTATTACTTCAATGTGATTTTGGAGGCATATATACCCCTATATTTTGATATTCTAAACCTAGACTCAACCTTTGAATTCCACAGACTTTCTCGAGTCAAGAATCCTTGGTCTTTTCCAATGCCTTTCGATCTTTGATTTATTTCCCCATCTAAATTTTATGTCTCGCAATGAAAAAAAAGAAAATGGAAAAGGAAAAGAAGGTGCTATGATCTAGCAAAAAAAGTTATGTTTTTTATGTAATAACATGAACAATAATGGCTTAAACAGCATGGGAAAAGAAAACCTCAACGTAGCAGACACCATCAGGGTTTGTAATCGCAAGAAATAGTAAATCTGCAGGAAAGAATCCATCCTGCTTAACCTGAAACACAAAGAAATTCAGCTTCATGTCTGATAAATAATTACGAGAGAATAGTTGTATGAAAGTTTGCAAATATTTTATTTAACAACTTAGACAATAATGTTATTAACAAAATTCAATCAACAACAGGAGAAATATTAATAGGAATTCATTATACTCACCCTGACAATTTCTCCAACCTGCACTTTCTTCCAGGAAAGAGTCTCCCACCTTTGATTTTGCAGAACTTCTATGGGACTATTATTTATCACCATATCCTTCTGAAACCACTTCTGTTGTGCATAAAAGAGGAATAAAAGAGAAAATAAGCAATTTCCCTACTGAATTATAATTTTCTTTCAAACCCTCATCCTCCAAAAAGGGGGAAAAAAAAGAAAAAAGAAACATAACGTTGAAACAGATGAATAAATTCACTATTAACTTTTTCCCCATAAAGAGAAGACCAAGAATGCAACAATTATAATGAACTGCAGTACTTACCCGACCTTCAAATGCCTCCTTAATAAGAGACACTAAGAGCACCAAGCTCAGAGGGACGACATTGGTAATTGGATTGATCTGACCGCATGATCGTAAAATAACTTAAATACAACACACAAATGTATGTCAACTTTACATATCTACTGCAAACATAAAAATTATACTGCAGAGCGACTTTAGAACAAATGGTCATATAAAAATCATAAAAATCATGATCACAACAATATTGACTTCTTATTTCCACTTTCTAAATGCTTTAGAACATTGGTGCATGAAAAGAACAAAGCACAATTTGGCCTGTAAGTTTTATGATGTTCTAAAAGTATGATAATTAAACTCAAAAGATCACACACCATCCTTGACCATAAGACCTTTCCTAGAAAATGTTGGGAAATCTATCAGCATCAACAACTTGGCAACTACACAATGTAAAACATGTCTGTATATCAAGCATGATATCAAGTGAAAATTTTTGTTAGTAGAAATGATGAGTGTGACCAGCATACCTAACTGGGGTCATTGATAAGATTGAGATCAATAAAAAGTAACAATTGGCCACGTGCCTGAACCGTGAATGTAAACAGAATATACTATAAGGAAAAGACTCAGATATTCAAATAACAGGAAGGTGAGGAAACTACTTTTCCATACAGAACTTGAGCTCAATCACTTAACTATAATGTCTTTTCAAGCATCGCTAATGTAAGTAAAAAATTTGGAAAATTCAAAATCAATTTATTCTTGATGTCAGTTCATCAATAATTACAATGTTTAAAAACATTATTAAACCAAGAGCACAATCAACATTACATAAGGGTTAAAAAAAATCCAATATAGCAAACTTTCCTTCTCCAAATATTAGCTTACCTGCTCAAACAACCCTTTTGGTAAGAAGGCAAAGAAGTTGTACTTTGTAGTTGATATAGAATTGCCCTGAAACAATTAATCTCCAGCTATTAAAAGAAATCAATGCAATAAGGTAGAAACTATAAAAACAAATTGAGAATCCGAAACGTAACCACATTTTTTCACATCGGATTAAATGGACGAATGGGATGGATTGCATGGTCGTCCATCCCGTTCGCCCTTAGTATATATACTTAATAAGAGTAGATATTGTCATGCTAATTATGTCAAACAGAAGTTGTTCCAGCCAATTTAGACAAAGAATTGATGGCTGCAAATCAAACTTAGACAAGTTGAATTGATTGAAAAATCTATAAACCAACCTCAATATAAGATGCAAGAGACTTCGAGTGCTTCTCATTTTCCTAGCAATGAATATGTCCCGAAAAAGACCACCACTCAAAAAGAAAACCACCTAGTGCATCAATAGTTATACCAAAAAAGAATCAAGTGATTATTATAATAATGTTAAGGAAATGGAAGAACAAAAGGTAAGGAATTTCTTTTGGCTATTTCTTCTGTTCTATATTTTTATAACTTGAGCATCTATTAAGTTTGACAGTTATCTTACCCACAGGATCTGTGGAGACATTCCCTTCAGCTTGAAATGCCTTCGCAGAGGTATGCAGTTTCCGCTTAATGAGGTAATCATATCTGTAAACATCCAACCTTGAATGAAGCATGCAATCCATCAGAAGTCCAAAAATGTTAAACATCTCAATAAAGCAGATAGAAGTGGGACAATTCCAAGAAGCTAAAATGTCAGCACTCAATCCTTCTTTAGACAAATAATGTCAACACAAATGTGGAACTTACGAAGTAAAATCTCACGTCAACCTGCAACAGACAAAGAGAGGAACAAACTTTCCTTCTGGAGGTTTCAGAATCAAAGCAGTGGACCTTAAAAATTAATTTCAAGCAAGCAAAAGAATTAAAGTTTAATATACCTCTCCAATTTACTACAAAAAGTATTATTACCATATTTATTTTCTACTTCCTCGTCAAAGTGCAGGATAAACCCCATGGGCTTGCAGGTTTTTTCTACCAATTGGGGCAATTCCAAGGCCACCTACATAACAATCAAAACAACAAAAAAATGGGTTACAGTTAGTGTGTCCAAAATGGAAGACGAACAACCCACAACGTAGTTGATATTTTCTTGATTTACAACCAATTGACAAGATAAATAAGCAAAACAAGTTATTCCATGATGGCAAGTAAATTATTTCATTTCATTAAAGTGAAGAAATGATTTCACCTTAACAGATGAAACAAATATGCATACTTGGACGGACACACACACACGGAATCGTATAAAAGGTAAAATGCCAGCCAATAGTCATTACAAAATACCAACACCAAAATATCAAAACCCTAGACACAGAACCGATTCCAAACCACCCAAAACGTCTAAAATAGAGAAAGTTAGGAAAACACCCACAAACGCTATGACTTGCAATATTGTAACGAAGTGTCATAAATGAGTAAAACTTACATTTTATCAGCTTCCCAGTTAGTATGAGACATGATTATTGTAATACTTACCTGAGAGAAAACCCTCTAAAGAAAAAAGAAGAGTGTCTGAGTTGATGGGTGCGTTTAAAGACGGCGATGTGGTTGGCATATGCTGCTAAGGTGAAGTCGTGATAAGAGGCGAGGGCACGAATCTTGTGGGGAAGCTGAGTGCGGTGGATGTGAAGGAGTGTATCGTGGATGGTGAAGGAGTGAGGGAAGAGTTGGTAGAGGTGACGATATGGGTTTGAGAGAGTGAGAAAGAAAGATCCATCACACACGATAGCAGGGACGACAATGAAGGAGTGAGGGAAGAGTTGGTAGAGGTGACGATATGGGTTTGAGAGAGTGAGAAAGAAAGATCCATCACACACGATAGCAGGGATGACAATGAAGGAGTGAGGGAAGAGTTGGTAGAGGTGACGATATGGGTTTGAGAGAGTGAGAAAGAAAGATCCATCACACACGATAGCAGGGACGACAATGATGCGGAGATCGTTGCTGTGTTTCTAGGTATCTCTAGAACTTTCAGAGTGGGAGGGAGAAAAAGGAACTTATAAGGATGTTAAAGTGACCGTTCGATTAAATGGACGAACGGGATGAATTGCGTGGTCGTCATCCCGTTCGCCCTTAATATATATACTTAATAAACATTTCCGCGTTCATCCTGTATAAGAATCAACAAAGTATTAGGCCTGGCACAATTACAGGCCACACCTACGTTGACAAAACCCGTCCTAGGCCTTGTGCTGGGCCTGGACCCGAGATAGCGTAACCTATTATCATCCTTATCAACCATTTAACACGTCACACTTACGAAAAGTATAACTATTAACTGATTTTCAATCTGGTTTTGATATAATATTATCCCATTAATAATTAATATTTTCGTAATCTTTTAAATTAATAAAATAGTCCACTTAAATTCTTAAAATTACAAAATAGTTTTTAGTATATTATATAATTTATGATTGTATCAACTTTGTGCGAAAAATTATAATAATAGAAATTTAAAATAACAACAATCTTATTTTTCTTAATATTATTTTCACATATTTTATATATAAATAATAACTACAATTAATATGAAAATGATCATTTTATCATCATACAAATGTAAAGTTAAGGACATTACAAAGTATTTAAAATGTTACAATTTCATCATATAATAAATAATAATTACATGAAAACATCAAATAAAAAATAAATATTCATGACTCTCTATTCGATTCCCAATAAGAGTTTGTGTTGAGGAAATAACTAAGTAGAAGTGAAACCTGAAATAAACACATTTAAAATTATATTTAAATTGCATATATAGAATTTAAGATATACATCAAATATAAGTGAAATTAAAGGAAGAGAAGAAATGAAAACTCGGAACTTCATTTAATAGAATATCCGTTCAAATCAGATTGACCTCAATTCTTATTGAGTATAAAATCTCCCTAATTACGAAGAGTCTCATCATCACCATCATTCAAATTTATTGCACCAAATGACATGTCAATAATTTCTCATCTAAAATTATATTCTAAGTCACGCTCATTTATCAAATTCGGTTACTCAAAAACCAATCCAATAAAAGATAGATATGGTCAAGAAAATTTGGATCTATAGAACCACTTGTTCTATTAGGAGTCATAATAAAAAAATAAAATTAAATTATTAAAAATTATAATAAATTATATCCAACTTAATAATGATGATGACATACCCTTCCTGAAACTTTAAAATTTATCGAATAAAGATCAAGTCGTTCAATCTTTTGTGCTTTAATTTATTCATTTCCTTAGAATAAATGAATTCAAATGTGCTCCAATTTCTTTCATACTATGTTGCACTCATATATTAACTAAGAATTCGAATTGCAATCCTTTGCAATTTAGGAACACTACTTTTCGAATTGATCCAACCAAGTAACTGTTAGACAGCAAAAGTAGTATTATAAATAAAATAAAATGATGATTAATTTTCAATAAGTAAGAAAAGTGAAAAATAAATACCTAGATTAAGTTTATCTCTTTGACGAATAGCAATTGACATACAAAAATCACCAAAACCATCCTTAAAAATCTCCATTTATGATGTGAACCCCGTAAATCAAGATCTAGGAACCCGCGAGCAAGTTATTGAGGGGAACTTTCAAAAATCCTAAATCAGTTCAGTTTTCAAGAAAAACCTTGAATAATATTAAAGAAACACCAACCAAAATTATAAAGAAGGATATTGATGCCACACTCTAGGAAAAAAAGAGATTGAAAGTGATAAGTCAGATGAACCCCATAAGGAATAACCTTGTCAAGTTCTAAGCTCAATGAAGAACCAACAAAGTTAATAACCTCACCAAAAATGTAAAATAAATTCCAATCTCACTTGTTGTACAAAGATAACGATTATATAGGCTAAAGAAAACCCTAATCAATCTTCTAGCAATAATTTATTCCTAAAAATAACGATTATATAGACTAAAGAAAACCCTAATCAATCTTCTAGCAATAATTTATTCCTAAAAGTAAGGAAATCCCTATGATAGAGGAAAGCCTTTTCAAATCTGATTCCAATAGCCAAATATAGAAAGTGGACTTTTAGGTAGCTCAAGTCAACTAGAAATCTCCTTAAAAGAATCAAAAGTAACCTAGTCTTCTAATTAGGCCAAATAAACAACTAATTAGGCCTATTTAATGCGTGAATTAAAGTGATAGGGTTGATTGATCTCTCCAAGCTCAAATCAACTTTTATTGTTGCTTGCTTAGCCCAAACATCTTAAATCAGTCCATTAAGAGCTTCCTTCATCCTTTTAGCTTTAGCCCGAGTTACTGGACCTCCACCAATGTGTAATGGATCATCAAAATATGTTAAACCAAATTGCACCATCCTTTGCATGTCTTTAGCTGGGTTTCCATCATTCCCTCTCTCCTTAAAGGTTTCGTCCTTGAATCTTCATCACCTACATCAAATGGAGAAAGATCATAAACATTAAATGTAGCACTATCGTTATAATCACCTAGTAGATCTAGCTTGGAAAAGGATCCATTGACATAGCTACCCATGGTGCACTTGGTATTAGCAAAGGATCATCTAATACATTAGGCAAAGATCTATATTTGGCCTATTTGTAAGTTATACATTTCTCACAAATTCTTTCTACATTGTATTTCATATGTGACCAAAAGAAATGCTCAACAACTATATCTAAAGTTTTTTGAACACCAAAATGTCCAATTAGCCCACCTTCGTGAGACTCATAAACCAGTAACTCCCTTCAAGAACAAGTAGGCATAATAATCTATTTTACGAAATAAAAAGCCTTCATGTCTATAAAGAAGATGACCATCAAGAATTAATCTAGACATATAATTTAACTTTTCAACTGTCAGAAGCAGTAACCTACATCTTAGCAAAGTACCAAGCCTAAGTGACACTCGTCACTTTCCTCATATCTAAGCTCTAATTTAGTTTCTTTTGAAACTAATTCCCTTAACTCTCATCTTTATAATTCAACTATCTCAAAAACTCAAATTGATGTCTTTTTCCTATTCTCCAAAATTTTCCAAAAGTTTATGCCTAAATTCACAATTACAATATCCTTGCTAACCAATAGACTTTTCCATATAAATAAATTCAAAATTTTCAAAACACTTAAAAATCATAACTCAATCAATTATACCTAAAATTATTCATGAATGCATGTACAATTATTTTCATGTGTCGTGACTTTACTATTCATACGTAGGTGTGTAACATACTATGCACGAACATGGGGATGCATTTCTAATTCTCATAATCACTCACATTTACCATTCTAACCTTCCCACAGATAATGGGAGGTTTCAACTCTCCCTTCCTTAAAAAAATTTTATTTTCGAAAATCTTACCTGTTTGCTCAAACAGATGGGGATATTGTCTCCTCATATGCTCCTCTGTCTCCCATGTTGCTTTTTCAGTTGAGTGGTTCCTCCAAATGACTTTTACCAATGGAATGACTCTATTTCTCAACTGTTCGACCTGCGATCCCACAATCTTGATCAGCTTCTCAATATTACTTAAGTTACTAGCAACCTCAATCTCCTGAGCTGGTATCACATGTGTCGAATCCGATCGGTATCTTCGGAACATACTCATATGAAACACATTATGTAATTGAGACATATCATTCGGTAAAGCCAACTTATAGGCTAAAGGTCCAATCCTTTCAATGATCTCGTAAGGACCAATATACCTAAGGCTTAACTTGCCCTTTCTACCGAATCTCAAAACTCCTTTCCAAAGTGACACTCTTAAAAACATTTTGTACTCCACACTGTATTCCATTTCACGTCGATGTTGATCCATATAACTCTTCTATCTATCCTGAGCTGCTTTAATTCAGCTTCGGATTGACTTCACCTTGTCCACTGTGTCCTGTATTTACCCTGGGCCTTCCACCATTCTCAAACCCTCTTTATCCCAATACAATGGCGATCGACATTTTCTACCATACAGTGCCTGATACGTTGCAATTTCGATGCTACTGTGATAATGATTATTATAGGCAAACTCTATCAATGCCATATATTGATCCCAAGCTCCTCTAAACTCCAATACACAAGCCCTGAGCATATCCTCAACAGTCTTGATTGTCCTCTCACTCTGTCCATCTGTCTAAGGATGAAATGCTGTTTTGAAGTTCAACTTAGTCCCCATAGCATACTGCAAGCTCCTCCAAAACTTTGAAGTAAATCTGGGATCCCTGTCTGATAATATGGACACTAGAACCCCATACAGTCTTACCACCTCATTTACATACTTCTGAGCTAACTGATTAAGTGAGTATTCTCTCTCACTGGTAAGAAGTGGGCCGATTTGGTCAACTAGTCTACTATGACCTAAATCGCATCATGCTGTCTCACAGTCTTAGGCAATCCCATGATGAAATCCATAGTGATCCATTCCCATTTTCACTCCAGAATAGGCAACGAATGTAACTTCCCTACTGGATCCTGGTGCTTAGCCTCAACTTGCTGGCAAGTCATACACTTAGACACATACTCTACCACTTGCTTCTTCATTCCAGGCCACCAAAAATGTTGCTTCAATGTGTTGTACATCTTGGTAGTACTAGGATGCATAGTATAGGAAGCTATATGAGCTTCCTCAAGAATCTCCTTCCTCAAATCATCCACATTAGGCACACACAGCCTCTGTCTCAACCATAATGTCTCATCCCTCAATTCAAACTCAGAATCTGGATTCACTTTCACTTTCTCCATAAGCTTCACTATATTAGGATCTTTGCCCTAGACTTTCCTGATTCTGTCACGTAGCATTGGTCTTAGCTTTAAATTAGCAATCAGTACCTCATCTTGCTCCAGATTCAACTCCACATTCAGATCTCTCAAATGTATCAAATTAGGTAGCCTCGATAACTGAATCTGAGTAGTACTAATATTAGACTTCCTGCTCAAAGCATATGCCACCACATTAGCATTCCCCGGGTGGTACTCAATAGTGTAATCATAGTCTTTCAGTAGCTCAATCCATCTCCTCTGCCTTAAGTTTAACTCCTTTTGACTCCGTAAATACCCCAGACTCTTATGATCAGTGAATATCTGAAAAGTCTCTCCATACAGATAATGTGTCCAAATCTTTAAAGCAAAGACAATTGCAGCTAGCTATAAATAATATACCAGATAATTGATCTCGTGAGACCTTAATTGCCTTAATGCATAGGCAATCACCTTGCCATGCTGCATCAGTACACATCCCAATCTTTGATGTGACGCATCACTGTGCACTACATATCCTTCAGTCCCCGACAGAATGGTCAATACCGGTGCTATAGTCAACCGATGTTTCAACTCCTCAAAGCTCTTTTGGCACTCTTCATTCCATCTGAACACTACATTATTCCTCAGAAGTTTAGTCAGAGGGGCCGAGATCAGAGAAAATCCCTTGACAAATCTCTGGTAATATCCGACCAATCCTAGGAAGTTTCGGATCTCTGACATGTTTTTTGGAGTTTCCTAATTCATCACTGCCTCTATCTTCTTTGGATCTACCCGTATGCCATCTCCAGTTACTATATGTCCCATAAACACCACCTAATCTAGCCAAAATTCACACTTACTGAATTTGGCATACAGTTGCTTCTCCCTCATGATCTGCAAAATGACTCTTAAATGCTCAACATGCTCCTTCCTACTTTTCGAATACACCAAAATATCATCAATAAACACAATTACAAATCGATCTAGGTAGGGCTGAAACATCTTATTCATCAAGGCCATAAAAAGCTATCGGGGCATTAGTTAACCCAAACGGCATCACTAAAAATTCAAAGTGCTCATACCTGCTCCTGAATGCACTTTTAGGTACATTAGCCTCAGCTATCTTCAACTGATAATACCCTGAACTCAAGTCTAGTTTAGTGAATACCTGAGCTCCCTACAACTGATCAAGTAAATCATCAATTCTAGGCAACAAGTACTTGTTCTTCACTGTCACTCGATTCAGTTGCCTATAATCGATTCATAACCTCAAAGTCCCATCTTTCTTCTTCACAAATAACACTGGAGCTCCCCCAAGGTGAAACACTAGGTCTAATAAAACCCTTTTTCAATAACTCCTGAAGCTGAGTCTTCAACTCCTTCAGTTTCATAGGTGCCATCCTATATGGAAGAATAGATATAGGAGCAGCTCCTGAAACTAGGTCAATCGTGAACTGTGTTTCCCAATCTAGTGGTAAACCAGGTAACTCTTCGGAAAACACGTCCTGGAACTCCCTAACTACTAGAATGTGTTGTACACTTTGCTTAACTCTAGTATCAATGATGTGGGTCAGAAAAGCGTCACATCTATCCTGCATCAACCTCAATGCACTCATGAATGATATTATCCTAGCTGGCACTGCCTGACTAACTCCTTCTCTGAATACTACCCTCGGATGATCAGGAGATTCTAATACTACCTCCTTAGTGTAGCAGTTCATGATAGCCCTATGGACAGTGAGCCAATCCACGCCTAGGATCACATCTATCTCCCTCAATTGTAATATAATAAGGTTTGCCTCCAATATTGCTTGATCAATCCTAATCAAGAATCCTTTACAAACCTCTCCTATAATCGTAGTATTGCCTATTGGTGTACTCACCTCCAATCCATACTGTAGTGACTCCCTATCACAATGCAATCTATATGCCAAATGTGGTGCGATAAAGGAGTGTGTAGATCCTCGATCTAGCAGTGCAAATGCTTCAAAGTTATAAACAAGAAGCGCACCTGCAACTACATCTGGTGAATCTTGAGCCTCCTGCCTAGTCATAGCATAGACCCTAGCCTAGGACTGCGGTCGGTTTCCCTGTCCCTCAGGCCTCATGGAAGAACTCCCAGCTCTCCCTCTGTCTCTCCCTCGGCCTCTCTATTCAGATCCACCACCTTTGCTCTGCTAAACTGTTGTGTTACTCCCAGATCGTCCACTGATAGCAGACTGAGTCCCTAAAGTAACTGGACAATCTCTAATCTGGTGGTCCATAGAGCCACATTTAAAACAAGCCCCAGACATTCTCCGACATTCACCACTATGCCTTCTCTCACAATACTCACAAATTGGAAGCTAATTCTAAGCTAAGCCTCTCTTACTGCCAATTTGCGTCATCCTGCCCCTTGGCCTAGATCCTGATTGCCTGGATCCACCTGAGGATCTAAATGGTCAATTCTGGTGTTTATTGAAACTCCTGCCAGAACTGCCCTGACTCTTACTAGGCCTCTTTCCCCTAAACCTTTGCCCAATCTCTACTTGTTTCTCCTTTATCAGTTGTTCAATTCTAATTGAAGCAGCTCTCAACTCAATGAAAGTACCCATATCTGACCTCGCCAACCTTGTTCTGATCTCCATATTAAACCCATTCTCAAACCTCCTGCACTTGTCTTCTTCCGTAGGGATCAGAGCAATAGCATAACCCATCAATTCATTAAATCGAACCTCATAGTCTGCCACTAACATCTTGCCTTGCTTCAATTCCAAGAACTCTTGCGTCTTCATGTCCAAGTAGATCTTGGGCATGTAGTTATCTCTAAAGATCCTCAGAAAGTCTTCTCACTTTAATTGACAAGGCCTGGTGGTACTACCTGAAACAGTCTTCCACCACTGATATGCGGGGCCTTGCAGTAATGACACTGCGTAGTCAAACCTCTCGTCTGGCTTACAGTCCATCTAATCAAAGACCCTCTATGTCCTCTCTAACCATCCCTCAGCCTCTACAGGGTCTGTGTTGCCATAGAAGTCCACAGTTCCCTGCTTTCGCAGCCTATCATACCTCCTTTCCTTTTTTTGGGGAACTCTAGGAGGTAACCCCTCCGATCGAGGTACCGAGGACTCTCTATTGGCTCCTACAGATCCTTGGTTAGCTGATTGATCAATTTGGTCACCTAGAGCAGATGACCTATAACAAACAATAATTTCAATCATTTTCTGCATTTCTCAAGATCTTTCATGGTTACCACTCCTATATGTCCCAACAGATGCCAACCATGCTCTGATACCACCTAAATGTAACGCCCCTTACCTAGGGATACGCACCAGGATGCCCGGAGGTCATCCTAATACATACCCTAGAATAAGGGCACGCTATGTTCGATCACTGCACTCACTTCACATGGCATGGTATTATAATCATTTGTAAAGCATCATAAGAAGTCTACAATATTTAAAAACCAGCCCTCTTTTTTTTCCTCATGTCATTTCATAAACACCGAATGTCCACATTGTGTCTTTCAATAGGTCCTATATGTACATTCACAAAATCTAATACAGGAGTGTTAGAGTAGTGCCCTAAAGGCAATCCCCTTTAGCGCATTTTGTTCATAGTCATGTACAGACTTTATGAATAAATAAAGCAAGGCATATTTCATTTATTTGATGTTCATTTTATTATGAATTGATAGTGATCTTTGATCAAATTAATGAAGTCCCTGATACATGACATAGCATGAAGGAAATTATGATGCGATCATACTATTGAGATTCCTATCATGTGCAATTATGTCAAGATTCTAAATTATCCTAGTCATAGGATTAATGAGACCGACATCGTTAATCCGGATAGACTAGCACATGTCAAACTCCTTGATTGGATCAGCGGTGGATCTCAGAAAACTGTAAATATTGAGATATTTAGATTTGATATGTGGATGCTTACTAGTGGTAGTAAGTACATTGGATGACCTGCTATGAGATCATCACATGGATGTCCTATACAAATGTCAGTGATAATCTCATCATAGCAATGGTGCAAGTATCCTTAGACTTGAGGTACTCAAGGATATCTTGGTCTCGATTCGTACTTTGGCTCCATTCCTTGTTGCCTTTTCGAGGTCGCTCATAAGGTGGTGATTGGGTACACTTGAGGTATTCAAGGTAATTGAGTAGCCAATAGAGGATTCACCATACATTATAGCGAAGAGATACCCATGGCCTCTTATCAGGATCATTACTTTGAAGTCTCTGGCGCCGGAGCATACATATGTCATGAAGATGGTCTTCATGGACATATAAAGTAATGAGTCCTAGGACGAGAACTGATTACACTTGGACTAGATTTGATCTGATCACCTAGTAAGAGTTGACACATTGCCCATACTCAAACCAAGTGGGGTATAGCATGGTGAAAGGACGAATTGCACGGTAATTGTCTATGGAAGGGTTCGTGATATGGTTTCATTAGTCAAACCAATTACTTTCCGGTCAATTGGGGGTCATGATGTGTTGCTAGATACCGCTCATGACTTGCTCAGATTAAGTGTTAATCTAAGTGGCCAACATAACCGGGAACCTAATGGGTCACACGATAAGAGTGACTCGGAGGATCTGTAAAATAGTTTGGACAGAGATCGATATCCGGAGAGCAATAGGATTAAATGGATCCCGATGAGATTGGGATATGTCCGATGAGATCGCGACATCGACATTCTTTGAAACCGTTTCGGTGATTTTTAGGCGGTGGGGCCGGCAGCGGTAAGACCGACCCGGCTTGTTGGACCACTTCAGCAATTATATATATTAATTAATTAAGTAAATAATTAATTAATTATATATATATATATGCATTTCGTTGGAGCCATTAAAATGGAGAGGATTAGTTAAGTTTGAAAAGTCAAACTTAATGATGATTTAGCATTTTAAGGCATTTTATGCCTACCTACGTGGATGAGCATCCACCAAGCCCTTTCTTATGTCTTTAAAGTGTTAAATAAACATTAGAAGGCATATGAAGCAAGCTTGTACGTAGGTTGAAGGAGAAGGTCGGAAGCTTAAGAGTTAAGCTTTGAAAATTGGTTTTTCATCTTCTTCCTCTCTTCCATTCAACTTGGCTTCTTCTTCTCCAAGGCTCCACCAAGATCATTTCACTTGCTCTCCAAGGCTAAGGTAAGAGCTAGCACTCTTTTCTTTAGTCTAGCTATTCCCGGGTCAAAAGAGTTTGTCCCGGTTAGGTTTTCCGACCTCTGCGTGGATACCGTTAGAGACGGTCTCCTTTGGTCGTTATGGTTTGATTATTTGTACATACACATGGATCCTGGCTTTCGGGAATGTCCCGGGACTCAAAATTCTAAATTCCGCACTGTGGGCATGTGATGCCTACCCCGGGATTTTCCTACAGTGGTATCAGAGCCACTTGTGTAGTATAAACAGTCGAAATGATAACTAGGTCGGAGTTCCTTAGTGAATTGAGCTGCTGATGCATGTTATTTGTGTGAATTTCGAATCAGTATAGAGATGCATGTTTTCGAAATTTCTTGCTCAGGATTGTTCATAACATGTTATAGAATATGTTTGTGAAAGATGAGAATTTATCAATTTGATTTGATATGGTTTTGCTATTTAATTCCCTCAAGTTTCGGATGCTGTCTTGTTGATCGTTTCTGAAACAGGTATGCTTGTAAATTCGAGAATAAATTCTAGAAAAATTTTTTTTTGGATTGGTTTTCACCGACATGTCCCTAAGATGTTTGTGAATGTCTCTGTGGCTGGAAAAATGTTTTCAAGGTGATTTACCATTTATTTCCGAATTACTTGTGTGCTGATGGGAATGTTTGTGTTGGAGAACACAGATTCTGGTTCGGCTAGATTGCTGAGGTTCAATGAGTTTTTGTGGGAAATAAATCCTGGAAAAATTCATGGAGCATTTTGGGAACATTTTTTAACCTCTGTAATTTTCTCAGTATTTATTGAAAGTGTTTCAATGGTCATTTTGAGCAAAATGTTGAGCTTGGCAGTTTTGAGTAACTTGCTGGGGCTGTTTTGTTTGGAATGATTGATTGTGTTATTTTCTGTTCCAATGCCATGAATCATTTTTATAGTGATTAAAAATGTGTTATATTGATGTGGTATGCATTCCAAGTTGAGATTCTTGAATTTAGGTTTCCAATAATTTTGGATATCGAATAGGTCACTTTAGCGCCTCGTTAGCTTATTCCGTTATCTTGGTTATTTTGGCCGTCGCAATTTTTGTGACAAGTGCCGAGTAATCTTGATAACGTGTAGCCTACCTAGAGATACTTAGCATGATAATTTGGTGTCCTTGAATTATGTGGAAATCTAGTGATTAATGGTGGATTAATCGGTTTCAAGGTTTTCATATATAGTTAGACTATACGGCATGCATGAGTTGATGAAAATGTTTCATTAGCACATTAATATAAAGGTTTATATACTTGTTATATTGGTGTTGTGAATTGGAAATGCCTGGATTGAGAATTAGCCGATTAGATAGCAATTCCAATGCATTAATGAACAAGTCGACTTATATGTTCATAAGTCGACTTGTTTGATCTGCATCAGACTAATAAGTCGACTTGCACAATGGTACAAGTCCACTTGTTCATGCACGATTCTTGCAAGTCGACTTACACATGCATAAGTCGACTTATATAGAGACATAAGTCGACTTATACATATACAAGTCGACTTATATCATGTCTTGGTAGGATGATGGGTGATTTTCGGTATAAATTCAATGTGATTGATGCAATGCCCTAAATCAGTCCATATAGTCATGGTGACTATGATCCTTGGATGAGATTAATTAGATGAGACCTAAAATCCCTCACTTAAAATATGAAAACTAACGCCTTCCATTAATATGGTAAGAACCGAGTTCTTATAGGGTTGGGTTGTTGAGCTAACCTCAAGCTCACTATACCTAATATGTTCAAACTATGAAAATATGATTTTGGATTAATGGGTCGGTTTTCCTAGAAGCGTTGATTTGTTGAGCTAACCTCAAGGTCAACGTGGACAGAGGCGAAGTTGGGTAGTGTACATCAGATGTACGCGCATCAAGTGTTGATAACCCAATGTATGTGCATACATCATTTGTTGATAAGATGGGCGATAGTTGTGTCTAAGATGTAATTGGTATGTCCGATACCTCCGAGACATAAGATGGCTTGTTGAGCTAACCTCAAGGTCATTCTTAATGTCGGTCATCGATGATGCAATTGGTATGACCGATACCCACCGATTGACCTAAGGTGACTTGTTGAGCTAACCTCAAGGTCATTCTTAGTAATGGGATATCGACCCACTAGGTCAATGTGCCATTTTGTTTCATGGATTCATGATGAGGGTTATGGATTCTGTTGAAACTAGTGGGAGCCATATGTATGTCATTTAAGTCCTTATGAGCATACATTTAATCCTATTCTAACTTTCTTTCTCTCTTTACGCTTAGGTTGATCAAGATGTCGACTAGTGTGAATCTTCGCTCACTAATGGATGCAAACAAATTAACCGGACCAAATTTTCTTGATTGGCTGCGGAATCTGAGAATTGTTCTCAGATCTGAGGATCTAGGATACATCCTTGATTTTTCGCTTCCGGATCCACTTCCTGAAGGAGCTTCTGATGATGATCAGAAGGCATATCGTAAGCATCTAAAAGACAGTGACATAGCTACCTGCATTATGCTTGCATCGATGTCACCTGAGCTGCAGAAGCAGCACGAGTCTATGGATGCTCACACGATAGTGTTTCATTTTAGAGAGTTGTTTGATGAGCAAGCACGGTCCGAACGGTTCGAGACCTCAAGGTTGCTCTTTACAACGAAGATGACTCCTGGTTCATCTGCAGTTGCAATATGCATCAAGATGAATGGCTATATTGAGAGGTTGGCCGCCTTAGGTTTTGTGATGGATTCGAGTTAAGTATAGACTTAATTCTTGTTGGTTTGTCGATAGTTATTCACGGTTTGTGTTGAACTATTGAATGAACCAAATATCCACCACAATTCCCGAGCTGATCAATCGCCAAGACAATGCAGAACAAGCTGTCAAGCAAGATAGCAAGGCGTTGCTATTGGTGGATTCTTCTTCCTCTCGCTTCCAAGAAGAGGAAAAGAAGAAGAAAAAGGCTCGAAGTCGAAAGGAAGTGTAGCGAAGGCAAGAAGAAGACCAAAGAGATCGCACCAAAAGGTACCGCTTCCATTGCGGTAAGACCGGTCTTTGAGGCGAATCGCAAAGTTTATCCGAAGAATGAAGCGTAAGAAGGCATCACCGCCTCGACTTCTTCTGTATGTTTGTCATTGAGGTTAATACTGTTTCGATCATAACATATGGGTATTAGATACGGTTGTGGCTCACACATATGCAATGATATGCACGGGGCCTCGAGGACGATGGCGGCTCATAAAGGAGAAATGGACTGCGTGTTGGCAATGGAGCAAGAGTTGCTGCATTAGCCGTAGGGACTTATGTTTTGACACTCCCAGTGGGCTTGTACTTAACTTGGATGATTGTTATTTTGTACCGTGTTAACAAAGAACATACCGTCTGCATTTCTTGTTTAAATAGATTTGGTTTCCATTTGTCTTTTGGTAACAATGGTTGTTCTATTAGTTCAAATGGAATGCTTTATGGTACTAGTACATTATGCAATGGAATTTACATATTAGATATGTCACATCCGGTTATGAATGTCAATGACGTTAAAAGACATAAAAGAGATAATTTAAAATCAACTTACTTATGGCATTGTCGCCTTGGCCACATAAATGAGAGACGCATCGCTAAGCTCCACAAGAGTGGAAGTTTGGGGTCATTCGATTATGAATCTTATGACACATGTGAATCTTGTTTATTAGGCAAGATGACTAAGTTACCTTTTAAAGGAAAGGGTGAACGAGCGACTGGATTATTAGACCTAATACATTCAGATGTATGTGGTCCGATGTCCATCCATGCCAAAAGTGGTTGCCGTTACTTCATTACCTTTATCGATGATTATTCTCGATATGGGTACCTGTATCTGATGAGATACAAATCTGAAGCGTTTGAAAAGTTCAAACAATTCAGAAATGAAGTAGAAAAACAACTTGGTAAAAGTATCAAAACATTACGATCCGATCGTGGTGGTGAATACTTAGACCAAGAGTTTTTGATTATCTCGTAGATAATGGGATATTATCTCGATGGACCCTCTCTTACACACCACAAAGATAATGGTGTGGCAGAAAGGAGAAATCGAACCTTGTTGGACATGGTACGATCTATGATGGGCTTTGCGATTACCAAAATCCTTTTGGGGATATGCACTTGAGGCATTTGTTTACTTGTTAAGCAGAGTTCCATCAAAGACAGCTTGATGTTACTCCATATGAGATGTGGACTAACAAGAAACCTTATCTTTCTTATTTGAAAGTATGGGGTTGTCCGCTTATGTGAAGCGGACACGGTCAGATAAGCTTGGAGCAAAATCGACAAGTGTTTGTTCGTAGGATATCCTAAAGAAACAAGAGGATATCAATTCTACTTTCTTTGAGGAACAAAAGGTGTTTGTTTCAATGCATGTTGTCTTTTAGAAAAGAGTTTCTTTTAAAAGAGGACGATGGGAGCAAAGTTGAACTTGAAGAAGTTCAAGATGCTCGGACGACGGATCAATCGTCGAACTCAAATCGTAACTCATTCAGATGAGGTAACAGTTCAACCTTCTACTACACACGAAATTGTGAGGTCAAGTAGGATACGCCTGCTTCACGAGAGATATGGATTTCGTGAGTGAACAGAATGACGATTGCTCATAGAGGATGATGAGCCTACCACCTATGAAGAGGTTTCGAAGAGTTGAGCGAAAAATGGCTTCGTGCCATGAAATCAAATGGATTCCATGTATGAAAACCAAGTATGGACTTTGGTTGATGCACTGAAGGGATAAAACCTATAGGGTGCAAATGGGTTTTCAAGAAGAAAACTGACATGGATGGTAATGTGATTACCTATAAAGCAAGGCTTGTGGCTAAAGGCTTTCGTCAAAGACAAGGAGTTGACTATGACGAGACCTTCAGTCCAGTAGCAATGCTTAAATCCATTAGGATACTCCTAGCCATTGCCGCTCATTATGATTATGAGATATGGCAAATGGATGTGAAGACAGCTTTCCTGAATGGAAATCTGGCTGAGGATGTGTACATGACACAACCTGAGGGCTTCATTTCCGTTGATGGCGAAAAGGTATGCAAGCTTCAGAAATCCATTTAAGGATTGAAGCAAGCATCCAGGAGTTGGAATATCCGTTTTGATGAGACAATCAAAGAGTTTGGTTTCTCACAAAATCCGGATGAACACTGTGTGTACAAGAAGGTGAATGGAACTGCGATCGTATTCCTTGTGTTATATGTAGATGACATATTGTTGCTAGGAAACGATGTCTCAATGCTGCAATCAGTAAAAATTTGGTTGTCCAAACAATTTGCCATGAAAGACCTTGGAGAAGCAACTTATATCCTTGGGATAAAGATCTATAGAGATAGATCGAAAATGTACATAGACAAGGTGCTAAAGAGGTTTAGCATGGAGCAATCCAAGAGAGGGTTTCTTCCCATTACTCATGGGATAACACTCTCGAAGTCCATGTGTCCCAAGACACAGGATGAGAGGATGCGTATGAATATGATCCCGTATGCGTCTGCAGTAGGATCTATTATGTACGCAATGCTTTGTACGAGACCCGATGTATCATATGCTCTAAGTGTTACGAGCAGATACCAATCGGATCCTGGTGAGGGTCACTGGGTGACTGTCAAGAATATCCTAAAGTACTTGCGAAGAACTAAGGATGTTTTCTTGATATATGGAGATGGAAGTCTCAGTGGCGGGCATCTGATGCGATTTTCAACTGATAAGGGCGACTCTGTGTCCCAATCAAAGTTATGTTTTCACACTAAATGGCGGAGCGATCGGTTGGAAGAGTTCCAAACAGAGACGCATGCGATTCAACGACCGAGGCAGAGTACATTGCCGCATCAGACGCAGCAAAGGAAGCAGTTTGGATCAAGAAGTTCATTTCTGAACATGGTGTGGTTCCTAGCTGTGATGGACCCATACAGTTGTATTGTGACAACACTGGGGCTATTGCGCAGGCAAAGGAGCCAAGGTCTCATCAACGGTCCAAACACGTACTCCGCCGATACCATTTGATTCGGGAGATCATTGCTCGAGGTGATGTCCTGATAGAGAGAATTCCCAAAGAGCAGAATATTGCTGATCCGCAGAAGAATTTTGATTCTCATGTACTCGCTTATGGTATTAGATACCAAGGCGATTGGCTTTAGGTCAAGTGGGAGATTGTTAGAGTAGTGCCCTAAAGGCAATCCCCTTTAGCGCATTTTGTTCATAGTCATGTACAGACTTTATGAATAAATAAAGCAAGGCATATTTCATTTATTTGATGTTCATTTTATTATGAATTGATAGTGATCTTTGATCAAATTAATGAAGTCCCTGATACATGACATAGCATGAAGGAAATTATGATGCGATCATACTATTGAGATTCCTATCATGTGCAATTATGTCAGTATCTAAATTATCCCTAGTCATAGGATTAATGAGACCGACATCGTTAATCCGGATAGACTAGACATGTCAAACTCCTTGATTGGATCAGCAAAGGATCTCGTAAAACTGTAAATATTGAGATATTTAGATTTGACATGTGGATGCTTACTAGTGGTAGTAAGTACATTGGATGACCTGCTATGAGATCATCACATGGATGTCCTATACAAATGTCAGTGATAATCTCATCATAGCAATGGTGCAAGTATCCTTAGACTTGAGGTACTCAAGGATATCTTGGTCTTGATTACGTACTTTGACTCCATTCCTTGTTGCCTTTCGGAGATCGCTCATAGGGTGGTGATTGGGTGCACTTGAGGTATTCAAGGTAATTGAGTAGCCAATAGAGGATTCACCACTTCGTTATAGCGGAAGAGATACCCATGGCCTCTTATCGGGATCATTACTTTGAAGTCTCTGGCGCGGAGCATACATATGTCATGAAGATGGTCTTCATGGACATATAAAGTAATGAGTCCTAGGGCGAGAACCGATTACACTTGGACTAGATTTGATCGATCGGTCTAGTAAGAGTTGACACATTGCCCATACTCAAACCAAGTGGGGTATAGCATGGTGAAAGGACGAATTGCACAGAATTGTCTATGGAAGGGTTCGTGATATGGTTTCATTAGTCAAACCAATTACTTTCCGGTCAATGGGGGTCATGATGTGTTGCTAGATACCGCTCATGACTTGCTCGATTAAGTGTTAATCTAAGTGGCCAACATAACCGGAACCTAATGGGTCACACGATAAGAGTGACTCGGGGATCAGAAATAGTTTGGACGGAGATCCGATATCCGGAGAGCAATAGGATTAAATGGATCCCGATGAGATTGGGATATGTCCCGATGAGATCGCGACATCGACATTCTTTGAAAACCGCTTAGGTGATTTTTCACCTACGGGGGCAGCAGGCAGTAGGACCGACCCCAGTTTGACTGGACCACTTCAGCAATTATATATTTTAATTAATTAAGTAAATAATTAATTAATTATATATATATATATGCATTTTAGTGGAGCCATTAAAATGGAGAGGATTAGTTAAGTTTGAAAAGTCAAACTTAATGATGATTTAGCATTTTAAGGCATTTTATGCCTACCTACGTGGATGAGCATCCACCAAGCCCTTTCTTATGTCTTTAAAGTGTTAAATAAACATTAGAAGGCATATGAAGCAAACTTGTACGTAGGTTGAAGGAGAAGGTCGAAAGCTTAAGAGTTAAGCTTTGAAAATTGGTTTTTCATCTTCTTCCTCTCTTCCATTCAACTTGGTTTCTTCTTCTTCAAGGCTCCACCAAGATCATTTCACTTGCTCTCCAAGGCTAAGGTAAGAGCTAGCACTCTTTTCTTTAGTATAGCTATTCCTGGGTCAAAAGAGTTTGTCCCGGTTAGGTTTTCCGACCTCTGATGGATACCGTTAGAGACGGTCTCCTTTGCTCGTTATGGTTTGATTATTTGTACATACACATGGATCCTGGCTTTCGGGAATGTCCCGGGACTCAAAATTCTAAATTCCGCACTGTGGGCATGTGATGCCTACCCCGGGATTTTCCTACAAGGAGCACTACATGAAAGAGGAAAATACATAAAATCTATCTAAGCCACCCATAAATCCCAACTGACCGACCTTTAAGCCATGATGTCTCTTGCCTAAACATAATATACCAAGCAGTAGAGCCCCTCAGTAGCTAGAGTCGTCTCTCGGACCTGAAAAGACAACGTTGCAATTTTGATAAGTTTTGCGAACTCATTGAGTGAACCATCATTGAAGAATTCACCGGATATTTTACATATATGACATATTGCATGATTATTCATTTTAAGCATACATTTGTTGTTGAGGTACTCACATAATATGGCATGTCATTCAATATCACGTTGCAAACCATTCATTATCTTCAGGCTTATAATATTATATACATGAGACTCGTGTTCATTCTTATTATTGTGACTAAGTGCCAATCACCTACACAAATACTGGCCCATAGGGCTTAGTCAGAATAGAGTTCATGAAGCATAGCTCTACGTGCAGAATCAGAGTTCATGAAGCAAAGCTCTACATGGAAGCGCTTCAAACTGGCTACTCAAGTGACGACGCCTTTATCGGAGCATGCATTTTATGAAATGCATCACATACTGATCATGTCATATCATACATGATGTTAAATCCGAAACTCACATTCATCAGACCTAAGTTCTACATCCAACTTTTGTTGAGAATTCACATAACATACAGAATTTCAAAAAAGATCAAGCACTTCCAATACATGCCCAACTATTATACTCCTCGGACTTCAAGTCTGGAATTCAGAATCAGATCACAAACATTTCAATAATATGGAAGTTTAAACAAATCAAATCCATTCAGAACAAATCAATCCTAGGAAAACATCTAGGTTGACTCACAAGTTGCTCTTGAAGCTAATGCCTGGAAGATCCGGCAACATCTGGAGGTTGACATTCCAGTTGCCCCTCTATAACAAATAATATACACAATATCATAATTTGCACAATCATAGGTGCATTAAAAAATGCACATGTATGAAATGAATTATGTACAATTCATGTTCATGATAATCCCAAGTAATTTCTGTCGCAAAATCAATCTCATATCAAGACTCATGTGAGTGTAACTTATACTTAGGTTTATGCCTCACTAATACCATTGAATTCACAATTCAATTCTCATTGAATCACTTCAGATTTTTCCAAGACACCCCTTTCGGGTCTACTATTCATGTACAATTAAAAGATGCAAATGAATTAATTTGGTCAAACTCTATTCTAGAAAAGTATTCCTCTATGTCTTATCTTTCTAATGACACAAAAAGCATTCTATTTGGTTTAGTAGTGTGAAAGCTATACTCCAAATATCTCCAGACTACTTTTATTCTGAGACAGTACCCTATACTCAACTTCCATCCAAAAATTGAAACTCTTAGAGTCCGATTCAGAATTTTATTTCTTCATATAATTTGTATACCTACGTTTATAGTTTACTAAAAATAAAAAATCATCTCATTTAGAACTCTAAAAATCAAGATATCATCAAAATACTGAAGTATGTTCAGTAGAATAACACCAGTTCATACTATTTAAGGGTACACTCACTATACCCATTCTACTTTTTCACTCAATCTTTCTCAATTTGATTGAAAGGGCTATGATTTCTGGTAGAGATGTAGAGCAATGTCTTACGAGTCCAATGATTCAAGAATCAAGTCATTTGGATGTTTATAGAGGAAGTTATGACCAAAAGAAGCAACTATGTTTATGATCTCAATCGTCTTACTTTGCTTCGCCTTACATGAACAGTAACTTCGTCTTAGAATGTACAATAACTTCATCTTAGAAACTTTGTCTTAGAATGTACAGTAACTTTGTCTTAGAATGTACAGTACTTCATCTTAGAATGTACAGTAACTTCGTCTTAGAATGTACAGTAACTTCATCTTAGAATGTACAGTACTTCGTCTTAGAAACTTCATCTTAGAATGTACAGCAACTTCATCTTAGTTTGTACAGTAACTTCGTCTTAGAATATACTATAACTTCGTCTTAGAATGTACAGTACTTCGTCTTAGAAACTTTGTCTTAGAATGTATAGTACTTAATCTTAGAAACTTCGTCTTAAAATGTATAGTAACTTCGTCTTACTTTGTATAGTAACATCATCTTAGTTTGTACAATAACTTCGTCTTACTTTTTATAGTAACTAAGATTATGCAATATTACAATTTGTAATGCTCGTATCTCTCAAGTCCGATATCCAAAATTTACAAACTTTATATAGTTGGAAAGCTGGAAAGATTATCTACAACTCCCAAGAAGACAACTTTGCCAAAATCTATCTAGATTAATCCATATTTTTTCCCGAAGTCATAACATAAATTTTACATTCCGCTCCCCATGTATTACACCCAGTTCTCACTTCGTGACAAATTTTGAGACTCTTAGAGACAGAATTGAAATTTGATGTCTTCATAAGAAATGTATCCATATATCTTTAGTTTAATCCAAATTAAGAATCATCTTGTTTGGACAACTAGAGAAAATGTTATGTCTAAAAGACCGAAGCCTATTCAGTGAACATTTTCCAGATTTTCAAACCTTCAACATTTCACATTTAACTCATCTTCTACCTAAATTATCTCTTCCATTACATCTCTATAACACATTATAAATCATTAATGATCATTCACAATGATATGACATGACATTTACAAGGATATTTCATCATTTGAGTCTCATTTTAACAATAAGCATAACATTTAAACCATAACTTACTTGATTTCACTTCAATTTCTTCAAAACAACACTAGCTCTAACTCCCAAGCACCACTTTTCATCAACTTGAAGGAGGTAAAGGTAGGTTTTTCTTAAGGTGGAAGATACAAATAGCAAAGTGGCTTGGTGTAAGAAGGAAAACAGAGAAATCTTTTAGAGGGAGTTAGAAGGAAAACTCTGTATGTGGGAAGGAAACGTAAAGAAGATGACCATCAAGAATGAATCTAGACATACAACTTAACTTTTCAACTGTCAGAAACAGTAACCTACATCTTAACAAAGTACCAAGCCTAATTGACACTCATCACTTTCCTCATATCTAAGCTCTAACTTAGCTTCTTTTGAAACTAATTCCCTTAACTCTCATCTTTACAATTCAACTATCTCAAAAACTCAATTTGATGTCTTTTTCCTATTCTCCAAAATTTTCCAAAAATTTATGCCTAAATTCACTAAAATTCACAATTACAATATTCTTGCTAACCAATAGACTTTTCCATATAAATAAATTCAAAATTTTCAAAACACCCAAAAATCATAACTCAATCAATTATACCAGGAATTATTCATGAATGCATGCATAATTATTCTCATGTGCCGTGACTTCACTATTCATATGTAGGTGTGTGACATACTATGCATGAACATGGGGATGCATTTCTAATTCTCATAATCACTCATATTTACCATTCTAACCTTCCCATAGGTAATGGGATGTTACATATGAGATAAAGCATCTATGCCCAAAAATATACCCTAGTTGAAATGATACACATTCATGAAAGTACATGTGAAACAGGAGTTAAATTGTTCTATGATTTGAATTTGAAAGGCATATGACGAAAATTTTAGTATTGATGGACTATAGTTAGTAAATTGGAATTAATTTATACCATTAGAGAATTGAGGTATTTAAATGTATATTTGGACTACGAAAATTATCAAGTGATAATTTAAGTTGGTACATGGAAATTAGAATGATTAAGCCTACAAATTAGTGACATTTGGCATAGCTAATACATTGACATTTGGCATCATTTAATGTGTGACATTTGGCATCATAATAAAATGACAAGTGGCTTAATTAAAGTGTCAAAAATGGCAGCTTAAATGCTGAGTAAATGGGCTTCATGCCTTGGTGTTAAGTGGCATGTTAAACTAGTGACACCTAGTTGATGATGAAGTTAGTTTCTGCTGGAGTAAATCCAACTTTGTCCATTCTTCACCTTACTTCCTTCTCTCCACCAAAACTCCCGTTTTCTCTCTAACTTTTGGATTTTTTTTGTAACATCCCATCATCGATGGGAAGGGTAAATGGTAATTTGGAATGAGATATGAGTGTGAAAACGTATCTCGGCATGGTCATGCCTAATATGACCTCCATATATGCATAAATTGTAATTTTTGTATATGCACATGATTGTACATGCATTCATGACATTTCCCGGCATATGTGTTATTGTGAGAAACATATGAATTAGTGCTTGAAAATCAAATTGGAGTGGATTTTTGTGTGTTTTTCATTTTTTTGAAATTTTAGAAAATTTTTTGAAAAATTTTCGAGATATCTTTTCGGACCAGAAAATTTATAAGTGACAGACTGATTTGGTTTCCGGTACCAAAAATGACTGTCCAATAGCACTGGAAAATTAGATACATGATTTTAGGAATTTTTACTTTGAGCCATTAGAATTTGGAGAGAAATTGGACTAGAAATTAAATCGTTTTGGAAAGGAAATAAATGGACCATTAAAAACATGACAAGTGGCAAGTGACACATGTCACTTGCCTACTTAGTCTTATTCCTTATGGCTTTATAAATATCCTAAGTGTTTTAAGCTTCCACGACTCTTCTCCTTGGAAGCATGAAAAAGCACTTTGAAGGGCAAAATCCTTCTCCTACGTAGGTTCCCTCTTCTCCTCTTCTTCGTGGATTTTTTTTCTTCCTTGCTTCTTTTGTAATTTGTGCTCATCTTTCCTACCTTCCCTTACTTGGCTTTCTCTTCTTTTTAGTTCACTTAAAAGGCTAACATGAAACCTCACCCTCTTGAGAAGATGATGATCGTATATGGTGAGTTAGAGTTAGGCAATTTGGGATAAGTTGGAAAATTGGATGATTTGAAGCTTACTTAGGTAAGCTTTGAGTTTTATGTCTAGTTTTGTTATTAATTGCATTTATGATGATTAATTGTGCATGAATTTCATAAAGATAATGGTTGGATTTGTTGGCTATAAGTGTAAGTATGTGTGAGGTTGAATGATGAATATGTTTTGAATTGGTTTTTGATTGGTTTTGATGTTAGAATGATGGTAGATAAGTGGTAAATTCAAGCAAGAAGATGGTGTGTTGTGTGCTGCCAAATCTTGATTAATTATTCAAGTGAATGTCTAGATGAACTTGTGGCTGAATTAGAGACTAAATTGGATGCCTATTGATGTGGGATTGGTGTTAGAATGAAATAAGCTGAGTTGGGTAGGAAATCTGGAAAATGTTACTTTGTGTAGGTTTCAGATTTTTGCTCATAACTTTTGATATGGTTGTTCGATTGAGATGAGCTTTGGCTTAAATTAAACTTAAGAAGTATGGCTTGATTTAATATGAAGGAAGTTTTGTCCAATTCTGGCTTTAAGGGTTTTAAATTTTGGCATGGAAAGTGAGTTGTAGGTGCTATAGGAACAGTAATATGAACCTTGAGACCTAAAACTTTGATGATTGTTTTTAGGTTGATTTGTATTGAATTTGCAAATTTGGTTTTCATGAAAGTTGAATATTTACTTGTTATCTTTCCAACTCCACTAAGTATGAATGTTTTTGACTTGTATGTTGAAAGTTATGATTTGTTAATGTTCAGGTGGTCATTCAGCTGAAAATATTTTTTGAGTGCAAAAAGCTCTAAGTGTATAGGTTTTGTGCTTTTTGTGTTCTGATATTTATTTTGGATTGTTAATGATGAAATTGGCTAAGTAACCTTTCCGGAAAGTTGAAGAGGATTGTTGTAGCTTTCTAATGAGGTATTTTATGTGAATTTTGGATGTAAGGATTGTTAGATATAGAATTGCAAAGTTTTGGCTATGGTTAGGTTTTATGCTGTTTTAACAAGCTTAACAGGGCAGCCACATTAATGGGTTAATTTGAACTAGTTAGTGATGGAATTTGTTTCTGAGTCCTTCATTATAAGTGTAACTTGTTTTCTTATCTTTTCAGTGATATAGAGCTTGTAATTTTTCGACAATTGGTTAGAAAGTTATGAATTTTTGAAGATTGTATATTGTTCAGGGTGACACATCAGAAGCTTTGCTTGAGAATTTGATTTGGTTAGAGATGGAATTAGCTTCCAAGTTGTTCATGAAAGTTGTAGAACATGCTTTTATCTTTCTTTTGACATAAAATTTGGAATTTTTGGCAAAAGGAATGGAAAGTTATGATTTTTGCAAAATGGTATACTGTTTTGGGAAACATTGTGTAGGCAGTAACTTTGGTTGTATGCAGTAACTTTGGTTGCATTTTTGACATCCTTAGAGATAAAATTGGTTTTTGTGTCCTTCATGAAACTTGTAGAGATCTCTTTTATCTTGAAATTGATACCAAGTTTGTCCAATTTGGAGTTCAAAGTAAGGAGGTATGACCAGTCAAAGTTAGGATGTCAGCAGAAGAATTCAGTGGGTCACTGTAGTCGACTAGTCGACTACAACCCCTGACTAGTCGACTAGGGCATGTATTTTCCTGCACTAGTCGACTACAACCTTTGACTAGTTGACTAGGACATACATTTTTCCTGAACTGACCTCTCTCCACTCTTTTGCTTATAACTTTTCCGTCCGACATCCTATTGACCTGATTCTTGAGGCATCAGATCCGTGAAACATTGAATTTCATTTATTTGTGAAATTGGGAATTTTTAAAGTCGAAGTTATTAGGGATTGGTTAGGTCGAAGTGAGAGGATCGGGTAGTGATCTTTCTGCTTCGTGTTTTATCAATAATTGGACCTATAGAGGTCCAAATTGCGTGATTTTGGTGCCTATGGTTTCCTAAGTCTTAGGGGAATCTTTTGTGATATGAACTATGGGATAATGCCGGGAATGTCACGAACATGCATTGTATATATTTTAATTGGTACATGTGCATTATTAAATAGTCCTGATTGTGCATTTGATAATAGCTGTATATTTTGAATGTTATAGAGACACATTTGGAACGTCAGCACACGAATGTTGCCGAGACTTCCAGGCATTAGCTCGGAAGCTATAAGTGAGTGACCTAGATGGTTTCTTACTTGTCATTGGCTTATGATTGTTTGATTTTGACTCTGTGGAGGATAATGGTGGGATATTGTTTGATTGTGAATTCCGGACAGAAGGTCTGGAGTACTTGGAAATATGGTATAGAAGTGTCATGGGTATGTGAAATTTTCATTGCGTTTTAATGTGAAATATTATGAATAAATTTTCTGATTGTGATAATTTGGAAATGATTGTGATATAGGAATACATGAATAAAGTGATTGAATTGTACCATAAATGAATACATGCATGATTGCAAAATCAGTTAATCATAATTGTGGCCGGAGCAGCCACAGTTTCAGAGATACAAGCTCAACGATTAATGAGCCCTCAATTGGACAGTTTCAGAGCTACAAGCTCAACGATTAATGAGCCCTTAATGGGAAAGTTCCAGAGCCTATGGCTCAGCGATTGATGTGCCCTTATGGGGACAGTTTAGGTGCTCGGTCACAACACTGAGATAAATTAGAAAAAAAAAGTTACATGTTGCTTTTGATTTAATCTATTTGGTTGAATGAAAGGCAAAATGCCATATACTGATATGATTATAGTCATGGAGTGCTTCTGATTGTGAATTATGAAACAACTATATTATGCTTGAGTGTTTGGTTAATTCAATTGGTTATGGATGTCTAATCATATGAAATGTATTTAATTGTCTATGCTCAAGTAAAATTGTGAAATGCGGTCAATTATGCAAGAATGTGGATATACATTATGTGAATTGATGTGTTGAATAAATTGAGTCAACCATCGATGATGGTTACTGTTAGAGTAGTGCCCTAAAGGCAATCCCCTTTAGCGCTTTTTGTTCATAGTCATGTACAGACTTTATGAATAAATAAAGAAAGGCATGTTTCATTTATTTGATGTTCTTTATGAATTGATATTGATCTTTAATCAAATTAATGAAGTCCATGATATATGACATAGCATGAAGGAAATTATGATGTGATCATACTCCTGAGATTCCTATCATGTGCAATTATGTCAGTATCTAAATTTTCCTAGTCATAGGATTAATGAGGCTGGACATCATTAATCCGGATGACTAGCATATGTCATACTCCTTGATTGGATCAGCGGTGGATCTCGAAGCTGTAAATATGAGATATTTAGAGTTGACATATGGATGCTTACTAGTGGTAGTAAGTTCATTGAATGACTGCCATGAGATCATCACATGGATATCTTATCTAGTGTCGTTGATAATCTCATCATAGCAATGGTGCAAGTATCCTTAGACTTGAGGTACTCAAGGATATCTTGAATCTTGATCCTGCACTGACTCCATTCCTTGTGGCCTTCGGAGGTTACTCATAGGGTGGTGCTTGGAGTGCAGTTTGAGGTATTGAAGGTAATTGAGTAGCCAATAAGGATTCATCACTTACGTGAGAATGAAGAGATACCACTGCCTCTTGTCGGGATCATTACTTTAAGTCTCGGCGAGCATGACTATGTCATGAAGAGTGTCTTCATGGACATATAAAGTAATGAGTCCTCGACAGAACTGCTATTTTCACTTAGGCTAGACTTAGTCTAGTAAGAGTTGACATATTAGCCATACTCATAACCAAGTGGGGTATAGGATGATGAAAGGACGAATTGCACGAGAATTGTCATGGAAGGGTTAAGTGATCCGGTTCGTGATGAATTCATCAAACCAATTACTTTCCGGTCAATTGGGGGTCATGATGTGTTGCTAGATACCGCTCATGACTTGCTCAGATTAATTGTTAATCTAAGTGGCCAACATAACCGGAAACCTAAAGGGTCACACGCATAAGAGTGACTCAGAGAATCTGTAAAATAGTAATTGGACAGAGTTCCAATTATGGAAACATTAGGATTAAATGGATCCCAATGGATTGGGATATGTCCCGATGAGATCGCGACATCAATATTGCTAAGAAAGGTTTAGGGCTGTTTGAAGATCGGGGCCGATAGCCGTGGGACCGACCCAGTTTGACTGGACTGCTTAAGCAATTATATATATTAATTAATTAAGTAAATAATTAATTAATATATATAAATATATAGCCTTGCACGTTGGAATGGGAGAAGAGATGAGAAGCTTTGACTTTTCAAAGCTTATTACTTTATTCATTAAAGAAATGAATGGCCATTAATCATCCATATGTAAGCTTCTTAAGGAAGCATCTTTAATTGTTAAAGAAATACATAAGATGGCTTTTGGAAGGTGATAGCCGTAGGTTCTTGCATGGAAGAGAAAGGAGAAAGCTTAAGAGTTAAGCTTAAGGTGATTTTGGAATTCATTTCTTCTTTTCTCAAGCAACCATCGATCTCTCTTCTCCAAAGCAAAGTTCCAACGTGATCTCAAGCTCTCCAGGACAGAGGTAGGGTCTAGCAGCTCTTATTCTGTTTTAGCTATTCCCGGGTCAAAAGTGTTTGATCCGGTTAGGTTTTCTGATCTCTGCGTGGATACCTTTAGAGATAGTCTCTATTGGCTATTCAGGTTTGAGGTTTTCATACCGACACCGGGATCCTGGGTTTCGGGAAGGTGCCGGGAATAAAATTTTTTTTTTCCGCTTCTGGAACATGTGATGTTTCTCCCGGGATTTTCCTACAGTGGTATCAGAGCGTCTGGTGTCGTGTATGAAGCTTTAACTGAAGCTAGATCATAAACCTTAATTGCTTGTGATGCTGTAGCATGTATTCTGTTCAGATTTCGAATTGCTATAGAGATAGGGTTTTCGAAATTTTTCTGCCCAGGAATGTTCATAACATGTTAGAGAATATGTCTATGAATTTTCAGAATTTATCGATTTGATTAGATAAAGTTTTGCTAATTATTTCCCTAAGCTTACAGATGCTGTTTTTGAAACGATTCTGTGAACAGGCAGTAGTATAAAATCAAGAATAAATTCTAGAAAAATCGTTTTCTGGATTTTCCTTCACCTAAATGTCTCTAAGATGTTGATGAATGTCTGTGAGCATGGAAATTGGATTTCAAGGTGATTGGATATTTATTTTGGATTTTATTCTATGCTGTTGGGAATTGCTGTACTGATGAACACAGTTTTGGAATCGGTTTTGTTATTTTGGTTGACTGAGTTTTTGATGGTCTAAAATCCTGAAAACATTCAGGTAGCATTTTCAGAACATGTAGTAACCTATATAATTTTCTCATGATTTATTGAAATTGTTTCATTGATCATTTCAAGCAATGTACAGAACTGGACAGTTTTGGTGAAAATTGTTGGGACTGTTTTGCTTGGCTTGATTGAGTTTGCTTTTTAAATTCCAATGCCTTGCAGCATTTTTAATGTGATTAAAAATGTGTTAACTTGATGTAGTATGATTGCCAAATTGAATTGCTTGAATTTGCTTTTCCAAGAATTTTTGAATGCCGAATTGGTCACATTTGTGTCTCGTTAGTATATTTCATTTTCTTGCTTGTTTTGGCCGTCACAATTTTTGTGACAAGTGCCGGAGTAGTTTTGAGACTGTATACACTAGCTTGAGATGCTTAGGGTGAGAATTTGGGTGTTCCTAAATTATTTGGATATTTATGAGTTTTGACTCATTTCAAGCTTTTCATATAGTTTAACTATTTAAGGCATTCATGAATCAATGAAGTGTTCATTGAGGCATCAATGTACAGATATTACCCTAGGTATGATGGTGTTGAGAATTGGAATTGCATGGATTGAGGAATTAGCCGATTAGAGATTATAGCATTTCTCCCTGGATAAGGCGACTTGTGCATGGCATAAGTCGACTTGTTCAAATCTTAGTATAAGTCGACTTGTAGCACCTTACAAGGCGACTTATACACGGGCAAAAGTGCCATAAGGCGACTTGTTTCTACAAGTTGACTTGTGCGTGGTGTAGGAGCATAAGTCGACTTATATCAGACAAGTCGACTTGTGTGTGCAGAAGCATAAGGTGACTTGCATTTGATGAAAGTCGACTTGTGACATCTTTCAGTTGGATGACGGATGATGGATGATGGATGATTATAAGATTGATTCAATTTGATTGATGAAACCTAAATCATGCCATATAGTCCTAGCGACTATGATCCTTGACTTGGAGTCTAGAGTTTCTAAATCCTCCTCGGTATATGAAAACTAACGCCTTCCATTAATATGGTAAGAACCGAGTTCTTATAGGGATGGGTTGTTGGGTAAACCCAAGCTCACTCTATCTGGATATGTTGAACCATGAAAATATGATTTTCGATTAATGGGTTGGTTTTCACCGAAGCGTTAGTTTGTTGAGTAAACTCAAGGTCAACATAGACAGAGGTGAAATTGGGTAGCATACATCGGATGTATGCGCATCAAAGAGTTGATACCCAATGTAAGTGCATACATCAACAAGTTGATAGCACTGATTGATAGTTGTGTCTAAGATGTAATTGGTATATCTGATACCTCCCGAGACATAAGGTGGCTTGTTGGGTAAACCCAAGGTCATTCTCAATGTCGGTTATCGATGATGCAATTGGTATGTTCGATACCTACCGATTGACCTAAGTTATGGCTTGTTGGGTAAACCCAAGGTCATTCTTAGCAATATCGGATATCGACCCACTAGGACATTATGTCACTTTGTTTCTTTGGATTCGTAATGAGGGTTATGGATTCTATGAAACTAGTGGGAGCTTTTTGCATATCATTCAAGTCCTTATGATTATGCATCTATTCCTATTCTAACATTCTTCCTCTCTATCCGTGTAGGTTATTTGAAAATGTCGTCAAGTGTGAATCTTCGCTCGCTTATGGATTCCAACAAGTTAAGCTGGACGAATTTTCTTGGTCGTTAAGGAATCGAGAATAGTTCTCGGATCTGAAAGTCCAGGATATATCCTAGATTTTCCGCTTACAGATGCACCTGCTGTCGATGCTTCTGATGATGATCAGAAGGCATATAGTAAGCATCTAAAGGACAGTGACATGGCGACTTACATTATGTTTGCGTCGATGTCACCTGAGCTGCAGAAGCAGCACGAGTCCATGGATGCTCACACTATAGTATTTCATCTTAGGGAGCTATTTGACGAGCAAGCTCGATCCGAAAGGTTCGAGACCTCGAGGCTTCTCTTCACCATTAAAGATGGCTCGGGGACATCTGGCATGCGAAGACGCTCGAAGATGAATGGCTATATTGAGAGATTGGCCGTCTTAGGTTTTGCAATGGATCATGAGTTAAGTATAGACTTAATTCTGGTTGGATTGTCCAAGCGATTATGCACGATTCGTGTTAAACTATCGGATGAACCAAATATCCACTACAATACGAAGTGATCAATGCTTTCAAGCAGTGACGGACTATCAAGAGTGATAGTAAGCAAGTGTTGGTAGTAGCTTCTTCTTCTTGAGTTCAAGAAGAAAAGAACCCGAAGAAGAAGAAGGCAAAGAAACCAAAGGGAGGCGCCATCGAAGAAGACCAAAGAAGCGCCCCAAAGGAACTTGCTTCCATTGCGGTAAAGATGGCCATTGGGCGCAATTGCAAAGTCTATCTGGAGTCATTGAAGCGAAGAAGGCATCGGATGCCTCGACTACTTCAGTTTGTATGTCATTGAAGTTAATCTTTATTCTTGATCACAACATTTGGGTATTTGATATTGGTTGTGGCTCACATATGTAATGATATCACGGGGCCTCGGGGACGATGGGCAACTCATGAAGGGAGAAGTAGACCCACGTGTTGGAAATGGAGCAAGAGTTCTTTGCATTAGCCGTAGGAACCTATGTTTTGTCTCTCCTCTTGGGCTTGTCTTTGGAATTGGATGATTGTTATTTTGTACCCGTTTGACAAAGAATATATTATGCATTTCTTATGCGAATAAATTTGGATTCCATATGAATTTTAATAGCAATGGTTGTTCTATTAATTCTAATGGAATGCTTTATGGAACTGGTACATTGTGCAATGGTATTTACATATTAGATATGTCTAATCCAATTTTAAATGTCAATGACACCAAGCGGCATAAAGAGATAATCTAAAGTCAACTTACTTATGGTATTGTCGACTTGGTCATATAAATGAGACACGCATCGCTAAGCTCCACAAGAGTGGCAGTTTAGGGTCATTTGATTATGAATCATATGACACATGCGAATCTTGTTTACTAGGCAAGATGACTAAGTTACCCTTCAAGGAAAGGGTGAGCGGCGATTGGAATATTAGACCTAATACATTCAGATGTATGCGGTCCGATGTCCATCCATGCCAGAAGTGGTTGTCGTTACTTCATTACCTTTATCGATGATTATTCACGATATGGGTACTTGTATCTGATGAGATACAAATCTGAAGCGTTTGAAAGGTTCAAACAATTCAGAAATGAGTAGAAAACCAGCTTGGTAAAAGTATCAAGGCATTACGATCCGATCGTGGTGGAGAATACTTAGACCAACAGTTTCTGGATTATCTCAGAGATAATGGCATTTTATCTCAGTGGACTCCTCCTTACACGCCGCAGCACAACGGTGTGGCTGAAAGGAGAAATCGAACCTTGTTGGACATGGTACGATCAATGATGGGTTTATGAAGTTACCAAAATCGTTTTGGGGTATGCGCTAGAGAGCAATTGTTTACTTGCTAAGCAGAGTTCCTCTAAGGCAGTTGATGTTACTCCATATGAGATGTGGACTAACGAAAACCTTATCTTTCTCATTTGAAAGTATGGGGTTGTCACTCGCTTACGTGAAGCGGATTGATCGAGATAAGCTTGAAGCAAAGTCGACAAGTGTTTGTTTGTAGGATATCCTAAAGAGACCATGGGATATCAATTCTACCTTCTTTGAGGAACAAAGGTGTTTGTTTGAAGCATGCTGTGTCTTTAGAAAGAGTTTCTTCGCGAAGAAGGCGGTGGGAGCAAAGTCGAACTTGAAGAAGTTCAAGATGCTCAAACAAGCACAGATCAACCGCTGAACCTAAGAATGTCACTCATTCGGATGAAGTATCGATTCAACCTTACATTGCACCACGAAGTTCGTAGGTCAAGTAGGATCGCCTTTGTTCGAGAGATATGGATTTCTTGTGGCGAACAGAATGACGATTGCTCATAGAAAATGATGAGCCTGCTACCTATGAAGAGGTTACGAAAAGTTGAGAGCGAAAAATGGCTTTGTGCCATGAAAGCGAAATGGATTCCATGTACATAAACCAAGTATGGACTTTGGTTGATGCACTGAAGGATAAAACCTATAGGGTGCAAATGGGTTTCAAGAAGAAAACCGACATGGATGGTAATGTGATTACCTACAAAGCAAGGCTTGTGGCAAAGGATTTCGTCAAAGACAAGGAGTTGACTATGGCGAGACCTTGACCCGTAGCAATGCTCAAATCCATTCGGATACTCCTAGCCATTGCCGCTCATTATGATTAAGAGATATGGCAAATGGATGTGAAGACGGCTTTCATAGCGGAAATCTGGCGAGGATGTGTACATGACACAACCAGAGGGCTTCACTTCGATGATGGCGAAAAGGTATGCAAGCTTCGTAAATCCATTTATGGATTGAAGCAAGCATCCAGAGTTGGAACATCCGTTTTGATGAGTCAATCAAAGAGTTTGGTTTCTCACAAAATCCGGATGAACCTTGTGTGTACAAAAGGTTAATGGGAATGCAATCGTTTTCCTTGTGTTGTATGTAGATGACATCTTGTTACTCGGAAGCGATGTCTCATTGATGCAATCGTTAAAATTTGGTTGTCAAAGCAATTTGCGATGAAAGACCTTGGTGAAGCAACTTATATCCTTGGGATAAAGATCTATAGAGATAGATCAAAGAGGTTGCTTGGTCTTTCACAATCATCGATACATAGACAAGATGCTAAAGAGGTTTAGCATGGAGCAATCAAGAGAGGGTTTCTTCCCATTACTCATGGGATAACACTCTCGAAATCTATGTCCTAAGACACAAGATGAGAGGATTCGCATGGATCGGATCCGTATGCATCTGCGGTAGGATCGATCATGTATGCTATGTTATGTACGAGGCCCGATGTATCGTATGCTCACGAGTGTCACGGCGGATACCAATCGGATCTGGTGAGGTCCTTTGGGTGGTATCAAGAATATCCTCAAGTACTTGCGAAGGACTTGTAGGAAAATCCGGGAGGTACATCACATGTACCGCAGCGGAAAACAAAAATTTTATTCCGGGACCTTCCGAACCGGGATCCAGTATCCGTATGAAGACATCAACCTAAATAGCCAAAGAGACTATCTCTAAAGGTGATCCACGTAGAGATCAGAAAACCTAACGGATCAAACCCTTTGACCGGGAATAGCTAAACAGATTAAGAGCGCTAGACCCTACCTACATCACGGAGAGCTTGAGATTCACGTTGGACCTTGCCTTGGAGAAGAGAAGAATCGATGATGGCCTTGATGAGAGGAGAAGAATGAAAACTCTTTTCAAAACCTTTCCTTAACCCTTAAGAAAATTGGCTCTTCCTCTCCATCCCATGACCGTCGACCATCATTCTTCCCATACCCTTATACATGTCTTTTTTCTTAATTAAAAGGCTAACCAAGAGAAGTTGACAAGTGTAAGGGTTTATAACCATTTACTTATTAAATGATTAAAGTAATAAGCTTTGAAAAGTCAAAGCTTATCACTTTCTCCTCCAAAACCAACGTGCATGTCCTTATATTTATATATATTAATTAATTATTTAATTAATTAAATATATATATAATTACTAAGAGGTCGATCAAGCTGGGAATTGGTCCCTTAAACCTCACGGACTCCGATCTTTGAAAGACTCAAAACCTTTCTTAGCAATATCATTGTCGCGATCTCATCGGGACATATCGATCCCATTGGGATCCATTTAATCTAATGCTCTCCATAATTGGAACTCTGTCCAATTACTATTTCTGATTCTCTTAAACACTCTTAAGCGTGTGACCCTTTAGGCTCCGGTTATGTTGGCCACTTAGATTAACAATTAATCTGAGCAAGTCATGAGCGGTATCTAGCAACACATCATGACCCCAATTGACCGGAAAGTAATCGGTTTGATGTATTCATCACGAACCGGATCACAAACCCTTCCATGAACAATTAAGTGCAATTCATCCTTTCACCATCCTATACCCCACTTGGTTATGAGTATGGTCAAAGTGTCAACTCTTACTAGGCCGAGTCTAGCCCAGTGATAACAGATCTCGCCCTAGGACTCATTACTCTATATGTCCATAAAGACACTCTTCATGACATATTGACTCGGCGAGATTTCAAGTAATGATCTGACAAGAGGCCATGGGTATCTCTTACGCTAATCCGAAGTGGTGAATCCTTTATTGGCTATTCAATTATCTTGAATACCTCAAGTCGCACCCAAGCACCACCCTATGAGTTACCTCGGAAGGCAACAAGGAATGGAGTCAAAGCAGGATCGGTATTCAAGATATCCTTGGTACCTCGAGTCTAAGGATACTTGCACCATTGCTATGATGAGATTATCGCGACACTAGATAAGATATCCATGTGATGATCTCATGGCGGGTCATCCAATGAACTTACTACGCTAGTAAGCATCCCATGTCAATTCTAAATATCTCATATTTACGGTTTACGAGATCCTTGCTTGATCAATCGAGGAATATGACATGTGCTAGTCTATCCGGATTAATGATGTCGGTCTCATTAATCCTATGACTAGGAAAATTTGAATCTTGACATAATTGCACATGATAGGAATCTCGGGAGTATGATCACATCATAATTTCCTTCATGCTATGTCATATATCATGGACTTCATTAATCGATTAAAGATCCAATCAATTCATAAACAATGTTTATGAACATCAAATTAATGAATTATGCCTTTTCTTTATTTATTCATTCGATGCATACATTTGTGAATAAAAGCAGCTAAAAGGGACCGCCTTTAGGGCACAAATAAACGATTAAGTCCTTAAATAAGTCGACTTATCCATGTACAAGTCGACTTATCGGCATTTTCAAGAACAAGTCGACTTATCGAAGAGTACAAGTCGACTTGTACTTCTGAGACTAAGGATGTTTTCTTGATATATGGAGATGGAAATCTCCAGTGGCGAGCATCTGGATGCGGTTTCCAATCGACAAGGATGACTCAGATCCCGTCGGGTTATGTTTTCACGCTAAACGGCGGAGCGGTCGGTTGGAAGAGTTCCAAACAAGAGATGACTGGCGATTCGACGACCGAGGCAGAGTACATTCTTTGCATCGAGGCGGCAAAGGAAGTATTTGGATCGAAGTTCATTTCGAACTTGGTGTGGTTCCTAATGTGATGGACCCATACGGTTGTATTGTGACAACAATGGGGCTATTGCTCGAGCAAAGAACCGAGGTCTCACCAACGATCTAAACACGCATACTCAGATATCATCATCGATTCAAGAGATCATTGCGGAGGTGATGTCGCGATCGAGAGGATTCCCACAGAGCGAGAACATTCTTGATCCGTTGTGAAGCCATTGTCCGAAGAATTTTGATTCTCATGTACTCGCTTATGGTATTAGATACCAAGGCGATTGGCTTTAGGTCAAGTGGGAGATTGTTAGAGTAGTGCCTAAAGGCAATCCCTTTAGCGCTTTTTGTTCATAGTCATATACAGACTTTATGAATAAATAAAGAAAGGCATGTTTCATTTATTTGATGTTCTTTATGAATTGATATTGATCTTTAATCAAATTAATGAAGTCCATGATATATGACATAGCATGAAGGAAATTATGATGTGATCATACTCACGAGATTCCTATCATGTGCAATTATGTCAATATCTAAATTTTTCTAGTCATAGGATTAATAAGGTGGACATCATTAATCCCGGATGACTAGCATATGTCATACTCTTGATTGGATCAAGCGGTGGATCTCGAAGCTGTAAATATGAGATATTTAGAGTTGACATATGGATGCTTACTAGTGGTAGTAAGTTCATTGGATGACTGCCATGAGATCATCACATGGATTTAATGTCGATGATAATCTCATCATAGCAATGGTGCAAGTATCCTTAGACTTGAGGTACTCGAGGATATCTTGAATCTTGATCATTTTGACTCCATTCCTTGTGGCCTTCGGAGGTTACTCATAGGGTGGTGCTTGGAGTGCAGTTTGAGGTATTCAAGGTAATTGAGTAGCCAATAAAGGATTCATCACTTCGTGAGAATGGAAGAGATACCACCGCCTTGTCGGGATCATTACTTTAAGTCTCGGCGAGCATGACTATGTCATGAAGAGTGTCTTCATGGACATATAATGTAATGAGTCCTCGACAGAACTGTTTTCACTAGGCTAGACTTAGTCTAGTAAGAGTTGACATATTAGCCATACTCATAACCAAGTGGGGTATAGGATGGTGAAAGGACTAATTGCACAAGAATTATACATGGAAGGGTTCGTGATCCGGTTCGTGATGAATTCATCAAACCAATTACTTTCCGGTCAATTGGGGTCATGATGTGTTGCTAGATACCGCTCATGACTTGCTCAGATTAATTGTTAATCTAAGTGGCCAACATAACCGAAACCTAAAAGGTCACACGATAAGAGTGACTCAGAGAATCAGAAATAGTAATTGGACGAGTTCCAATTATGGAGAGCATTAGATTAAATGGATCCCAATGGATTGGGATATGTCCCGATGAGATCGCGACATCAATATTGCTAAGAAAGGTTTAGGAGTCTGTTTTAGCATCGGGGCTGGTAGTCGGTAGACCGATTCAGCTTGATCTGGATTTGCAGCTAAGAAATTATATATATTAATTAATTAAGTAAATAATTAATATATATATATAAATATATAGCCTTGCACGTTGGAATGGGAGAAGAGATGAGAAGCTTTGACTTTTCAAAGCTTATTACTTTATTCATTAAAGAAATGAATGGCCATTAATCATTCATATGTAAGCTTCTTAAGGAAGCATCTTTAATTGTTAAAGAAATACATAAGATGGCTTTTGGAAGGTGATAGCCGTAGGTTCTTGCGTGGAAGAGAAAGGAGAAAGCTTAAGAGTTAAGCTTAAGGTGATTTTGGAATTCATTTCTTCTTTTCTCAAGCAACCATCGATCTCTCTTCTCCAAAGCAAAGTTCCAACGTGATCTCAAGCTCTCCGGGGCGGAGGTAGGTCTAGCAGCTCTTATTACATTTAGCTATTCCGGGTCAAAAGTGTTTGATCCGGTTAGGTTTTCGATCTCTCGTGGATACCTTTAGAGATAGTCTCTATTGGCTATTCGGGTTTGAGGTTTTCATACCGACACGGGATCCTGGTTTTGGAAGGTCCAGGAATAAAAATTTTTGTTTCATTTGTTGGAACATGTGATGTTCCTCCGGGATTTTCCTCTGATTACTCTCATTGAGTTCACAAAATCACCCAAAATTTGCAATTATTTTCAGATTGAGGAAGAATACCCCGTTAAGCAACGGGTGTATAATGCTAGAAGAAGTCAGGATCAGTTCGTATCTGCATTAGTGTCTAAGAAAAATTGTACTTTCTGAATTTTTGTACAAATGACTAGGTCATATTGTCAAGTTAACAGACTGAAATAAATTGTATTCATGAAAAGGACCCCCGCGACCAATGTGCATATTAATGATGGTATGTAAATTGTTTTCCGTATAATATATATATGCTGTGTATGTTTATGTTTCAAAAAAAGTTTACTGAGTTTTGACTGAGTATTGTAGCACGCCACCCTCATAGGGCATGGACTCGGATATCACCATCGATGTCAGGTTCGGGTCATACGGGAGTTGTTGGATCGGAAAAAGAAAGCATGCTTAGTATGGAGAAACGATAGATTTCAAAACTTTTTAAGAAATCATCTTGCAGCGGAAGCAATATATCCAAATCAACATGCTAATCCATACATGATATGGTATAAGGATAATAAAACTAAGAACAAGATAAAAGGAATTACCGACTCCTTCGCTACAGCTTTAAATCCTCGATGCGCTATCATCTCCTTCTTATATCCAAATCCTTAGCCTTTGAGTCTTTTCCTTTAGCAATCTATCTTCTTCCTTGTTGTAGTATCCTCAACCAATTAGATTTACCACTTTTTCTTCAAGGACAACTAGGTTAACAAAATCCTTTGGTGCGAAAGGAGAAGAAATATTTGGAGGAGATTTTCTTAGAAGAAGAAGAACCAAAATTGAAACTCTTTCAATTCTTTCACTTAGGAATTTCGGTTCTACCTTGCATGAAAGGCGAGAATGTATAAAAACCATGCAAACACCCTTTCTTACATCTCAATTTCGAAATATGCATAAATGGAAAAAGTGACAGGCATCCAATGCATCACTTCTTACATTAATCACTCATCAAATAGCCAATAAATGAGACTTACTTCATTTATCTTTAAAATGGCTATTTGAAAAGACCATAACCTATAATTGAATACCCATTTCGGTTTTGGCAAGAAGAAAGAAGGAAGATGGTCCATCTAATGCACATCTTTCATCTTTAATCTAATGAATGCAAATAGGTTACATGCCAACATTAAAAGCCAACCATTAAACCATTTAATCGTAAGTTCATAACTCCATTTAATAATGATGAACCATAATAAAGACCATATTTATTTAGTATTTTAATTTCAAATGTGTGGTTACACATCTAACCTAACACAATTTCGAAATTGCTTCTTCTCCATTTAAAAAAAATTGTTTTAATATAATTAATCTAATCAATTACATTAAACCAAAACAAGCTCATTTCTAAATGAACATATGGGCTTCCAATTAACCATTAATTAGTATAAGCCCATCATTCAATTATGGACTTCTAAAGCCTCCAAACTACTTCTTACTTAGCTCGATAACCTTCCTTAAAGCCAAGTGGGGAATCTTATTGGACTTTGATAATTCAAGCTCCAATAAGCCCAGAAATAATTCAATCTCATTGGAATTAATTCTAGCTTATTAACTAAATGTCATTCCACTAAAGACAATTAGTTGAACTCTTGAATTATTAAATATTATGAGAATATGTCCAATTGCAAACCCTATTTAGAACCTTATTATAGCCATCCGCACAACAAAGGGTAAAATTACCGTTTTGCCCTTATGTTGGTTTTTCCTTCTAGATCTCTCATTTTACTTTATATGGTGATTAACACATAAGATCTCATCTTAGTGTTAAGACTTGATGGGTAGCTAGTCCATCAAACTACTAGCGCCGATTTAATCACCAAATCTCCTTAAAACATCTAGAAGAGATGATAACACTATAAACTCTTTATTTGAGTGAATGTTCCACGATACATGTTTCAATTAATAATTCCAACATGCGGAACCTGGATTAATACCACAAAAATCCATTTCGATCATATCAAAATTATAATGAAACACATATGAGTTCACCACTCATCAAGATTGTGGTTCATAATAGCGAATGCTTAAGTTGTATGTTTTAAGATTAAAGTAACGCCCACTTTATTCTTGAAAACATACTTGATTCAATTCATTTAATAGTGCCATTATCGATAGTCTACTACTATCATGATATGAAACTCATCATTCCCTTTAAGTAAACTCCTTTACTTATATGGAGATAAATCGCAACACTACGATCTAAACCATAATCAAGCGACCAACTTGATTATTCAACTATGAATCAATTAATTGATTCTAATAATATACATGTTTCCCATACATCTCTATGTATATGTATATTAATTACAAATGAATCTTGGTACCTTATGACCAGATATATAATGCTCATACAGATAAAACCAAACTCTTTTGTTTTATTAATAATAAATATTTTCATTACAAAGCATGGCGAAGAAGATAAAGTTACATGTAAATGCACTTGCTTTCGAGGCACTATATTTACATAACTCCAACAATCTCCCACTTTCCCTAAAGCAAGTTTGACATATCCTTCATTCCCATCCCTTCTAGGTGACCCTCAAAGCTCTTTTGAGTCAATGTCTTTAATGAGCGGATCAGCAAGGTTTTGCTCTCTAGGAATCTTTACCACATCCACTTCTCCACGTTGTATTATCTCCCTTATGAGATGATACTTTCGCTCAATGTGTTTGGCGACTTTGTGGTTCCGAGGTTCTTTAGAATTAGCCCTTGCCCACTATTATCACAATAAAGTGTAATGGCTTTTCTTCCTCTGGAACTACCTCTAAATCATTTAGGAACTTCGGAACGGATCGCTTCCTTTCTTTGCTTCACAAGCGACAACATACTCAACCTCCATAGTCGAATCGACAATACAAGATTGCTTGACACTCCTCAAACTATGGCTCCACCTCTTAAAGTAAATATAGAACCGAAGTTGATTTCCTTGAATCAACATCGATTGAAATCGAATCCGTATATCCTGTCGGAATAAGATTACTTTCGAGTAAACAAGCATTAAGTTCTTAGCCCTACGAAGATACTTAAATATACACTTAACTGCAATTCAATGTTCCATTCTGGATTGGATGAAATCGCTACCGGTCCCCGCTGCGTATGAGATATACGGTCTAGTGCTGCTGACATTGCATACATCAAACTACCAACTGTCGAAGCATATGAAATGTTACGCATGTGTTCAACCTCCTCTTGGGTTTTAGGTGCTTGTTCCTTTGAAAGTTTGATTCCATGTCTAGTAGGAGTGAAATCCCTCTTGGAATCTTGCATGGCGAACTTATTGAGCATATTCTCAATGTAGGTTAGTTAAGACAAAACTATCTTCTTGTTCTTACGATCCCTTATAAGTTTGATCCCTAGAGCATAGGTAGCCTCTCCCAAATTCTTCATTGAAAACTGTTCATTCAGTCATCCCTTAACCGCAGATAACATTCCCACATCATTCCCAATGAGCAGAATGTCATCAACATACAGGATTAGGAAAGTAACCTTACCTTCTTTTATTCTTTTGTAAACACAAGGCTCATCTAGGTTTTGTATGAACCCATAGGTTTTGATAGCCTTATCAAACCTAATGTTCCAAGACCTAGATGCTTGCTTAAGTCCATAAATGGACCTTTGCAACTTGCAAACCTTATGCTCATTACCTAGCTCAATGAATCCTTCTGGTTGGGCCATATAAATGGTCTCCTCAAGATCTCCATTCAGAAATGCGGTCTTGACATCCATTTTCCATATTTCATAATCGAAATAGGCTGCTATGGCCAAAAGAATCCTGATGGACTTAAGCATGGCAACCGGAGAAAAAGTCTCCTCGTAGTCTATACCCTCCTTTTGAGTATAGCCTTTAGCTACCAATCTAGCTTTAAAGGTCTCTACCTTTCCATCCGATCCCCTTTTTCTTTTGTAGATCCATTTACACCTATGGTTTTAGACACGGTGGTAGATCTACAAGGACCCGAACTTCATTAGTATACATAGAATCTATTTTGATTCCATTGCCTTGAGCCATTTTCACGCATCAACATCATTAATAGCTTTGTGTATACGTAACGAGATCTGTTTCTTCTTAGTGCGAGATGGCAATTAAGCCTTCTCTAAACCCGAGATACCTATCTGGTTGTCTCACAACCCTCCCACTACGTCTAGGCACATCTTGATGTTGGGTTGCCTTACGATTCAACTCTTGAATCCATTTCGACATCTTGTTACGTCATATCCAAAACAACTCTTGGTTTGGATGAAATTACTAACTCCTTTAGTACTACTTCACTTCTTCCTTTGTGATTTCTCACAAACTCTTCCTCTAAGAAGTTTGCATTTGTAAACACAAATACCTTCCTATCATGAGGACTGTAAAAATAGTACCCTCGAGTTCCGTAGGATATCCTACAAACAAACATACTTGACCTTGGTTCCATCTTTGTGGATTCAGGGCTTTAGAACATGGGCTGGACGGCCCATTTAAGTCCTCAAGTGCCTCAATGAAGGCACTCGGCGATCCACAACTCCCTAGGTGTTTTAGGCACCGATTTGGATGGAGCAAAGTTAAGAAGATATGTTGCCGTTTGTATGGCATATCCCCAGAACGATTCTGGAAGGCTAGCATAGGACATCATTGATCTTACCATTTCTAATAGAGTTCTATTTCTCCTCTCTGCTACACCATTTTGTTGAGGTGTACGAGGAGGCGACAAATTGGAAACAATTCCATTGTCAATTAAATATTCTGGAACTCTCGGATAAATACTCACCACTTGATCGATCGAAAGTTGTTTTAATGGCTTGCCAAGTTGCTTCTCAGCTTCAGCTTTGAATTCTTTGAACTTTTCAAAAGATTCACTCTTTTTATGCATCAAATACAAATAGCCATGTCTTGAGTAATCATCTATAAAAGTTATGAAATATTCATAACCTCCTCTAGCTTGTACATTCATGGGCCCACACACATTAGTATGTACCATGTCCAATGTGGATTCAAATCTGTTTCCTTTAGAAGGAAATGAGGCTTTTATCATTTTTCCTTCAATACAAGATTCACAGGTGGGTAATGGATCACTATCCAAGCCCATAAGGATCCCATCCTTTACTAGCTGTCAAGTCTTTTCGATTGATATGACCCATCCTTAGATGCCACAGATACTTTGAATTAATGCTAGAGATATTGGATTGTCTTGGTTTTATCAATTACGTGGTGTTTAGTGAGCCTTTCATAGGTTCTATAAAAACAATCCTGTTTAATTATCGCTTCACAAATAAAATCCTTATTCTCATATATTGAAACAACCTTTTCAAAATATAAGGAATAGCCAGATTTTATTAGACAAAAATAGAAATCATGTTCCTTACAATCATTGGCATGTAATAAACATCTTCCAAATATAACCTATGACCACTAGGAAAGTCCAAGATAACTACTCCCACCGATTACTGCTGAAACATTGGAACCATCTGCTATCTTAACTTGGCGGCCTTTAGGAAGTCTTTTCCTTCTTTGGAACCCTGCAAAGAATTACAAACATGGTTAGTGGCTCCTAAATCTAATATCCAAGAAGTAGATAAATCGCCACATTTCTAGTTCTAACAAACTTAGGAAGCCCATACCTTGTTTGCTTTTGAGGGACTCTAGGTAGATCGGACAGTTTCTTTTCCGATGGTCTATCTCATCACGATGGAAATACTTTCCTTTGATGTTCTCTTTGGCCTTCTTTTCATGGGTTTGGCCTTGACCCTATTTGGGCCTTCTTTTCATTGGACCCTTCTTTTTCCTTGCCCTTACCCTTGGGCTTAGAAGAAGAAGCTACATTAGCCGGCCCATGAGCCATAATATTCAATATTTCCTCCGTGCTCTGGAGGTATTCATCAACTCACTCAAGGTGTAATCCTTCTTTGTTGAGCTCATAGTCCAACTTAAAGCTGCTGAAAAGAAGAGTTTAAGCTATTGATGATCATAATCATCTGCGTGTCCGCATCCATATCCCTAAGCATCTCAAACCTCGGTGACCACGAGATTACCTTCATCATGTAATCCCGCACCGGTTCACGAGGTTTTATGCGAGATTATGAAAGGTTTGGATAGCTTTCACTCTTGCAGACCTAGTCCTCACACCAAACATCTCATGTAGGTGATGGACTATTACTAGCGATTTTCATACAAGCAATTTGCTTTTGCAACATGCCATTGATGAAGCGAATATAACACTTAGTAGTCTTGTCGATTCGTGCCAACGCTTCATGTTGTTGGACTTGCTCGGGAGTTGCATCTCCACTTAGAGGTGTAGGCTCATTTTCAGTTAACACCCATGAAATCGTTCATATTGAAGAGCAATGTCAAGGTTCGTCTCCATTCATTAAACTTGTCTCCATTTTCCAATTTGTTATTAGTCAAGAGCGGGGTGAGTGGATTCATTTTGTGGTTGATTATGTGCGAAAATATAAATTATTAAAACATGAGCATACTAGTCAACAATTTATGGAACTTTGTATAAAATCATGATGCAAGTATGCATGATGATAGATTTAACAAAACTTAAAAATTAAAACATTATATCGTGGTTATTTTTCTTATCTATAACAGACTAAGTGACGGTGGGCCATCTTATCTATTAAAAAAAAAACTGGGACCCTCCCACTCAAAAAACTACCAAGCATCTCATGCTCAATTTTTAAGAAGCGTCTTAATTTGGTCCATACTTTTACCAATGAGCTACGGTGGGCGGTTTATTGATAAAAATGTTGAGTGTATAACCATTTGATTCATTCACTAAAGATACCTACAAATCATGCCTCGGTGGGAGGTCACATTTGCTATCATTAAGTGGACTTATCCTTAAGGAGACCCAAACCATGCAAGATCTAGGATCCATGCCCTCCGATGGGGAGTAACACTTCACCACATGCAAACGGGCCATCATTTGGAGACCGTGGACTCTCACAGGAGCATCCTCTCCCACTCAATCTTTTTGGGCTTTAAGTTTTAAATACCATCTTGTCTAGATGCAATTTATTATCCATCCTATATTATTTCATTATATATCTCATACATAATGAATGCATGGCAAGGCCTAGGGTTGGCAATTTTCTAAATGACATGCAATCACATAATATCACATATTACGAGCATTCATTTCTCCATTCATCACATGAACTAATAAAGCCACTTTTGATTGTCCATCTTAGAAACATAAAATAATTACAAGCCTTTTAGGCCCAAAATATGCTTCTTCATCTTGGATCTTCCGCTTCGAACTCTTCGCTAACATGATCCGGCCCATTCGGTAAACAAAATGTAATGGCATTTATGAAATTAGAATTTTGTCATTTTGAAAAATAAAATTCCAGCACTAGATTTTTAGAAAACTAAATCTTTGTTTTGACAAAAAATTCCAGTACTTGTTTTATTAAAACCGAAACTCATTTCATGAAAAATAAAAAATAGCACTTAGTATTTTAGCAAAACTGAAATTGGATTCTTTGAAACAAAAAACCAGCACTTGTTTTCCAATCATAACTGAAATATGATTCATTGAAACAAAATTCCAGCAACTTAGTTTTCACAAAACTTATGCCAAAACACAAAGGATACACGAAAATTTTACCTTTCCATTTCTTCAATCCATGGCTGCTCCTTCTTCATCATTACATCAATTTTGTACATTACAAAATCAAATAAAATAGAAAAAAGAAACCAAGGAGGAAACATGGTGATGATAGACCACCCTCCTTGTTACAAACCAAATGAAGAAATCTTACAAGATAAAATTTAACTTCTATGGACAACCAAAAGAGCAACATACACCATATATATTTCTATCACATAAAATATGCAGTATACAAAAATGATTGCCAACCCATGCATCCACCATATAGGAACCGAAATCATGCATGAAAACCGTCTCGATACCAATTGTTGGATCGGAAAAGAAAGCATGCTTAGTATGGAGAAGCGATAGATTTCAAAACTTTTAAGAAATCATCTTGCAGCGGAAGTAATATATCCAAATCAACATGCTAATCCATACATGATATGGTATAAGGATAATAAAACCAAGAACAAGATAAAAGGAATTACCGACTCCTTCGCCTTCTGACTTTAAATCCTCATTGCGCTATGCTCTCCTTCTTATATCCAAATCCTTTGCCTTTGAGTCTTTTCCTTTAGCAATCTATCTTCTTCCTTGTTGTAGTATCCTCAACCAATTAGATTTACTACTTGTTCTTCAAGGACAACTAGGTTAACAAAATCCTTTGGTGGGAAAGGAGAAGAAATATTTGGAGGAGATTTTCTTAGAAGAAGAAGAACCAAAATTGAAACTCTTTCAATTCTTTCACTTAGGAATTTCGGTTCTACCTTGCATGAAAGGAGAGAATGTCTAAAAACCATGCAAGAACCCTTTCTTACATCTCAATTTCAAAATATGCATAAATGGAAAAAGTGACAGGCATCCAATGCATCACTTCTTATATTAATCACTCATCAAATAGCCAATAAATGAGACTTACTTCATTTATCTTTAAAATGGCTATTTGAAAAGACCATAACCTATAATTGAATACCCATTTTGGTTTTTGCAAGAAGAAAGAAGGAAGATGGTCCATCTAATGCACATCTTTCACCTTTAATCTAATGAATGCAAATAGGTTACATGTCAATATTAAAAGCCAACCATTAAACCATTTAATGGTAAGTTCATAACTCCATTTAATAATGATGAACCATAATAAAGACCATCTTTATTTAGTATTTTAATGTCAAATGTGTGGTTACACATCTAACCTAACACAATTTCGAAATTGCTTCTTCTCCAGTTAAAAAAAATTGTTTTAATATAATTAATCTAATCAATTACATTAAACCAAAACAAGCCCATTTCTAAATGAACATATGGGCTTCCAATTAACCATTAATTAGTATAAGCCCATCATTCAATTATGGACTTTTAAAGCCTCCAAACTACTTCTTACTTAGCTTGATAACCTTCCTTAAAGCCAAGTGGGGAATCTTATTGGACTTTGATAATTCAAGCTCCAATAAGCCCATAAATAATTCAATCTCATTGGAATTAATTCTAGCTTATTAACTAAATGTCATTCCACTAAAGACAATTAGTTGAACTCTTGAATTATTAAATATTATGAGAATATGTCCAATTGCAAACCCTATTTAGAACCTTATTATAGCCATCCGCACAACAAAGGGTAAAATTACCGTTTTGCCCTTATGTTGGTTTTTCCTTCTAGATCTCTCATTTTACTTTATATGGTGATTAACACATAAGATCTCATCTTAGTGTTAAGACTTGATGGCTAGCTAGTCCATCAAACTACTGGCACCAGTTTATGTAAGTACAAGTCGACTTGTACTACTGATAAGTCGACTTGTTCTTGAAAAGTACCGATAAGTCGACTTGTACATGGGATAAGTCGACTTATTTAAGGAAGGTACTGTTTATTTGTGCCCTAAAGGCAATCCCCTTTAGCGCGTTTTATTCACAGTCGTATATCTGGTGAATGAATAAATAAAGAAAAGGCATAATTCATTAATTTGATGTTCATGAACATTGTTTATGAATTGATTGGATCTTTAATCGATTAATGAAGTCCATGATATATGACATAGCATGAAGGAAATTATGATGTGATCATACTCCGAGATTCCTATCATGTGCAATTATGTCAAGATATCTAAATTTTCTCTAGTCATAGGATTAATGAGACTGGACATCATTAATCCGGATAGACTAACACATGTCATATTCATGATTGGATCAAAAGTAGATCTCGAAGCGTAAATATGAGATATTTAGAATTGACATGTGGATGCTTACTAGCGGTAGTAAGTTCATTGGATGACTGCCATGAGATCATCACATGGATATCTTATCTAGTGTCGGTGATAATCTCATCATAGCAATGGTGCAAGTATCCTTGACTTGAGGTACTCGAGGATATCTTGAATCTTGATCACTGCTTTGACTCCATTCCTTGTTGCCTTCCGAGGTAACTCATAGGGTGGTGCTTGGGTGCGACTTGAGGTATTGAAGATAATTGAGTAGCCAATAAAGGATTCACCACTTACGGATTAGCGGAAGAGATACCCATGGCTTCGTCGGGATCATTACTTGTAAATCTCGGCGAGTCAATATGTCATGAAGAGTGTCTTTATGGACATATAGAGTAATGAGTCTAGGGCGAGATCTGTTATCACTGGGCTAGACTCGGTCTAGTAAGAGTTGACACTTTGACCATACTCATAACCAAGTGGGGTATAGGATGGTGAAAGGACGAATTGCACGGTAATTGTCTATGGAAGGGTTTGTGATCCGGTTCGTGATGAATACATCAAACCGATTACTTTCCGGTCAATTGGGGGTCATGATGTGTTGCTAGATACCGCTCATGACTTGCTCAGATTAATTGTTAATCTAAGTGGCCAACATAACCGGGAGCCTAAAGGGTCACACGCTTAAGAGTGTTTCAGAGAATATGTAAAATAGTAATTGAACAGATTTTCAATTATGGAGAGCATTAGGATTAAATGGATCCCAATGGGATTGGGATATGTCCCGATGAGATCGCGACATCAATATTGCTAAGAAAGGTTTTGAAGTTGTTTCAAAGATCGGGCCCGATAAGTAGGTAGGACCGACCCAGATTTGACTGGATCTTTAGCAATTATATATATTAATTAATTAAGTAAATAATTAATTAATATATATAAATATATTAGCATCTTCGTTGGAATGGGAGAAAAGGAGATGGGAAGGTTTGAAAAGTCAAACCTTATTACTTTATTCATTAAGAAATGAGTGGCTATTAAGCCACACACTTGGCCATCTCTTATTAAACTCTTTTAAGAGTTAAAAGAGAAAAATAAGAAGGCTAAGGGATGGAGTAGTCGACGGTTGCAAAGAGGAAAAGAAGAAATGGAAGCTTAAGAGTTAAGTTTCCTTTGAAAATGGTTTTCATGTCTTCTTCTTCAAGCATCATCAGTTCTCTTCTTCTCCAAGGCAAGGTCCAACGTGAATCTCAAGCTCTCCAGGACAGAGGTAGGGTCTAGCAGCTCTTAATCTGTTCTAGCTATTCCCGGGTCAAAGGGGTTTGACTCGGTTAGGTTTTCTGATCTCTGCGTGGATCACCTTTAGAGATAGTCTCTTTTGGCTATTTAGGTTTATGTCTTCATACGGATACCTGGATCCTGGGTTCGGGAAGGTCCCGGAAACAAAAATTTTGTTTTCCGCTGCCTGTACATGTGATGTACATCCCGGTATTTTCCTACAGTGGTATCAGAGCGTATGGTATCCCGTATGAAGCTATAACCTAAGCTAGATCAAAAACCCTAAGTGCTGTTGATGTTGATGCATGTGTACTGCCCAGATTTCGAATTGCTATAGAGATAGAGTTTTCGAAATTTTTCAGCCCAGAAATGTTCACAACATGTTAGAGAATATTTCTATGAATTTTCAGAATTTATCGATTTGATTTGATATAGTTTTGCTAATTAATTCCCTAAGGTTACAGAAGCTGTTTTGTGAAACGATTCTGGAACAGGCAGTAGTATAAAATCGTGAATAAATTCTAGAAAAATCGTTTTCTGGATTTTCCTTCACCTAAATGTCTCTAAGATGTTGTTGAATGTCTGTGAGCATGGAAATTGGATTTCAAGGTGATTGGATATTTATTCACGAATTTATTCTATGCTGTTGGGAATTGCTGTGCTGATGAACACAGATTTTGAATCGGCTTTGTTATTTAGGTTGACTGAGGTTTTGATGGCCTAAAATCCTGAAAATATTCATGTAGCATTTTCTGAACATTTAATAACCTATATAATTTTGTCATGATTTATTGAAATTTTTTCATTGATCATTTCAAGCAATGTACAGAACTGGACAGTTTTGGTGAAAATTGTTGAGACTGTTTTGCTTGGCTTGATTGAGGTTGCTTTTTCAATTCCAATGCCTTGCACCATTTTTAATGTGATTAAAAATATGTTATCTTGATGTGGTATGATTTCCAAAGTGAATTGCTTGAAGTTGCTTTTCCTAGAATTTTCGGATGCCTAATTGATCACCTTTGTGTCTCGTTAGTATATTTCATTTTCTTGCTTGTTTTGGCCGTCACAATTTTTGTGACAAGTGCCGGAGTAAATTTGATAATGTATATGCTAGCTAGAGATGCTTAGGATGATAATTAGGGTGTTCCTAAATTATTTGGAAATTAATGAGTTTTGACTCATTTCAAGCTTTTCATATAGTTTGACTATTTAAGGCTTTCATGGTTCAATGAATTGTTCATTGATACATCAAATTTATCAGATATTACCTTAGGTATGTAGGTGTTGTGAATTGGAATTGCATTAATTGAGGAATTAGCCGATTAGAGATTTTAGCAAATTTACCTGGATAAGTCGACTTGTGCATGAAATAAGTCGACTTGTTCAAGGTTTTTGGGATAAGTCGACTTGTCTATAGAATAAGTCGACTTGTTCAGGATCTCAGTATAAGTCGACTTGTAGTACCTTATAAGTCGACTTGTTCATGGGCAGGTGAAATAAGTCGACTTGTGTCATACAAGTCGACTTGTGTGTGGGCAGAAGCATAAGTCGACTTGCATTTGATGAAAGTCGACTTGTGGCATGCTCAAGTTGGATGATGGATGATTATAAGGATTGATTCAATACGATTGATGAAACCTAAATCATTCCATATAGTCTTCGTGACTATAATCCTTAAGCTTGGAGTCTAGAGACTCGAAATCCCTCCTCGGTATATGAAAACTAACGCCTTCCATTAATATGGTAAGAACCAGAGTTCTTATAGGGATGGGTTGTTGAGCTAACCTCAAGCTCACTCTATACGAATATGTTCAAACCATGAAAATAAGATTTTCGGATTAATGGGTCGGTTTTCCTAGAAGCGTTGATTTGTTGACCTAACCTCAAGGTCAGCGTGACAGAGGCGAAGTTGGGTAGCATACATTAGATGTACGCGCATCAAAGAGTTGATACCCGATGAAGTGCACACATCAACAAGTTGATAGCGATTGATAGTTGTGTCTAAGATGTAATTGGTATATCGATACCTCCGAGACATAAGGTGGCTTGTTGGACAAATCAAGGTCATTCTCAATGTCGGTTATCGATGATACAATTGGTATGACCGATACCTACCGATTGACCTAAGTTGTGGCTTGTTGAGCAAACTCAAGGTCACTCTTAGCAATGTCGGATATCGACCCACTAGGACATTATGTCACATTGTTTCTTTGGATTCGTAAAGAGGGTTATGGATTCTAGGAAACTAGTGGGAGCCATATGCATATCATGCAAGTCCTTATGATCATGCAGGCATTTCTAATCTATCATTCCTTCTCTCTATCGCATTTAGGTTGATTGAAGAAGTCTTTCAGTGTGAATTTACGCTCTCTATTCTGGACCAATTTTCTTGATTGGCTAAGGACTCTGAGAATTGTTCTCAGATCTGAGGAACTGGGATACGTCTTAGATGTTCCACTTCCAGATGTTCCACTTCCAGATGCACTTGCTGTCGATGCTTCTGATAAGGATCAGAAAGCATATCGTAAGCATCTAATGGAAGGGGACATGGCTATTTGCCTCGATGTCACCAGAGCTGCATAAGCAGCACGAGTCCATGGATGCTCACGTTATAGTATCTCATCTTAGGGAGCTGTTTGATGAGTAAGCTCGGTCTGAAAGGTTCAAGACCTCAAGGCTTCTCTTCATCACAAAGATGGCTCCAGGGACAACTGTTGTGCAGTATACCCTGAAGATGAATGGCTATATTGAGAGATTGGCCGTCTTAGGATTTGTAATGGATTATGAGTTAAGTAGAGACTTAATTCTAGTTGGATTATCTGGTGGTTATTCACAGTTTGTGATAAACTATCAGATAAACCAAATATCCACTACAATACCTGAGCTGATCAATCTGCTCAAGACAGCTGAGCAGGCTATCAAGAAGGATAGCAAGCAAGTGCTAATGGTGGATGCTTCTTCTTCTAGTTCAAAGAAGAAAAAGGCCAAGAAACCAAAGGGAAGTGCCATCAAGGAAAAACCAAAAAAATTGCCCCAAAAGGATTTTGCTTTCATTGTGGCAAGTCTAGCCACTAGAGGCGAAACTGTAAAATCTATCTGGAGTCCTTGAAGCAGTAAAAGGTATCAGATGCCTCTACTTCTTCAAACATGTTTGTCATTGAGGTTAATACTATTCCTGATCCAAACATATCGGTATTTGATACCGGATGTGGCTCATACATATGAAATGATATCACGGGGCCTCGTGGGACGAGAAAGCTCATAAAAGGAGAACTGGACTTTCGTGCAGGTAATGAAGCAAGGGTTGCTACATTAGCCGTATGCACTTCGTCTTGTTACTCCCTCCGGGCTTATATTCAAATTGGATGATTGTCATTTTGTACCGTTTTAAACAAAGAACATATTGTATGTTTCATGTTTAATTAGAGTGATTTCCATTTGACTTTTAGTAGCAATGGTTGCTATATTAGTTGCAACGAAAGCTCTATGGTCTTGGTACATTATGCAATGGAATTGACATATGAGATATGTCATATCCAATTATGAATATCAATGACGTGAAAAGACGTAATCGAGATAATTTAAAATCAACGTACTTATGGCATTGTCGACGGCCATATAAATGAGACACGATAGCTAAGCTCCATGAGAGTGGCGGTTTAGGGTCATTTGATTATGAATCATATGACACATGCGAATCTTGTTTATTAGGCAAGATTACTAAGTTATCCTTTAAAGGAAAGGGTGAGCAGTGAATGGAATATTAGACCTAATACATTCGGATGTATGTGGTCCGATGTCCATCCATGCGAAGTGGTTGTTTTACTTCATTACTTTTATCGGTGATTATTCACGATATAGGTATCTCATGTCGATAAGATACAAATCAAGCATTTGAATAGTTCAAATAATTGAAATGAAGTAGAAAACTAACTTGGTAAAAGTATGAATACATTACGATCGATCGTGGTGGAAAATGCTTATACCAACATTTTGGATTATCTCGGAGATAATGGGATTTTATCTCGATGAACTCCACCTTGCACGCCGCAAAGACAATGATGTGGTGAAAGGAGAAATCGAACCTTGTTAGGCATAGTGCGATTGATGATAGGTTTTGCGATTTTGGGAATATGCTCGAGACAATTTGTTTACTTGCTAAACAGAGTTCCATCAAAGACAGTTGATGTTACTCCATATGGAGATATGGACTAACTGAAAATCCTATCTTTCTCATCTGAAAGTATGGGGTTGTCCTGCTTACGTGAAGTGGACATAGTCAGATTAGCTTGATGCAAAGCTGACAAGTGTTTGTTCGTGGAATATCAATTCTACCTTGCTTAGGAACAAAAGTTGTTTGTTTCCAAGCATGCTGTTTTCTTAAAGAAAGAGTTTCTTTTACAAGAGGACAGTGGGAGCAAAGTTGAACTTGGAGAAGTTCAAAATGCTCGAACAAACACAGATCAACTGCCTGAATCTGAAACTGTCACTCATATAGATGAGGTAACAGTTCAACCTTCTACTACACACGAATTTCGTAGGTTAAGTAGGATACGCACTGTTCCCGAGAGATATGGATTTCTCGTAAGGGAACAGAATGACGTATTACTCATACGAGATGATGAGCCTACTACCTATGAAGAGGTTCTGAAAAGTTCAGAGTCTGAAAAATAGCTTTGTGCCATGAAATCTGAAATGGATTCCATGTATAAAACCAAGTATGGACTTTGGTTGTTACACGAAGGATAAAACCCACGAGGTGCAAAGGGGTTTTCAAGAAGAAAACCAACATGGATGGTAATTTGATTACCTATAAAGCAATGCTTCTGGTTAAAGGATTTCGTCACAGACAAGGAGTTGACTATGACGAGACCTTCAGCCCCGTAGCAATGCTTAAATCCATTCGGATACTCCTAGCCATTGCCACTCATTATGATTATGAGATATGGCAAATGGATGTGAAGATAGCTTTCCTGAGAGGAAATCTGCCCGAGGATGTGTATGACACAACCTGAGGGCTTCACTTCCATCGATGGCGAAAAGGTATGCAAGCTTCAGAAATCCATTAATGGATTGAAGCAAGCATCCAGGAGTTGGATTATCCGTTTAGTTGAGTCAATCAAAGAGTTTGATTTCTCACAAAATTCGGATGATCATTGTGTGCATAAGAAGGTTAATGGGACTGCAATCGTATTCCTTGTGTTGTATGTAGATGACATACTGTTACTCGGAAACGATGTCTCTATCCGCAATCGATTAAAATTTGGTTGTCAATCAATTTGCGATGAAAGACCTTGGTAAAGCAACTTATATCCTTAGGATATAGATTTATAGAGATAGATCAAAGGTTGCTTGGTTTTCACAAGCATCGTACATAGATGAGATGCTAAAGAGGTTTAGCATGGAACAATGCTATGTACGAGGCCCGATGTATCGTATGCTCTAAGTGTTACGAGCAGATACCAATCGGATCCTGGTGAGGGTCACTAGGTGGCTGTCAAGAATATCCTCAAGTACTTGTGAAGCACTAAGGATGTTTTCTTAATCTATGGAGATGGAAATCTCCTAATGAGCGGGCATTCAGATGCCAGTATCTAATCTGATAAGGATGATTCTGAATCACAATCAAGTTATATACATTCACACTGAATAGCGAGGCGGTCAGTTGGAAAGAATTCCAAACAAGAGAGGACTGTTGATTCAACAATCGAGGCAGAGTACCTGTCGCATGAGATGTGCAAAGGAAGCAGTTTGGATCAAGAAGTTCATTACTGAACTTGATCTAGTCCCTAGCTGTGATGGGCCCATAGGATTGTATTGTGATACAATGGGGCTAATGCGCAGGCAAAGGAACCAAGGTCTTATCGACGATCCGAACTCGTACTCCGCCGATTCGGGAGATCATTAGTCGAGATGATATCTGGATAGAGAGAATTCCCACAGAGCAAAGTGTTGCTGTTCCGTTGACAAAGCCATTGTCACAGGAGAATTGTGATTCTCATGGACTCGCTGATGGTATTGGATACTAAGGCGATTGGCTTTAGGTCAAGTGGGAGATTTGTAAGTACAAGTCGACTTGTACTACTGATAAGTCGACTTGTTCTTGAAAGTACCGATAAAGTCGACTTGTACATGGGATAAGTCGACTTATTTAAGGATCATTGTTTATTTGTGCCTAAAGGCAATCCCCTTTAGCACGTTTTATTCACAGTCATATGCAGACTGAATGAATAAATAAAGAAAAGGCATAATTCATTAATTTGATGTTCATGAACATTGTTTATGAATTGATTGGATCTTTAATCAGATTAATGAAGTCCATGATATATGACATAGCATGAAGGAAATTATGATGTGATCATACTCCTGAGATTCCTATCATGTGCAATTATGTCAGTATCTAAATTTTCTCTAGTCATAGGATTAATGAGACTGGACATCATTAATCCGGATAGACTAGCACATGTCATATTCCTTGATTGGATCAAGAAGTAGATCTCAGAAACTGTAAATATGAGATATTTAGAATTGACATGTGGATGCTTACTAGCGGTAGTAAGTTCATTGGATGACCTGCCATGAGATCATCACATGGATATCTTATCTAGTGTCAGTGATAATCTCATCATAGCAATGGTGCAAGTATCCTTAGACTTGAGGTACTCAAGGATATCTTGAATCTTGATCACGTGCTTTGACTCCATTCCTTGTTGCCTTCCAGAGGTAACTCATAGGGTGGTGCTTGGGTACAGCTTGAGGTATTCGAAGATAATTGAGTAGCCAATAAAGGATTCACCACTTCTGGATTAGCAGAAGAGATACCCATGGCTTCTTGTCAGGATCATTACTTGTAAATCTCTGGCCAGAGTCAATATGTCATGAAGAGTGTCTTTATGGACATATAGAGTAATGAGTCCTAGGACGAGATCTGTTATCACTTGGGCTAGACTCAGTCTAGTAAGAGTTGACACTTTGACCATACTCATAACCAAGTGGGGTATAGGATGGTGAAAGGACGAATTGCACGGTAATTGTCTATAGAAGGGTTTGTGATCCGGTTCGTGATGAATACATCAAACCGATTACTTTCCGGTCAATTGGGGGTCATGATGTGTTGCTAGATACCGCTCATGACTTGCTCAGATTAATTGTTAATCTAAGTGGCCAACATAACCGGGAGCCTAAAGGGTCACACGCTTAAGAGTGTTTCGAGAATCAGTAAAATAGTAATTGGACGAGTTCCAATTATGGAAGCATTAGATTAAATGGATCCCAATGGATTGGGATATGTCGATGAGATCGCGACATCAATATTGCTAAGAAAGGTTTTGAGTGTTTCAAAGATCAGTGGTCCGACAGCCGGTAGGGAGACCCAGTTTGATTTGGATCTTTAGCAATTATATATATTAATTAATTAAGTAAATAATTAATTAATATATATAAATATATTAGCATCTTCGTTGGAATGGGAGAAAAGGAGATGGGAAGGTTTGAAAAGTCAAACCTTATTACTTTATTCATTAAGAAATGAGTGGCTATTAAGCCACACACTTGGCCATCTCTTATTAAACTCTTTTAAGAGTTAAAAGAGAAAAATAAGAAGGCTAAGGGATGGAGTAGTCGACGGTTGCAAAGAGGAAAAGAAGAAATGGAAGCTTAAGAGTTAAGTTTCCTTTGAAAATGGTTTTCATGTCTTCTTCTTCAAGCATCATCACTTCTCTTCTTCTCCAAGGCAAGGTCCAACGTGAATCTCAAGCTCTCCAGATGAGGTAGGGTCTAGCGACTCTTAATCTGTTCTAGCTATTCCGGATCAAAGGGTTTGACTCGGTTAGGTTTTACGATCTCTGCGTGGATCACCTTTAGAGATAGTCTCTTTTGGCTATTTAGGTTTATGTCTTCATACGGATACTGGATCACCGGTTCGGAAGGTCCCGAAACAAAAATTTTGTTTTCCGCTGCCTGTACATGTGATGTACATCCCGGGATTTTCCTACAGTTTAATCACCAAATCTCCTTAAAACATCTAGAAGAGATGATAACACTATAAACTCTTTATTTGAGTGAATGTTCCACGATACATGTTTCAATTAATAATTCCAACATGCGAGCCTTTGGATTAATACCTGTAAAAATCCATTCGATCATGTCAAGAATTATAATGAAACACATATGAGTTCACCACTCATCAAGATTGTGGTTCATAATAAGCGAATGCTTAAGTTGTATGTTTTAAGATTAAAGTAACGACCCACTTTATTCTTGAAAACATACTTGATTGCAGATTCATTTAATAGTGCCATTATCGATAGTCTACTACTATCATGATATGAAACTCATCATTCCCTTTAAGTAAACTCCTTTACTTATATAGAGATAAATCGCAACACTACTGATCTAAACCATAATCAAACGACCAACTTGATTATTCAACTGTGAATCAATTAATTGATTCTAATAATATACATGTTTCCCATACATCTCTATGTATATGTATATTACTTACAAATGAATCTTGGTACCTTATGACCAGATATATAATGCTCATACAGATAAAACCAAACTCTTTTGTTTTATTAATAATAAATATTTTCATTACAAAACTGTAACTGAAGAAGATAAAGTTACATGTAAATACACTTGCTTTCTAGGGCACTATATTTACATAACTCCAACAGGAGTGGGGTGTTACATTTTTTCTAGAATTTGGATTGTTATCACTTGAATTTGGTAAGCTACTGAATCTAGAAAAAGGTTCTCCTAATTTTCTATACTATTGTTATGTTAATGTTGAAAGTTACACATTAAACTTAGTTATGTGCTGGTCGTTTGGAAGCTTAGTTTAGCTGGATTCTTAGAGATGAATTTGAAGTTTAGTGAGGTTAAGGAATTCTAAACTTGGTATCATGTTATAACATGTATTGTTTGATGTTTGAAGTGGATAAAACGTGTACTAAATTAAGAAAGAATTGAGGTTAGAAATTTGATACATGTTTGATACTTGTTAGAAGGAGTCATTACACTAAATAGGTATCGGTATTTTAGCCATATCTTGACCTATAGATATATAAATGGGATGGTTTTAAATTCAGCTTAAACTAGATACATATATCTATAACTTTCATGAAGGAACAGAATTTGATTTATATCAATAAGGGTTTTGAAATTTGGATTGAATTTGAGTTTTGGTTGTTGTCCACGATTGAGAACATTCTGTAGTATTTTGAGTATAAGTCTCAGAATAATGAACCCAATTGCATTATCTTTATTTTTTTAATAAACTTAGATACATATAGGAACATTTTTCTAGCAAAACATATTATCTAAAAACGTCAGTTTCTATATCAGAATGGCTATATAAAACTAATCCAAAAACCTGTTCTTTGAAAACAACAGTTTCGAGGTTCTGGGTCACTTATCCCACAATTGAGGGAATTGATTAGGAAGGAGAAATAAATGGGATTTTGTTCAATTTATGAAATATATAAGTTTAAGTTAATTTATTTGGTATAATAGGACTTAAATGGACTTGTTTAAGGTGTGTTATGGACTTTAATTGGTATTCAATTTAATTGAGATGATAATATAAAGAATGCATAGTGTAATATGATGAATACAATATTGAATTGCTTAGTATGTTCATAAATGAATGAGTTCCAAAGGCTTATGTATTATGAATTGGATATGGATGTTTGTGATTTGGGAATTTCTGTGATGATATTGTGTTAATTTCTGGACCATCAAGTGTCTAAGGAGTTTGATATTTGGGATTGTGATGGAATTGTTTTCTATTTATGAGAATACATTTTTTGTAGCATCCAAATACCCCTGGGAAGATATGCGAATGCTTTACAAAACAGTACAAACAAACCAAAATATTTCGCGAAAGCATAGCATTCAAAATCTTCCATTGGAATCAATTCAAAACAAACGTACATCATACTGATGCGGAAGCATTTCAAAACACACTAAACATTCATTATTTAAATTTTCAAAAACTGAAGCAAACATAAACATACATTACATATCATAAGTTCAGAAACCAACCTATATTATGGTTATTACAAACCTTCATAAAAATTCCAAATACAAGTAAAAAATTAAAAACTCAAAATACATTTTTGAGTCAAAACAAGACTTTAACTCCATTGGCCATTACAGTTGACTCGTCCCAATCTTTATAATCCTCTCTCTTAACCTATACCAGCCAAATCCATCGTGCTAAGTATATATCTTAATGAATAATAACTATTCTATACATAAACTAACAACTAATTATACGGAATCATGATATAATAGAAGCATGCATTAACAGTTTATCGAAATGAACAATTCAAACATAATGTAGCTCAAAACATATTGTATAAAAAAGAGAACTGAATATTGAAAGAGGGTACAATTTTTTTAAATAAAAAATAAAACATATTTTGGAATACAAAAATTAGATGATTGTTAATCCATCAACAAGAGTGGGTAACGGGACTTATACAGAGGGAAACCAAAATCTCGACACTAAAGTGTCAAAGAGGGAGATTGAAGTCTCAACATCGAGGTATCACAGCGGGAGACCGAAGTCTCGACACTGAAGTGGCACAGTGGGATGCCAAAGTCACGAAATTGAAGTGTCACAGAAGCAGCTGCAGACCCTTCTAGGCGTGCCTATTTACTCACAACTAGGAATAAACATATTCAAAAATAGAAATGTCTAAAATTCAATTCACATATCAATAATTGTGTTCATATCATGTATTTAAGCATATTACGTTCTCACAGCCTTGTAAATCATTCAATGATCCAAATCAATAGCAAACAAAGTAGTCAAAAAAAATATCAAATATTACATGCTGAATTACTAACAAAAATTGGCCATCTAAATTACTTATAAAAACTCAATGATTACTTACTTAATTTTTAATGAAAATTCATCAAAAATTATTTAAAAAGGACCATACTAGATTACTTACAAAAGCTCCCTTTTACTTATTGCCTTGAAGTTTCGTCAATATATGGAATCGGTCACTCTATAGGTTCCTCTATAACATTTAACACAAACACATATTACTATTGAATATGATTATGAAATCATTTATGCATATTCATGTATACCAAATATATATAATGCATGGTCATACCAAATTCTGAGTTTCTTATCCTTAATCTTGTCACATTGTTAATCATGTGAAACCATACTCAATTTCTCAATCCAAATTTATCTCATAACCAACTTTTGGGTCCACTTTGCTTAATTATTCACATAAGGAAGATAAGGTAATTTGGTAACACTTCCTTTGATAAAGTTGTTCTCCTAAGTCTTAAGTTTCTAATGAGACCAAGATCATTCTATTTGGTTCTATATACTGAAAGTTATACTCAAAAGATCTCATACTATACTTAAGCTTTAATAAAATTCTTATCTCAATTTTCAATCAGATTTTGAAATTCTTAAAGGCCGAATTTGAATTCAATTGATTCAGACAATTTGTAGCCTTATGGCTCTAGTTTAATCAAAATCAATAATCATCTCTTTTGGAGCTCTACTGACCATGATATTGTAGCGCCCCCTTACCGTAGAGTATACACCGGAATGCCCATAGGTCATTCCGATACATATCCTACAATAAGGGTGAACTAAGAACAATCACTACTGTACTTCACATGGCATCATAATCATAAAACATCAATATGAAAATCACTAATTTTTGAAAATAAAATGTTTCCTCATTTCATTTCATTAAAAGTAGTAATTTACATCTTTGACAATTTTTCACTGCCTGTACATTACTTCAAAAGAAATCTAATACAAAAGTCTAACTAGGTCATCCCCCAAAAATCCCAGTTGACTGACCTGTGAGCCATAACTTCTCTTGCCAACACGATCTACATGGCAGGAAAAGTCCCTCTGGAGCTAGGAGTCTACTCTCTCGATCCTGAAAAATAAGTTGCAATTTTTGTTGAGTTTACGAACTCAGTGAGGAACCATCATCAATGGTTCACCCAATTCATGCATAGTCAAGCATAATACAGTTGTTTCATCATGTCACATTCAGAAGTACCACATGATTGTTATTATCAATCAAAGAAACCAAATCAAATGCACATGAAATGTGTATGTGATACTTTTCCAATTATTACGTTGTTGTGACCGAGCGCCTAAAACCGTCCCAATCTGGGTGCATTAATCGTTGAGCTTGAGGCTCTAAATCACTGTGGGCTTGAGGTACAATTATGTTGAGCTTTAAGCTCTCGGTGGCTGCTCCGGTCACAACTGTCATTAACTGATCATGCATTCATGCATGGAATGCATATGTCACAATGAAGCAATGTCAACATCACAATCAATCACATTAAAATCACAATCACAAGTAGTCACATTTAAAACACGAAGGTCCCAAATTCTCAGACAAATGGCACTTCTATGTCATAATCTCCCAATACATCGGACCTTCTGTCCGGAATCCAGTCATAAACAACTCACAAACCCACCATTATTCTTCACAGAGTTATAAGCGCAAAATTATAAACAAATAATAATTGAGAAACCATCTAGGTCACTCAAAAAATAGTTTTCGAGCTAATGCCTGGAAGTCTCGGCAACATCTGTGGGCTGATGTTCCAAATGCGCCTCTATAACAAGTCAAACACACATATATTACACATTGTCCAATCAAAAATATTTAATAATACACATGTAGCAATTAAAAATGTGTACAATGAATGTTCATAACATTCCCGGCACTATCCTAAAAATTTTCGTCGTAAAAGTTTCCTCCGAATATTAGAAACTCATAGACACTAATATCACTCAATTCGGACCTCTATAGGTCCAATTATTAATTAAAATATAGACTAGAAAAATAATTACCCAGTCCGCTTAATTAATCCCCGTAAATTTCATCGCTAAAAATTTCCAATTTTACATAAAAATGAAATTAAATATTACACGAATCCTCGGATGTCGGATGTCGGATGCAAAAGTTATTGACAAAAGAAATAGCATTTATAATTAAAAACAATTAATAATATAAAAAATTAAAAAAATTATATGGGTCTCGCCCTCGATCTCGCGAGGGCGATCCGTCGCCCTCGCGAGATGCGAGGTTCCAAATCTAATTAATTTTTTTTCTAAAAACTAATTTTCTCAAAACCACTTATTAACCTTCCCTTCTTCCCCACTATACAACTCTTCACACAAAAGTCCAAAATCACAAATAAGGACTCATTGGAAAGAGCACAGAAAATCCTACAAGTTTCATGCAGGGCTAACAAACCAATTTCACCTCTAAGGGTGTCAAAAATGTAATCAAAACCACTGCCTTCACATGACCATTCAAAACAGTACAACATTTTTCCAAAAATTATATCTTTCCATACCCTTTGCCAAAAATTCCAATTTTTATATCAATAAAAAGAGAAAAATATATCCTACAACTTTCATGAACAACTTGGAAGCAAAATCAATCTCTAAACAAATCAAATCCTCAATCAACGTTTATGCCTATATAAGTCATTCTTAACAGTAACACAATCTTCCACGAAGCATAATTTCCTATCCCATTATCGAAAAATTACATACTCTATATCACTGAAAAGATCAGAAAACATACTACAATTCTCATGAAGGACTTAAAAGAAAATTCCATTACTAACTAGGTCAAATTCTCCCATTAATGTGGCTGCCCTATTAAAGCTTGTTAAATCAACACATGACCTAAACCATATCCAACTTTTACAAATTCATAACTTACAATCCCTACATCCAAAATTTGCATATTATATCTCATTACAAAGCTAAGACATTCCTCTACAACTTTTGATAAGATCACTTGAGCTAATTTCAACCATAATAGTACAAAATTAGCTTTAGAACACAGTAACCACAAAATCCATACTTAGAGACATTTCACACACCAAAACACATTAATACATCAATCACCATCTGAAACTAATACATCAATCACCATATGGATTTTATATTGGTATAAAATTATGTTTTGTGGAAGATTGTGTTACTGTTGAGAATGTCTTATATAGGCAAAAACGTTGATTGAGGATTTGATTTGTTTAGAGATTGATTTTGCTTCCAACTTGTTCATGAAAGTCGGTCAGAAATAAAAATTGGAATTTCTGGCAAGTTGTTCATACTTAGTGGCAATAGAAAGCTAACAAGAAAATATTCAACTTTCATGAAGACCCATTTCATAAAATCAGTCTACTTTAGCCTAGAAAAATTCCCAAAGTTTCTGGTCATCAATAATAGAACTATAATCAGCACATTATTCACCCTGCACAGATATCTCACTTTCAAAGAAAAATTTCATCCCTTTCAAGCCACAATTGGACCGAGCTTCCTTCATAAGAATTATAGCCAAACTTCTCAAGTTTAAATCAAGCCAAACCTCAACTCAATAGCATAACCATATCAATAGTTATGACCAAAAACTTGAAACATACTCAAGGTAAAAGTTTCCAGATTTTATACCTAACTCTACTCCTTTCATTCTAACACCATTCCTAGATCAATAAGCATCCAATTTAATCACTCATTCAGCCAAACTTTCATCAAGAACTTCACTTGAACATAAACCCACAAAATCCCAGCACACATACTCAATCATTTCCTTTTAAAAATTAATCATCTAACATCATTAAAACCGCTTCAAAACAACTTAAAACAATATAACATCTCATCTATTAACTTCTAATTCATCATTTACCAATCATCAATCAATCAAAGAAGCAACATACCCATACAATCAAACCATAAGCTTCATGAAATTAATGCACATTAAATCACAATAAATGTGTTGGCACCCGATCCGGAGATCGGATCCCAACCGGAAAGCGAAACAAAAATCAGCGAAACCATAGCGAATTCAAATTAGGATCCAACATTTCTCTCCCTCTTAAAAGAATGTCGTCCCCGAAATTCCTACTAAGACTTTAAGAAGTAGTGCAATCTCTTAACTAATGTCTCATCACACATATTCTCAACTTATTCACACTAAAAAAATCCACTCTAGAGACCGGATCCCAACCGAAAAGCGGATAGCAAAAGCGAAAACGAAAGGCAGAAACGAATGCTAACCAGGTACAAATCGAATCGGAAGGTGAAAAACAATTGAAAACGAAGGGACCCGATCTCGGAAACGAATCCCAACAAAATGCTTCTAACTGTCAAAATAAGAACATATAACTTCATTCTTACCTAAACAAGCTTCGAAACTTCAATCTTCCAAGTTTTTTCCAAATTCCTCTACCTCACTTCATCACCTACAGTCACCATCTTCTTTAAGAAGAAAAATTCATGCTAGGCTGTTTTAGGAGAGTTAAAGGAAGAGGGTCTTGTGTGGGTGGAGCTTAACATGAAGAAGAAGAAGAAGAAGAAAAACCCATCGAACAAGAAGGAGAAGAGGAGCCACGGTTGAGAGGAAGAATTTGTTTTTAAAAGAGATTTTTAACCCTTCCAAGAAGAGTGTCGTGGAAGACTCTCCAAGCTTAGGTTAATTATATAACCTTTAATAAAAAGACTAAGTAGGCAAGTAACATGTGTCACTTGCCACTTGTCCTGATTTTAAAGCACTCATAAGGTATTTTTCTAAATACAATTCAATTTCTACTCCAATTTCTCTCCAAATTCCAATGGCTCAAAGTAATAATTCCTAAAATCATGTATCTAATTTTCTAGTGCCATTGGACAGTCATTTCTAGTATCAGAAATCCAATCAGTCCGCCACTTAGCAATTTTTTTGGTCTGAAAATTTTCTCCAAAAAATTCCATAAAAATTCTAAAAGTCCCTAAAAATGTAAAATACACATAAATCACTCCAATTCAATGTTTCAAACACATATTTGACATTTTTCACAAAATTTACATTTATAGACACATATGTCGGGAAATGTCATGAATACATGTACAATCATGTGCTTGTGCAAAAATTACCATTCATATATATATAGAGGCCATAATATGCATGCTCATGCCGAGATATGTATACACACTTATACCCCCATCTCAAATTACTATTTTACCCTTCCCATCAGTGATGGGATGTTACAATTCTCCCCTCCTAATAAAAATTTCGTCCTCGAAATTCTTACCTGCTTGGTCGAACAGGTGAGGATACTGTCTCCTCATATGCTCCTCGGTCTCCCAAGTTGCTTCATCAGTTGAGTGGTTCCTCCATAGGACTTTCACTAATGGAATAACCCTGTTCCTCAACTGCTTAACCCGTGATCCCGTAATCTGGACCGGCTCCTCAACATAGCTCAGATTGGTAGCCACCTTAATCTCCTGAGCCGGTGTCACATGTTTTGGATTCGATCGGTATCTCTGGAGCATACTCACATGGAAGACATTATGTAGCTGAGACATCTCACTTGGTAAAGCCAGCTTATAGGCCAAAGGTCCTATCCTCTCAATGATCTCATGAGGACCAATGTACCTAGGGCTTAATTTGCCCTTTTTACCGAATCTCAGCACTCCTCTCCATGGTGACACTCGTAGGAACACCCTGTCTCTGACATTATACTCCATCTCCCTCCAATGCTGATCCACATAGCTTTTCTGTCTATCTTGAGCCACTTTTATTCGGCTCCGAATCAGCTTTACCTTGTCTACTGTATCCTGAATCAGCTCTGGGCCCTCAATCATTCTCACACCCTCTTCATCCCAATATAGAGGTGATCGACACTTTCTTCCGTACAAGGCCTCATATGGTGCCATCCCGATGCTACTGTGATAATGATTATTATATGCAAATTCAATCAAGGCCAAGCTCGAAGCATATCCTCAACAGTCTTAATCATCCTTTCACTCTGCCCATCTGTCTGAGGATGAAATGCTGTGCTGAAATTCAACTTGGTACCCATAGCAAACTACAAACTCTTCCAGAACCTCGAAGTAAATCTGGGATCCCTGTCTGATACTATGGACACTGGAACTCCATGCAGTCTCACTATCTCAGTCACATACTTCTGGGTCAACTGATCAAGATAATTGTTCTCCCTTACTGACAAGAAATGGGCCGATTTAGTTAACCGGTCCACTATGACCCAGATAGCATCGTGTTGCCTCAGAGTCCTAGGCAACCCCATAATGAAATTCATAGTGATTCGTTCTCATTTCCACTCAAGAAAAGGAAACAAATGAAGCTTTCCCACTGGAGCCTGGTTCTCAGCTTTAACCTGTTAGCACGTCAAACACTTGGATACATATTCTGCCACCTGTTTCTTCTTGCCAGGCCACCAAAAATGCTGTTTTAGGGTGTTATACATCTTGGTAGTACCAGGATGCATAGCATAGGCGACCATATGCGCTTCCTACAAAATCTCTCACCTCAAATTATCCACATCAGGCTCACATAGCCTCTGTCCCAACCATAATGTCTCATCTTTCAACTCAAATTCAGAATTCGAATCAGCCTCCACTTTCTCAATCAGCTTCACCATAGTAGGATCCTTGTCCTGAACTCTCCTGATTCTGTCATGTAGCATCGGTCTGAGCTTCAGAGTGGCTATCAAAGCCCCATTCTGCTTCAGATTCAACTACACATTCAAAGCTCTCAACTGAAACAAATTAGGCAACCTCAATACCTGAATCTGAGCTGCACTGATGTGAGACTTCCTACTCAAGGCATCTGCCACCACATTAGCCTTCCCTGGGTGGTACTCAATCGTACAGTCATAATCCTTCAACAGCTCAATCCATCGCCTCTGCCTCAAATTCAACTCTCTCTGACTCAGCAAATACCTCAAACTCTTATGATCAGTGAAAATCTGAAAAGTCTCACCATACAAGTAGTGTCTCAAAATTTTCAGGGCAAAAACAACTACAGCTAACTCCAAATCATGCACTGGATAGTTTACCTCGTGAGACCTCAACTGTCTCGAGGCATAAGCGATCACTCTACCATGCTGCATCAAAATACACCCTAATCCTTGATGCGTTGCATCGCTATAAACCTCATAACCTCCAGTCCCAGATGGAATAGCCAACATCGGTGCGGTAGTCAACCGATGTTTCAGCTCCTCAAAGCTCTTCTGGCACTCCTCTTTCCATCTGAATGCCACATTATTCCTCAAAAGTTTTGTCAGAGGGGCTGAGATCAATGAAAACCTCTCGACAAACCTCCGGTAATAGCCAACCAATCCGAGGAAGCTCCGAATCTTTGACACATTCCTTGGAGCTTCCCACTTCATCATTGCCTCAATCTTATTCGGATCGACCTGAATACCCTCTCCGGTCACTATATGGCTCAGAAACACTACCTCATCCAGTCAAAATTCACACTTACTGAATTTGGCATATAGCTGCTTCTCCCTCATAAGCTGCAAAACAATCCTCAAATGTTCCGCATGCTCCTGTCTACTCCTCGAATACACCAAAATTTCATCAATGAATACAATTACAAACTGATCCAGGTAGGGCTGAAAGACCTCATTCATCAAGGCCATAAAAGCTACCGGGGCGTTAGTCAACCCAAACGGCATCACTAGGAACTCGAAATGCCCATACCTGCTCCGGAATGCACTCTTAGGCACATCAGCCTCTGCTATCTTTAGCTAATAATACCCTGATCTCAAATCCAACTTAATGAACACCTGAGCTCCCTGTAACTGATCAAATAAGTCATCGATCCTAGGCAGTGGATACTTATTCTTCACCGTCACCTAATTCAGCTGCCTATAATCGATGCACAATCTTAGAGTCCCATCCTTCTTCTTCACAATTAATACTGGAGCTCCCCAAGATGAAACACTAGGCCTAATAAATCCCTTCTCCAGTAACTCCTGCAATTGAGCCTTCAGCTCCCTCAGTTCCACAAGTGCCATCCTATATGGAGGTATAGATATAGGAGCAGTACCTGGAACTAGGTCAATAGTGAACTCTGTTTCCTGATCAGGAAACACATCTAGAAATTTCCTAACTATGGGAATATCCTGAAGCCTCTACTCAACTCTCGTGTCTATAAGCTGGGCCCTGTAGGAGAGAGATTGCATAATCAAATCTCTCCTCTGAATCACAATCCATCTGGTCGAAGACTCTCTCAATCCTCTCCAGCCATCCCTCAGCCTCAGCAGGGTCTGTGCTTCCATAGAAATCCACGGCCCCTGCTTGCACAGTCTGTCATACCTCCTCTCTAGTCTCGCGGGAACTTTAGGATGTAGCTCCTCAGATCGAGGCACTGGAGACTCCCTACTAGCTCCGACTGATCCTTGGTTAGGTAGTTGATCAATTTGATCACCTAAAATGGATGACCTATAACAAAACAATAATTTCGATCAGTTTCTGCATTTCTCACAATAATTCAAGCCTAAATATGTAACTAGTCCCAACAGATGCCAAACCATGTTATGATACCACCTAAATATAGCACCCCCTTACCATAAGGTTCCAAATATAATTAATTTGTTTTTCTAAAAACCAATTTTCTCAAAACCACTTATTAACCTTCCCTTCTTCCCCACTATACAACTCTTCACACAAAAGTCCAAAAATCACAAATAAGGACTCATTGGAAAGAGCACAGAAAATCCTACAAGTTTAATGAAGGACTCACAAACCAATTTTACCTCTAAGGATGTCAAAAATGCAATCAAATCCACTGACTTGACATGACCATTCAAAACAGTACAACATTTTTCCAAAAAATATATCTTTCCATCCCCTTTGCCAAAGATTCCAAGTTTTATACCAATAAAAAGAGCAAAATATATCCTACAACTTTCATGAACAACTTGGAAGAAAATTCAATCTCTAAACAAATCAAATCCTCAATCAAATTTTCTGCCTATATAAGTCATTCTCAACAATAACACAATCTTCCACAAAGCATAAATTCCTATCCCATTATCGAAAAATTACATACTCTATATCATGAAAAGATCAGAAAACATACTACAATTCTTATGAAGGACTTAAAAGCAAATTATATCACTAACTAGGTCAAATTCTCCCATTAATGTGGCTGCCACGTTAAAGCTTGTTTAATCAGCATATGACCTAAACCATATCCAACCTTTACAAATTCATAACTTACAATCCCTACATCCAAAATTTGCATATTATATCTCATTACAATGCTAATACATTCCTCTACAATTTTCCATAAGATCACTTGAGATAATTTCAACCATAATAGTCCAAAATTAGCTTCAGAACACAGCAACCACAAAATCCATACTTAGAGACATTTCACACACCAAAACACATTAATACATCAATCACCATCTGAAACTAATCAAGCCATAACTTTCAACCTACAAATTCAAAAAATGTCATACTTAGTGGCGATAGAAAGCTAACAAGTAAATATTCAACTTTCATAAAGACCCATTTTACAAAATCAGTCTACTTTAGCCTAGAAAAATTCCCAAAGTTTCTGGCCGTCAATAATAGAACTATAATCAGCACACTATTCACCCTGCACAGATATCTCACTTCCAAAGCAAAATTCCATCCCTTTCAAGCCACAATTGGACCGAAATTCCTTCATAAGAATTCTAGCCAAACTTCTCAAGTTTAAATCAAGGCAAACCTCAACTCGATAGCTTAACCATATCAATAGTTATGACCAAAAACCTTAAACATACTCAAGCTAAAATTTTCCATATTTTATACCTAACTCTACTCCTTTCATTCTAACACCATTCCTACATCAATAAACATCCAATTTAATCACTTATTCAGCCAAACTTTCATCAAGAACTTTACTTGAACATAAACCCACAAAATCGCAGAACATATACTTAATCATTTCCTTTTAAAAATTAATCATCTAACATCATTAAAACCACTTCAAAACAACTTAATACAACATAACATCTCATCTATTAACTTCTAATTCATCATTTACCAATCATCAATCAATCAAAGAAGCAACATACCCATACAATCAAACCATAAGCTTCATGAAATTAATGCACATTAAATCACAATAAATGTGTTGGGACCCGATCCGGAGACCGGATCCCAACCGAAAAGTAAAACGAAAATTAGCGAAACCATAGCAAATTCAAATCGGGGTCCAACATTTCTCCCCCTCTTAAAAGAATGTCATCCCCGAAATTCCTACTAAGACTTTAACAAGTAGTACAATCTCTTAACTAATGTCTCATCACACATATTCTCAACTTATTCACACTCGAAAAACCTGATTCGGAGACCGGATCCCAACTGGAAAGCGGATAGAAAAAGTGAAAACGAAAGGCAGAAACGAATGCTAAACAGGTACAAATCGAATTGGAAGGCGAAAAATAATTGAAAATGAAGGGACCCGATCTCGGAACCGGATCCCAACAAAATGCTTCTAACTACCAAAACAAGAACATATAACTTCATTCTTACCTAAACAAGCTTCAAAACTTCAATCTTCCAAGCTTTTCCCAAATTCCTCTACCTCACTTCATCACCTACGGTCACCATCTTCTTTAAGAAGAAAAATTTATGCTAGGCTGTTTTAGGAGAGTTAAGGGAAAAGGGTTTTGTGTGGGTGGAGTTTAACAAGAAGAAAAAGAAGAAGAAGAAGAAAAACCCATCGAAGAAGAAGGAGAAGAGGAGCCATGGTTGAGAGGAAGAATTTGTTTTTAAAAGAGATTTTTAACCCTTCCAAGGAGAGTGTCGTGGAAGACTCTCCAAGATTAGGTTAATTATATAACCTTTAATAAAAAGACTAAGTAGGCAAGTGACATGTGTCACTTGCCACTTGTCCTGATTTTTAAGCACTCTTCAGGTCTTTTTCTAAATACAATTCAATTTGTGCTCCAATTTCTCTCCAAATTCTAATGGCTCAAAGTAATAATTCCTAAAATCTTGTATCTAATTTTCCATTGCCATTGGACAGTCATTTCTAGTATCGAAAATCCATTCAGTCCGCCACTTAGCAATTTTTTCGATCCGAAATTTTTTTTCAAAAAACTCCAGAAAAATTTCTAAAAGTCCCTAAAAATGTAAAATACACATAAATCACTTCAATTCAATGTTTCAAACACATATTTCACATGTTTCATAAAATTTACATTTATAGACACATATGTCGGGAAATACCATGAATGCATGTACAATCATGTGCATGTGCAAAAATTACCATTCATATATATATAGAGGCCATAATATGCATGCTCATGCCGAGATACATATATACACTCATACCCCCGTCCCAAATTACTATTTTACCCTTCCCATCGGTGATAGGATGTTATAGATACAATCAAAATATTGAATTTTATTTAGTGAAATATTCCAGATCATACTATTCTAACAAATTCTCTCATTTTCATTCAATCTTATTTCAAATCAATCCAAAAAGCTATAAATTTTTATGGATAGGTAGAACAATGTGTTAGGAATCTGTTGTTTTAAGTTGCACATCGTTTAGATATCGAGTGAAGAAGTTATATTGAATTGAATGACAGATGTTCAAAAACAATCATTTTTTAGAAAAAATGTCTACACGATCGCGACCTGCGACTTCATACTAGACTTCCATATCTAGTACAACCTCTAAGCGTATCAAGTGCAAGCTTATTTGATAATTCATGAAAAAGGAAACCTACACAATCTTTCTCTCACTACTGTGTTTTCCAAATTTTTCTCACTTCTTTCTTATTCAGGTCAATCCATTCCTATTTCATATTCTCTGCATTTTCACACCTATTGCAACTTATCTTACACCAAAACAGCTCAAAATTCAAGATCAAAATTCAAACTTCAAAAATTATATATGCACTTTATGCTTTCTCTCTCTATTACTATGTTTATTTCCATTCAAAACCAATCCCAAATTCAACACAAAACCAAACCTATACCATTTTTATACTTCTTTGCTATTGCTTATAGTCAACTCAAATAATCTTAAACATAAAAAATAGAGCATATACAGCTATTCCAGTATTTGCACAATTCCAAAGTCACACCACTTTCATATAATGCATTATGAACATCATTGAAGCTATAAGTTTATGCATGTACTCATTTCCAGTATCAAAACATCTTTAAATTAATTCACAAAACCCAAAAAATTAGAATCATCACTTACTTGATTCTTCAAACAAATTCCAACTATGACAATGAATGGCAGGGTTTTAGTGGATGGAGGGAAAAGCAAGACTAAAGAGAAACAAACTAACAATTAGACTGGGTTATTTGTTTGCAATGGACAAGACTGATATAAAAATCAAAACTAGTATTTTGGTGATGCAGATTCAGTGACTTTCGGTAAAGACCAGTAAGATTCAAAAAATAACAAAGAGCTTCAATCATTTTCCCTTCTAACACACTTACTTACGTGTGTTTTTTATCATTTTGGCACAGGCTCCATGCATGTCTCCCATTTGCCCTTTCGTGCAAGCTACCACATGTCTCCCGTATGTTATGCCATTTGTCATACAATGAATGATACCATATGTCAATAATTTATAGGTTTAATCATGCTAATTTTTATATACCAACTTAACTTATCCCTTAACAATTTCCCTAGTCCAAAAATTCAAAATACCTGAAATATACCAAAATTGCCAAATCACATTTATAAATCCATTTTACCTAGAAAAATGTCATGAGTGCATGTACAGTTATTTGTATGTATAAAAAATACGTATGCACATTTAGTGAATATTCAATATGCAAAGCATATAATGCACTGTAATTCCTTAATATTCTAACCCCTAACATGGGGTGTTACAATTCTTTCCTCCTTAAGAAAATTTTATCCTCGAAATTCATACTTGATCCGAATAGTAATGGATACTGAGCTTTCATGGTCTCTTCGAGTTCCCATGTTGTTTCCTTAAGTCCATTGTGTTGCCAGAGTACCTTTACTAAAGGTATTTGCTTATTGCTAAGTTTCCTAATTCTCAGGCTAAAATAGAAATTGTCCCTTCTTCATACGACAAATCCAATTGTACCTGAATTTCTTACACCAGAATTTTATGTTTCATGTTAGACCAATATCTTCTTAGCATAGAAACATCAAATACATCATATAACTTGGACAATTCTTTAGGAAGAGCTAATTGATAAGCTACTGGTCCAATTCTTTTCAGAATCTTATAAGGAACAATGACTTGTGGACTAAAATTACCTTTCTTACCAAATCGAAGTACATTCTTCCACAGTGACACTTTCAAGAACACCTTACTGCCTACATGATATTCAATATTCCTTCTTTTTAGGTCAACATAAGACTTCTTCCTATCATTGGTAGCTTTCAACCTTTGATGAATGATTTGAATCTTGTCTTCAATATCTTTCATAATTTCAGTTTAGGTCAACATAAGACTTCTTCCTATCATTGGTAGCTTTCAACCTTTGATGAATGATTTGAATCTTGTCTTCAATATCTTTCATAATTTCAGGCCCAATCATCTTGCTTTTACTTACTTAGTCTAACATATAGGAGTTCTATGCTTTCTACCGTACAGTTCTTCATAAAGCATCATGCCAATGCTGGTCTAATAACTATTTTTGTAACATATCATTAGTTTTCTGAGCATCACAGATCTCTTGCTTATCATCTATTCTCTAAGCATCATATATCTTTTGCATCAAAGTGATAATGCCAAAATGGTCTTCCGTCTCAAGGCATTAGCTACAATATTAGCTTTACTCGGATGATAATTCATAGTACAATAATAGTCCTTAAACAATTCCAACCAATGTCATTGTCTCAGATTAAGTTCCTTCTGGGTAAGCAGATAATTCAGACTTTTATGATCTATGAAAATTCTACATTTTTCACTATATAAGTAGTGCCACCAAATTTTTAAGGCAAACACTACTGTTACAAGTTCCAAATCATGAATATGGTATTTCTGCTCATGTGATTTTATTTGCTTAGAGACATAAGCAACTACCTTTCCATCCTACATTTTTCAAGTGATCAAATAAGTCTTCAATCCTCGACAACAGGTACTTGTTCTTCATTGTGACTCTATTCACTTGCCTGATATCGATGCACTCTTAGTAGTATTGTAACATCCCATCTCCGATGGGAAATGATACTTTGGTAAATTGGGACGAGTTAGGAGTATTGAATTAGAACTCGGCATGTGCATACAGCATATAGCCTCTATGACTGATGATTGTTTTGCATATGCACATGATAACATGCATTCATGACATTTTCCGGCTTAGGTTTCAAGTTGAGACCTTTTGTGAAATTTTATGGGATAATAGTATTTGGAAAATTATTTGGAGTGTGTCATACATTGTTTCCCATTTTTAGGGATTTATGGGAATTTTTCTGGAATTTTTCGGGGTTCGTGCCCGGACCGGAAAATTCCAACTGACGGGCTGAATGAGTCTTTTTGTACTGAAAAGGAATTGCCTAATGGCATAAGATTAGTGCATAAATAATTGTGGGAATTATTTAAGTTCCATGATTAGAGGTTAATTAGGTTTAGTGCTAAATTGATTAAGATTAGTTAGATGTTTGTCTTATCTCAATTAAAATGCCAAGTGTCCTCTTCATTTTTGTCTCTTTATATGCATCATCCACGACTTTCAAAGTTGGAGCCTCCCTTGTCACACACGTTTATCATTCTTTAGTGTATAAATTATCTCCTTGAAAGTTGAACAAGAGTGTTTTTAAAAATTGAAAAGTTCATCCTCCGAAACCATCCTCCTCCTCCTTCGAAATTTTCTTCTACTTATCTCCTACAAGACACTTCTTAGTTCCTTGCTTGCTTTTCTTCATACACAAGCTAAGTTGAAACTTTGAATTGATGATGCTCTTTGGGATGCTTGTCATAACCGTGGATGAGGTTTGAAACAAAAGAAGTTGGTGTGAACTTAGAGCTTGGAGGAAAGTAGAGCTTGTAACTCATTTAAGGTAAGTAGTTTGGTTATATTCTTTCTTTTAGTAGGTAGAAGCATGCATGGAGACTATTTATATGTGTACTTGAGCATAAGAAGGGTAGGTTAGAATGGGTTTCATTATGTGCTTATATATGGATGAATGAATGATTATAGTTTTAAGTGAGTTTTGGCTTGGTTTTGGATTGAGTTTGTTAGCTTAAATGAAAGGAAACAAGTATGATAATTGGGTAGATATGTGCTGCCAAAGTTTAGTAAATTATATAAGTGAATGTTGTGATTAGTTTGTAGTTGAATTAGAGGTATAATTTGATGCTTAGTGATGTGTTATGGATGTTGGAAGTGATAGAAGATAGGTTAATGTTGAAAGCTGGAAATTGAGTTTTGAACCTATGGTACTGTTTTGTTCATAATTAATTGTATAGGTGAGAAAATGAGGTGAGGTTTGTGCCCAAGTAAACTTTGGGATGTTGGCTTCATTTTAGTGTGAAATAGGTGTTGGTAAATTTTAATGTTAGAAGGTCGAAAATTGGCATGGAAAGTTTCTGTTTCTGGGTCTGGGAACAGTACCCGCAAATATGTCAAATGAGTTTTGCTAATTTTTCTAAATTAATTGGTATAGGATTAGGAAAATGGTCTTCATGAAAGTTGTAGCCTATTGAGTTATCTTTCCATTACCACTGATCTTGTTAATTTTCGAGTTGTATATTGGGAGATATGAACTGATTTCTAATGACTGTTTTATGCCTTGACTGAAACCTAGTTGAATTGGCACATTTAGTGCACATTCGGACTTGGAAGAATTTTTGTAATTTTTGTGAATTGAATTGGAGTTTGAATTTTACTGAAGAGTTCTAGATGACAGATTGATTTTGAAAATGATATATGGCTTATAATTTTTGGAAGTCAGATGTGGGAGATATGGAATTTCAAAATCTGAACCTACATTGTGATGTTAAGTGCTGGTTAGGTCAGAAACTTGCATAACAGATTTGAAAATGTTAGAAATCGAATTGGAGTTTGAGTTCTTCATGAACATTGAAGTTTGGGATCTTATCTTTTCAGGAACATAAGGTTGTGATTTTTGTGACATTTGTACTATGAGATATGTTGAATGGAAAATTACTGTCCAGATTGGTTGATTTCAGAAGACAGATTGTTTATGGAATTGTTTGATACAGTTAACAATAGAATTTGATGTTGGGTTGTTTATAAGAGTTGTAGATAACATTGTGAACTGATTGCTCATATTGTTGTGGTAATTTTAACTAAAGAATCAGTGAGTTATGGAATTGGTAAGGTACTGTCCTGTTGTGATAGGTTTTGTGTAGGCAGTTGGTGTGATTGGATTTTGACACCTTTAGGGGTGAAATTAATTTTATGGTCTTCTTAAGAATTGTAGAGCTTTCTATGCTCTTTCCAACAAGGTATAATTTGTATTGTTCTGAATTGTGTGCTAAGAATTATGGGTATTGGAAGTTGGTTTAAAATCATGAAAAAGGGAAGGAGAATGGGAATAATGCCTTGTCACTAGGCGACGCCTCCCCTAGTGACGAGGCGTTAAGGTCCGCGTCGCTAGGCGACGCCTCGCCTAGCGACGAGGCGGATAAAATGGCCCGCTGGGCGACGTCTCGCCCAGCGAGGCTGATTTCTTTTCTTTATTTTTTATTATTTTATTTGTTAATTGATAATTTGGAATTTCTTGCTTCTTTTGTCAATTTCTTTTCCGTCCGATGTCCGATTGACCTGATTCTCGAGGCATCGGATTTGTGAAATATTGAATTTCATTTGTGAGAAATTGGGAATTTTAGACGGAAATTGACGTAGCCCGGTAATTGTTCTATGGTCATTGTTTTATTTATTTTGGACCGATCGAGGTCCGAATTGAGCAATTGTCGATGGCTATAGTTTTCTAATTTTAGATGGAATTTTATTACGGGAAAAATTAGGATTTAGGGCGGAAATCTCATGAACATGCATTATACACTTACATGTATTATACTAATTCGGATTGGATAATTAGTGATCGGATTCCTCTCTGTTTGTTATAGAGGCACATTTGGGCGTCGATTCACCGGCGTTATCAAACTTTCAGATGTTAGCTCGGAAGTACAGGTGAGTAACCTAGTTGGTTCCTCAACCTTTATGTGTTTAAATTTTTGCAATTATGCCATATGGAGATAACGGAGGGTTTATCGTTTATGTGTATTTGAATTTGATTGATTTCGGACCATAGGTGTCTGAAATATTTGGAATGAGATAACGGTGCTACTTGTGAGTAAATTGTTTGTAAATGTTATATTGGAAATCTCGGACCGAGGTCCGAGGAAACGGAAATTGATATTGAAGTGTTAATTGTCTGCTTGCGTTCGATACATTGGATGGGATTGTAAATGTGATATAGTAGGATGCAATAAATTGGAAATGTAGATAATTGAAATACTGGACCGAAAGTCAGAAGAATTGGCAAATGGTAATGATATGTAAATGGAAATTGGAATATGTACATTGCATGCATAAACATAAATGTGTGATCGATAAAAGGCGGTTGTGACCGGAATGACCCATCGATCGGGGCATATCACGCCTAACGATGTGAGAGCTTTCATTTCAACGCACAGACCTCGGTCCAACGTATTGAGAGCAGCAGCTCAATGTATCGTGGCTTTAAGCCCAATGTTTTCGAGCCACCGCTCAACGCAATGTGCGAATTCTTATCGACAGCCAGTGCACAGTCACAACAACGAAATGAAAATGGAGCAAAGTGTCACATGCGCATTGCATATATATATGATTGTAAATGATTGGAAGATGTAAATGATGAAATTGTATGTGTATATGAAATTGGAACTGAAATGTGATAATATGTGATCTTCTTCGTTAATGCTACCGTGTGCTAATATGATTGGTGAATGCATGAGTTGAGTGAACCATCGATGATGGTTTCTCACTGAGTTCGCAAAACTCACCCAAAATTTGCATCTATTTTTCAGGACTTAGAAGAATACCCCGTTAGGCAACGGGCGTATGACATCCGCTGGTTGAAGAAGCGGAGAAGTGGTCGGCATCGTCAAGCGTCTGTCTTAGTGTTTCTATTCTTGGACTTTTGTATTACTAATTTGGACAAGTTGTAAAGTCAATTGACCGAAATAAATTGTAAATGTAAAAAGTGGGCCCAAGGCCATTGAATTGATTATATATAAATTGCTTTCCGCGTTAATGATAATATGTGTGCGATTGTGTAAAAAAAAAAATGTTATACTGAGTTTTCTACTGAGTGATGTAGCACGCCACCCTCGCGGGGCACGGACCTGGATATCACCGTCGATGTCGGGTTTGGGTCTTGCGGGAGTGAGGTGTTACATTTAGGTGGTATCAGAGCCCAGTAGTACGTAATGTATCTGGGCACAGTCTGAAACATAGGGTGCATGTATTTAAGTCATGTCACGGCAGACAGTGACAACTGATCCCCAGTGTAGTCTATGGGTTGTATGCATAAGTATGTCTCAGTCGTTTTAGCGGTTTAAAAAAAAAAAGGGAGAAAAAGGATAATGTATTAGAATGTGAGAAAAGGAAGAAATGGATATCACAAAATAGGAAAGAGAGTATGGTTTGATCAGACAGACGAATATCTAGTGTATTGAGATTGACGGGTATATTGTGAAGTGTAATATGGGCGTTATATTGGGAATATCTATAAAGATGATAGTTGTAAAAGTCAGAGAGGAAAATAGAGATGTGACAATGGTAAGATGTCCAGTGTATAAGGTAAATGAAAATAAAGTGTTCTATGATATAGAAAGGTTACAACTAGGATTGATTACCATGTTAAGAGTTATAAATAAGGATTAGTGATTTGGAGTCAAAATATATTAAGTGAAAAAAATCAAGAATGATTTCATATCTGTGATATTGATTTGAGTGCGGAAATATATGGGTATAATGCAATAATGAAAAGATTGAAATGTAAAACAATGAAATTGGTAGATGAAAAAGTTGTTCGGGTTTAATTGATCTGTCTAATTAAATGCACACCTGATTATGGGAGCCCTATGGTAAGTGAAAATGTTAAGCTGCAATTGATAAGTTAATGGATACTTGCTAGCCAGAAGTCTTGTAAAAAAAAAAATTTCCTTTATGAGTTAGAAGAAGAAATGAAAGTGCTTATAACGATCAGATGTCAATGACTAGAGATTGTATATGATCCTCACGAGCGAGGACGGGTGTAAATAGGAAGATTATTGAGTTCAGATTATATGATCACTGTAAGTGTATATCTAATAGTGGGATTACCATCATGGGTGAAATGAGCAAGCATAAATGAATAACTTGTGTGAATATGATATAGGAAATAATCGGTGGCCTATTACGTAAGCTCCGCTTATAATGTCGGTAGCTCAAGTTCAAAATGAGTGAGAGTAAGGCATGAGAATGTTCAGAATGATCAATTGCGAAAGAAGTGAGACAGTTAAAGATGTTCGCATTGGTAATGAGCTTGAGAGCATAAAATGAGGGACATGAATAGAGTAAGGTCCCCATGATTAAGAATTGGTACCAAAAAGAGAATGGTTATCGAGAATTAAATGCAATTAAGGTATTCTTAGTAGTATGATCTATTAACGGGCACATTGATGGGACTATAGAGATATATTGTCAGATAGGATGTGATGATTAGGGTGATGATGGCAAGATAGTAGAGGGAAAGAAATTGTTTAAGTGCTCTCGAGATTGATCTTCATGAAGTATCAAGAGTAACGATATGTATATTTATATAGTGAAAAAAAAGTTGATTGGTAAAGTTTTATGATTTGTATTACATCTGGCAGAGACTCTAGCTTAAAAAAACTAAACTATGCTACTGAAAGAGTGTACATTATGTTAATGAGATGGTTCTGATTATGTAAGAGAATTACTGAATATTAATTGCGCCTTTGAGGGGATTAAATGTTCGTGTATACTTTGTGTAATTATGTTCTGAAAGTACGAGATCGATATAACGATTGTTTATTCAAGTCAGTAAATGATCTATCACGAATAAATTGAGTTATGTGGAGAAATGAAGGTAAGGAACATGTGGCAGAATATGTTATGATGAGACAAATTAAATGAAAATTGTTCCTTATTGGAGACGTTCGATAATGAAAGAGTTATATGAGTCAACTAAGGGTATAAGTTTATTGTATTACTGAAAAGGAACATGTCTCAATTGTGTTTGGAATGGATAATGGATATAAGCATAAAAAATAGATGAATTGGTATAGTTGAGGAAATTGGTTGACATGCAAGTCTCTTAAGAGTGAATCTTAACCTGATTGAATGAATAAAGGATGAATTAGTATGCAAACATGGGATATTGGGAGAATTAATCAAGATATGAGTATTGATAAAATGTGAAAGTTCAAAAGATATGTGTATGCGGAATTTGGAATTAATTAGAGCTAACGGGATGCTGGATACGTTTAGAAATTGTTAAAGATTTTCTGGTTTTAGCAAATTGATAAGTATACTTGAGGGAAACATGTGAATGTTATGACTGATGATCATAAAGGAGACATTTGAAGAATTCACTATCTATACTGAAATGTTCCAGTAAAGGTTCTGAAGTGATCTATGGAAATTGTATAAAGTGATTTTATATACCTTGGGGGAAATATAATTCCATGAGCGGTATTATAATTGATGATTTGAACTTTGTTCTCTTGTTGTGACCTAAAAGCTTGGAGACATTAATCGTACAGAAATAGTTTGGAGATGTCTATGAATATGTAAATCGATACCGATTGAGTTATTTCATGCAGTTGAATGATTTGAAAAGGATTCAACGGCTGATTACTCCAAACTAAGTTAATGGTGCAATTCAAGGGATTGAGCAAATAAATAAATAAATTCTATTGCAGAAGATTAAAATTTGGGTAATAAGGTTATCAAATCTAGTGTATTATTGAGTGTTAATAGTCGAACTGACAAAAAGGGGTAAAAAGAAAGCATGATTAGTTATGGGAATTTCAAAGTTGGTGTGCATCAAAACGGATTGGCAAAACCCGAAGTGTGGATGTAGAAATTGTAAACCGTATCGAGGAACTGAAGATAACTCCAATTGTTAAGGAAAGTGATAGGTATAGTTCAAATTAAGGAATATGGATGATACTCATTGCGGGAACTGTTAGTGAAAACGTAAGGAATGATCGAAGTTTTAAGTTCTAGCAAGAGTGTATTGATAGAGTAATTGAAAGGTTAGAATGGGAAATCGAATGATTATAAGTGAATGGTTCGAGAAAGCACAAGAAACAATCGAAGCGTTACGGTCTAGTAAAAGTATTGTGGAAAAGAAATTGGGGGATACCAATCAAAGTGCACGATGACATGTGTGATTAACCAACAGGTATTTTTGGATTTCATTGGGATATGAAATTGATGTATAGTGCAAAGTAGTTGTGGTATGACAGATAATCAGTATATGAGTGACACCATTCGAATCATGTATAAGGGGTCTTACTACCAAAAAGGAGTCGTTATCCCTATACTATGTGATCAATGCAATACAGTGATAGGCTAAGTAAAATAAGGTGGTGACAATGAGTCGAATTGATTCACATTGAGGTTATAAATCTCATGAGATTTGTGGTTTGATAATAACGAAATCTGATATGTAATAAATGAAATATTTTGAAGGGTATGACCTCGGCCAAAATGTACTTAGATGGAAATAAAGGTGTAGTTAAGGGAAATTGAATTCGTGATGAGGGGCCTCTATGCGATTGTGGTGTAAATAGCATTATAGATTGGTAAGCTAGACTAAAATCTAAAAGATGATTCGGATTCACAAAATGTTTCATAGACAGAATTGGGAAATATTATTAGGATTCGATTTATATGATATTGATAGTTATTGAAATTGAAAGTGACGAATTACGCGTAATCATGAGAAAGCAGTAAAGTTTGAAAAAGGGAAAAAGAGTAATTGATTGTTTTAATCTCCGTTCATTGACCGAATTTGGTCATGTAGTGAAAACAGTGGGCAATAGAGGGTATTAATCAAAAGACTCCCCTACCTTCCTGATAAATCGTATATGAAATTTCGAGGACGAAATTTTTATTAGGAGGGGAGAATTGTAACATCCCATCTCCGATGGGAAATGATACTTTGGTAAATTGGGACGAGTTAGGAGTATTGAATTAGAACTCGGCATGTGCATACAGCATATAGCCTCTATGACTGATGATTGTTTTGCATATGCACATGATAACATGCATTCATGACATTTTCCGGCTTAGGTTTCAAGTTGAGACCTTTTGTGAAATTTTATGGGATAATAGTATTTGGAAAATTATTTGGAGTGTGTCATACATTGTTTCCCATTTTTAGGGATTTATGGGAATTTTTCGAATTTTTGGGGTTCGTGTCGGACCGGAAAATTCAATGACGGGCTGAATGAGTCTTTTGTACTGAAAAGGAATTGCCTAATGGCATAAGATTAGTGCATAAATAATTGTGGGAATTATTTAAGTGCCATGATTAGAGGTTAATTGGGTTTAGTGCTAAATTGATTAAGATTAGTTAGATGTTTGTCTTATCTCAATTAAAATGCCAAGTGTCCTCTTCATTTTGTCTCTTTATATGCATCATCCACGACTTTCAAAGTTGGAGCCTCCCTTGTCACACACGTTTATCATTCTTTAGTGTATAAATTATCTCCTTGAAAGTTGAACAAGAGTGTTTTTAAAATTGAAAAGTTCATCCTCCAAACCATCCTCCTCCTCCTTGAAATTTTCTTCTACTTATCTCCTACAAGACACTTCTTAGTTCCTTGCTTGCTTTTCTTCATACACAAGCTAAGTTGAAACTTTGAATTGATGATGCTCTTTGGGATGCTTGTCATAACCGTGGATGAGGTTTGAAACAAAAGAAGTTGGTGTGAACTTAGAGCTTGGAGGAAAGTAGAGCTTGTAACTCATTTAAGGTAAGTAGTTTGGTTATATTCTTTCTTTTAGTAGGTAGAAGCATGCATGGAGACTATTTATATGTGTACTTGAGCATAAGAAGGGTAGGTTAGAATGGGTTTCATTATGTGCTTATATATGGATGAATGAATGATTATAGTTTTAAGTGAGTTTTGGCTTGGTTTTGGATTGAGTTTGTTAGCTTAAATGAAAGGAAACAAGTATGATAATTGGGTAGATATGTGCTGCCAAAGTTTAGTAAATTATATAAGTGAATGTTGTGATTAGTTTGTAGTTGAATTAGAGGTATAATTTGATGCTTAGTGATGTGTTATGGATGTTGGAAGTGATAGAAGATAGGTTAATGTTGAAAGCTGGAAATTGAGTTTTGAACCTATGGTACTGTTTTGTTCATAATTAATTGTATAGGTGAGCAAATGAGGTGAGGTTTGTGCCCAAGTAAACTTTGGGATGTTGGCTTCATTTTAGTGTGAAATAGGTGTTGGTAAATTTTAATGTTAGAAGGTCGAAAATTGGCATGGAAAGTTTCTGTTTCTGGGTCTGGGAACAGTACCCGCAAATATGTCAAATGAGTTTTGCTAATTTTCTAAATTAATTGGTATAGGATTAGGGAAAATGGTCTTCATGAAAGTTGTAGCCTATTGAGTTAGCTTTCCATTACCACTGATCTTGTTAATTTTCGAGTTGTATATTGGGAGATATGAACTGATTTCTAATGACTGTTTTTATGCCTTGACTGAAACCTAGTTGAATTGGCACATTTAGTGCACATTCGGACTTGGAAGAATTTTTGTAATTTTTGTGAATTGAATTGGAGTTTGAATTGTACTGAAGAGTTCTAGATGACAGATTGATTTTGAAAATGATATATGGCTTATAATTTTTGGAAGTCAGATGTGGGAGATATGGAATTTCAAAATCTGAACCTACATTGTGATGTTAAGTGCTGGTTAGGTCAGAAACTTGCATAACAGATTTGAAAATGTTAGAAATCGAATTGGAGTTTGAGTTCTTCATGAACATTGAAGTTTGGGATCTTATCTTTTCAGGAACATAAGGTTGTGATTTTTGTGACATTTGTGCTATGAGATATGTTGAATGGAAAATTACTGTCCAGATTGGTTGATTTCAGAAGACAGATTGTTTATGGAATTGTTTGATACAGTTAACAATAGAATTTGATGTTGGGTTGTTTATAAGAGTTGTATATAACATTGTGAACTGATTGCTCATATTGTTGTGGTAATTTTTAACTAAAGAATCAGTGAGTTATGGAATTGGTAAGGTACTGTCCTGTTGTGATAGGTTTTGTGTAGGCAGTTGGTGTGATTGGATTTTTGACACCTTTAGGGGTGAAATTAATTTTTATGGTCTTCTTAAGAATTGTAGAGCTTTCTATGCTCTTTCCAACAAGGTATAATTTGTATTGTTCTGAATTGTGTGCTAAGAATTATGGGTATTGGAAGTTGGTTTAAAAATCATGAAAAAGGGGAAGGAGAATGGGAATAATGCCTTGTCACTAGGCGCGCCGCCCCTAGTGATTTGGCGTTAAGGGTCCGCGTCGCTAGGGCGACGCCTCGCCCGAGCGACGAGGCCGGATAAAACGGCCCCGCTGGGGCGACGTCTCGCCCCAGCGAGGCTGATTTTTTCTTTATTTTTTATTATTTTATTTGTTAATTGATAATTTGAATTTCTTGCTTCTTTTGTCAATTTCTTTTCCGTCCGATGTCCGATTGACCTGATTCTCGAGGCATCGGATTTGTGAAATATTGAATTTCATTTGTGAGAAATTGGGAATTTTAGACGGAAATTGACGTAGCCCGGTAATTGTTCTATGGTCTTGTTTTATTTATTTTGGACCGATCGAGGTCCTAATTGAGCTTGTCGGTGGCTATAGTTTTCTAATTTTAGATGGAATTTTATTACGGGAAAAATTAGGATTTAGGGCCGGAAATCTCATGAACATGCATTATACACTTACATGTGCATTATACTAATTCGGATTGGATAATTAGTGATCGGATTCCTCTCTGTTTGTTATAGAGGCACATTTGGAGCGTCGATCTACCAACGTTACTGAAACTTTCAGATGTTAGCTCGGAAGTACAGGTGAGTAACCTAGTTGGTTCCTCAACCTTTATGTGTTTAAATTTTTGCAATTATGCCATATGGAGATAACGGAGGGTTTATCGTTTATGTGTATTTGAATTTGATTGATTTCGGACCATAGGTGTCTGAAATATTTGGAATGAGATAACGAAGTGCTACTTGTGAGTAACTGTTTGTAAATGTTATATTGGAAATCTCGGACCAGAGGTCCGAGGAAACGGGAAATTGATATTGAAGTGTTAATTGTCTGTTTCGTTTCGCTACATTGGATGGGATTGTAAATGTGATATAGTAGGATGCAATAAATTGGAAATGTAGATAATTGAAATACCGGACCGAAAGTCCGAAGAATTGGCAAATGGTAATGATATGTAAATGGAAATTGGAATATGTACATTGCATGCATAAACATAAATGTGTGATCAGATAAAAGGCAGTTGTGACCGGAGCAGCCCATCGATCGGGGCATATCACGCCTAACGATGTGAGAGCTTTCACCAACGACGGACCTCAGTCCAACGTATTCAGAGCCGCAGGCTCAATGTATCAGGGCTTCAAGCCCAATGTTTTCAGAGCCACTGGCTCAACGCAATGTGCCCGTTACTGGGACAGTTTCAGGCGCACGGTCACAACAACGAAATGAAAATGGAACAGTGTCACATGCGCATTGCATATATATATGACTGTAAATGACTGGAAGATGTAAATGATGAAATTGTATGTGTATATGAAATTGGAACTGAAATGTGATAATATGTGATCTTACTGTTAATGCTACCGTGTGCTAATATGATTGGTGAATGCATGAGTTGAGTGAACCATCGATGATGGTTTCTCACTGAGTTCGCAAAACTCACCCAAAATTTGCATCTATTTTCAGACTTAGAAGAATACCCGTTAGCAACAGGCGATGACATCCGCTGGTGAAGAAGTAGAGAAGTGGTCGGGATCAGTTCGCGTCTGTCTTAGTGTTTCTATTCTTGGACTTTTGTATTACTAATTTGGACAAGTTGTAAAGTCAATTGACCGAAATAAATTGTAAATGTAAAAAGTGGGCCCAAGGCCATTGAATTGATTATATATAAATTGCTTTCCGCGTTAATGATAATATGTGTGCGATTGTGTAAAAAAAAAAATGTTATACTGAGTTTTCTACTGAGTGATGTAGCTCGCCACCCTCGCGGGGCACGGACCTGGATATCACCGTCGATGTCGGGTTCGGGTCTTGCGGGAGTGAGGTGTTACAAGTATATTCAGCTTCCTCTATCTGAATCTCATACTTATCCTACTCCAATATTCACATATGATTCATTCAATACTCATTTATTCATTATTATTCAATATCCATTCATTTATATCCGAACATATATTACATCTGTACACCGTACTCTTAGTAGTATATTCAGCTTCCTCTATCTAAATCTCATACTTATCCGACTTCAATATTCACATATGATTCATTCAATACTCATTTATTCATTCTTATTCAATACCCATTCATTTATATCCGAACATATATTACATCTGTACACCGTAGCATCATTCGCCAAAACAATCACTTTATCAAATGTACACTCACAATAACTAATCAACTTGTTCTTGAGGGTTTCCTACATACATTGCTATCTTCTGTTTCATCTTACTTGAATATGTTCTCAATTAATTTAGAAATTTATGAAAGTAACCATCACGAAATTCTAATAACAAATCAATGTTATAACTTTGTACTGAATCATAAACATTCAACAGGATACCTAAACAACCATTCTGGTTCCAAGTTTAACCTCTCAATATTTGTGGGTCACGTGCCTGACATCCTAAGTGACATTTGAACGTGTATTCTTAAGAGTGGTGAGCCCCCACCAGGATAAAACATTTAAAAAACTCTCTTTTCTTATTTCCGAACAGATTTTTGGGAAACCTCAAACTGGAAATTTCAATCTGACTTGTTAAGAACATTTGTGGCTCTGTGTCTTTGGTTTAATTAGATACAAGAGTCATCTCATTTGGAGATCCCATAACAAAGTTATGGTTGAAAGAATCAAACATGGTTTTGACCTCAATCATATTGCACCTGTCTTGGGGAAATTAGCATAACGGTCATTTGGGATATCAGATTAATATCATCTTAGAACATTTTGATAGAAGACTTTGAGAGCTACAACTTTTATGTAAACCTCGAAGGCAAATTCTATCGTTTAAAGGGTCAAAAATGGAGCAGACGATATGATCAGACAAATAGTGTATAGAAGAAGAAGTTTAGGTTACATAAATAGAAAGCAGAAGAAGTAAAAAGCAGAAGAAACAAAAAGCAGACGAAGCAAAAAGCAGACGAAGCAAAAACTAGAAGAATTATAGTCAACTTAAGACAAAACAAAGTTAATTTAAGATGATGCAACTCTTAAAATGAAGCAGAATCAACTTAAGAAGAACCAAAGTCAACTTAAGACGAAGTAGAGTCAACTTAAGATGAAGTAGAGTCAACTTAAGACAAAGTAGAATCAACTTAAGACGATGCAACTCTTAAGACAAATTGAAGTCAACTTAAGATGAAGTAAAGTCAACTTAAGACGATGCAACTCTTAAAACGAAGTGGAGTCAACTTAAGACATAGCAAAATCAACTTAAGACGATGCAAATCTTAAGACAAAGCAGAGTCAACTTAAGACGAAGCAGAGTCAACTTAAGATGATGCAACTCCTAAGACGAAGCGGAGTGAACATAAGACAAAGTAAAGTCAAATTAAGATGATGTAACTCTTAAAACGAAGAAGAGTTAAATTAAGACAAAGCAAAGTCAACTTAAGATGATGTAACTCTGATGATAAAGTGGAGTCAACTTAAGATGAATGACATTGTCACAGACGATACAATTTTATAGACGATATGATGTCATCACAGACGATACATCTTTACAGATGATACCACTTTATACTCCTAATCATATTCCCTTTTAAGGACCATAATTTTTGACCTAGATGTCCCAAAATTCTATACTATATACCGTTAGAAAGCTAGAAAGATGATCTACAGCTTTCCAGAAGGCACATTTGCCTAAATCAGCCTAGACTAACTTAGATTTTTCCCTGAAGTCAGAATATGAATTTTTCCCTTATGAAAACTTAAAAATGCAAAGAACAAACTTGAGAGAGTCTTGATCAAACTATAATCATATTCCATTTGCATCAAAAGATAAGAGTTTTACAAAGCTTTAGTGGGCATTTCAAGTTGCAAATACATTAATATCTCAAAATTCCAAAATACAAAAGATAAATAAATCATGAGTTGCTCAAAATGAAACTAAAGCCTTGCTTTACAATATTTGCTTCAAATACAAAATAAATAAAAATCGGAGTGATGCCTTGACCCTTGACTACTCAATATCTTGCTCATCACCTAGATATAGGGGAGGAGAATGGGGGTTGAGCTTAAAGCCCATGGGTAACAATTTTATAATCAATAACAAGCAAAACCATGTATAAAGTCATTTCTAATGCAAAAATTCACATTTATGCAAATTATGTATGCATCACTCTTATCAACTTATCATGAACCCATAAGCATATCAAAATGGTTCAGGTGGATCCAAAACAGAATGCACTATGCATTTCTACATAATGTTCTTGCGTAGCCGTGAACTTATGGGAGTCCATGAAGAAGTTCTATGCCACTAATGGGCAGGCATGAGAAGCCTTTTTATTAAAGTGCACTTGACCTAACTTAGGGGACCACCACAAACCCACATAACATGTATATTATGACTTGTAAAACATATTGCCTAAAAAGGCACATTTTAAAAACTTGATTTCTTAAGCTTGATATCCTTTCAAAAATCATTTTTATATATCAAACAAAATTTGTATGCAAAATATGCAACACATTCTTATATATTAAAAGGGAATAAATGTACATTTTAGAAGTAGTTGGAAAAAACATTTATTGGCATTTCTTGAAAGAGATTTTAATGGCTTATTACTTAATTATAAAAGTGAAACCCACCTTGAATTTCCTTGCTTATAACTTGCTCAAATGTGCCTCTCCTCTTGCTCCTCTTGGCTCTCTTGATTTTCTTCAACATTGATAAAAATCCCAAATCAATAGGAATTCCAATTGAGAACCCAAAAAAACATATGCATAAAATTGATCCTAGAAGACTTAAACTTATGCATTTTCTGAGCTCTTTAAACCAAAACCTTTCCAAAAATCCAAAAGATTTAACATCAACTTACCTTGAATCTTCACCACTAAATGAGTTTCTCAGATCAAAAGAAGGCTCTCTTCTTCCTCTTTCTTTTTCCCTTCTTGCTCAACTTCAAAATCACTCTTTAAGACTAAGAAAAATCAAAACCTAGCATAACTATCTTCTTTCACTTCTTTTTCTCTTTTTTCATGCTTCTCTCTTCTCCCTTTTCTTTATTCACATTTTTTCCTTCTTCCAACTCAAGCCCACCCTTCATCTTCTCCTTTTATACCCTTAATGATTGCACAATCTCCATTTTCCCCTCCATTTAAAAGCCTTATGGTTTCTAAACTTATGTGACTTGCCAAATTTGCCCTTACACACTCTTATTACTTTAATACTTCAATTCCCTTAACCTATGTCATATTATCTTACCCACATTAGCAAGCAAATTATATCCACCATATATTAATCTAGCGAGACCCCAAAATTTATTTAATCATGCTTATTTATCAAAAAAATTCAGGGGCTAACACTCAAGGTAATATACTCTTTAAATCCCATCACTTTTACTTACATCTTTATTCTTTTTCTCCATAAAATCCATGAAAATACATTTCCGTCTACATTAATTGAAATCTATTCAACCATAACATAATATTAATCTCATATTCCTTCCTAAGGAGCTTTTGGGCTTGTATAGTAGATATTACATTAGCTAACGAACTAGTGTGGATGCCATGCAATATTATTATAAACTGATTAAGCTTCCTAAACATAACTGTCTTAGTATGACAATCAACTACTGCCTGATGTGTGGATAACCAATCCAAACCTAGAATCAAATCAAATTCATGAAATGATAATCTGATTACATCTGCTATATATTCATTTCTTGTATCATAATAGGATAATTCCTAAACACTTGATTAACCAACACACTACTACCTAGAGGACTGGTTATATGAATATCATATTCTAACTAATCTATTGACATCTTCATATCAAACATTTCTCTAGCATATATATATATATATGAATGAGTGGATCCAGGATCAATTAGTGCATGCATGTCAAAATCAAAGAGAGAAACAATACCAACAATGATTTTAAGTGCATCTTGATCCTCATGAGCTTTCAATACATAGGCTCAAGTCGAAGTAGAAGGCACAACTAGTCGATCTATAGTTTTCGATTGATTAACCATATTAGGTTTGTGTTGACCAGATCCTCCTCGTCCTCTACCACGTCCTCTGTTGTAAAGGTGCATGTTTCCATTGTAATGTCTCATACTAGCTTAGAGGGCAATTGGATATTAGGTGCTCAATACTGCCACAATGGAAACATGCACCTTTAGCCCTTCTATAAACACCCCTATGAAGTGCAGAGCAATGAGGGCACTTTGGGGCATTAGAACCTCAGCCCCTAGAGTAAACCCTACCAGAAATAGCTAATGAGGGAAAGTTTTGTTGCCTTCCCCGAGTCAAAAATCTTTGATTATTTTTCGATGTAGAGGAAGTACCTTCTCGACTTCGTTTATTCAAAGACTGGCCTCCCCTAGTAAAGCACCTTCGCTGACTCCTTTCTCTATTGACCATTTCCTACCACTTTATTTTCATTACAGTTTTTACCAGCGAATGGTAAGTCACTTGTTGCAATAAAGTAATTGTCAAATGCTTCTTTTTGGAGTCATGCAAACCATCCTCAAATTGGTGACATCGGAACTCCTCAGCAAGATTCAGGGGCATACTTACTCAGTCAGTTGAATTCCTGATCATACTCAGCAATTGATAAGTTTCTCTACTTCAAGTTCAAAAATTGCTACTCTATCACATACTTAACTTTAAATTCTATGACAAAGTAATCCCAAATCAGGGGCGCACGTAACTGCTGATTTCTTATAATGAACTTCCACCATTCATGGGTAGCTCCTTGAAGAAGAAAGACAACACAGTGTACCATTTGCTCTAATGGACAATTGATCTCATCCAACACCCTCTTCACCTTCTCAATCCAAAATTTAGCTCTTTTTGATTCCTCCAAAGATGCCGCAGTAAATTCCTTGGCTCCATACTTCCTCAACTGATCAATTGGCGCCTTGAGTGCTATCATATGATGCAATAAGGTCATCATATCTTGAGACAGCTTAAACAAAGCCTCTCCCTAAGCTGTAGTAGGAGGTGGCACCTTATCTTCACCTTGATTGAGGCTACAGGGTCCAGATATTTATGGACGAGTTTGCTACAGAAGATTGCTCTCAGCAACTTCGTCAACGGTATCGCATGATCCCTTCATCTTTAACTATAGAATCAAAGCATGGGATAACCACATTAGGCTAGACATAACTTTGACACACAAGTATAAGAAAGAGTTAAGCACTGGTTATACTATAATTGGGTAAACGATGCTCTGATACCAAAAAGTGTAATGCTCAAATACCCCCTAGGAAGATATGTGGATGCTACACAAAACAGTACAAACAAACCAAAACATTTCACGGAAGCATAGCATTCAAAATTTTCAATTGGAAGCAATTCAGAACAAACATACATCATACCGATGTAGAAGCATTTCAAAACACACTAAACATTCATTACTTAAATTTTTAGAAACTAAAGCAAACATAAACGTACATTACATATCAAAATTTAAGAAACTAACCTATTTTATGGTTATTATAAACCTTCATACAAATTCCAGATACAAGTTAAAAATCAAAAACTCAAAATACATTTTTGAGTCAAAACAAGACAAATACTCTATTGGCCATTTTGGTTGACTCATCCCAGACTTTATAATCCTCACTCTGAACCTACACGGGGCAAATCCACCAAGCTAAGTATATAGCTTAGTGAGTAATAACTAAATTATACATAAATTGACAACTAATTATAAAAAATCATGATATAATAGAAGCATGCATTAGCAGTTTATCAAAACAAACAATTCAAACATAATGTATCTCATAATAGATTGTACAAAAAATAGAACTAAATATCAAAAGAGGGTATAGACTGTTAATCTATCAATAGAAGTGGGTAATGGGACTTTCACAGAGGGAGACTGAAGTCTCGACACCGAAGTGTCACAGAGGGAGACTGAATTCTAAACACCGAAGTGTCACAGAAGCAACTACAGGCTCTTCTAGGCATGCTTATTTACCTACAACTAGGATTAAATAGAATCAAAAATAGAAATGTCTAAAATTCATTTCACATATCAATAAATGTTTTCATATCATGTATTCAAGCATATCATGTTCTTACAACTTTGCAAATCATTCAGTGATCCAAATCAATAGCAAACAAAATAGTCAAAGCAAAATTATCAAATATTACATATTGAATTACTTATAAAAATTGACCATCTAAATTAATTAAAAAAACTCAAGGACTACTTACTGAATTTCTTACGAATATTTATAAAAAATTATTTACAAAGGACAATATTAGATTACTTACAAAAGCTCCCTTTTTTTGCTTATTGTCTCAAAGTCTCGACAATATCGGGAATCAGTCACTCTATGGGTTCCTCTATAACATTTAACACAAACATCTATTACTATTGTATATGATTAAGAAATCACTTATGCACAATCATGTATACCAAATATGTATGATGTATGTTCATGTCAAATTTTGGGTTTCTTAACTTTAATCTTCTCACATTATCAATCATGTGAAACCATACTCAATTTCTCAATCAAGATTTATCTCATAACTAACTTTCGGGTCCACTTTGTTCAATTATTCACATCAAGAAGATGAGGTAATTTGATAACTCTTCCTTCTAGAAAACTATTTTTCCAAGTCTTAAGTTTCAAATGAGAGCAAGATCATTCCATTTGGTTCTTATACTGAAAGTTATACTCAAAGGATCTCATATTGTACTTAAGCTTCAATGGAATTCTTATCTCAACTTTGATCGGATTCTAAAATTCTTAGAGGCAGAATTTGAATTCAATCTCTTTAGACAATTTTTAATCTTATGACTCTAGTTTAATCAGAAATAAAAATCATCTCATTCAGAGCTCTACTGAAGTATGTTTAGTGAAATATTCCAGTTTATACAATTCCAACAAATTCCCTCACTTTCATTCAATTAATATTTTTCAAATCAATCCAAAAAGCTATCAATTTTTATGTAGAGGTAGAAAAATGTGTGAGGAATCTATTGGTTTAAGTCTCATGCCATTTGGATATTAAGTGAAGAAGTTATATTGAATTGAATGATAAATGTTCAAAAATAATCATTTTTCAAAAAAACGTGGAAGCACGATCATGACCCACAACTTCATAAGTGAAGTCACGATCATGACTCGCAACGCTAAGCAACACGATCGCGACTTACGATCTTATTCTCTTATTCATCGAATAATCTCTTTCATTTTTTTTGGTTGTATCTTCTATTGATTTTCTTCATTCCCACATCACATATTATGGACTTCTATATCCAGTACAACCTCTAAACCCATCAAGTTCAAGCTTATATGATAATTCATGAAAACTGAGACCTACACAATCTTTCTCTCACTACTGTGTTTTCTAGTTTTTCTCACTTCTTTCTTCTTCATATTAATCCATTCCTAATTCATATTCTCTACGTTTTCACACCCATTGCAACCTATCTTACACTAAAACAACTCAAAATTCAAGATCAAAATTTAAACTTCAAAAACTATATATGCACTCTATGCTTTCTCTCTCTACTGCTACGTTTATTTCCATTCAAAACCAATCCTAGATTCAACATAGAACCGAACCTATACCGTTTTGTATACTTCTCTGCTATTGGTTCTAGTCAACTCAAATAATCTTAATCATAAAAAATGAAGCATATACGACTATTGCAGTATCTGCACAATTATGAAGTCAGACCATTTTCATATAATGAATCTGAACATCACTGAAGCTATCAATTTATGCATGTACTCATTTCTAGTATTAAAAGATCATCAAATTCATTCACAAAACCCAGAAATTTGGAAACATCACTTACTTGATTCTTCAAACAAATTCCAACTATGATAATGAATAGCAGGGTTTTGATGGATAAAGGGAAAAGCAAGATTAAAGAGAAGTAAACTAATAGCTGGATTGGGTTTTTTTTTTTTTACAAAGGACTTGAATAAGATAAAAATCAAAACCAATATTTCGGTGATGCAGATTCAGTGACTTTCGATGAAGACCAACAAAATTCGAAAAACAACAAAGAGCTTAAGTCATTTTGCCTTTTAACACACTTACTTACACTTGTTTTTTAAATCATTTTGACACATGCCTCCATGCATGCCACCCGTTTCTCCTTTCATGCAATCTGTCGTATGTCTCCCATATGTTATTCCATTTGTCACGCAATGAATGATACCACATATGAATAATTTATAGGTTTAACCATACTAATTTTTATGTACCAACTTATCTTATCCTTTGACAATTTTCCTAGTCCAAAATTCCAAAATACCTTAAATATACCAAAATTGCCAAATCACTCTTATAAATCCATTTTACTTAGAAAAATGTCGATGGGTGCACGTATAGTTATTTGTATGTATCAAAAATACATATGCACATTTTAGTGAATACTCAATATGCAAAGCATATAATGCACTGTAATTCCTCAATATTCTAACCCCTAACATAGGGTGTTACATAATTTGTGATGACTCAACACCTCTATTGATGCATTAATGCATATACCTGTAATTGTATGACATGTTAGTTTGTTTGGAAATCAATGAATATGTTAAGTTGAACAAAATGGAATAAAGTGGCATGTGTTGCAATATGTTCCTCACATGAGAATTTTGAAATGAACCTGTTTTGTTTTAAAACTATTAGGTCCTAGTCGTGGGTAAATAGGCATGCATAGAAGGGTCTGCAGCTACTCTTGTGATACTTCAGTGTTTCTTGTTACTGACACTTCGGTGTCTCCTATTATTGAGACATAAGTCTCTTATATTCTGTGATACCGATCACGATATCTCCTATATTAGTCTTAATACCCACTTCTATATAAAGGATTAATAGACCAACTTGTTTTGATTATCTTATATACTCAGTTATGATATAAATAAGCTTTAATCTAAAACATCTGAGCTCTGCTCCGAATAAGCAAATTCTATCTTGTTACAGATAAGTTTTGATTTGATATTATAATATTCAACTTTGATATTAGTGAGTTTTTCTCTGTACTTAAATGTGTAACCTATTTTGATATGTTATATTTTGTTTTAAGAATTATGATATTCGGTTTGAAAATAGATAAGTAAACATTGCTTATAATCTTATTTGATTTTGAATATGTGAATGTTTAGATGACTATTTGAAACAATTATCTACTTATATCCTGTTTAGTTTATTCCCCCCTAAGCTTTATACTTCGTATGGTAGTGTTGCCCCATGTAGGTTCAAATAAGAGGGTTTGAAGACTGGGACAATAACAACTGCAATGGCCAAAGAAAATATGTGTTTTTTGGGAATGTATGTTTGAGTTGCATGTAATAATATGAGAAACGATGTATTTTGTTAAAAGTTTGTAAATATTATATTACAGAGTGTATTTGAACTTAAGATATTACTATTTTGTTTAAGGGTTTGTAATGTAATAACTTTAATTCAGGATGGTGTTATAATTGAAGCATGTATTTGGATAAATTTAGTGTGTTGGTTAAATTCTATTTAAAGTCGAATATGTGTGAAAAAGTAAGGACTAATTGTTTCAATTTTTGGTAGTGCTTTGTATTGTTTTGATATGTTTAATTCTTGTCTTAGGTAACATCCGTATATCCTTCCAGGGGGTATGTGGGTGTTACATCTTTGGTATTAGAGCATGGTTTAGGTGATTCTAGTTTAACCAGGTTTAACCAGCACTTAGCTATTTCTTATACTAGAATGTAAAAGTTATGTTTTGTCCTAATGCGGTTTGTCCCATATTTTGGTTATATAATTAAAGATGGAAAGATCTCACGTAGCTGTTGAAAAGGTTGTTGAGAGCAATAATCTTGAGCGATCTCGTCCATCGATATCTGAACCCTCTGCGGTTAATCAAGGTAAACCTAAGGTGTCACCTCCTCCTTTAGCTCAGGGAGAGGCTTTAATTTAGTTGTCTCAGGATATGATGATGTTACTGCATCATCTGACTACACCCAAGGATTTGATTGATCAACTGCAGAAGTACGGAGTTGAGGAATTTTTCTGGAACATCATCTGCAGGAATTTGAAAGAGCTAAGTTCTGGATAGAGAAATTAAAGAGGGTGTTATATGAAATCAGTTGTCCATCAGATCAGATGGTGCATTTTGTTGTCTCTCTTCTTTAGGGAGTAGCCTATGAATGATGAAAGTTTGTTTTGAGGAATCCTTAGCTACGGGTGCCTCTGAATTGGGATTTCATTACCCAAGAGTTCAAAACTAAGTATGCTACGGAGGCTTACAAAAAGGAGAAGTGGAAGTAATTTTTGAACTTGAAATAGAGGAACTTATCAGTTGCTGAGTACAATCAGGAATTTAATTGAATTAGCAACTATACCCCCAAACTAGTACTTACTGAGGAGTTTCGGTGTTATCATTTTGAGGATGGTTTGAAGGATTCCATCAAGGAGCATCTAGCGGCATTTACCTTTTGCAGCAAATGAATTACCATTAGCTAGTGCAAGTTACTATAAAAATAGAAAGGCAAGAGATGGTTAGGAGAGGAAAGAGTCAACGAAGGGGCTTTGCTAGATGAGGTCAATCCTCAGGCAAGCAAAGTCAGGAAGGTTCTTCCTCTACACTAGAATTTACTCAAAGATCTGTGGCTCATGGAAGGAAACATAATTTTCCCTTATCATCTACTACTGGTAGAGGCTCCTCTGTAGGTCGAGGTTCTAGTGCTCCGGAGTGCCCTCATTGCTTTGTCCATCATTGGGGTATTTATTAGAAGGCTATAGTGCATGTTTTCAATATGGCAGCATTGAGCATCTGATAGTCAATTACCCTCCATGACAATCTCAGACATCATAAGCTAGTGAGGAGGTCTCTCATGCATCTACCAGGAATAGAGGACATGATAGAGGTTGAGGAGGATCTGATCGGAACAGACCTAATCTGAGTATGCAGTTGGAAACTGTGGATCGACCAGCTATGCCTTCTACCTCAGCTTGAGCTTATGTATTGAAAGGTCATGAGGATCAGGCTGCATCTGAAGTCATTGCTAGTAATGTTTCTCTCTTTAATTCAGAAATGCATGCACTGATAAATCTTGGATCTACTCATTCCTATATCTGTGTTGGAGAAATGTCCAATAAGGAGATGCCTATAGATTAGCTAAAGAACGAAATTCATGTAACCAGTCCTCTGGGTGGTAGTGGGTAGGTTAATCAGATGTTTAGGAATTGTCCTATTATGATCCAAAGAAATGAATATGTAGTAGATCTGATTCTATTACGTATTCATGAATTTGATTTAATTCTAGGTATGAATGGGATGTCCAAGCATCAGGCAGTAGTTGATTATAATACTAAGGCAGTTATGTTTGGGAAGCCTGATCAACTTGGAATAGTATTGCATGGCATCCGTACTAAGTTCTTTCACAAATATGGTATATGCTATACAAGCCTAAAAGCTCCTCAGGAAGGGATATAAAACTTATCTAGCTTTTGGGTTTGATTCTAAGAAGGATGGTGGTAAATTGCTAGATATTCTGATGGTGAATGAATTTTTAGATGTGTTTCCTCATGAACTACCTAGACTCCCTCCTAAAAGGGAAGTAGATTTCTCTATTGAAGTCATGCTTGGCTCTGCTCCTGTATCCAAAACATCATACAGAATGACTCCTACTAGAGGAGTTGAAGGTACAGTTACAAGAGCTTTTGGAGAAAGGTTCATTTGACCCAGTGTTTCTTTATGAGGATCACCAATATTGTTTGTTAAAAAGAAGGATAGTACACTATGGATGTGCATCAATTGCAAACAATTGGATATAGTCACAGTGATGAACAAGTATTCATTGCCAAAGATTGAAGACCTATTTGATCAACTAAAAGATACAGGAGTGTTTTCAAAGATAGATCTATGATTGCGGTATTATCAACTTCAGGTAAAGGATGTGGATGTATCAAAGAATGCATTTAGGACTAGCTATGGACATTATGAATTCTTGGTAATGCCATTTGGGTCAATTAATGCTCCAATGACATTTATGGATTTGATGAATAGAGTATTTAGGCTTTATTTGGACAACTTTGTTATGGTGTTTATGGATGATATCTTAGTCTATTCTAAGAATGAACATGACCATACTAAGCATCTTTGAATTATGTTACAGACCTTGTGGGAAAAATAGTTGTATGCGAAGCTAAGCAAATGTGATTTCTAGCTTTAAGAGGCATCTTTTCTAGGACATGTTGTATCTTCTTAAGGAATTAGAGTTGATCTTAGTAAGATAGAAGCAATTGTTAACTAGAAGCCACCACGGAATGTGAAAAATGTGAGTAGTTTTCTGAGTTTGGCTGTTTATTATTGCTGGTTTATGAAGGGGTTCTCAGTGATAGCATCCTATTTAACTAAAATGTTGTGAAAAAGAGTGAAGTATGAATGGTCTTATAGATGTTAGAATTGTTGAAGTTATGTAAATATATTGCCCTGGAAAGCAAGTGTACTTACTTATAACATAATCTTCTTCTAGTTACTTTTTTGTAATGAAATTATTTATTATTAATAAAACACAAAGGTTTGGTTTTATTTATATGAGCATAACATAACTGGTCATAAGGTGCCAAGATTCTTTTGTAAGTAATAACATATACATGGAGATATATGGGAAACATGTATATTATTAGAATCTAAATTAGTTGATTCATAGTTGAATAATCAAGTTGGTCGTTGATTATGATTTAGAATGTAGTGTTATGATTTATCTCTATGTAAGCAAAGGAGTTTAAGGGAATAATGAGTTTCATATCATGATATTAGTTGACTATTGATAATGGAACTATTAAATAAATTTATAATCATGTACATTTTAAAGATTAAAATAGACCGTTTCTTTAATCATAAAACATACACTTTAGCATTTTTATCAGGCACCACAATCTTGATAAGTGGTGAACTCATATTTGTTTCATTATAATTCTTGATTGATCAGAATGGATTTTTACAAAGTATCAATCTAGTGTCTGCATGTTGGAATTATTAATTGAAACATATATCAGGGAACATTCACTCAATTAAAGAGTTTATAGTAATATCATCACTTCTAGATGCTTTATGAAGATTATTTATTAAACTGGCGCGGGTAGTTTAATGGACTAGCTACCCATCAATTCTTAGCATCAAGATGAGATCTTGTATGTTAAAATTAATCACCATATAGAATAAAACGAGAGATCTGAAAGGAAAAACCAATTAAGGGAAAAATGGTAAATTTACCCTTTATTGTGCGGATGGCTATAATATAGTTCATAATAGAGTTTGCACTTGGACATCTTATTTAAAACATGTGTTCTCATAATATTTAGTCATTCAAGAGTTCAGTTAATTTTCTTTAGTGGAATGAAATCTAGTTAATAAGCTAGAATTAATTATAATGAGATTAAATTAATTCTGGGCTTATTGAAGCTTGAATTGTATAAGTCTAATTAGACTCCTCACTTGGGTTCTAGGAAAGGTTGTTAAGCAAAGTAAGAAAAATAAATAGAGGTTACTAAAAATAAGAAAGAAGAAAGGACCAAATTAGAATAAGAATAATAATACCAAAACAATTTAATTAAGAGTTAATTGAATTGGGTTTAAAGCCTATAATTAAATGTTGGGCTTACTCTAATTCAGTGTAATTAGTAGCCCTAAGTAAGCATCTAATATTAGGTTGGATTTTGGTTTGATTTAATTAATTAGATTAATTAAATTAAAGCAAGATTTATAAAGATAAAAGGAGGGTAAAACTGAAACTACAATGTTGTAGTTTTCGGTTTTGCATAGCTAAATGGGCAGCTACACATTTACTTATGCTTCATCATCATTAAATGGTTTAATGGTGTCCTTATTAAATGGTTTAATGGTGTTCTTATTAAATGGTTTAATGGTCTTATCATTAAAGGGTTTAATGGATGTCTTTTAATGTTGGCATGTAAAAAAACTTATCAACCTTTTAGCATTTTTTTGATTAAAGGAGTAAGTGCATTTGTTACTCTCTCTCTCTCTTTCTTTCATCTTGCAACTGAAAATGAGAGTAACACTTTTTGGTTATTTTTCTTTTCATGTAGCCATATTAAATTTATGTGAATGTCTCATTTATGGATCTCTAATTCATTTTGATTAAGTGAATTAAGTGGTGAAGAAGTTACTATTCCTTCTTCCATGACCAAAATTAGAAAAGAAATTGTCTCCTAGCTTTGGTACTTTCAACTAAGGTAAACTTCTACAATATTTCTTATCCTTTGCCACCAAAGGATCTTGCTAACCAAGTTATCTAAGGATAAGAAGTGGTAGATCGAATTGGTTGACGATATAATAGCAAGGAGAGGATACTATCATCTTTTATGTTATTTATTTTCCTAACGCTGTAGCATGTGTGGATTAAACATGTAGATTTAGTTATTATGCTTCTGTTGCATTCTGATTTTGAAAAAAGTTTTTGAAATCTACCATTTAGCTAAATCTAGTATACTTTTATTTTTGATCTAACAATTGGTATCAGAGCCATTTTATTATGCATGATTCGGTTCCTATATATTGCATGGGTTGGAAATTATAATTGTGTATGCGGTATTTTTTATATGATAGAAATATATATGATGTGTATGATGATCTTTTGGCTATCTATAGAATTTAAATTTACCTTGTAAATTTTCTTCGTTTGGTTTGTAACAAGGAGAGTGGTCTATCATCACCATGTTTCCTCCTTATCTTCATTTTCTATTTTCTTTAATTTTGTAATGTACAAATTTTTGTAATGATTAAGATGAAGCAGCCATGGATTGAAGAAATGAAGAGGTAAAAGTTTTGGTCTATCCTTTGGTTTTATGAAAACCAAAGTACTGGAATTTTTGTGATAACAAAGTTTCAGTTTTATGAAACACAAGTGCTGGAATTTTTGTTTTCATATGGAAAAGTTTCAGTTTTTTAGAAAATCAGGTGCTAGAATTTTTGTTTTCCAAGTGACAAAATTTAGTTTTATGAAAAACAAAAAATTTGTAAAATAAATGCCATTACACACTTTTTACTGAATGGGCCGGGTTATGTGAGCGAAGAGTTCGAAGTGGAAGATCCAAGTCTAAGAATCTTTTATGGGCCAAAGAGCCTTGTAATTTTTTTTAATGTTCTAGGATGGACAATCAAAAGTAGTGTTATTATTCATAAGATTAATGGATGATAATAATATGCGATATTATGTGAATGTATGCCATTTAGAATAATTGCCTACCTTAGGCTTTGCCATGCATTCATTATGTATGAGATATATAATGAAACAATATAGGATGGTTAATAAATTGCATGTAGAGAAGATGGTATTTATTAAAACTTAAAGCCCAAAATTATTGAATGGGAGAGGATGCTCATGTGAGAGTCCACGGTCTCCATTTGATGGCCCATTTGCATGTGGTGAAGTGTTACTCCCCATCGGAGAGCATGAATACTAAATCTTGCATGGTTTGGGTCTCCTAAAGGATAAGTCAACTCATTAGTAGTGAATGTGACCTCCTATCTAGGTATGATTTGCAAGTACCTTTAGTGGATGAATCAAATGGTTATACACTCAACATATTTTGTTAATAACCTGCCCACTGTAGCTCTGTTGATAAAAGTATGGACCAAGGTATAGTGCTGCTTTAAAAATTAGGAATGAAGATGCTTAGTAGCTTTTTCAGTTGAAGGGTCCCAGTTTTTCTTTTAATGGATAAGATGGCCTACCGTCGCTTAGTCCGTTATAGATAAGAAAAATAACCATCGTATAAATATTTAAATATTTAAGTTTTGTTAAATCTATTATCATGCATACATGCATCATGATTTTATACAAAGTTCCAATATTGATGACTAGTATGCTCATTGCTTAATAATTTATTTTTCAAACATAATCACCACAATATGAATCCACTCACTTTGCTCTTGACTAACAACAAATTGGAAAATGGAGAGAATTTTAATGAATAGAGACGTAACCTTGACATTGTTCTCTAATATGAATGAATTTCATAAGTATTAACGGAAAATGAGCTTACACTTCTGGGTGGAAATTCAATGTTACACCTAAATTGTTGGCCCCCAAAATTTTTCTTATTATTTTTATTAAGTTTAGCATGACTTAAATGAATTTTGAGGTCTTAATAAATTAATTTTGGAGTTAATTATTGTGCAAATATCAGTAGGATTTTATTAAATTTATTAGTTAAATTAAATTGTAAGAGTGTATATGTATAAGGGCAATTTTGGCATTCACTAAAGCATTTTAAGACATAAGTCATGAGGGAAGGGGCAAAGTGTATATTTTATGCTCATTAAGGATAAGATTGGAAGATGAAAATGTGGTCTTGCTTTTTAAGAAGAGAAGAACGTGAATTAAAGGGAGAGAAGAAGAGAAGAAATGAAAATAAGAGAGAAAAAGACGAGTGTTTTGATGGTTTGAGAGGAAAGGAGAGAAAATCAACTAGGTTTAAGTTTTTCTTAGCTTTCAAGATAGATTTTGAAGTTGTTTAAGAAGAGAAAAAGGAAGAGTATGAAAAGAGCTTTCTTTTGAGCCAAGAAGCTCTTCATTTGGTGAAGATTCATGGTAAGTGCATTTTGAATCTTTTGTCTTTTTGGATGGGTTTTAGTTCAAGAAGCTTAGGAATTGCATGGGTTTAAGCTCTCCAGGATCAATTTTATGCATATGTTTCTTTGGTTCCTCAAATTGGAGTTCCTATTGAATTAGGAATTTTTTCAATATTAAAGGAATGAAGGGAGGCAAGAGGAGCAAAAAGGGGAGGCATTTTTCTGAGCAAGTCTTTAAGTAAGGAATTCAAGGTTGGTTACATTTTTATAATTAAGTAATAAGCCATTAAAGTTCCTTTCAACGGAAATAAATGATTTTCAACTACTTGAATTTATGTGCATTTATTTCTTTTAAATGTTTTAAGAATGTGTTATATGTTTTTATATGAATTGTGATATTGGTTTATGAAATGAATGATGGAAACAATTTTGAAAGAATAGTGATTTTTGAAATGATATTATGGTTATGAAATCAAGGCTTAGAAATGTGTGATTTTGGGCAATGTGTTTACAAGATGTGAAATGCATGATTATGTAGGGTTGTCGTGATCTCCTAAGTTAAGTCAAGTGCACTTTGACAAAAGCCTTCTTCCACCTGCCTACTAGTGGCATAGAGCTCCCTCATGGACTCCCCTAAGTTAACAGCTACACAATATCATTAAGTAGGATTGCGATGGTATGTTTTGTTCACAACTACAGAGGACCATTATGTAGAAATATGTAGTGCGTTTTATTTTTGGATCCACCCAAACCATTTTTTTGTGCATATGTATTGATAAAATTTGTTGAATGCATGAATTATGTTACTTATAAATGACTTGATAAATGAGAATTTGGAAAATATGTGCTTTATGACTCAAAGTGAATTTTCACAATGGAAATGAATATTTCAATGGTTTTTTACCCACGAGCTTTTAAGCTCACCCCTACTCTCCTTCCCCTATTCAGGTGATGAGTAAGAAATCGAGTGAAAGAGAGTTAAGGCATCACTCTAAATTTGCATGTTTTGTTTTGTTTTGGAGTAATTTATATAAAATAATGTTGTAGTAGCATTTTCAGCAATTATCCTTCATTGTATTTTGGAAATTTGCAAAATTATGTATTATGGCTCAGAATGCCCATTGAAGCATTATAAAACCCTTATCTTTTGATGATAATGAAATATGATTGTGTTTTTGCTCATGACTCTCAAAGTTGGTATATTGTATTGTCAAGTCCTTCACAAGGGTAGAATATGTGTTCTGACTTCAAGGGACAAATTGTATTAACTTAAGTTGAATTGGACAAAGTTGTCTTTTAGAACTTGTATATTATCTTTTTGGCTTTCCAATGATATAAAGTATGATAATTTTGGACATTGAAATTGAGAGATATGATCATTATAAGTTCGTAATGCTACATAGGATGTATACAAGACAGCTATAGTGAAAGATGAAAATTTGTTGTATGTGATGAATCAATTTAAGTCAAGATTAGGGAGTTTAATGAAATAAATTTGGTAATTGAATGTCTAAGAAGTGATATTCCATTATAAGAAGTGAATTTGGGAAGAGTATTAGTGAATGTGATGATAAAATGGATGTAGGAACTATTGCAGATGCTTTGGAGGGAGTTTTGATTCACGTATATCCATTAGATGGACTTTAGGTTCATTAAACGGACCTTTTTAGGTCTAAAAATGTCTCCAGTCTAGTCTATGTCTATTAAACGGACATTAAGTCCATTAATCGGACCTTCGTAGGTCTAGAAGACACCCCAAAGCCCGTGTATGTCCATTAGGTGGAGGTGTATGTCCATTTGCACTGTATACTTTTAGAAATTCATGATTTTGACCCTCTAGATGGAAAAATCTCTCTTCAGGGTCTTCACAAAAGTTGTATATCTAAAAGTTCTCTTCAAAACCATCCTAGAAACACCTCAATCTCATAAATCTAGCTCAATTGTCCCAAAATAGGTACAATATGATTGAGAACATAATCATCTTTGGTTCTTTAGGCCATAACTTCATCATTCGACCTCCAAATGAAGTGAATCTTGAACCACTAGATTCCTAACACATTTTTATGTCTCTCTATAAACATTGGTAGCCTTTGGTGTTGATTTTAAAAAGATTTATGGAAAGAAAGTGAGGGACTCGGTTGGAGGAGCATATTATGAACATACTTCAGCTTTTTAAACATATCTTGATTTATATTGATCAAACAGGAAACTTTTGGGATGTTATATGAATGAAGATGAACCAGTGATTGCTAATGATAGTTCATAGAAATAACCCTACAAGGTAATATGCATGCTCACATTTTATGACATTTGGATAGTTGAGCTTCGGAAGCGAAGTCTAGCATTTTATGGTATCAAAGAAAGAGTTGGGCTTTGAAATCGGGGTCCAAAATGTATGGTATCAGAGTGCCTAGGTTTAGTATCTTACATGGGCATTTTGTAAATATGTATCATGTTACATGCACTCTTGACTGACATGTCTTAGCGTACAACAACAATTGATCCTTAATTTGAGTTGCATGTGTATGAGCCACTTGCATGAGCAATTGTTAAGAGTTTGAGATGAGAGAAGTTGTGAGAAAAATGGTATTCTTTCATGATATGAGAAAATGAAAGTTGTAGATAAATAGAAATGAGAAATATTACATGGGTAAATATGATAGATAATGATTGATCGTATTTGTATTAGGGAATGCATTATTAAACATGATACCAGTATTGTATTGTGGTGATATATCCTCAAATGTGAAATAGATATAAATATATTTTCATGATTAGTTGAGGAAATGAATCTGATTAATGCTTCACTGAGCCTTATCATAACGGATATTCTAATCACATAAGTTATGGCAAATATTTATCTTATTGACATATTATCAATAGTAGAATTTGGTTTTCTTGAGCTATTAGGAATGATTGATAATGTGATAATGATAACAGTTGATTGATAAAGATTGCATGAATAGTATAGATGATAGAAGTAAGAAATTTTCTTTCGAGGAAGAATTTTGCTAAATTAGGTTAAGCAGATCAGATAGTTTATATTAAGAATGATCAATGAAAGAAAAAATTAGAAATGAATATGTAATGATTTCAAAATGAGTATTGGAGTCCTATTCCTGACAGAGGCACATCCATAAAATGTAGAATATGCTACTGAGAGTGTATACATTATGGTTGATGTAATGTACCTAACTATGTGATTGGATTCTTGAAATTGAGGTGGCATTATTACTAATATGAGGAGTACATAGGTCCACATTATATTCTATGTAAATATGTTCAGGAGATACAAATTTGACCTAAAGAATGTGTTATAGACACAGGAAGTTAAGATTGAAAATAATTTGAAATGTGTGGAGAAATTAGTATGAATGAGCAGAAAGTAGAATAAGTCAATGTGAGATCAGATGAAATCGAATGAATTGAAAACAATCATTTGAGTAAGGAAGTTAATTAGGAAATTGAAAATAACATGAGACAACCTACTTAATTGAGGTATTAGTTATTTAAGGAATTACGAGAAATAATCATGGGCATATGGAGCTTTGGAAATAATTGTTCGAGTTAAATAGTACTATGGTATTAAAGATTAATGCAATCCAAGCAAAAACTTGATGATATGGTAAATGCATTCGAAAAGTTGAGAAGAATAGTTTGAATACTTGAGCAAAAAAAAGTAAATCATATGAGTAATGAAAGTAAAGAGAATTTTGAGGAATTATAATACCGATATTAATTATATCGTCTAGATTTGGAGCTTTTATAATGTACAATGATATTGTATAAGAGATTAGGACAAAATCTAATTTAGCATGATAAAGTGATTTCATATGCTTGGTAACAATTGAAACCTCATGGGTCGATTATTTGATACATGAATTGAAACTTGCTGAAATAGTGATTGCTTGAAAGTTAGAGACATTATATGTACAGAAACATCTTGGATATATATAAATATATAGATTATTAAAGTTTGAGGTAATTATTGAGTTGAGAGAATTGAATACGAGACTGAGACAATGGATAAAAGTACTGAAAGATTATGATTGTACAAATAAGTACTATACTGGTAAAGCTAGTGTTGTAATCAGATGCATTGAATAGGAAATTCAATATCAATGTATCAAAAATTTGGATATTGAGGTTATCAAATCTAATGCAATAAAGAGTGCAAAATGGAGTTGAAATTAGGACAAAACGAAGCATTATTAGCTTCACAGAAAATTAAGATCAGTTTCACATGAACACACATTCTCCATATTCCATCCTTCTCAGGCACAATTAGATAGAAACTGCATATGAACACAAACTTTCTCTCACATACCCTTTAGCTATTAACTCCTCAACTTGCCTTTGAAGTTCCTTTATCTTCCTAGGATTGCTCCTATAGGCTAGTCAATTAGGAATTGTGATGGATCGGAAAAAGAAAGCATGTTGTATTTGGAGAAATGGTAGATTTCAAAACTTTTATGAAATCATTTTTCCAGCAGAAACAACAAATCCAAATCATCATGCTAATCCATACATGATATGGTATAAGGATAATAAAAACATAAACAATATGATGAATATTACCGACTCCTTTGCTACAACTTTAAATCCTCGCTACGCTATCCTCTCCTTCTTCTTGTATCCAAATCCTTTGCTTTTGAATCTTTTCCTTTAGCGATCTATCTTCTCCTTGTTGTTGTATCCTCAACCAATTTGATTTACCTCTTTTTCTTCAAGGATAACTAGGTTAACTAAATCCTTTGGTGGGAAAGGAGAAGAAATGTTTGGAGGGGATTTTCTTAGAAGAAGATGAACCAAAAATGAAACTCTTTAACTTGATAATTTCAATTCACCCTTGCATGAAAGGAGAGAGTGACTAAAAACATGCAAGAAGACTTTCTTACACTATCAAATTCGGTTATGCATGGAATGAAAGAAGAGAGAGGTATCCAATGCATCACTTCTTTCATTAATCAATAATAAAGCAACCAATAAATGAGGCTCTCTTCATTTATCTTTAAAATGGCTATATGAAAAGACCATGACCTAAAATTGAATTATCAATTTCAATTTTTATAAGAAGAAAAAAGGAATATGGTCCATCCGATGTACATCTTTCTTCTTTAATCTAATGAATGCAAATAGGTTACATGCTAACATTAAAAGATAACCATTAAACCATTTAATGGTAAGTTCATAACTCCATTTAATGATGATATGTAATGCCCCCTTACCACAGGGTACATACCGGGACGCTTGGAGGTCATTCCGGCACGCATCCTACAATAAGGGTACACTGCGGTCGATCTCTACACTTACTTCACATGGCATCATATCATTAATCACTTAAAGAAGCATCGAAAGAAAATCACAATATTTTTGAAGACCAACATCCTTTTCATTTCATTAATTCCACCGAGAGTCTACATTGTGTCTTTCAACTCTTTCACATGTACATTAACAAAACCTAGCAGCATTGTGTTACATGTAAGAAGAAAACATAAAAAATCTATCTAAGCCATTCAAAAATCCCAGCTGACCGACCTTTGAGCCATGACTACTCTTCTTAAAACACAATCTACATGGTAGTGGAGCCCCCCAGTAGCTAAAGTTGTCACTTGATCCTGAAAAGATAACGTTGCAATTTTGGTAAGTTTTGCAAACTCAATGAGTGAACCATCATTGATGAGTTCACCGGATCATACACACATATCACATATTTCACAAATATTCATTCAACGGATTTCAATTTTATAATGTTATATGCATGAGACTCACATTTGTTTTTATTGTTGTGACCGAGTGCCTATCACATACTGGCCCATAAGGCTCAGTAGGAACAGAATCACAGAGCATAGCTCTGTATACAAAACATATATCACGGAGCAAAGCTCTATGTAGAAGCGCTTCATATTGGCTACTCAAGTCACAACGCCTTTATCTGAACATGCAATTTATGAAATGCACCAAATACTGATTATCCCATATCAGATAATCATATGCGATATTTAATCAGAAACTCATTATCATCGGACTTAAGTCCGGCATTCAACTTTCGTTGAGAATTCACACATCATACAGGATTCTAGATCAAAACAAAGCACTTCCAATACCTATATCCACATAACAACCTCCTTGGACTTGAAGCCCGGAATTCAAAACAAATCAAAAACAATTTATAATTGGAAGCTAACACATCAAATAATTCAAAGCAAATCAATCCTAGGAAATCATCTAGGTTGACTCACAAGTTTCTCCCGAAGCTAATGCCTAGAAGATCCAACAACGTCTGGAGGTTGACATTCCAATTACTCCTGTATAACAAATAACATAAGCATATATCACAATCTGCACAATGATAGGTGTTTAATAATGCACATGAATGCAATGAAATATGTACAATGCATGTTCATGACAACCTCGGGTATCAATCCATCAATTTTATCACAAGATCATTCTCAAATCAAAACTCATCTTTGTTTTTTTTCCAAGTCACCCTTTCGAGTCTACTATTCACATTAAATCAAGAAGTGGAGATGAAGTAATTGGTCATACTCTCATCTAGAAAAATATTTCTTTATGTCTTATGAATCCGTAGGCACCAAAATCACTCGACTTGGATCAGTAAATCGGAAGATATACCTCAAACAGTTTTGGACTACTCTTGTCCAAAACAATGTACTATACACAACTTACCTATGAACTTTAAATATCTTAGAGGCTGAATTAGATTCCATGTTCTCCATACCATTTGTAGCTTCATGCCTCTAGTTTATCGTAAATTAGAAATAATCTCATTTGGAGCTCTACAGATCAAGATATCATCAAAATACTAAAGTATGTTCAGTAGAATAACACCAGTTCATACTATCTAAGGGTACATCCACTATACTCGTTCCACTTTTTCACTTAATATTCTCAATTTGATTCAGAAGGCTATGATTTTTAGTAAAACTGTAGAGCAATGTCTTAAAATTCCAATGGTTCAATAATCAAGTCATTTGGGTGTCTATAGAAAAAGTTATGGTCAAAAGAATCTAACATGTTCAGGTCTTTACTCATATTATACATGTTTTGGCGCAAATGCCATAACTCTCAATCCATGTGTTCGATAGACTTCGTTTTTTGTTGTTTTGAAAGAATACTTCTATATATACAACTTTTATGAAGACCAAAAAGCGAGATTCTGCCTGTAAAAGGATCATGAATAGGAAAGAAGATGACGATACAAACTAAGATGATGCAGAAAAGAGCAAACTAAGACGTAAAATGTCAAACTGAGACGAAGCCAATGAACAGTAACTAAGACAAAGTGAATGAACAATAACTAAGACGAAGCCGATGAATAATAACTGAGACAAAACGAATGAACAGTAACTAAGATGAAACGAATGAATAGTAACTAAGATGAAGCAAATGAACAATAACTAAGACGAAGCCAATGAGTACTAACTGAGACAAAACGAATGAACAGTAACTAAGACGAAGTGAATCAACAATAACTAAGACGAAACAAATGAACAGTAACTAAGCTGAAACTAATGAACAGTAACTAAGATTAAGTGAATGAACAGTAACTGAGACGAAGTGAATGAGCAGTAACTAAGATGAAGTGAATGAAAAGTAACTAAGATGAAGCAAATAAACAGTAACTGAGACGAAACGAATGAACAGTAACTAAGACAAAACTAATGAACAGTAACTGAGACGAAGCGAATAAACAGTAACTGAGACGAAATGAATGAACAATAACTAAGATGAAGAAAATGAAAAGTAACTAAGATGAAGTGAATGAACAGTAACTGAGACGAAGCGAATGAACAGTAACTGAGACGAAGCGAATGAACAGTAACTGAGACGAAGCGAATGAACAGTAACTAAGATGAAACAAATGAACAGTAACTGAGACGAAATGAATGAATAGTAACTAAGATGAAGCAAATGAATAATAACTGAGATGAAATGAATGAACAATAACTAAGACAAAGCAAATAAACAGTAACTAAGACAATGTTGACGTCATTCTAAGAGGATGCAATCTTACAACTTGTAATGCTCGTATCTTTCAACTCCGATATCCAAAATTTACAAACTTTATATCATTGGAAAGCTGGTAAAATCATCAACTTCCAAGTAGACAACTTTGCCAAAATCTATCTATATAAATCCAGATTTTCTCTCGAAGTCAAAACACAATTTTCAACTTCAGCTCCCAATGTATTGAACCCAGTTTTTACTTCATGATAAATTTTGAGACTCTTAGAGGTAAAATAGAAATTCAATGTCTTCATACAAAATGTAGCCATATATCTCTAGGTTAATCCAAATAAAGAATCATCTCATTTGGATAACTAGAGAAAACGTTGTAGCTAAAAGACTGAAGTATATTCAGTGAACATTTTCCATATTTTCAAACTTTCAATATTTTACATCACCAAAACACGAAAAAAAATTCAAAACTAATTTAACACCATAACTGAATTTATTTCCTCCCAACCACCCAGTATTTATGAATATACTCTTAAATGTCACTTTCCATGCAGATGACAGTAACTCCTCAACTTTCTTTCATAACTCACCAACTTAAAAGTATTTATTCACTACTTACCTGTCTAAAACTCCAAAATCTTCAAGCACTAAATTCCATGCAATTTAGGTATTTCACTGTGTACAATGGCCAGTTTCTGGTTTTTCTTAGGGTAGAAGACACAAATAGCAAGGTGAGTTTGGTGTAGGAAAGGAAAAAAAAAGAAATCTCTTAGAAGGGGTTAGATAGAAAACTCTGTGTGTATGAAGAAAATTTGAAGAAGAGAACGATGAAGAATGAACTTAGAAATATAACTTAACTTTTCAACTCTTAAACAGTAACCTACATCTAGCAAAAGTACATAGCCTAAGAGATATTTGTCACTTGCCTCACATCAAACTCTAGCCTAGTTTCTTTAGAGACTAACTCCCTTAACTTTCATCTTTACAACTCAACTATCTCCAAAACTCCATTTCATGCCTTTTTCCTATTTTTCCAAAATTTTTCAATAATTTCTGCCTAGATTCAGTAAAATTCACAATTGCAATATTCTTACTAACAAATATAATTTTCCATATAAATAAATCCAAAATTCTCAAAACACCCTAAAATCATAACTCAATCTAATTATACCCGAAATTATTCATGAATGCATGTATAATTATTTTCATGTACCATGCCTTCACTATTCATATGTAGGTGTGTGACATAATATGCATGAATGTGGGGATGCATTTCTAACTCCCATAAATCACTCACATTTACCATTCTAACCTTCCCATAGGAATGGGATGTTACATGATAAACCATAATAAAGACCATCTTTATTTTAGCATTTTAATGTCAAATGTGCAGCTGCACATTTAACCTAAGAAAATCGAAATTGCTAATTCTCTCTTTAAAAAATTTGTGTTAATATAATTAATCTAATTAATTACATTAAACCAAAATCTAGTCAGTTCTAAATGTACATTTGGGCTTCTAATTAACCATTAATTAGAGCGAGCTAAATATTCAATTATGGGTTTCTAAAACCTCCATTTATATTTCTTACTTAGCTTAGTAACCTTCCTTAAAGTCAAGTCGGGAATCTTATTGGACTTTGATAATTCAAGCTCCAATAAGTCTAGAATTAACTTAATCTCATTAGAATTAATTATAGCTTATTAACTAAATGTCATTCTGCTAAAGACAATTAGTTGAACTCTTGAATTATTAAATATTATGAGAACACATATTTCATGTCCAATTGCAAACCCTATTTAGAACCTTATTATAGCCATCCGCACAACAAAAGGTAAAATTACTTTTTCCCCTTATGTTGGTCTTTCCTTCTAGATCTCCAGTTTTATATTATATGGTGATTAACACACAAGATCTCATCTTGGTGTCAAGACTTGATGGGTAGCTAGTCCATCAAACTAATGGCGCCAGTTTAATCACCAAATCTTTTGAAAACATCCAGAAGTGATGATAGTACTATAAACTCTTTATTTGAGTGAATGTTCCCTGATACATGTTTCAATTAATAATTCCAACATGCAGACACTGGATTAATACTCTGTAAAAATCCATTCTGATCATATGAAGAATTATAATGAAACATATATGAGTTCACCACTCATCAAGATTATAGTTCACAATAAGCGAATGCCTAAGTTGTTTGTTTTAAGATTAAAGTACCCACTTTATTCTTAAAAAGATACTTGATTCCAAATTCATTTAATAGTGCCATTATCGATATTTTACTACTATCATGATATGAAACTCATCATTCTCTTTAAGTAAACTACTTTAATTATATGGATATAAATCGCAACACTATAGTCTAAACCATAATCAAGCGACCAACTTGATTATTCAACTTTGAATCAATTAATTTAGATTCTTATAATATACATGTCTCCCATACATCTCTATGTATATGTCTATTACTTATAAAAGAATCTTGGTAACTTTTGAGTAGATATATAACGCTCACGCAATAAAACCAAACTCTTTTGTTTTATTAATAATAAATATTTTAATTACAAAACTGTATCTGAAGAAGATAAAGTTACAAGTAAATACACTTGCTTTCCAGGACACTATATTTACATAACTCCAACAAATTGATGCACTAGGAATGAAATCAATTTAATGCTCTATTCCCCTAAGTGGAGATAAACCATTAAGAACTTCATTAGGAAAGACATCAATAAATTCATACAAAAGAGAGATAGTAGCACTAGGCAAAGATGGGTTAGGATCGTTAGTATTAAAATAAGCCTCTTTGTATTGGTTGTTTTGAACAAAATGCTCTCTTAACCTCACTCTCTTTTTTATAAAAGCTTGCTTTTTTCTCTCTTACTCTTGAGGCATTTCCTTTTTTTTTCTTTTTTTTTGTGATTATTGCTTCATTTTCATTTTCAATCCCACTCTTTTTTTCTACACTCTTTCTTTTTTCACACTCAGCCTCATTTTTTCTTTTTTAAAACTCATTTTTTAATCCTTACTTGATCTTAATATACTTGCCGAGGCGTTAATGGTACAAGAGTTATAGGTTTTCAATGCATTAAAAAAGAGTATCTATTATTGAATCCATTATGATTAACCCTCATATCAAATTGCCATGGTCGAACCAAAAGCAAATGACTAGCATGCATTGGTGTAACATCATAGAGCACCTTATCATGATACCTACCAACAAAAAATGACACCAACACTTATTTATTAACCTTGACTTCTTAGCACTCATTTAACCATTGAAGTTTATAAGGTCTAGGATGTATAGTAGTAGGTAGGTCTAATTTTTCAACTAAAAGATTGCTTGCTACATTAGCATAATTTCGCCCATCTACAATCATGCTACATACCTTGTCCTTGATATGACATGTGTGTGGAAGATGCTGTCTTATTGTGCTTCATCCTCCTTCATCACTTGCAAATTTAAATCTCTCTTAATGACAAGGATTTCATCATCAGCTAGATAACTTTCATCATCACTCCCCTCCAGTTGTAGGGTGCAATCATCATTAGATTCACCTTCGGTCTCAACATCACCATCTCTCCTCAAAATCATTACTTAATTATTTAGGAATTGGGATGCAATGTGTCTTCTTCCTAAACACTTAAAACATTTAGGCATAGGCGCATGTGTATAAGTTGCTCAGATAAGCAATTGTTAAGAGTTTGGGCTGACCGAATCAGTGAGGAAAATGATAATTTTTTGTTGGCTAAATGGAAATGCGAAATAGCATACGGGTAATATAACAGAAAATGATTCAATGTAAGTGAAGTGGGGGGATGCAGTGTATGGCATTATGGTGATATATCCCCGAATGTGATATAGATGTAAATGTATGGACATGGCTTGTTTGAGGAAGACAAGGATATAAGTGGAAACGTTAAGCTTAAAGTGAACAAGTGGAATGTATAGAAAACAAAGATTCTTATGGTCTTAAGAATATGAATCGGAACCTAAGTGGGTATAAGCTTATAATTTGAGTAATGAGCCTTTAAGTTTTCTTTTTCCAAATCAAGAAATAAAAGTTTGTTTTTGAATCAAGAGAATGAAATGCTTTCAATTACTTCAAAAATGTTGCTTTTCTTGCTTGTGACTGATTTGAGAAATGTGCTACATGTTTGATATGTAAGTTGTGTGATGATTTTTTTTTACATTTATAAATTTGAATCAATGGAGAATTTATATATGTAAGATGTAATGTGAAGGATAATGGGAAGATTATATGAATGAAGGTGATATTTGTACAAGTCCAAAAAGGATAAATTGTTGTTATTGTGAGTATCTGTATGATGACCCTTCATCATACACAAGTGAGTATATTAAGCACGTAGGTAATACATAGATATATATATATGTGGAGATGATAGAGGAAGAAACTTATGACTTATTCAATAATTCTTAGTCATAACTCCCATAATCTAAAGTTTGAGGGGAAACTAGAGTAACATATGAAGGTGCTTATAATGATCATGTGGGAATAGACTGAGATTTGTTAAAGATGTCACAATGAGAAATAAATTGATCTGAGAAGACTATTTTCTGGGGTTAATGGAGACCAATGAATTGGTAAGTGGTCAAAATAGGATGAATTTGATGACGCTACCCAAGCATGTGCGACAATAAGTATGTTCTTTACTCCCTTGGGTTTTAGGTGTTTTAAACATTATGACCTTGTGAGGAAGATAGAAATTGATCTTCCCGTGGTATTACGACTAGTTGGTAATAAGTGATTGATCAAGATTGCATAAAGAGTATAGATGATGGTAGCAAGAAACCCTCTTTTGAAGAAAAATTTTGTTAAGTTAGAATAATCAGATCAGATAGTTTATGTTAAGGATGATCAATGAAAGAACTGATCATGAAGAAATATGTAATGATTCGAAAGTGAGTACACTCCCTATTAGAGTATCAAGCAGGGAGGTGGAATATATGAAAAAAAATATGAATTTTGTTTGATGTAAAGGGGGTCATATGAGTGGATTCTTGAATCTATGGATACACGAATTTGTTAGTATGAGGAGTATGTACATTCAAGTTACATTATGTGAAAGTATGTTGAGGAGATGCAAACCCAACTTGATGAATGTATTAAAATCAAAAAGTTAAGTGTGCAAATAAATTACAATGTATGGAGAAATTTGTATGAGTGAATAAACATGAGAATAAGTCCAAGAGAGATATGTGGAAATTCAAGGAATGGAGTAAAACATTGGCAGAAGGAAGTCAAGTAGGCAATTGAAAAGAAAGCGAGACAATGTACCTCATTAAGGATCAATTATTTAAGGAATCACGAGGGATAATCAAGAGGCATATGAAATTTGATAATAATTGCTTGAGTTAACAAATGCCTAATAGCACTATGGTATTGGAGACTAAAGAGATTCAAGATTTGATGGTGTATTAAAAGCATTCGAAGAATTGAGAAAAATAGTTTGAATACATGGAGAAAAATGTGTAAAGTGTATGAGTAACGTGAGTAAAGAGAATTTTGAAGGAACTATGCTGAGGTAAATTATATCATATAGATTTGGAGATTTTACAGTATGCACTGATGTGGGATAAGACATTTGGTTGAAATCCAATGCAGTGTAACAAAGTGATTTCATGTGTATGGAGAAAATGGAAGTCCTATGAATTGACTATTTGATACATGATTTAGAACTGCTGCATTAATGATTATTTTGAAAGTTTGAAGACAGTATATATACAGGAATATCTCCAATATAAATATGCACGTGTAGATCGTAAAAGTTTGAGACGATCAATGAATTGGGATAAGTAGTTATAAAACGCAGGAGATTGATATAAATACCGAAAGGCTATGATTGTTCTAGCGAGAAAGTCCAAGTGAAGCTAAGTGGTATATCAGATGCCTTAAGTAGAAATGCGATATGGAGGTTATCAGAACTAATATAAAAGAAAGCATAGAATAGAGGGTTTGGATTACCTCAAATTAAGGATTAAGAGATTGTGAGAGTGAAAACAGACATGAGTGTCAAGTTTGAATGAGAAGAAGGATATAGGGTGAGTGAATAAGAAGTATGTGAAATCAATAAAGATGCTTGAGTTGAAAGAATTGAATATGAGACTTAGGCAATAGATAGAGTTATTCGAAGGATGATTATTGTATAAATGAGTGCCATACTGGTAAAGCTAGTGTTATGATCAGATGCATTGAATAAAGAAATTAATAGCAGTGTTTCATAAATTTGGATGTTGAGGTTATTATATCTAGTGCAGTAAAGAGTGCAGAATGTGGAATTGAATTTTAGGCAAAATGATTTGTAGTGCCCCCTTACCATAGAGTACCCACCGGAACGCCCATAGGTCATTCCGGTACATATCCTACGATAAGAGACCACTACTGACAACCACCGCTAAACTCTCCATGGCATCCCAATAATAAAACAGAAATAAGAAATTGGTAATTTTTTAAAACCAAACTGTATTTCATTCCATTTACTCAAACTTAGAAATTCGCAAACTGTCAGTATTTTCAGTCTATACAATCCTTTAAAACACTTTACATTAAGTACTATACAATAAGGCACAAAGAACTGTTCTAACTATAAGTCTCCAAAAGAAATCTCAGCTGACCGACCTTTGAGCCATAACCTCTCTCAGCAATCCGATGTCCAAGGCTCTACAGTCCTGAGGGAGCTAACAGTTTACTTTTAACCCTAAAAAATAGATTGCAATTTTGGATGAGTTTGCGAACTCAATGAGGAACCATCATCGATGGTTCGCTCAATTCATACATCACATAAGCATGTTCGAAGAATCAGCGATCATAGTGGTATCTGAGCTCAAGAATCACAGTCATATCAAAGAAAAGTCATTTCGGGCATTCATCCAAAGATGCAATGAACATGTGACTCTTTTTTCAGTTTTATTTCAGTGTTGTGACCGAGTGCTTAAGCAGTACTCAGTAATCAGTAGACGCATCTCGGGAGGATTATCTCCCTTCGAGCTCTAGGCTCGTTTTCAGTTTCAGTGGCGACTCAGATCACAATTATTTTTATCCGTTTATGCATCTGTGTATGAAATGCCTATACCCATTTGAATAGTTAATTAACAGTCCATAATGCACAATTAACAGTCCATCAGTCATAATTAACAGTCCATAATTCACAATTAATAGTCCATAAGTCACAATTAATCACAGTAATCCCAGTAAGGGCAAACAAGTCACACAATTTACAAATTCCTGATCCCGCCGTTATCCCCATATTAGACAAATAATAATTGAGAAACCCATCTAGGTTACTCACCTATTACTTCCGAGCTAATGCCGGGAAGTCTCTACTACGTCAGTCGATCGACGCTCCAATTGTGCCTCTATAATAATCAAAGAAGATAACTATTACTAATTGTCCAATAAGAACGAGTTAATGATGCATACGTAACAATTAAAAGGTGTACAATGCATGTGCATGATATTCCCGGTCCTAAACCAAACTTTTCCATCATAAAAATCCGTCTAAAAATTAGAAATCTAACAACACAGAAATTACTCAATTCGGACCTCTATCGGTCCAAAAATAAATAAAACAGTGACTAAAGAACCATTACCCGGACCCAAGTCAATTTCCCGTCCAAAAAGTCCCAAAAGAACACAAAAATCATATATCTATATATGTTGCCCCTATTTCCTTCTTTTTTTCCTATTTTCAAACCGAAATTCGAACACCTATAACTCTTTGTACACAATTCAGAAAATTACAAACCATATCTCGTTGGAAAGATCTTGAAAAACTCAACGAGTTTCATGAAGATCATAAAAATCAATTTCACCCCTAAAGGTGTCAAAAATCCAATTAAACCTACTGCCTAGTCAATGGGTTTTAAAATAGTACAGTATCTTGTAAATTCAATAACTTCTCATTTCCTTTGTCAACAATTACACAATAAATATGATCCAAAAGATCCCAATGTTATCTACAACTTTCATGAACAACATGAAATCAAATTCATTTGCTAACTAGGCCAAACAATTCACCAAAACATCTGCCCACTGAAAATTCCCAATCTGAACAGTACATTTCAAAGCAGCATATCTCCTAGTACAAATGTCAAAACACTCACTACCTTATATCACTGGAAAGATAAGATCTCATACTTAAATTTTCATGAAGGATTCAAAATCCAATTCCATCCTTAACAAGTTCAAAACTGCCAAACAAGTGACTGATCAGGGCAGCAGTTAAAAACCTAATGCTAGTTCAGTTTTTTGAAAACTCATAACTCCCAAATCTGATCTCCAAAAATCACATGCGATATACCATTTTCAAGATAATTTCTTCTTTACAACTCTTCAGAGGATCACTCAAGCCAATTCAATTCACAGAAATTTCTAAAATTTCTTCCAATCAGAATGCTCACAAATCTGACACTTAGGCTAGGTTTCACCACAATGTACAAAATTAGTCAATAGTTAATAGTGGATATCTCCCAATATACATATCAAAAAATTGCAAAATCAGTGGAAATGGAAAGCTAACAATATAGGCTTCAACTCTCATGCAGACCATTTTCATCAATTCCTTCTAAATTAATTTAGAAAAATCATCAAAACACTTAGGTCATTGGTTTGGTTACTGTTCATACAAACATCAACAGTAACTTTCCAAGCCAAAATGCACCCTCTTAAGGCTAAAATTAGACAACACCTATTTCACACAAAAATGTAGCCAACAAGCCAAAGTTTCATTTGGCACAAACATCACCTCATTTCTATAACCACACAATGAGTTATGCTCAAAACAGTACAGTAGGTCAAAAACCAATTTTCAGCTTTACTACTCAAATACACTTCCTATCATGCCAATTGAACTTCTACTACCATAAGCATCCCAATTGGACACAAAACCAGTCCCTAGATCATTCCTACACTCACTTAGACCCATATTCAAAAATTTTGCAGCATTAAACTCTTAATTTCTATGCAAGATTAGTCATTAATATTCAATCCAAAATCAAGCTAAAACATTCATTCATACTACTTCATCAAGTCATACCTAACATAATCTTACCCACCAATTCAAACTTAAATTTTCATTCAGTTCATGCATCAATAAACACAATAATTTCACCATAATTCCAAATGAATGCATCTAACAACTATGATTCATTAAATGCATAATCAAAGCATAATTAAAGCTTAACTTAAAAACTTACCTACTTAAAGTTTCCACTCTTCACTTTTCCAACTACTTTACTTTCTCTACTTAATCATCATGCATGGTTCTCATGGAAAGAATATAGAGAGCTTAAGCTTGCAAGTATGAGGGAAGCACAAAAGTAGGAGAAGAATTAGTGAACAAAAGCCAATGAAGAAATTGATAAAGAAAAAGGAAATGGGAGAGTTTTCGGATGGATGAAGGCCTTAGGAGATAAAACTCATCTTTTTCCTTCAGTCTATGTGGAGTTGCCGAAAATGAAGGATAGGAACAAATGGTGGATGCATTAAATGGTGTAGGATAAGTGTTACGTTTAAGAAAAAGACAAAATAGGCTAAAAACAAATTAGTAAATAGGAACCCTAATGCAATTTGACCCATTCTAGTCCAATGACCCTAATTTCAATCTCAAAATAATATACCCAATATTACAGTGCCATTGGATAGAAATTTTCGCTACCAAAAATCAATCGGTTCGCCGCTTGGCGATTCTTTCGGTCCGAGAATTTTCTCTGAAAAATTCCAGAAAAATTTCTAAAAATCCCTTAAAATATAAAACACTCAATGGCGCACCCAGAATAATTTTTCAAATGCAAGAACCACGTTAATCACAGTAAAACTACATTAGGCACAAAAATCAGGAATGTCATGTATGCATGTACAGTTATTTCATGTGCACAAAATTCACTGTGTACCAATACTAGTATGCATGAACAGTCCTAATGAAGCCCAATCACTCTCATCCTATACCGAATTACTATTCTACCCCTCTCGTGTTGAGGGTGGGATGTTACATGATTAGTCAGTGAAAGTTTAGATCAGTTCATATCAACCAAGCCCAAATTGAAGATTCAGAAATTGTGAATCTTACTAAGAAATTAGAAATGAGTATGAATTTTGAGTTCAAGTAGGAAAAATGATACTGGGTGATTGAGATAAGAAGTATGCGTACCATCAAAGATGATTAAGCAAAGAGACTGTGAGAAAAGTAATGGTGATTTAAGCTATACATCCTAGAAGAAATATGCCAAGTGACTGAAAGTTTGAATTGTCGACGGTTTTAACTGTCGGAGATATGCTTCAAGTTTATAGTTTAGAGTTTGTAGAAACATGAGTTCAATGTATAGTTCTATTTGACTTTAAGCATCACAATCATTGTTATAGTGTTTTCAATAGCATACTGTATGAGGAGTTAGAAGATAGAAAGAGTCATCACTTTTGTATTATGATGAGTAAGACCTAAAAATGATTGACGGTCAGATCGATTGGAGAGGTATTAGAAGATATGAATGAATTAGGTGGATTCACGGCAATGATATGGAATATGGGAGATTGACATAAGAGTTACATGAACTGAGACTAAAGTGATGTGAATTATTAAGTAAAAACTGAATTGTCTCTGAAGGTATCACCTTGCTCAGGTGTGCTCAAATTAGGAAAAAAAATTAGCTAAGCTGCTATAAATTGGTTCGTATGAAAGTATTATGAGTAAATGCAACTGATAAAAGGATTCAAAGTATGATATATATGAGTATGTTAAGGAAATATTGATGTGATAATATTATGGTGATATCGACACAGGAAATGGAAAAAAATTGTGAGTGATCTGAAGCATAAGGAGGAACTAGTTAAGAAAGTAAATGACCAAATAATGAATTGAAAGACCGAGTGAGTCTACTGAATAATATCATTTGAAAGGAAGTTTTAGAGTGATGAAGTTAAATGAGAAATGGAGGAGCATCCTACACATCTAATCAATTTGAGAAGAATTTCGAGGACGAAATTCTTTAAAGGGGGGAGAAATGTTGGCCCCTGAATTTTTTTTTAAATTAAGCATGTATAAATTATTTTGAGGTTTTAGCTCTTAAGAAAATGAAAATTTAATGATGGTTTTCATTTAAATTAGAGCGAAGTATGTTGTTAGAAATTAAATGAATAAGATGAAGTAAGGGCAATTTGGGAAGTTTATTAATGTGTTTAAAGACTAAGGCTTCTATGGAGGGCTTCATTGGTCTTTTAGTATTCATTAAATTATTAAAATGAAAAAGGAAGAGTTGAATCAAATGATGAGTAGCCGTGTGTGTGGGGAGGAGAAGAGACAAAAGTGCTTGTTAAATGGAACTAAGTAAAACTACGTAGTATTGACATATGTTAGGTATTTAAAGTTTAAGAAACAAAACTTTCCTAAGTCATTTGAAGGAGAGGTTACGAAACTTACCAAGAGAGAAAGGAGAGAGTGGGAATTCGGCTAAGTGAAGAAGAAGAAGAAAAAGAAGAAGAAGAAAAAGAAGAAGAGAGAAGAAGAAAGGTTAGGGCTTTGGTTCATCTTGCTTTAGAAAGGAGAAGGACAAAGGAGAGGGAAGGATCAAACTTCCATTAGAAACAAAAGGGAATTTTCGTGGGTATCATCCCAAAGGTAAGAAAATGTGAAATCTTTTGGATTTATAGATGGATTTTGGTTTGAATGGCTTAGGAAATTGATGGGTAAAGTTAGATAGGTTAAATTTCATGCTTGCATCTCCTTAGAATGGCCAATTTTGACATCTCATGCTTCCTATGGGATTTTGTGTTTGGTGAAGGTCAAGAGAGGGAATTGAAGTGAAAGGAAAGCCAGTTGTTCAAGCTCCTAGCTAAAGGAACAAGGTGGGTAATAATTTAATGATTGAGATAATAGGCTACTCAATTGTTTTGAAATAAATGTCATTGAAGGTTTTTGCTTTTGCCTATGACCTTTCATTTGTGAATGAGTTGCTTTTTATGATGGTTAAATCTTATATAAGATGTTTTTGATGTAAATGCTTTACGGAAATGTTTGTTACCTTGTTTTGTCAAGTGAAAGAGATTCAAATATGTTATTTCGGCGATTATGTGAAAATCTTGTGAAAGTGAATATTTGTAAGAGCCATTTGTGGCTAATGTTTATAAATTGTGTGAATTATGTGATATACATGCTTTGTTTGGGTTTGTGGTGGTCCCATATGTGTCAGGTGCACCTGTCTAACCATAGGCTTCTCCCGCCTGCCCGCTAATGGCATTGGAGCTCCTCACGAACTCCGCATATGTTTCACGGCTACATATGACCGCTTGCGGGAATGTGTAGTACGTCCTGTTACGGATCCACCCGAACCACTTTTTCTGTGTTTATATGATTTTGATGTGTAATTGATGTGATGAAATGAGTTTTACAAGAGGTTTTGTTGAATTGAAAATGTTTTGATCAATGTAAATTGGCTTTGATAGATTTCAAAGGTTTTTATCAATCTGAAAGTTGCTGTGAGAATGAGAAATAAAGAATGTTTTTGCTTATTTCTTAATTATTAAGCTATTACCCACTGAGTCGTCAAACTCACACCCCTTTTCCCCTTCACAGGTGACGAGCGGGAACCCGAGTTACAGTATTGGGATTGAGGCATCACCCTGATGCTTTTACTTAGAAGATGTTTTTGGAAATAAAGCATTAGGTTGCATTTGGAGAATTGATTCACTTTGTACTTTAAATTTTGTTAATTTGGGTTGTAATCGGGCTAGAAGCCCTTTGAAGCTTTGTATTGACTCATCTCCATGTAAATATAAGGGTTTTGAAGTTTAAAGTGTATCTTGTATACGTTTTCTAAAAATGTATGGATGTATGGTTGAAATTGATAAAAGCAAGTATGAGATGGTATTTCTTATGTTTTGAAATGAATAGATACCTAAGAGTGTGTTACTACCATTAGAATTTGGGATAATTGGATTAGAATGAGCTGTGGAAGAATGGATATTGAGTTTTCTCTATGCAGGTAATGGAGTTTAGATGAGAAAATTGAAGTTTGGCTAGTGGAATATTCAAAGGAGGTGTTGTCAAATTTTTGCAAAATTTGACAAAAACTTTTCTTAGGTTTTAGACCCTTTTAGTATTTGAATTGAATTGAGGTGTCTTCTTAAAGATTATAGTATTTGTTGAGAGCTTTCCAACGATATAAAATTTGTCACTTTTGGACTTAGGATGAAGAAGTTATGAGGTTGGGAGTACATTCAGTTACTGTTCATAATGCTATTTTACTGTTTCATTGGTCTTTATACGAGCAGTGCCTTTGAGTGACTTTTTACCTCTTTTAATGTTGGAATTGACTTTTGCATCCTTCATGGAAGTTGTAAAGAATCTTGTTATCTTTCCATTGAGGTATAACATGAAACTTTTGGAATTTGGAGAAAGAAGTTATGGGAATTAGAAAATAATAGTTAAGGTCCTTTTTGTTGTTCGTATAGCTTGTGTGTTTATGATAGCTTTGATGATAAATGATTAAAATTCATGATTTTGATGAACCAATTAAGCTGAAAATTGTAAAGTTGGCAAGTTGAACTTGGAGTTTGATGTGTTTTGAAGTGTTTAGGCTTTAGAATGAGTGAATTGGGGAAATGTGAAAGTGTTTATGATGTAGGGTTGAAGATTGGAAGCATTGGAAAGGCATTGGGGGCTTTGGGGAGCCCCAATGTTCGTTAAATGGACAGGGGAGTCCATTAAATGGACATTCTTGGGGGGGAAAACACCCCTTGGCTATTCAATGTCCGTTAAACAGACATGCATGTCTGTTTAACGGACTTTCTCGGGTCATTTGGCATCCTGCACTCGATTCATGTCCGTTAAACGGACATGGATGTCCGTTTAACGGACATCTACAGGAAAGATGGTGATTTATGACATAGTTGGAGGCCGAATATCAATTTTTGGTCTTCATGAGAGTTGTAGGTCTGGATGTCTTCTTTCTAATGGTCAAAAAATGAAATCACTCCGACATCTAGATTAAAGGTTATGGTAATCGCTCCAAAAGAGTTTTAATATTTTTAGTGTGAACATAGTCTATTCTTTTGGGTAGAACTCTCGCATCCGACCTCCAATTGAGATGATTCTTAGACCATTAGGTTCCTAAGACATATTTCTTCCTTTACATAAAAATTTGTATCATTTGGAGTTGAATTGTGGATTTGTGCATTAAAGTGAATGAGAGGTTGATTAGGAGAGCATGTTTAAAGTATGAGCTCTTTTAGGCTTTTTAAGCATATCTTGAGTTATTTAAGTCCGTTTGGGGTGATTCTTGTTTTAAAACGAACTTGAGACTTAAAGCTACAATTTTTATGAATAAGTCAACTTATGATATTGATGGTTAAATAGTGTTTGCTCACCACGATTATGGAGTGACATCTAATGACCCTGCAAGGTAATAAGCACAAGGCTTCAGGACTCAGGAAGTTGGGCTCTGAAAACGGGGTCCAACAGATATTGTATCAGAGCAAGAGTGACAATGTTAAGAATTAAGCAGTTGGGTTTGGGACGTGGACGCAATAGATATGGTATAAGAGCAAGAAGAATTACAAGGAAAACCACACTCAAGTATGACAGTATTTTGGTAAGAGTTGGATTCTGGAAACAGGATCCAACACATAATGTTGCAACTCTACCACCCTTGTAATTCCTCGATTTAAGGCATGCAAAAATTATATCATGGTTGCCTCTTAATCCTCCTCCACATTAGCCTTAATCATTAATATCCCAACATCCTTGTGGTACTCCTCCACACTTTAGATCCTTGGGTTAGGGCTTGCGACCATTGGTACAAGTCCCTTAAGTAAAGAGATGGAATGAATCTTTACCACATAATAGCCTTCATCTCCTCCCAAGTTTCAATTGCCTCTCACAATTTCGTCTCCTAGTCAAAACAAATTGATTCCAGCAAACAATAGCATCATCAGTAAACTCAACAACAACAAGTTTTACCTTTTTCATTTTAGAGTAGTTGTGATGATCGAATACTAACTCCACTTTCTTCTCCCACTCTAAGTATACATAAGGAACATTCTTACTCAAAAATGATGGAATCATTATTTTAATGTTTCTTAAGTTTCGATTATAATGATATATCCTTTTCCAATCATAATGATCTATCCTTTACCCCTTTGACCACATCTATCTTGATCAAATCTATTATTAGCCTCTTCTACATTAAAATCATCACTATCATCTTCCTCATGTTCAACATGGTATTGGAACTTCACAAACTTGATTCTTTTGCAAAACAACAATGGTAACATCTTGTCTTTTCATCTTGTCTAAGATTTGACCAAATCTAACCTCTATGCGCTCAAAGTGTTGACACAAAGTTCTCTTCTCTAATGTCTCTCTTGTCTTTCTTTCTTCAACCAATATAACAATCTAACAAAGACTGACTTTGCAAAGAAACAGACCTGACAATTATTTCACTCACTAAGTGTTTCACTCTTTTAGGGCTTATATCTAGAATGCAATCACTCTTTTCTTTTTCCACTCAATTCATTTAAATTGGTTCTTTAAAGAACTAAAGAAACTTTGATCAAAATCGATTACCTTGCAATGAACACCCAACTTATCCAAAGAACTCAATCAAATTAAGGAACAAAGAAAATAAGATGAGTATAATAGTTTAAACAATGAAATCAGACAAGATAGCAAAGAAAAGAAGATGAATCAAGGAAAAAAAACTAATTTCAAATTTTAGATAGGAATAAGAATATCAAGTACTTCCCTTTTGCTTAACTCAAAATTGCCCTCTCTTTGCATAACTAAGCCTTCCCTATTTTCTTCCTTTCTTCCTTTTATTTCATTTTTGTCTTGTTTTCTTCTCTTTTTTTTTTTGTTTGATTTGTTTTCTTTCTTTTCTTGTTTTAACAAATCACAACTGAGGTTATCAAAAGAAGTAAGAAGGAGCACATATGAAATAATAAGAAAGAGTAATCAATTTAGAAAATTAACAAGATGACTAGATTAGCAAAGTTTGAGAAGGACATCAAATAAAAGATTGCAACAAGAAAAAAAAACAATTTTGCAAGGAGCATGTATGGAATAAAACAATTAAGATTTATGAGAAACATGTATGGAAAAAAAGAATCACTATTTGTAAAAAACGTGTATGGAAGAAAACAACTAGCTTTCAAGATTTGTAACAAATGTGTATGGAAGAAACCAATGAAAGCAAAAAAAAAACAAAATAGGTAATACACACACCAATCTAATTTAGAATAACCCAAGCTCTGACAACAATTAAAATGAACCCCGTAAAGTGAGATCTAGGAACCCACGAACAAGTTGTTGAGAGGAATTTCTAGAAAATCTAAATCACTTCTATTTTCTAGAAAAACCTTGAATAATGTTAAAGAAATACCAACCAAAGTTTTAAAGAAGGCTATTGATGCCACATTCTAGGAAAAGAAGAGATTGAGAGTGATAAGTCAGACGAAAGCCACAAGGGGTAACCTTGATAAGTTCTAAGTTAAAAAAAAAACCAACAAAGTGAATAACCTCACCAAAAACATGAAACAAATTCCAATCTCACTTCTTATACAAAGATAACGATTATATAGGCTAAAGAAAAACCTAATAATCTTGTAGCAATAATTTATTAATAAAAATAAGGAAATCCCTCAAACATCGGAAAACCTTTTCGAATCTAATTCCTAAAACGAAAAATAGAAAGTGGACTTTTAGGCAACCCAATTCAATTAAACATCTCCTTGAAATCATCAAATAACCTAGTCTTCCAATTAGGCCAAATAAACAACTAATTATGCCTATTTAATGCATGGATTAAGGTGATGGTGTTGATTGATCTCTCCAAGCCCAAATCAGCTTCTATTATTGCTTCTTTAGCCCAAACATCTTTAATCAATCCGTTAAGAGCTTCCTTCATCCTTTTAGCTTTAGCCTAAGTTATTGGACCTCTACTAATGTGTAATGGATTATCGAAATATGTTGGACTAGATTGCATGATCCTTTGCATGTGTTTTGCTGGGTTTCTATCATTCCCCCTCTCCTTAAAAGGATTCATCCTCGAATCCTCATCACTTACATCAAATGGAGAGAGATCAAAAACATTAAAAAAAGCATTAACATAATACTCACCTACCAGATCTAGCTTGTATACATTGTCATTAATACATGCAGTGACTTGGAATGATCCATCTCCTCTTAGATGTAGCTGAGAATGATGATTTTCAAGAAATCGCTTCTTCCTCAAATGAACATTTTGCTGAAAATTGCTCCTTCTAAAGAGTAGGGGAATGATGAGAACCAAGTTGGCCTAAGCAAAGCTTTGAAGGAGCCATTGAGCATTCAAGGAGGCCCAATTACAAGAGCTAGAGTCAAGAAGATAAACAAAGCTATAAATGGGCTAATTAAAGATATATGGACTAAGCAAGTTCTAATTAGCTTGAAAAGTATTGATGGCCAAATAAATATAATCCAAGTCAAGTTAAGAAGCCCATTGAGCGTCTAAATTATTCCAATTTGTTCTAACCATTCCAAGATTCATAAGAGTTATTCAAGAATGTGTGTAGGTTGTCCTAACAAATTAGGAATGATTTCTTACCTTCATTAGCTTAGTCAAATAAAGATTCCTGTAAATCATTCAATTAGGGTGATTTCTTAACTTTAATTAGATCTTACCTTAATTAGCTTAATGAAATAATAATTTTGATCAAATTAATCAACTAAGATGATATCTTATCTTAATTAGCTCTTACCTTAGTGCCTATATAATCTTAAGCATTGTATTGTTCAAGGTTCAAATAATTCATAATTGATGGAGTGAGGTTAATCTCTCTTTTGGTTCCTTTGTGAACTCATGAAATTATCAAGATTATTATTATCTTAAGGTGTTAGAAAAACCTACTCTATACCCTTAGTTATTATCTTATACAAACATCAAGTCAAGGCTTTTCTATCATAAACCTATCTTTAGCTTTCTTTGGTTCCTTAATTCCAATTGTGTGATTTTTAGGTTTCAAGATTCATCCTTGAGGCTCACATCATTTGGTGTCAACGCTTACGTCTAAATCACATCTAGTTATCCTTAATTTATTATGTAGGTAGGTCTAATTTTTCAACCAAAAGATAGCTTGTTACAATAGCATAATTTCACCCATCTATAATCATGCTACATACCTTGTCTTTGATATGACGCGTGTGTGGAAGATGTTGTCTTATTGTGCTTCAGCATACTTCACCACTTGCACATTTAAAGCTCTCCTAGTGACAAGGATTTCATCATCAGCTACATAAATTTCATCATCACTCCCCTCCAATTGTGGGGTGCAATCATCATCAGATTCACCTGCGGTCTCAACATCACCATCTCCCCTTAAAACGAGTACTCGATTATTTAGGCATTGGGATGCAATGTGTCTTCTTCCTAAACACTTAAAACATTTAATATCTCTATTTATAGAGGTTTGGGGGTTAGACTTACCTTTGTCTACGCAAGAACTAGCATCCTTACTTTTATATGATTTAAACTTGCTCTTAAAATCAACTTTATCATCCTTCTTGCTCCAATTTAGTTTCAAAGAGGAAGAACTCGATTTATGTCCAAACTATAATGATCACTGTTCTTTGAGTTACCTCTCAAACTTCATGGCTATATGTACCATATCCCCACATCCTTGTGGTACTCCTCCACACACTTAGATCCTTGGGTTAGGGCTTGCAACCATTGGTACAAGTCCCTAAAGTAATGAGATGGAAAGAATCTTGTCCATATAATAGCCTTCATCTCCTCCCAAGTTGTAATTAGCCTCTCACAATTTCGTCTCCTAGTCAAAACAAGTTGATTCCACCAAACAATAGCATCATCAGTAAACTCAACAACAACAAGTTTTACCTTTTTCACTTTAGAGTAGTTGTGATGATCGAAGACTAACTCCACTTTCTTCTCCCACTCTAGGTATACATCAGGATCCTTCTTACTAAAAAATGATGGAATCTTTATTTTAATGTTTTTTAAGTTTCGATCATAATCATCTATCCTTTTCCGATCATAATGAACTATCCTTTTCCCCTTCGACAACATCTATCTTGATCAAATCTATTATTGGCCTCTTCTACATTAAAATCATCACTATCATCTTCCTCATGTTCAACATGGTATTGGAACTTCACAAACTTGATTCTTTTGCAAAGCAACAATGGCAACATCTTGTCTTTTCATCTTATCTAAGATTTGACCAAATATAACGTCTATGCGCTCAAAGTGTTGACACAAAGTTCTCTTCTCTAATGTCTCTCTTGTCTTTCCTTCTTCAACCATTATAACAATCTAACAAAGACTAACTTTGCAAAGAAACAGACCTCACAATTATTTTGCTCACTAAGTGTTTCACTCTTTTAAGGCTTATAACTAGAATGCAATCACTCTTTTCTTTTGCCACTCAATTCACTTAAATTGGTTCTTTAAAGAACTAAAGAAACTTTGATCAAAATCGATTACCTTGCAATGAACACCTAACTTATCTAAAGAACTCAATCAGATTAAGGAACAAAGAAAATAAGATGAGTGTAATAGTTTAAACAATGAAATTAGACAGTATAGTAAAGAAAAGAAGATGAATCAAGGAAAGAAACTAATTTCAAATTTTAGATAGGAATAAGAATATCAAGTACTTCCCTTTTGCTTAACTCAAAATTTCGCTCTCTTTGCATAACTAAGCCTTCCCTATTTCCTTCTTTTTTTCCTTTTATTTCATTTTTTGTCTACTTTTTCTTTTCTTTTTTCTTTGACTTGTTTTCTTTTCTTTCCTTGTTTTAACAAGTCACAACTGAGGTTATCAAAAGAAGTAAGAAGGGACACATATGAAATAATAAGAAAGGGCAATCAATTTAGAAAATTAACAAGATGACTAGATTTGCAGAGTTTAAGGACATCAGATAAAAGATTGCAACAAGAAAAAAATCAATTTTCAAGAAACATGTATGGAATAAAACAACCAAGATTTGGGAGAAACATGTATGGAAAAAACAATCAAGATTTGCAAGAAATGTGTTTGGAAGAAAACAACCAGCTTTCAAGATTTGTAAGTAATAAATATGGAAAAAACCAATAAAAACAAAAAAAAACCTAAAACAAAATAAGTAATACACATACCAATCTGATTTAGAATAACCCATGCTCTGGCAATAACTAATATGAACCCCATAAAGTGAGATTGAGGAACCCGCGAACAAGTTGTTGAGAGGAATTTCTAGAAAATCTAAATCACTTCTATTTTCTAGAAAAACCTTGAATAATGTTAATGAAATACCAACCAAAGTTTTAAACAAGGCTATTGATGCCACATTCTAGGAAAAGAAGAGATTGAGCGTGATAAGTCAGATGAAAGCCACAAGGGGTAACCTTGATAAGTTCTAAGTTCAATAAAGAACCAATAAAGTGAATAACCTAACCAAAAACATAAAACAAATTCCAATCTCACTTCTTATACAAAGATAACGATTATATAGGCTAAAGAAAAACCTAATCAATCTTGTAGCAATAATTTATTCCTAAAAATAAAGAAATCCCTCAAACATCGGAAAATCTTTTCAAATTTAATTCCTAAAGCAAAAAATAGAAAGTTGACTTTTAGGCAACCCAATTCAATTAGAAATCTCCTTCAAATCATCAAATAACCTAGTCTTTTAATTAGGCCAAATAAACAACTAATTATGCCTATTTAATGCATGAATTAAGGTGATGGTGTTGATTGAACTCTCCAAGCCCAAATTAGATTTTATTATTGCTTATGTAGCCCAAACATCTTTAATCAATCCGTTAAGAGCTTCCTTCATCCTTTTAGCTTTAGCCCAAGTTATTAGACCTCTACTAATGTGTAATGGATCATCAAAATATGTTGAACTAGATTGCATGATCCTTTTCATGTCTTTAGTTGGGTTTCTATCATTCCCCCTATTGGACGATGATTTTTTAGTAGGATTTAGAGATATTAATTGAACTTGAATGAGTGTGTTAGTATACGTATTGTGTTATAGATGTATTTATGCTTAAAATAAATTGATGAAAAATGAAGTGATGGGTTTTGATGACTTGGATATTTGAGTAGATTTGTATGGGTTATGAAAGTAAAGTGAATGAGTTGATTGAAATAGGAGTTGAAAATCAAGAAATAAAGAGAAAAAGTGTGAGAATATGAAGAATTAAAAAAGTTTGACTTTTTGGTCATAGAGAGTTGACTTTTTGATTTAGGCAGAATTTGAGAAAATGATCTTCATGAAACTTATAGCTTCTGTTGAGAGCTTTCTGTCGCCACAAAGTTTGATATTTTTTGATATCGGGAGTGAAAGTTATGAACGGTCAAATTTAAGTGTTATTTGGCTTTGTTTTGTAAAAATGTCCGTAAGTGTACATTTAGGTGTACTGTGCTCTGAGACAAATTATGTACTGATGTGGTCTGAATTGAAGTTAGTGTTCTACATAAAAGTCATAGGAGATTTTTCGAGATTTTCAATGATGTATCATATGCTATTTGAGGATGTGGAAATTGAAAGATATGAAATTTGAAAGTTTGGATGTTGGTTTAGGTGGAACATGTTTGGCAGAAACTTTGACTGAAAAATTGACCTAGTTAGAAGTTGAAATTGCCTTTAAGTGCTTCATGAAAGTTGAATATTTTGATTTGATCTTTATTTTGATATAAAGTATAGAATTTTTGGACTACGCAATAAGAAGTTATGATTTTTACAAGTTTCTGTTACTGTTTTAGCATAATTATTAGAGGACAGAACTTTTGATTGGAAATTTGACTTCCTTATAGGCCAAATTGATTTTTTTGTCCTTCATAAAAGTTGTAGGTGGCTTTCTGATCTTTGCATTGATATAAAATATGACATGTTTGGACTTTGGAGTTGAAAAATAGAAAATTTCAAAGTTGAGTCTTTGTTTAGGGATTGATTATTTGGACATAATGTTTTATTGGATTTTTGACCACTTTAGAGATGGAATTGATTTTTGAGTTCTACTTGGAAGTTTTATAGTTTCCTTTAAGCATTCTATTGATACCAAATTTGTTAAATTTGGAGCTCAGGATCAAGAGTTATGAATCTTGGAAATTTTAGACTTATTTATGTGATGAAAAAAAAAGGAAACGCGCGCACCCGCTCACGTCTCTCGAGCGCGAGCGCGAGCGATTGCGATCATCTCACCCCAGCACGACGTCATTTTGGTTCTTCCAAAGCGACGTCGTTTCATCTTTCTGATTTTGCTATTTTCCTTCCTCATCCGACCTTTGTTCAATCTTTTGCTTATATCTTTTCCGTCCGACATCCGATTGATTTGGTTTTCGAAGCGTTGGATTCTCAAGGCAATTATCTACATAATCATGGGAAAATTTTGAATTTTTGAGATTAAATTGAGGGTGATTGATTTAATCAAAGTGAGTTAGATAACTTTCTGAACAAGGTTCAGTATTTTGAAAATATATCGAGTTGTGGAGATCCGATTGAACTGATTCTTGAGGAAAATAAAATAGAAACATGGGGCTATAAGTCATATGAAGGAACTGATTTTCAATTTAGCCCCTAAGACTTTCAATTTTTGACTGGAAGTCAGGTTTAGTGTTCAATCTTGAATTAGTAAGAGCTGACAGTATTTTAGCCATAAATTTTGCTTTAGTAATCCAAATGAGTTGATTCTTAATTTGGATTAAACTAGTGAAATAGAGCTACAAATGTTCAGAAGGACTCGAGTTTTAATTTATTCTTCAAGAATGCCAATTTTTGGATGGAAATAAAGTGTCAGAAAATGTGTTAGCATAAGACTAGTCCAAAGTGTTTAGAGTATAACCTTTGGTGTAGGGCACCAAATTAAATGATTTTAGTGGCGGTATGAAATTGAGACAATAAGGAACATTTCTCTAGAAGGAAGTTTTAGCAAATTCCTTCATTTTGATGGTGAGAAAAATGTCTTAAAGTAAGCATGTATTAAAAAGCATTTTAGGGGCAAATTTAGAAGTTTACCTAAAGAGTTAAGTTAGTAGGCTTATAAGTAAGGGCATAATGGTCTTTTATCAATCATTAAATGACATGTCAAATGAATGTCGTTTACAATGAAGAGGAGAGCACGACCTTGAGGGGAATGAAAGAATAAAAAGAAGAAGAAGGAAGATAGCAAGCTTTCGGATGGGAAAGAAAAGGGGAAGAAGAAAATGATGCTAGGGTTTTCGATTTTGGGAGACTTCAAGCATGTTTTTTAGTAGAGTCAAAGGGAGCCAAAAAATTTTGAATTTGGGTGAAGATGAAGGTAAGAGAAAATTTTGAGCTTTGGATTTTTAATAAGATTTTGGTTTATTTGGCTTAAGATTGGTATGAGTTTGTGATTTCTTAAGTCAATTTTGGTGATTGCTTAGTATTATTGGTTCAATTTTGGACGATTGATTAATTAGGGTTTATGTTATTGAATTAGGGAGATTTAAGGAAAGGCTTTGGAGAATTGATGCTTGGGACAAAGTTATAGCATGGAAATGAGGTGGGTAATGTGTTTATATCTTGAATTATAAGCTACCATTGTGATTTTGAAAAATCAAGAAGAAAATTGTTTAAAAAAATTATTATTTATGTTAATGTTTGAAAATTATGATTTTAAATGATTAAATTCATTATATTTGAATTGATTTAAGAAATTGAAATAATTGATGTTTACATTGTTGTTGAATAAAAGTGAAATTGCCATATGAATTTTGGGTTGATGAATGTGTAATGTGAATTGAATTTGTTTGAATAATGTCTTTAAGAAATTGTTATGATTTTTGCATTTCTTGTGTAGATTGCTTTAAAAATATATTGTTGTATGTTTGAAATTGACAAAAAGGAAGAGAATTGTGTTTGCTGCGATTTTGAGTTAATTGATGGGGTTATATGAATTGGTTTGGAGTTGGGAGATTGAGGATTATGGGGATTGAAGTTATTTTGTGCAGGTGTTGGAGATTGGGTTGAAGTTTTGGCTAGAGCAATTTTAGGGGATGTGCTGTCCAAATTTTTTTAAAATAGGCAGAAACTTCGATTGAGGTTTTGACCCTCTTAGAGTGGGAATTGGTTTGGAGGTCTTCTTGAAGAATGTAGTTCATATTTAGAGTTTTCCATTGGTATATAATATGTCATTTTTGGACTTAGGATGACAAAGTTATAAGGTTTGGCAGATTTCAGTTACTGTTTGAACTGTCATCTTATGGGCAGTATCTTTGGAAGGGCTTTTCACCCCGTTAGAGCCTTCATTGATTTTTGCATTCTTCATAAAAGATGTAGATTATCTTTTACTCTTTCCATTGTGGTATAATATGCAATTTTAGGAATTTGGAGTAAGAAGTTATGAGGATTGGAAGAATACAGTTACTGTTCATATGGTCATTTTACTTTTTGAATGGTCATTATACAGGCAGTACCTTTGAGTGAGTTTTTACCTCTTTTAATGACTGAATTGATTTTTGCTTCCTTCAGGAAATTTGTAAATCATATTTTTATCTTTCCATTGAGGTAAAATTTGACATTGTTAGGGTAATGTGTTAAGAGCTATGATTTTTCAAACTTCTGGCATTATGTAAGACATTTTCAAGTTAGGTAGTATCTATGAATTAGTTTTTCAATCCTTTAGAGGTAAATCTGGTTCTTAAGCTCTTCATAGAAGTTGTAGAGTTTTCTTTTAGCTTTCCATTGATACCAAGTTTGTTCAATTTGGAGTTCTGAGTAAAGAGTTACGAATTGGGGAAGTTGGGTTATTGGAAGGAAAAAAGAAACCAGATTTTTTCTTTTTTGGATGATAAATATGCATTATGAATTGGAATGTGTTTGAATTATGTTTTTAAGAAATTGTTATGATTTTTGAATTTCTTGTGTTTGAATAATTGGGAACTTGGTATGTGAAATTGTGTTGCATTATGTTTGATTTTGACTTGGAATGATCACTAAATTTTGGAAATGTGCTTTCGGGCAATATGAATTTCAAATTTGATTTATATGTTATGTGGGTTTGGTTAGGTCTCATAAGTTGAGTTAAGTTGACTTGTCTCGTTCTTTATAGGCTTTGCCCACCATCCCGCTAGTGGCATTTGAGCTCTGATTTCGACCTCCCATAAGTTCACGGCTACACTAGACCGCTATGCGGGAAAATGTAGTACATTATGTTCATGGTTGCACAGAACCGCTATGCAATAATATGCAGTACATTTCGTTTTGGACTGACCCAAACTGTTTGATGTGTTATGTGGCTTTTGATTTATTTATAATGTGACGCATTTATATGTGATGCATTCATGTTTCGATTTTATTTATAAATTGTGAAAATTTTCAAAATTTCAAGGAATGAGAAATTGAGGTTTTCCAACCATAAAAGTTTTGGAAACTGATTATGAATGTTTTTAAATGATTTGAAAATTTTAAAAAATAAGCCTTCGATGATTTTCCTACTATGAGAATTTTTATAAAATGGTAAAAGTTTAGAAAATGATTTTTTGCTTATTATTTGATTTATAAACATATTATCCATTTAGTCGCTAAGCTTACCCCTTTCATCCTATCTCCGGTATCGGCGGAGATCGGATGAAAGAATGGTAAGACTGTTTGTTCATTTTTGCATAGCGTGTATTTTGTGTAAAGTTAAATTTGGTATTGATATGATATATGGCTTGAATTGTCGTTGATGTCTTTCGAGCATTTATTTCAGTATGTATGAGGATTATGAAATTGTGTATATAATTGAGTATGGTGTATATGAATTCTGGAATTGTGATTGTATATGAATATGATGGGTTGTATTTTGAATTGAATTATGAGCTTGTTGTTGAATTGAGATATGATTGTGATTTGGGTATGGTTGTGATTGGGATATGGATTCCGAACGGAGGGTCCAATGATAATGGTTATTGTTTGAGAAATATAGAAGTGTGTTTAGAACTATTTGTAGGTTTTTGGGTTTTTAAAATACAGTCGTTATGCAGCCCGATTTTTGATAAAAATTGGTTTTATGGCAAAGATAGAATAAGAATAAGATTTTTTGTTAAAGATGATATTGAGATATTTTATGATTAAGAAGAATTGAGTTTGATCGAGAATAAGTTTCCAAATGGTGTTGATTTGTGTAAAATTGAATAAATATGAAAGGAATGAAAAAGGAAAAAAAAATTATACTGATTTAGATTGGTTTAGTCTTAAGGTTTCCAATGCGATCGTTTTTCTCTTTTCTTTGTTATCGGATTTCTGATCCGCTTTGTTAAGTTTTTTGTTCCGCTTTCGATTCGTATTCGATTCGCTTCGCTACTTTTGTTTTCGATTCTTTTGTCTTACGTTTTTTATTCGATTTGTAATTTCACTTTGTAATTTCATTTTCCTACTTTGCCTTTCGCCTTCTGTTCCGTTCTTTCGAATTCGATTTCTTTCGATTTCGCTTTCCGCCACTTTGTTTTTTGTTTCCATTTTTTGTCTTTTCAGTTGGGGTCCGATTCCGGGATTGGGTCCCAACACCCCCTCTTCTCGAAAGGATTCATCCTTGAATCCTCATCACCTACATCAAATGGAGAGATATCAAAAACATTAAATGAAGCATTAACATTATACTCACCTGCCAAATCTAGCTTGTATACATTGTCACTAATACAAGAAATGGCTTAGAATGATCCATCTCCTTTTGGATGTAGCTTAAAATGATGTTTTTCCAGAAATTTCTCTTTCCTCAAATGAACATTTTGTTGAAAATCGTTCCTTCTGAAGAGTGGGGGAATGATGAGAACCAAGTTAGCCTAAGCAAAGCTCTAAAGAAGCCATTGATGTTAGACCCCGAATTTTTCTTTATGATGTCATTAAGTCTGAATTGTGTTAATTATGTGATTATGCCTTAGTTTGATGAAATTGAGAGTGTTAGTGGATAATTGAGATTATTTGAGTTTAATGTGATTTAAATAGGAATTAAAGGGTAAGAGTGTATGAGGGTATTTTGTGAAGATTGTTTAGGTTGGATTAAGTTAAGGCTTTGAAGGAGGGGTAAAATGGTCTTTACCCATCTCCTTTAGATATAAGTGAAAGAATTAGAGGAGAAAGACTTAGAAGAAAGACAAGAGAAGAAGAGGGAAGGGAGTACCGTGGGTAAGGAAGAAGGAGAAGAAAAAGAGAGTTTTGTGATCCTTGTGATTTCCGACTGATTCAAAGTCATTTCCTGGTAAGTTTGAGCTCATTCCATTGTATTGTGGTTGGATTAAACCTAAAGATAGGTTGAATGTGTGAGAATCGGTGGCTTAGGGTTTAAAGGGAAAAATGGATAGATGTCTTTGTGTTGATGAGTTTGTGTTTGTTTTCATTTGTAAATGGGTTAGAAATGTATTCTAAGACTTGAATCAAGGTTTAGGTATGTTGCATTTGTGTTTAGGGAAGGATTGGAGTGGGAAAATGCTGGAAAATCCGATTTGGAGCCGTTCTCCAGGCCCGTACGTCGCGACGTGTGTACGAACACGCCGTGACGTGCGAGTTCGTCGCGACGTGCGACATTATTGTTCGCCGCGATGTGCGTGAAGGAGCACGTTGCGACGTGCGATGAATTTTAGTCTTTTGGGCATATCTTTGGCTGTAGATGTTCAAATGAGGTGATTTCAGATTCGTTATGATCTAGAGATAAAGGGCTACAAGTTTTAGGTTTTGGAAATTGCCTTTAAGATTTGGGAAATTGGGTTGGAAGCTGGATGTAGACTCTTAGTGCTTTTACTTTTGATTTGAATATTTCTTTGAATGTTGCTTGATTGGAAACTTGGTTTGATATAGGAAACCAAGCCGACCTGATTCAATCGCAAGAGGAAGGACAACAGTGAGCTTGGATTCTCGAGCGATATTAGGTGGGTAATGTATTTATAGTTATTGTGTGATTAGGCAAATTCTTGCCTATGTGTGAATATATGTTAAGTGTTATGTATGAGGAAGTGCAAGACTTTTTGATCGAATATGTGATTAATTGTTTAACATGATTTGTTATAAGATTTGAAGAAGCATGAGAACTGATAGAAATGAATTTTGATTTTGAGCATGTTATGGGTCGACTTCGGTTATGGCATTTTGAAAAAATGAAAGCTTGAAAGTATATCATCGGATAAAATGATTCTGAGCATGATTATGTGCTTTTGTTTGGGCGAGAGTGGAACCATTTCGTTCGTCACGTGCACGTTGACAAGAGCCTTCTCCCGGATGCCAGCTTGTGGCTTATGAGCTCCGAATGGACTTATCTTGTTCAGGATGTAAACTTCAGTTTCTTCCTTTTATTTCTATGGAACCCTCGCGCCATATGATGTGCATTGCATATTTGATCTGTTCTCTATGAAACATACTTGTGACATGTTTTGTGAGTTGAATTCAATATTGCGAAATGCGTAAACTGTTTGGTTAGCATGTGTGTGCCAGAATGATCGCATGTATATATATATATATATACACATACATATGCCTGAATTTGTGCTAGTTACCGATGGCTATGACTATATTAGCCACTGAGCTGTGTAGCTCAACCCATTACTTTCCCTCCTCAGGTGCAACTCAAGACATCAGTTGATCCTTGCTAGGCATCGAAAAACTCCACAATAGTTAAAGATCATCGCCTTAAGTTAGTATTTTTGGTTAGCCCACCAAGCATAACATCATTGGGCATTCTCATGTATTGTATTTTTGGATTAACTCTTTAAATGTAATGTGTCATATTGAGAATGCTTGCTTAATTTCTTCGGATTGTTATGGTAAGAAATCCCTAGGTTTATGGGGTGTTTGATCCATAGATGGAATGCATGTGTAGAATATGTGTATGTATGTTTGTGAATTATGTATAGATGTTGGGATCGGGTCTGTTATGTTTGGGAGCTCGTCGCTGATGCAGCACGAGGGGTCGCCTCGGGATCAGGGATCCGGGACCCAGGCCCAACATGTTTGGTATCAGAGCAACTAGGTTTAGTGTCCTCGGCTTAGAATGCATATAGGATGAATTGTGTGATAGATGATTAATTGTTGCATTTGATTGATTGCATTAAGTGACATGCATATTATGCATACATGTAGGAATTAAGATTAACATATAGCTAATCCTTAGTGTTTACCTTTGAAGGAGTACGATGCCACCTTGTAGAAGGACACGAGGAGTTATGCAAGGAACTGTTGCACCTGACTCTCTGACTAGAGAGGAAAGTGTTAAGTCCAAATGACTTTACTTAGATATGATTTTGATGTATAACAAAGAGAATCAATAAAAAGAAAAGCAAGACAGACAAAGTCATGCAGACGCAGATGCTAATCAAAGCAGACGCAGACGCAGATGTGAATAGTAAAGCAGACGCAGATGCGAATAGTAAAGCAGATGCAGATGCGAATAGCAAAGCAGACGCAGATGCGAATAGTAAAGCAGACAAAGATGTGAAATAGCAAAAGCAGACGCAGACGCAGAAACATAGATGATAAAATACAGACGGAGTAAAAAAGATGCAGAATTCAAAAAGAAGACGAAGGAGTCAGTTCGAGTTAGTTACAGAACTCAACTGAATAACCGTTTCTTTAAAGATTCAAGAAACAAGAATCAAGAAGCAGTTAGAGACGAAGGCTATAAATACAAGTCGAAGTCGAAGATTGCAAAGTTAGACAAAGTTAGTCAAAGTTAGACGAGTTGAAAATTAGCTGAATTACATCTACGTGATCGTAAAGAGCTTATTGTGCAAATTAGCTGAGAGCTATTTTACTGTAACAAGTGTTCAAACACTTTTCTGAGGAAAAGTAGTGCAGATAGCCTGCAGAGGCTATGTGTGAAAGAATACTGGTTGTAGAGACCTGAAGAGGCTCGCAAAGAATACTTGTAGAGTTGAAGAGATAGTGAAATCTCAGAAGGAACTCTGAGGACTGGACGTAGCCCACGGTTTGGGGTGAACCAGGATAAATCTCTGTGTCAAACTACTCTCACTCTATATCTCTATATTTTAGATTCAAGTTTTATCAGTACTTAATTCGTAAACAAAGTTTTGTTAAAAAGTTTTGATTAATTAGAATTTATCGAAATTTCTGTGAAGAATTTTATTTCTACCAAACAGTTTTGAAAGATTTTTCAAAAAGGGGAATACACAATTCAACCCCCCCTTCTCGTGCATTCAATATCGTTTTATAAGTATTGTATTAACGTGTGATTCACTTCAGTTGGTATCAAAGCAAGGTGTCGAAGGATCACTTTAACAAAGTGTGGATCAAAGATAATGGCAGAATCACATGTATACATCGCAGAAGGAGCCTCAGTCACTAGACCTCCAATATTCAACAGAGAGGATTATCATTACTGGAAAGATAGGATGCGGCTATTCATAGAATCTACTCATGTCGACCTTTGGGACGTAATAGAGAACGGACCTTATACACCAGTAGATGAAGATGGCAATTCCATTCCATGAGTCAGATGGACGGCTGACCAAAAGGCGAGAATACAACTGAACTCAAAGGCGAAGTTCTTCTTGATGTGTGCCCTAAGCAGGGGCGAGTATGACAAAGTGCACGGATGCGATACCGCAAAGGAGATGTGGGACACATTGTCCATTGCTCACGAAGGCACAAGCCAAGTTAAAGAATCCAAGATAAGTATTCTTGTGCACCAGTATGAAGCTTTCAGGATGAAAGATGAAGAATCTATTGATCAAATGTTTGGAAGATTTCAAACAATTATCAATGGATTGAAAGCTCTTGGAAGAACGTACAACAATCAAGATCATGTTCAAAATATCCTAAGAAGTCTTCCGAAGAGATGGAGACCTAAAGTTACTACGGTGCAAGAAGCCAAAGACTTAAGCGTGTTAAAGCTTGACGAGTTACTTGGATCCTTGAAGATTCATGAAGTTGAACTCGATGCTAAAGACAAGCCCAAACAGGACAAGTCGATAGCGCTGAAGGCCGGACAAAAGAATCACAAGACTCAAAGAAGGAAGAAGTCATCAAAAGCGTTGAAAATTAAAGAATCAAAGGATGACGACTCCAGTCAATCAGAACCAGAGCCAAGTGATGAAGATGACGAATTATCTTTCATCTCCAGAAAGATAAGACGCATGTGGAAGAAGAAGTCCAAAGGGAATCAGACTTTCAAGAAGAATGGCAAAGATGAAGCCAAACCAGAAAAGTCATCTGTCATTTGCTACGAGTGCAATCAACCTGGACACTACAAGTCCGAATGTCCGACTCTAAAGAAAAAACCAAAGAAGAGTAGAAAAGGCAAGAAAAGCATGATGGCAACATGGGAGGACCTAGATTCATCAGAATCAGATACAGGTTCCGAATCGTCTGAACATGCAAACATCTGCCTGATGGTCGAGGAAAATAGTGATGAGGAGGTTAAATTTGACTACGATAATTTGCATGATGCCTACTTAGAATTATTAGAAGATTCTCATGCTATTCTGAAACAGTACAAACTGTTTAAAAAAAGTATGCAAAAAATATTAGACATACGGAAGAAATAGAGAGAGAAAATATCTGTCTGAAAAAGCAATTAGAAGAAAAGAATAAAGTTGTAGATAGATCAAAAGAGATCAATCAGCTTAAACTAAGAGTTAAGAATTTATCAGCTGATTTAGCTACATTCACAGAGATCACTAAGAAAATGAATGAGATGCTTGGAAAATGTAGACATCCGAGTGATAAAACCGGATTAGGGTTTACAGGTAACAAGACTCAGTCTCATAAAAAACCTTTCTTCCAAACGAGAAACCATAATAAATCTCGTTTTAATCAACGTTCTAGTTATATGCATCAAAAAACTCATCATATGTATACTACTAACCATAGAGGACCCAAGAAAATTTGGGTACCAAAAAATAAAATAGTTTCTCCTGCAGATATCCTTCCTTGGAAAATACGGCAAGCACCATTGGTATTTAGACAGTGGATGCTCGCGACATATGACGGGAAGAAGGTCTATATTCCTAGACCTTCAGTATAAGCAGGGCGGATCGGTAACTTTCGAAGACAACCAGCAGGGCAAGATTATTGGAATCGGTAAAATAGGTAAAGATTCCTTTGCATGCATAAATAATGTAATGCTTGTTGATGGTCTGAAGCATAACTTGATTAGCGTCAGTCAATTGTGTGATTCTGGTTTCACAGTCACATTCAATCAAAATCTTTGCGAAGTCAGAAACAAAGATGGGTCTATACTTTTCTTTGCTAAGAGAAGAAACAATCTTTACAAAATTGATTTAGAAGATTTTCAAAGCCAAAATATTTCATGTTTTCTATCTTCCGAAGAAGAAAGACTAATCTGGCATAAAAAGCTAGGTCATGTCTCCTTTAAACATATTTCAAAGTTGGCAAAACATGATTTGGTAAGAGGATTGCCAAAAATAAGTTTTGACAAAGAGTTTTTCTATGAAAACTATTTGAAAGCAAAACAAGTTAAAACTTCTTTTTCTTTTAAAAGTTTTGTAACATTATCTAGACCTTTAGAGTTGTTACATATGGATTTATTTGGACCAACAAGGACAATAAGTCTTGGCGGAAAGAAATATGGACTTGTTATTGTTGATGACTTTACTCGATTTTGTTGGATATTGCTTTTATCACACAAAGATGAATCTTTTAAGTGCTTTAGGACCTTATCCAGAAAGTTACAGAATGAAAAAGGAATGTCTATTGCCAGTATCAGTAGTGACCATGGTGGAGAGTTTGAGAATGAGAAGTTTAGATTATTCTGTGAGGAGAATGGAATTTCCCACAATTTCTCTGCTCCTAGGACTCCTCAACAGAATGGAGTTGTTGAAAGGAAGAACAGGACGATTCAAGAGATGGCAAGGACCATGCTGTGTGAGATGAATATTCCTAAGTACTTCTGTGCGGAAGCTGTGAATACAACATGCTATATTCAGAATAGAATTCTGTTGCGACCCATGTTGAAGAAGACTCCTTATGAGTTAGGGAATAGAAGAAGACCAAACATATCTTACTTTCATTCATTTGGGTGCAAATGCTCTATTCTGAATACAAAGGAGCTGTTGGATAAATTTGATTCAAAGACCTATCCAGGAATCTTTCTACGCTATTCATCATCGTCTAAGGCATTTCGAGTGTACAACCTTACTTCAAAGACAGTTGAAGAGACCATCCATGTCAAGTTTGATGATAGTTCCCAACCCCATAAGGAAGATGACATGGAGGGTGCAGGTCCTTCAAAGAACTTAGATGATAGAACAGAAACTTCACCATCAGGAACTCAAGTAGACAAAGTTGAAGATATTCTAGAAACTATCGAACTGAAAAGAGACTGGAAATATAAAAGTTCTCATCCAGAAGAGTTGATTATCAGAGAGACCTCAGAAGGAGTTAGGACAAGGTCCAGATTCAGAAGAGAAGCTAATGTGGCTTTTATTTCTGAAATAGAGCCTAAGAAGGTTGAGGAAGCTCTTCAAGACGAAGCTTGGGTGTTAGCCATGCAAGAGGAGCTGAATCAATTTACTAGGAATAATGTGCGGTCCTTAGTTCCGAAACCCCCTAAGAAATCCATCATAGGAACCAGATGGGTCTTTAAAAATAAGTTAGACGAATCAAGAAGAGTGAGTCGAAATAAGGCTAGATTAGTAGCACAAGGCTATAATCAGCAAGAAGGAATAGACTACAATGAAACGTATGCTCCAGTAGCAAGACTTGAAATCATTAGGATTTTGCTGGCTATGTAGTTTGTCATAATATAAAGTTGTTTCAAATGGATGTGAAGAGTGCCTTTCTGAATGGTTTTATAGACAAAGAGGTGTATGTTAAGCAACCGCCTAGTTTCGAGGATGTTAAGAATCCAGACCATCTCTATAACTTCATAAAGCCTTATACGGCCTGAAGCAAGCTCCTAGAGCTTGGTATGATCGTCTGAGTACTTTTCTTTTAGAAAATAGTTTCAGTAGGGGTCAAGTCGATAAGACGCTCTTTAGGAAAAACTTTCAGAATGATTTTATTTTAGTTCAGATTTACGTTGATGATATCATTTTTGGTGCTATTTCAAACAAGTTATGCATGAAGTTTGAGAGTCTAATCAAGAAAGAGTTTGAAATGAGCATGATGGGTGAACTAAAGTTCTTTCTTGGGTTGCAAGTTAAGCAAACCGAAGAGAAAAATTTCATTTATCAACAAAAGCATGTGAAAGAACTGTTGTCCAAATTTGATATGAATAATGTGAAGCCTATGGCGACCCCAATGCTCCCTTCAAACCTTTTGTCCAAAGATGAACTTGGTAAGAAGGTGGATCAAACCCTGTATAAAGGGATGATCGGTTCTTTACTGTATCTTATAGCAAGCAGACCTGATATTTTGTTCAATGTATGCTTGTGTGCAGCTGCACATTTAACATTCAAATGTTAAATAAAGATGGTCTTTATTATGGTTTATCATCATTAAATGGAGTTATGAACTTACCATTAAATGGTTTAATGGTTAGCTTTTAATGTTAGCATATAACCTATTAGCATTCACTGGATTAAAGAAGAAAGATGTGCATTGGATGGACCATATTCCTTCTTCCATCTTCCAAAACCAAAATTGTTAGGTCATGTATAGGTTAATAGTCTTTTCATATAGCCACCTTAAAGATAAATGAGAATAGTCTCATTTATTGGCTACTTTATGATTGATTAATGAAAGAAGTGATGCATTGGATGCTGTTCTCTTCTTCCATACTATGCATAACCAAAATTGAGTGTGTAAGAAAGACTTCTTGCATGGTTTGACTCTCTACCTCCTTTCATGCATGACAGCTGAAATTTGAAAAAGAAGAGTCTCATTTTTGGCTCATTTTCTTCTAAGAAACTCTCCTCCAAACATTTCTTCTCCTTTTCCACCAAAGGATTTTGTTAACCAAATTTTTCTAGAAGAACAAGAGGTAAGTCAATTGGTTTAGGACACATCAACAAGGAGTAGATAGACTTCCAAAGGAAAAGATTCAAAAGCAAAGGTTTTGGATACAAGAAGAAGTAGAGGATAGCGCAACGAGGAATTAAAGTTGTAGCAAAGGAGTCGGTAATACTCTTCATCTTGTTTATGTTTATTATTATCCTTATACCATATCATGTATGGATTGGCATGACGATTTGTATTTGTTGCTTCCGCTGCAAAGATGATTTTTAAAAAGTTTTGAAATCTACCAGTTCTCCAAATATAGCATGCTTTCTATTCCAATCCGACAATTGGTATCAGAGATAGTTTCTATTACTTGATTTCGGTTCCTATATGGTTGATGCATAAGTTGGAAATCTTTTTGTGTATGCTGCATATTATTATGTGATAGAAATGTATATAGAGTATGTGTTACTCTTTTGGTTGTCCATAGAAGTTATATTTACCATGTAAGATTTTTTCATTTGGTTGTAACAAGTAGGGTGGTCTATCATCACCTTGTTTCCTCCTAGACTTCATTTTTCTATTTTCTTTCATTTTGTAATTTACAAAATGATGTAATGATGAAGACGGAGCAGCCATGGATTGATGAAATGGAGAGGTAAAGGTTTCAGTGTATCGTTTTGTGTATTGGCTTAGTTTCGGTTTTGTGAAAACAAAGATGCTGGAATTTTGTTTCAGTGAATCTAATTTCGGTTATTAATGTAAAAACAAGTGCTGGATTTTTGTTTCAAGGAATCAAGTTTTGGTTTTAATAACATACTAAGTGTTGATTTTTTATTTTAATGGAATGAGTTTCGGTTTTAATGAAAGGAAGTGCTGGAATTTTTTTTCATGACAAAGATTCAGTTTGATGAAAATCTAGTGTTGGATTTTTTATTTTCAAAGTGACAAAATTCGGTTTTTATAAATGTCATTATATTTTGTTTACCGAATGGACCAAATCATATGAGCGAAGAGTTCGAAGCGAAAGATCCAAGTCCAAGAAGAATATTTTGGGCCTAAACGGCTTGTAATTATTTTTGATTTCTAGGAAGGACAATCAAAAGTGGTTTAATTAGTTCATATAATGAATGGATAAATGAATACAAATAATATGTGATATTATGGGATTGCGTGTCATTTAGAAAATTGCCAACCCTAGGCCTTGCCATGCATTCATTATGTATGAGATATATAATGAAACAATATAGGATGGATAATAAATTGCATCTAGACAATATGGTATTTAAAACTTAAAGCCCAAAAAGATTAAGTGGGAGAGGATGCTCATATGAGAGTCCACGGTCTCCAAATGATGGCCTATTTGCATGTGGTGAAATGTTACTCCTTATTGGAGGGCATGAATCCTAGATCTTGCATGGTTTGGGTCTGCTTAAGGATAAGTCCACTTATTGGTAGCAAATGTGACCTCCCACCGAGGCATGGTTTGCAAGTATATGTAGTGAACGAATCAAATGGTTAAACACTCAATATTTTTTATCAATAAATGACCCACTGTAGCTCTGTTGATAAAAGTATGGACCAAATTAAGACACTTCTCAAAAAGTTGGGCATGAGATGCTTGGTAGTTTTTTGAGTGGGAGGGTCACAGTTTTTCTTTTAATGAATAAGATGACCCACCGTCACTTAATCTGTTATATATAAGAAAATAACCGTCATATAATATTTTAGTTTTTTTTTAAAGTTTTGTTAAATTTATCATCATGCATACATGCATCATGATTTTATACAAAGTTCCAATAGTGTTGACTAATATGCTTATGTTTTAATAATTTATATTTTTAGACATAATCAACCACAAAAATGAATCCACTCACCCTGCTCTTGACAAACAACAAATTGGAAAACAAAGAAAATTTTAATGAATGGAGACGTAACCTTGACATTGTTCTTCAACATGAACGTATTTCATAGGTGTTAACTAAAAATGAGCCTACACCTCTGGGTAGAGATTCAACTCCTGAGCAAGTCCAACAATATGAGCGTTAGTAAAATACTGACATGACTACTAAGTGTTATATTGTAGCTTCTATCAGCAGCATGTTACAAAAGCAAATTGCTTGTATGAAAACTGCTAGTGCAATGGTCCATCACCTACATGAGATGTTTGGTGTAAGGACTAGGTCTACAAGAGTGAAAGCTATCCAAACCTTTCATAATCTCAGACAGAAACTTGATGAATTGGTGTGGGATTACATGATGAAGGTAATCTCTGCAATCACTGAGGCTGAGATGCTTGGGGTGGATATGGATGCAGATACGCAGATGATTATGATCATCAATAGCTTAAACTTTTCTTTTCAGCAGTTTATGTTAGACTATGAGCTCAACAACAAGGATTACACTTTGAGTGAGTTGATGAATATCCTCCAGACAACAGAGGAGATATTGAATATTAAGGCTTATGGGCCAGAAGCTAATATAGCTTCTTCTTTTAAGCCCAAGGGTAAGGGCAAGCAAAAGAAAAAGGGTCCAATGAAAAAAAAGGCCCAAATAAGGGTCAAGGTCAATCCCATGAAAAAGAAGGCCAAAGAGACCATCAAAGGAAAGTGTTTCCACTGTGATGAGATAGGCCACTAGAAGAGAAACTGTACAGTCTACCTTAAGTCCCTCAAAAGCAAACAACGTATAGGTTTCCTAAGTTTGTTAGGAACTAGAGATGTGGCAGATTTATCTATTTCTTGGATATTAGATTCATGAGCCACTAACCCTATTTGCAATTCTTTGCAAGGGTTCCAGTATAGGAGAAGACTACCTAAAGGCCAGTTTCAAGTCAAGATAGCAGATGGTTGCTATGTTTCAGCAGAATCGGTGGGAGTAGTTATCTTGGACTTTCCTAGTGGTCATGGGTTATATTTAAAGGATGTTTATTACATGTCGATGATTATAAGGAACATGACTTTTGTTTTTTGTCTAATAAAATCTTGTTATTCCTTATATTTTGAAAATTTTGTTTCAATATATGAGAATAAGGATTTTATTTCTGATGTGGTAATTAAACTAGGATTGTTCTTTGTAGAACCTATGACAAGCTCACTAAACACCACAAAATTGATAAAACCAAGACAGCCTAATGTCTCTAGCATTAATTGAACGTATCTGTGGCACTTAAGAATAGGTCATATCAATAAGAAAAGACTTGACAGGTTAATGAAGGATGGGATCCTTATGGGCTTAGATAGTGATCCATTACCCACCTATAAATCTTATATTAAAGGAAAAATGACCAAAGCCTCATTTCCTTCTAAGGAAACAGATCTAAATCTATATTGGACCTGGTATATATTGATGTACGTGGGCCCATGAACGTACAAGCTAGAGGAGATTATGAATATTTCATAACCTTTACAGATGATTACTCAAGAAATGGTTATTTCTATTTGATGCGTAAAAAGAGTGAATCCTTTGAAAAGTTAAAAAAATTCAAAGCTGAAGCCGAGAAGCAACTAGGAAAACTATTAAAACAACTTCGATCAGATCGAGGTGGTGAGTACTTATCTAGAGAGTTCCAGAAATATTTAATTGTCAACAGAATGGTGTAGCCAAGAGGAAAAATAGAACTCTATTGGAAATGTTAAGATCAATGATGTCCTATGCTAGCGCTCCAGAATCGTTCTTGGGATATGCCATACAAGCAACAACATATCTTCTTAACTTTGCTCCATCCAAATCAGTGCCTAAAACACCTAGGGGGATGTGGACTGGCCAAGTGCCTTCTTTCAGGCACTTAAGGACTTGGGGCTCCCTAGCCCATGTTCTAAATCCTGAATCCACAATGAAGGAACCACAGTCAGAAGTATGTTAGTTTGTAGGATATCCTATGGAAACTCAAGGGTACTATTTTTACAGTCCTCAAGATAGGAAGGTATTTGAGTCGACAAATATGACCTTCTTAGAGGAAGAGTTTGTGAGAAATAACAAAGGAAGAAGTGAAGTAGTACTAAAGGAGCTAGCTATTTCATCCAAAACAAGAGTTCTTTTGGATATGACAGAACAAGATGTTGAAATGGATTCAAGAGTTGAATCGGAAGTACAACCTGAACATCAAGTTATGCCTAGACGTAGTGGGAGGGTTGTGAGTCATCCCAATTGGTATCTAGGTCTAGGAGAAGGCCTAATTGTCATCTTAGACTAAGAAGAAATTGATCCCATTACGTATACTCAGGCTATTAATGATGTTGATGCAGGAAACTGGCTCAAGGTAATGGAATTAGAAATAGATTCCATGTACACTAATGAAGTCTGGGTCCTTGTAGATCTACCACCAGGTTCAAAAGCCATAGGGTGTAAATGGATCTATAAATGGAAAAGAGGATAGGATGGAAAGGTAGAGACCTTTAAAGCTAGATTGGTAGCTAAAAACTATACTCCAAAGGAAGGTATAGACTATGAGGAGACTTTTTCTCCAGTTGCCATGATTAAGTTCGTCAGGATTTTTTTGGCCGTAATAGCCTATTTCGATTATGAAATATGGCAAATGGATGTCAAGACTGCATTTCTTAATAGGGATCTTAAGGAGACCATTTATATGGCCCAACCAGAAGGATTCATTAAGTCAGGTAATGAGCATAAGGTTTGCAAGTTGCAAAGGTCCATTTATGGACTTAAGCAAGCATCTAGGTTTTGGAACATTAGGTTTGATAAGTCTATCAAAACCTATAGGTTTATACAAAACCTAGATGAGCCTTGTGTTTATAAAAGAATACAAGAAGGTAAGGTTACTTTCCTAATCCTATATGTTGATGGCATTCTTCTCATTGGAAATGATGTAGGAATGCTATCTACAGTTAAGGGACGGCTGAATGAACAGTCTTCAATAAAAGGATTTGGGAGAGGCTAACTATGTTCTAGGGATCAAACTTATAAGGGATCGTAAGAAAAAACAGATAGCTTTGTCTTAATTAACCTACATTAAGAATATGCTCAATATGTTCTCCATGCAATATTCCAAGAGAGGTTTCACTCCTACTAGACATGGAATAAAACTTTCAAAGGAACAAGCACCTAAAACCCAAGAAGAGGTTGAACACATGCGTAACATTCCAAATGCTTCGGCAGTTGATAGTTTCACGTATGCAATGCTTTGCAGTAGATTGGACATCTATTACATAGTGGGACTAGTAAGCAGATTTCAGTCCAATCCAGGAATGGAACATTGGACTGCGGTTAAGCGTATACTTAAGTATCTTCGTAGGACGAAAAAATTAATGCTTGTTTACTATAGAAGTAATCTTATTCCGATAGGATATACAGATTCTGATTTCCAATTAGATGTTGATTTAAGGAAATCAACTTCTGATTCTATATTTACGTTAGGAGGTGGAGCCATAATTTGGAGGAGTGTCAAGCAATCTTGTGTTGTTGATTCAATTATGGAGGCTAAGTATGTTGCTGCTTGTGAAGCAGGAAAGGAAGCAGTCTGGCTCCGAAAGTTCCTAAATGATTTAGAGGTAGTTCCAAAGGCAGAAAAAGTCATTACACTTTATTGTGATAATAATGGGGTAGTAACTAATTCTAAAGAACCTCAGAACCACAAAGCTGCCAAACATATTGGACGAAAGTATCATCTCATAAGGGAGATTATACAACGTGGAGTGGTGGATGTGGTAAAGATTCCCACAGAGAAAAACCTTGTTGATCCGTTCATAAAGACATTGACTCAAAAAAGCATTGAGGGTCACCTAGAAAGGATGGGGATGAGGGATATGTCGAACTTACTTTAGGGTAAGTGGGAGATTGTTGGAGTTATGTAAGTATAGTGCCCTAGAAAGCAAGTGTATTTACATGTAACTTAATTTTCTTCCAGTTAAAGTTTTTTAATGAAAATATTTATTATTAATGAAACAAAAGAGTTTGGTTTTATTTGTGTGAGCATTATATATCTAGTTGAAAGATACTAAGATTCTTTTGTAAGTAACATACATATACATAGAGATGTAAGGGAAACCTGTATATTATTAGAATCTAAATTAATTGATTCACAATTGAATAATCGAGTTGGTCGCTTAAATATTGTTTAGACTGTAGTGTTGCAATTTATCTTCAAGTAAGTAAAGGAGTTTACTTCAAGGGAATGATGAGTTTCATATCATAATAGTATTTTACTATCGATAATGGTACTATTAAATAAATTTGGAATCAAATGTGTTTTTAAGAATAAAGTGGGTCGTTACTTTAATCTTAAAACATACAACTTAAACATTCGCTTATTATGAACCCTAATCGTGATGAATGGTGAACTCGTATGTGTTTCATTATAATTCTTGATATGATTGGAATGGATTTTTACAGAGTATTAATCCAGTCTCTGCATGTTGGAATTATTGATGGAAACATATATCAGGGAACATTCACTCAAATAAAGAGTTTATAGTGATATCATCACTTCTAGATGTTTTGAAGAGATTTGGTTATTAAACTGACACCAGTAGTTTGATGGACTAGCTACCCATCAAGTCTTAACACCAAGATGAGATATTGTGTGTTAATCACCATATAAAGTAAAATGGGAGATCTAGAAGGAAAAATCAACATAAGGGCAAAATGATAATTTTAACCTTTGTTGTGTGGATGGCTATAATAAAGCTTTAAATAGGATTTGCAATTGGACACAAAATATGTGTTCTCATAATATTTAATAATTCAAGAGTTCAACTAATTATTTTTGGAATGACATTTAGTTAATAAGCTAGAATTAATTCTAATGAGATTAGGTTAATTCTAGGCTTGTTGGAGCTTGAATTATCAAAGTCCAATAAGATTCCCCACTTAGCTTCAAGGAAGGTTATCAAGCCAAGTAAGAAATATAAATAGAGGTTTTAGAAGCCCATAATTGAATGTTGGGCTTGCACTAATTAATGGTTAATTAAAAGCCCAAATGTTCATTTAAAAATGGGTTAGACCTTGGTATAATATAATTGATTAGATTAATTATGTTAAAACAATTTTTTAAAAGAAAGGAGTAGCATTTTCTGTTTTATTAGGGTTGAATGTGCAGCTACATATTTAACGTTCAAATGCTAAATAAGGATGGTCTTTATTATGGTTTATCATCATTAAATGGAGTTATGAACTTACCATTAAATGGTTTAATGGTTATCTTTTAATGTTAGCATATAACCTATTAGCATTCATTGGATTAAAGAAGAAAGATGTGCATTGCATGGACCATCTACCTTCTTCCATCTTTCAAAACCGAAATTGGTAGGTCATGTATAGGTTAATAGTCTTTTCATATAGCCACCTTAAAGACAAATGAGAAGAGTCTCATTTATTGGCTACTTTATGATTGATTAATGAAAGAAGCGATGCATTGGATGTTATTCTCTTCTTCCATACTATGCAAAACCGAAATTGAGTGTGTAAGAAAGACTTCTGGCATGGTTTGACTCTCTCCTTCCTTTCATGCATGAGTGAAGTGAATTTTGCAAGAGAAGAGTCTCATTTTTGGTTCATTTTCTTCTAAGAAACTATCCTCCAAACATTTATTCCCCTTTCCCACCAAAGGATTTTGTTAACCAAATTATCCTAGAAGAACAAGAGGTAAATTAAATTGGTTGAGGACACATCAACAATGATGAACCCTGTTTCCGGAGCCTAATAATTGAAGACATAAACCTTATGCTTATTACCCTGGAAGGTTATTGCCATCATTCGAAAAGGTTGATGTGCTCACACTAGTCAATCACCTGAAATACAACTTGACTTCTTCAAAGAAATTGTAGCTCTAAGTATCTAGTTTGATTTGAAGCAAGAATCATCTCAATCGGAGTTTTACAGCTCAAAATATACAAAAAAGCTAAAGTGTGTTCACACCCCAATCATTCTCTCCCAACCGACCTCTCACTTACTCTAGTGCACTCAAATCAACTCAAAAAAATACAAATTTTCATGTAAAGATAGTAAAATATTTTAGGAATGTATTTATTCAAGAATCACTTCATTTGGAGGTCAGATGAGGAAGTTATACCCAAAAGAATCGAACAAGTTTATACCATCAATCAATTTGTACCTATCTTGGCGCAATTGCCATAACTACCACTATAAATGTCTAATTGACTTCATTTTCTATCGGTTTTAAAAAAGACTTCTATATCTACAACTTTCATGAAAACTTCAAAGACAAATTCCACATTATGAAGGATCAAAAATGGAATAGAAGATGACGATACAAACTAAGATGATGCAGAAGGTCAAACTAAGACGAAGCAAACTGAGACGAAACAAACTAAGATGAAGCAAACTGAGACGATGCGAAAGTCAAAATAAGACGAAGCAAAAGTCAAACTAAGACAAAGCAAACTGAGACGAAGCAAACTAAGACGAAGCAAACTGAGACGAAGAAAACTAAGATGAAGCAAACTGAGATGAAGCAAACTAAGACGAAGCAAACTGAGACGATGCAGTAGTCAAACTAAGACGAAGCAAAAGTCAAACTAAGACGATGTAGAAGTCAAACTAAGATGAAGCAAAAGTCAAACTAAGATAAAACAAACTGAGATGAAGCAAACTAAGATGAAGCAAACTGAGACGATGCAGAAGTCAAACTAAGACAAAGCAAAAGTCAAACTAAGACGAAGCAAACTAAGACAAAGCAAATTGAGATGATGTAGAAGTCAAACTAAGACGAAGCAAATTGAGATGATGTAGAAGTCAAACTAAGACGAAACAAACTGAGACGATGCAATATTACAATTTGTAATGCTCGTATCTCTCAACTTTGATATCCAAATTTTTCAAAGTTTATATCATTGGAAAGCTGGAAAGATTATTTACAACTTTCAAGAAGACAATTTTGCCAAAATCTATCTACATCGATCCAGAATTCCCCTTGATTTTAGAACACAAAATTTTCCCCTATATAACCTTGAGAATCATGGGCGAAACCAAAATCATAAACCATTAGTATCAAAAGATCGTAGTTTTACAAAGCTTTAGTTGGCATTTCAAGCCCCCAATACATAAATGTTTCAAAAATTTCCCACAATACAAAAGATACATGAACAATAAATTGCTCAAGATGCAACTAAAGCCTTGGTTTACTAAATTTGCTTAAATTACAACAACATTTCAAAAGTGGAGTGATGCCTTGGCTCTTAACTACTCAATCTCTTGCTCATCACCTGCTTATAGGGAGGAAAGTGGGGGTGAGCTTAAAGCCTGTGGGAAACAATTTTATAGTTTGCAACAAGAAAAAATATTTTTTTAAAACATTTTCCAAGCAGGAATTCATAGGTATGCAAATCATGAATGCATTACTCCAATCAACTTGTCACGAACACATAAACACATCAAATGGTTTGGATAAGTCCGAAACATGACGCACTACACATTTCCAATGAAATGGTCCTATGTAGTCATGAATTCTTAAGGGAGTCCTTGATAGAGCTCCATGCCACTAGCGGGCAGGCGGAAGAAGCCTATACTTGAGTCAACGTGTACGTGACAATTCTTGAGAGACTACCACAAACCCACATAACATAAAGATTTCAAAATCTTGCAAGTTTGGTGCCCAAAAAGGCACATTCTCTTGAAAACTTGCTTTTCATATGCTGTTTATGTCTTAAAAACCATTTCCAAAAGTATGGTTTCATAATCATGCATCATTTCAAAGAATCATTTTAAAAACAACTTTCCATAAATTACCACACAAATCATGTATATGCATGTAGGACAATCTTGTAGCATTTAACAACATTAAATGCACATGAATGAGGTGGCTGCAAAATTAATTACTGTCATTTATTGACAGAAAACTTTTATTAGTTTATCACCTAACTATAAAAATGAAACCCACCTTGAAGTCCTTGACAATGGCTTGTTCAAATATGCCTCTCCTCTTGCTCCTCTTGTCCTTCTTGATTTTCTTTAACATTGACCAAAAAAATCCCGAATCATAAGAATTCAAATAGGAAAACCCAAAGGACCCCATGCATGAAATTGATCCTGGAATACTTATACCCATACCTTTCCTAAGCTCTTTGAACCACAAACCTTTCAAAACTCCAAAAGATTCAAAACACTTACCTTAAATCTTCATCAAAAAATGATTTTCTTGGCTTTAATGGAAGCTCTAATATTCCCTTTCATTTTTCCCTTGTTGACCACTCTCAAAATCCCTCTTGAAGGTTAAGAAAAATCAAAACCTAGCTTGCTCTCCTTTCTTTATCTAAACTCACGAAACTCTCTCCCTTCTTTCTTCAATTTCGTTTTTCTTTTTCTTCCAAAAGCAAGACACACCATTTTCTTCTCTTTTACAACATTAATGATTGCCTAAAGTCCCTTTTTCCCTAACTTTAATGCCTTATGGTTTTTAAGCTTAAGTGACTTTCCAAAATTGGCCTCACACTCTCCCACTACTTTAATAGTTCAAAACACTTAGCCCATGTCATATTATCTTACCCACATTAACAAGCTAATCAATTCTAACATAAATAATCTATCAAAACCCCAAAATTAGTCTCATCATGCTAAAAAAAATTCAGGGGCCAACAAACAAGGGGAAGATAGATTGCTAAAGGACAACAAAGGTAAGGAACTTCACCTAGATTTCAATAACAACAAGAAGAAGAAAGGAAGAAAATTTTTAAAGAGCTCAAGAAAAAATTAAATGTTTCTTCAAAATTAATAAGCTTTCATCCAAAATATTGGATAGCTTACTGAGCTTCTCTCCTAAAGGCAACTAGGTAAATTAGTTAGCAACACAAAGTCAAACATGATGGACCAACTAAATATTGTGACTTTAAAGAGTGGATAGGATGTAAAAGTCAAAGAGAAAAAGAAAGAAAATAATGATGAGGAAAATGAGAAAAAGGTGGAAAATGAGGAGTTAAAGAGTACCAGCTGAAATACCTAGTAAACTTAAGAAGGGTAGAAAGGGAGATAAATTAGGTAAGTTCTTAGAACTTTTTAAATAATAACATATTAATATACCTTATTTTGAGCTTTTTCAAATTTGGTAACCTATTATAACTTTTTAAACAATAACATATTAATATACCTTCTTTTAAGCTTTTTCAAATATGTCAAAGGATGTCAAATTCTAATGAGATCTCCTTTCTAGTAAGAAAAAACTTAGAGAATTTATCAGTGGTTGCTCTAAATGGGGATTGCTCTACCATTTTGGAAAATAAGCTACCTCATAAATTAAAGATCTAAGGAGTTTTACTATTCTTTAAAATATTGGTAGTTTTTAAATTGAAAGGAATTATTGGATTAGGAGCTAGTTTAACTTAATTTTTATTTTATGTTAATAAAGTTAGTTTAGGTGAACCTAAACCAATTATGATAACTATTTAGTTATTAGATAGGTTAACTAAGTATCCTAGGAGCGTTATAGAAGTTTTTTGCTTAATATAGATAAGTCTATCTTTCCTATTGATTTTTTATTATAAATATTATGGATGATTTAGAGGTTTCCTTAATCTTAGGATGACGTCACCTAACTACTACTAAATCTATGGTAGATGTGCATGATATAAAATCAATCGTAAGGCTAAGATATAAAGAAGTAGGCTTTAAAATATCTAAGGCCATGAGACATCGCCTTGATACAAATGAAATGGTGAAGACTCATAGTTCTTGTTTTACAATTAGGATATTCAAAGTCCTTTAATTCTAATAAGGGAACTTTCAACTCTAATATCTGGAATTCTAATCCAGATTGAAGTTATGAAATTCATTGACCAAAATTTTTGGTTGGAAACTAACAAGCATTTTGATAGATTATAGAACCACTTCCTTAAATATATTCCTAGCAGCATAATAAAGGATAAAGCAATTTAGACAATCAATAACAATAGTGAGTACACTAAGTTCTCGTATTTAAAATCCTTTAAACCCCAAATACCAATCGTTTAATTGTACAATATTATTTGGAAAGGCTCCTTGATGTCTAAAGCTTCCTTTGTTACTTGCTTAGCTATTAAAGGGATATTAAAAAACAAAGGTAGAATAAAGGGATTGAGTGACCAACTCTACACCTTATGTTGTCTTGAACCTGAACCATAAACTACTTACTCTTTCAATCTAGCTACATAGTTATCATCTGGGCTAAAATGTAACATAACATGAATCCATTATGTTCAGTTATTGATTGGGATAACATTCTAGTGTGGGTTCAGAAACAATATAAAATAATAAGGAAAGACCAAAACTGCTTAAGCCTAAGCTTGAATTGCTTAGTGTGCATAACTTGGAGTCAAAGAAACTAAAGATTGTTCAAGAATTATAAAACAGAAGAATATTCACTTGCTCATAGGACCTATTACTAGATTAGAGAAGTCCTTAATGTTGACAACGATATTAAAGGCATGAGTTAATCAAATGAAGGTGGAATTTGGAATGACTTAGTAATTTGATTACTAGTAATCCGAAGGCATGATAAGTTGTAAAATTTCATGTGTTTGTCACAACTTGTATTTTCACAACTTTGTACTACTAACTTATTGCTACCCTTTAGGGAATATTAATAAATTCATTTTAACTAAATAAAAATAGAAACTAAGTTATATACACAAGTTATTAACACTAAAATTTCTAATATTATGTATGTAATAACCATAAAGGATCCACTAGAAACTTGTATCATGTAAGGAAGAGAAGAGAAGATGGATGACCCTATTCATTTTCATTTATTATTCTGGTAAATGGAATGCATTAAGGATAAAGTACAAATCAAATGTAAAGGAGGAAATCAACTTTTTATGCCTATCAATTTTGTTATAATTAGCTTACGAGGGAACTATTTTAGGAAATTTTATAACATTGATTAAGAAAATTCATTATAAGTTTGATTGTTTAAGTGTTAACTAGACTATGTTTTTAGCTTGATTTTAAAAACATTTTGCTTGTATTTTGATAGTTTTTATAGGTTTTGATACTTAATGTGGCTTGTATTTTATTTATAGGCCTTATTTCAGTTCTCTAATTAAAAAACAATAAATATGGAAAGTTGACACCATGTTTTATAATAATTTTTGAAGAACATGGGTTTAATATAGGGTACAACTGTAGCACCGTACTAAAGTTATGTTAGATGCCAAACAATACTGGTCTAGTATAAATCTATGTTAAGGACCTATATTATTGTTTGTATTTTTATAGATCAATAATTTTTTGCAAGGTAGGAATGATAAATGATTAATTGGTTATTTCTATATACCCATATTTAGTGCGTTTCATTTGTTGTTTGAGAAGCTTATGTATTTGTGGTACTTATTTTGCTTAATGTGTGTTTTTAAGTGATAATGCCTTCGTAGAACAAAGGGAGAAAATTTTGGATAAAATTGGAGCATAAAATGAAAGAATTAAAGCAACCTCGGACTTACATGATTGTATATAGTAAGTCACTGAAACCATATAGAGCTACGAAGACACTGTTTATGCCCAAGTGAAGATATATGCCAGTCTACGTTGGCATACACGACCTTGTATGTATCTATGTAAACTTTTATGATTATGTATAGTTGTGAATAAGAGGTTTTTAGAGATACATAGTCACCTACATTACTTTGTACTTAGTATGTAGCCAAAAACCTAGTTTTTGCTATAAAAGGATATTATAAAGGCTATGCAAAAGGAGGCAGACTTGAGAATTGTAAGAGACACCAAAGGAAGAAAGAAACACCAAAAAGAAGGGCTACCCATCACAAATAAGAAAATCAATTGGGGAAAATCAAAATCAACTCCAACTTTCTAGATTTTCCAAATCAAGGCTTCAAGTTGATTTTTTTCTATTCTCTTTATTCTATTTCATTACCTTGTATGCTAAATCAAAATATTCATCTTTTGAACATGATTATGGATTGTTAAATCTATTTTAGGATTTATTCTTGAATTATTTTGTATAACCTTTACCTTGTTGAGCTTAATATATTATTGCTTTGTGATATTTGTTGTACTCATACTTAATTTGAATTGAGAGATTAAATTGACATATTTGTGTTAACTTATGAAATGATGGTTGGTGTTTTAACAAACTTAAAAATAATAAGTAAATAAGCAATTGAAGTAAGATATTCTTTGTGAATTAATTATCCTTAAGATTACTTCAAATCCAATTAAGTAGATAGGCATAGTTTTGAGAGATCGAAAGATTTCAACTCAAATTTCATCTATTTCAATTGGGATTACATTATTACATCTTAAGATAGCATAACCATAGCCTTTGCATATCTGGGAATAAGCATAACTGAATTCACGTGGTGAAGGTAAGACAAAATAAGGATAGAATAATCACTAAGTTTCCATTATTGAGTACTTTAATTTCATTATTATCATTGCTTGTTCAATCCTTAAATTTTGCTAGTTTACTTTTCCTTGGATAAAGCATAATTCAAATTAGGTGACTATATTCAATCCTTGTGGGAACAATATCTTTTATACTATAAGTTATAATCTGTATACTTGTAGATTATAAGTATTCTTTATAAAACAATCAATAAAGAATACGGGACCAATAGCAATTCAAGTTTCACCTATGTTTGTAGTACAGTCTACAATTTTTATGATCTATATATACGTAAGAGAAACACAAAGAGGATAAAGAGATGATAACACATTATTAGAAATATAAGCTAAAGTATTTTTGTACTAGAAGGAAGCATTTTTTGAGTGAAGGCAAGGGGTTTCCATCAAGATTTAAATGAAGGCATCATGATTTCAAGATCTATAAGAATAAGTTATTTTGTTTTATTCTTTCTTAGTTTCCATTAGCTTTATTTATTTTAGTATTAACTAAATTATGATAGATCTAGATGGAATGTACCTAGAAATATTGTTTAGATTGATCATTTGATTTAATGAAATATCTAAATTATTTTGTTATTTATTATGATTGAATTGAAATATGTTAGCATTTGATTCGGTTTTGGATTTTGTATAAGGATTGAGAAACTATATCTATAAATACATTTTTCTTGAACAATAATAGTTATATGGAATATTAAAGATAGGAACATAAATCTTATAGGTTAGATTCAAATTTAGCAATTAAATTCATAGAAAAAGTTGACAAGTTCTTAGCGGTATTGATTAGAAAGATATTTCATTTGGTCAATGAAGGACAAGATTTGTATTCTTTTTAGAAAGAAAGAGATATAATTTTGGAATTTATAACAATATAAAAACTAATGTTAATAATTAAATCAAGATAAATTCAAGGATAGAAAGATTTTAAGAAGATTCTACATCTAGATCTTATTTATCAATTTAATTTTTTCACTTTTGTTAATTGGTTTGGTTTTTCATTTTAGATTACTAATTTTATTTTGTTAATCATTGTTTTAAGTTAATCTTCTAGTTTGTTAGATTAGATAATAAAAGAGAGTTAGTAATTATAGTTATTTAGGATTAACACTCATATTCATTAACCTATATTATAAGAATGATAGGTGCACTTACAAAGTCATGATAGATGCACTTAGCTAGTGATCTTTACCATAGTTCAAAAGATGAGCAATCAACGACTTATGAGGAGCTACATTACTCAAGGAGGTAGCTAGTTACATTTCTTTAAAGGGGAAAAGAACTAGAAAATGCTTGGGTGAGAAAATTCCTCCCTTAGATTGTTACCTAAATTATGAAAGTTAAACTTACTTCAACAATTAAAAAAAGTAAGGTAAACGAGAAAAAAGGGAAACCAAGGAGTGGCTAGAGAGGTAATAGAGAATTTTCTATCTGTAGAGGTTAAAGTTACTATTATAAGATAATTTATAGGACATTGTAGTTTTGTAGGTGATTGATAATAAGGAAGTGGAGCAGGATGAGCAAAATGAGTTTTGAATTAGGCAAGAAAAGTTATTTTCTATTCAGGCCTTTAGGTTTTGTATTAGGTCTTTAAGTTTTGATACATGCCATGGCTGCTAGTGTATCATAAAAATTGGTCCCTATTTATTTATGTTGCACTATATTTATCCCAAAACTATCAAATCAACAAAATTCTTCAAAGTAACAAAATGACTTATTTCAAACCTTGTACAAAACAGATGGTCTTCTTACGAGAGTTTTCAAAGCATATAAATTTTTACTATAATGAATAAAATTACAAGGGATATAGATGTTTTTACCTTAATTTTTTTAATCATCTTGGGATGAGTCATATTTGTATTTTGACATTTTATAGTTAGGTTAGTGGATGGGATCATTTAACTTTTCATAATTAGGATTGACAAGTCAAGTGACTAATTAACCTATAGTAACCAAAGTAAAGGATCTCAAAATATATCAGGTGATCTATATCATACCATACGGAAAAAGATATTGAAAACTAGTATGTCTCATACTAGATTGCGATATCAGATTGTACTTGCTAGTATAGTAAATACTAGTATTGTATAATTAAAATAACAAAAAAAACTAACTCCCTTAGTTTTTGATCTTTCTTTCTTCATCTGAACTAAATCCTTAAAAGTAAAAACTTTGATCTGCCTCTTCTCATCATTATTTTTACCTCTTCCTCATAGTCTTCTCCTATGACTTCTTACCATCTGTCAAAGTTGTCACTAGCCAATGTCTGCCCATAACCACTACAAAGCTTTAGCTAATCGTCTAATACCGAAGCCTCATGACTTACTAGTAACTCATCCTTATCAACCATTCTTTAGTGCCAAAACTTGTAAGTATGTAAGATTTGTTAAGTGTTTATTCCTGTGTGGCAATGTAGGTCTTTTTATTAACATAAAACTATTGAGTTCTTAGAAGCTCCCTATGAAAGATTTAGATTCCAACTTAAATATTTCATAAGGATGCAACTTTTATTTACCTTTAATCAATTCATATTAAGATGTTTTATTTGCTATGAAAATTTGGATGTAATGTTTCTTTTAACTATCACTATTTAAAGTGTCTTTCTGATACCTAGAGTATCTTTTATAAAATAACAACAACAACAAGAACAACAACAACAATAACAATAATAATAACAATAACATCCTATTAAGAGTCTCGTTGAAATTGAGGGTATGGGAAGGTCCAATAATATGCATTCTTACCCCTACATGGTAGATAGGTTATTTTTTAATTAAAAAACAAAAAACAAAAAGCTAGTATTAAAGTTCAAGCTAGACATTAATAAAGATGAATTGTAATTACCAAAGCTCAAATAAATTAATTTAATATTCTCTTTTCTAGGAAGGTGCTAAATTTCATTAACCCTATTATTAATTTACTAAAAAATCATAAAAATTAGTATGTTTTAGTTTGGCCTATTTCAATTTTCTTCCTAATCTACTCCATGTGATGTGATTCAAGTTAATGTCCTTTCAAGTTCCTAATCCTCGACCATTTAAGTATTTAAGAAATGTAAGTTCTTATCATACATGCAAAAGTAATAAAAATTATTATAAGTGGATATTTTTACTTTTATTTTTCAAGAGGGCCATGAACTCTGTTGGGCTTGGGCCCCGGATCCCCATTCCCGAGGCGGCCCCTCGGGTCGCGCCGGCGACGGGCGCCCAACTAACCGCGGACCCGATCCCAACATCCATACAATTACATATTTCGATTCATACAAACACATCCAATACATACATACATATATTCTGCACCTGCATTCTAAACATGCATTAATCATCTCAAATGCATAAAACATCTGTCATTGTCATTCGAAGAAATTCAACAAGTATTCTCGAAACATAACATAATACAAAATGAAATTAAATCCCAAAATACAAAAGTATGCTCCATGATGAAATGCTGGCGGGCTATCCAAAGTACTAACTTAATACAAGGCTCCTAACTAGCTCGAAGTTTCCGATGCCTTGCAAGGTCGACAACCGTCTCGATCTGCACCTGAGGAGGGGAGAGTAATGGGGTGAGCTGCGAATCTCGGTGGCATATACGTTTAAAGCCATTGGCAACGAGCCACACAATCAAACATATATGTATATTCATATAGCAAGCATATATCAAATCATTAATCCATCACTATACAATCCTCGCATCGTAATTCATGTCATATGATTTCACAATATAACAATTAACATGTGTCATACTCAACAAATCAATTATGTATGCACAAACAATTGGCTCGAGAGTTTCGTAAACGATCCGGATAAACCAAAGGTAAATCTGTAAACTATCCGAGTCTGATTTCTCAAGGATCTCGTGGCCTCAAGCGGGCAGTCGGGAGAAGGCTTTATGTCAACGTGCACGTGACTCCATCTATAACTCTCTTACCTAAAACAAATCACATAATCCAATCGATTCATGCTCAAGGCATTTTTCACATTGTTCTAAATTCTCATTCTTGTCCATTGCCATAAGGCCTATCAAGCCATGCATAATTTTAATCATAATGCAAGTTCAATATTCTCATAGAATTTAACACAAGTAATGTCACACAATGCAAGCAAGCATACATCAGGCAATTTGCCCATACACACAATAACCATAAACATATTACCCACCTAGTATCGCTTAAGTATCAAACTCACTGTTGTCCTTCCTCTTGCGATTGGGTCAAATCAGCTTGGTTCCCTATAATAAACCAAGTTTTCATTTAATCAATATCCATAGTAAATATTCGATAAAGCTTGACAATCAAAATAAAGCATTAAAAGTCTACATTCGACTTCCTTATAAAATTCCGAACCCTTACAGACTAATTCTGAACTTCCCTTCGTCATACAACTTGTAGTCTTTGATCTCTAGTTCACAATGAATCCAAAATCACCTCAATTGGACATCTACACCAAAAGATATGACCAAAATACTAAAAATTTCACTTTCAAAAAACAGGAGGGCTCGCAGCGGTGAACGACCCTGCTCGCTGCGATGAAGGCTCACCCCGGCGTACACCGAAGTGTGCATCGCGGCGTGCTCATCACTCACACGTCGCGACGTGCACACTCGTGCGCCGCAGCGTGCACGTGTCTTCGTGCACGCGGCGTGTCACCAATTCTCCGCACGCCGCGGCGTGCTCTTGCCCACGTCGCGACGTGCGGGTCGGAGCTGCGACTCCGAACCCCCGTTTTTTACATTTTTTGACTTCATTTCGTTCCCAAACTCAAATGCACCACATCTAAACTGTAGATCAAGACTTATGCTACATTTCTAACGCATTAACAACTCAAAATCAAACACAAATGCATCAACCCAAGCAATCTCACCATTTTTGTCTTAAAACCCTAAAACCGTCGATTCTAACACATTCAAGCCATCTTAGGTTTCAATCTAGCCGCAATACAACGGGATGAAGACAAACTTACCCGAAAATAGCTTCAAACTGTCGAAAAACTGCAACAATCGAAATCTCTCTTCTCTTCTCGTTCCTTCACCACCGACGACGCACTCCTCTCTTCTTTTGTTCTTCTTTTGTTTTTCCTCTTCTTTCCTTCCTTTTCTATTTCTTCTAAGTCTTTCTTTAAAACCTACCTAGGGTGGTCAAAGACCAAAATACCCCTCCTAATAAGCCTAAATCCATTCCAACTTAAATAAACTTCCCAAAATGCCCTCATAAATAATTCTCATTCAACCATACTAAACTCAAGTAAACCCACTAATGTTTTCAAATTAATCAAATCAAGGCATAAAACCACAATTATCACAATTCATGTTTAATATCATCATATAAAAAATTTTTGGGGTCTAACATTTCTCCCCCTCTTAAAAGAAATTTTGTCCTCGAAATTATTACCTGAATCATCGAAGAGATGCGGATACTTCTCCCGCATGGCTTCCAATGGCTCCCATGTAGCCTCCTCTACCGAATGATTCCTCCAAAGGACTTTGACTAACTGGACCGTCTTATTCCTGAGGACCTTGTCCTTGGTATCTAAAATCTCCACTGGTTGCTCCTCATAACTCAGATCATCCCTTAGCTAAACCTCACTAGTCTGAATGATGTGAGAAGGATCCGATCTATACCTCCTCAACATAGACACATGGAAGACATCGTGAATCTGCGATAACTCTGGAGGTAACGCCAATCTGTAGGCGAGTGATCCAATCCTCTCAAGGATCTCATAAGGACCCACATACCTCTGACTTAACTTACCCTGCTTGCCAAATCTCATCACTCCTTTCCAAGGAGACGTCTTAAGGAACACTTTTTGTTAGACCCTATTTTTTTTTTTATGATCTTATTCAGTATGAATTGTGATTTTTGCCTTAGTTTGATTAAATTGAGAGAATTATGGATAATTAAGGTCTAATTATGGTTTAAATGAGCATTTGAGGATTTAAATTGTGTAAAGGCTTTTTGAGAGGTTAACTTAAGTTGTTTTGGGCTTGGGCTTATTAGGGAGGGTCCATTCCCTTAGGGTTTAAAGAAGAGAATGAGAATAGAAAAGAGAAGAAAGGACAAGAAAAAGGAAAATAGAAGAAGAAGAGGATAAGCACGCCGGCGGGGAGAGGAAGAGAGGAAGAAGAGAGGATTTTGATTTCTGAGGTTTTCCGACAATTCGAAGCATTTTCTGGTAAGTTTAGTGCCTTCCTAACTTGGTTTGATTAGATTTAAACTTAAGGAATGTTGAATCCGTGAGAATCGAAGGTTTTAGGGTTTTAGGGTAAAAACGGTGAGATCCTTTGGGTTGATGCGTTTGTGGTTGATTTGGATTTGAGAATGGGTTAGAAATACCTTATAAGACCTGATCTACTGTTTAGATGTGTTGGATTTGGTAAAGGGGAAGAATCGTATTTGGGTTCTGCAGAGATCTGGGTTTCGGAGTCGAACACCAGGCCAGACATCGCGACGTGCGTATGAATAGCGCCGCGATGTGTGATGAAGGGAGCCACGTCGCGACGTGTAAATAATTTTACGATTATTCATCGTGACGCGTGGAACGCAGGAGTCGTCGCGACGTGTGATATTTGTTCGCAGCGGTGAGCCTTCGCCATGGCGTAGTAGGTCGTTTCGTCGCGACGGCGTCTCTTCGTCATGGCGAGCCCCTTTTTTTTCGAAATGGGAATTGTTCATTTTTTAGGATATCTTTGAGTATAGATGTCCGATTGAGGTGATTTCAGATTCGTTATGAACTAGAAATAAAAGGCTACACGTTCTATGAAGTTGGGAAGTTCGGAATTAGCCTTGAAGGGTTCGAAATTTTAAGAGAAGATCGGATATAGATTTTAATGCTTTATTTTGGATTCCAAGCTTTGAATATTTACTATGAATATTGATTAAATGGAACTTGGTTGTTTTAGGAAACCAAAATTCGATTTCATCGCAAGAAGAAGGACATCAGTGAATCGGATTCTCGAGCGATCTTAGGTGGGTAATATACTTATAGTTATTGTGTAATTAGGCAATTTCTTACTTATGTATGAATATATGTTATATGGTATGCATGATTAAATGTGATGAATTGAATGATTTTCATTACATGTATTTTGAAAGAATCGTAGAAATTGATAGCATGACATTTTGATTTTGAACATATTATGCCTCGACTTCAGTCATGGTATTTTGAATAAATGAGAAATGAATATCATTGATAAAATGATTTTGAGCATGAATATATGCTTTTGTTTGGGCGAGAGTGGAACCATTTCGTTCGTCACGTGCACGTAGACAAGAGCCTTCTCCTGGCTGCCCGCTTGTGGCATATGAGATCCGAATGGACTCATTTCGTTCAGGATGTAAACTTCGGTTTCTTCCTTTTGTTTCCATGGAGCCCTCGAGCCATTATGATGTGCATTTCCTATCTGAACTGTTTATTGTGAAGCATACTTTGTGACATAATTATGGATTGAATTAATTGTATTGATTGCATAAACTGCTTGAGTAGTATATGAATACTTGAATTAAAGTCGTATAAATATAATGTATATACATTCATATGGGATTTGTGTTATTTGCCAATGGCTATAATTATATTAGCCATCGAATGTGTAGCTCAACCCATTACTTTCCTCCTCAAAAGTGTAACAGCCGATCGTTGATCTTGCGAGGCATCGAAACTTCGAGTCAATTAGAGCTTTTTATAAGTTCGTATTTTGTTTGGGCCCTCCGAGCATACTCTCATGGAACATATTTCATGTATTTTGGATTTGAATTTCATTTTGTATTTTGCTACAATGGAGGATACTTGATGAATGTCTTTAAATTTGCAAACGTATGAAATCCCCATGATTACGGGGTCTTAAATTCGTAGCTGCTAATGTTATGGCAATGTATGTGTAGCGAATGATCATTTTGTATATGTATGTCTGTTATGTGACTCGCCATTATGGTTATGTATAAATGTTGGGATCGGGTCAACGGTTTAGGAGCTCGACACGGGCGCGATCCGAGGGGCTGCCTCGGGATTTGGGGATCTGGGGCCCGGGCCCAACACTTTTTCACCGACTTCATAATCCATCTCTTTTCGGTGAGCATCAACATAACTCTTCATCCTATCCTGTGCTGCCTTAAGCCGCTGTTTAACCAAATTGATTTTCTCAACTGTCGTCTGAATCAATTTTGGTCCTTCCAATTGCCTCTCTCCTTCTTCATCCCAACAAATCAGAGTCCTACATCTCTGCCCATACAATGCCTCATATGGAGCCATCTGAATGCTCGAATGGTACGAATTATTGTAAGCAAATTCGACCAACGGCAAATGCTCATCCCATACTCCTCAAAAATCTATCACACAAGCCCGAAGCATCCCCTTAAGAGTCCAAATGGTCCTCTCAGATTGACCATCCGTCTGAGGGTGAAACGCAGTACTAAAATTCAACTTAGTACCCAAAGCTTCCTGCAAACTACCCTAAAACCTCAAAATAAACCGAGGATCTCTGTCGGACACAATCGAATCCGGAATCCCATGCAATCTCACTATCTCATCAATGTACTTCTTTGTTAACACATGCAAAGAATCAGTCTGCTTGATCTCTAAAAAGTGAGCTGACTTAGTCAACCTATCCACAATCACCCAAATAGCATCGTGCTTCCTACTTGTCCTGGGCAAACCCATCAAAAAGTCCATAGTCACCCTTTGCCACTTCCACTCCGGAATAGCCAATGGTCTCAACTTACCCGAAGGTGCCTGGTGTTCAGCCTTGACTTATTGACATACTAGACACTTACTGACAAACTCTGCTATATCTCTCTTCATGCCCTTCCACCAAAAATGCTCTTTCATATCTCAATACATCCTGGTGCTACCTGGATGCATGGCATAAGGCGCATTGTGTGCCTCATTCATTATCTCAGCCTTAACCTCCTGCACATTTGGGATACACAACCTGTTCCCCACTGTCATAAGCCCATCATCCCTCACATCTATCTCAGAAACCTTGCCATTTCGAATTTCATCTCGAAGCTTACTCAAATCTGCATCTTGAGCCTGTAATTCCCTCACTTTTTCCTTGAGTATCAGCCTCACTCAGAAATTAGCTAGAAGGCAATCCGACTCCTCCTGCTTCAAGCTTATCTTAAGCTTGGCCATCTCTTCCAATAAAGGAAGATAAACCGTCCGAACATAAGCAATCGAAGACTTCCTACTCAAGGCATCCGTCAATACATTGGCCTTGCCCGGATAATACTCAATCAACAGATCATAATCCTTGAGTAACTCAATCCACCTTCTCTGCCTCAAATTCAACTCCTTCTGGCTCAACAAATACTTAAGACTCTTGTGATCGGTAAAAATCCTCGTCTGAACCCCATACAGATAATGCCGCCAAATCTTCAAGGCAAAGATCACAGCTGCTAATTCCAAATCATGCGTCGGATAATTCAGCTCATAAGGCTTCAACTGCCTCGAAGCATATGCAATCACCCGATCTCCCTGCATCAAAACACAACCAAGACTCTTCCTCGATGCGTCACTGTACACAGTATAACCTTCATCACTCGAAGGCAACATCATAATCGGGGCACTCGTCAATCTGCGCTTGAGCTCCTCGAAGCTCCTCTGACACTCATCACCCCAAACAAACTTTTGATTTTTCCTCAACAACTTTGTCATCGGAGCGGCTATCATGGAGAATCCCTCCACAAATCTCCCGTAATAGCCTGCCAAACCCAGAAAACTCCTCACCTCTGCTACACTCTTCGGTGCTTCCCAATTCACCACAACTTCTATCTTCTTTGGATCCACATGAACTCCTTGCTCTGGGATCACATGTCCAAGAAATGACACCTCCCTCAGCCAAAATTCGCATTTATCAAATTTGGCATAGAACTCATGCCTCCTCAAAGTCGCCAAAGCGATCCTCAAATGCTGCTCATCACTCTTGGAATACACCAAGATATCTGATTGAGCCAAATTTATACTATAAATTGGCCCTGTTTTCTTAAGTAATTATGCACTTGTTGACTCCTAATTCATGATTTTTGTGCTTAAATTGGTTCCTCATATCGAGCTTTTATAATTTGCACATTGTCAATATTTTATTGTCATTTGATATTAATTTCTGTATAACTTTTATTGGGACAATTATACTACAAATGTGTTGTATTTTGTAGGAATAATTGGAGTCAACAAGAGAAAGTCAACACGTCGTGAGAAGCCATCCATTCGTAGGGACGAACCAACACTCCCATTCGTCGCGACAAATTAATTTTATATAAATTAATTCGTCACGACGAGTGACCATTTTCATTCATCGCGATTTAACTTTATTCATTATTCGCGATTTAATGTCGAATACCCCGACCTTAAATAGCAAAATTATCCTTTGTTCGACCCGGCCGCCATACTCCTATAAAACCTTCCATTTTAGGTTAAAGAGGACGGCCGCATTCGAGGTAGCTCTCCATCCTTCGCCTTCTCTTTTTCTAATAGTTTTGTTTCTCTCGATTTGCAGATTGGCGCCACCTCCGCATTTACGCCCACCATCATCATCTTCATCTCTTCCATCATTCGTCGCACCCATTCTCAATCTGTTCGTCGTTGGAGTCATGGACCGAGGTGATATTCCAACGATGATGGACTCACCCGGCATCATGCGTGGCTAGGCGTTGGATCTCCAAGATGTAGCAACGGTTTGAGTTCCATGAGCTTCAAGGGTAATCGATCGTTTTGGATTTGCCGTATTTTGTAACAACTCCGAGTTGGAGATTGCATTGTATGACCGAATGAATCTTGCTATAGTTTAGTAGGATGTTAAACTTTGATCTATGTTAAGGATTGGTTTGTGTTGAATATTGTGCCTGAATACATGAAGTCTCATGTATATCAGTCAGATTTTGCATTAATTAATCTAATCTGCCTAGTTGTGTTTGGTGAAGTTGGTTGTATTATTATCTGATTGATTTATTGCATAAATCGTTTCATACCATACACTAAGGGTTTTAACAAGATTTAATTAATCGAGTTGATTAATTAAATTCTTGGACTTAACGAGTTATTAAGGTTATGTTTTCGAAACTTAGTGGATTTCAAACCCCGACATTTATTTTGAACGATGATGACCCGAGCCACATTTTCAGGAGAACTTTAGTTAATTGTTTTCAATCTTAATTATTTCAAATTGTCTTGCCTTTTAAAAGTCCCAAAAATATTTATTTCATACTTAGCTTTCTTTAATTTTAAAGATCAAGCCAAAACCCCCCTTTAATTGCTTTAATTACATGCATCATTAGACTAGGCTAGTCTTAAGATCAACGCTACATCGTTCCTTGAGAGTGGGCATTCGAGGTTGCACCCTGTGTTGCAATTCTTGGTATAAATTGATTTTGACCGGTTTCCAAGGATCAATCTTCGGATTGAACGATAACCCGCGATCAAATTTGCGCCGTTGTCGGGGACCAAAGTAATTGGTTTTCTAGGTTAGCCAAGTATTTGTTTTACATTATAGTTTTGTTGTTTGCATTCTGTTTTGCATTTAATAATTTTGTTTTATTCTGTTTGCTTCTATCTTTTTAGTGTTAATTCTGTTTGGTGAGCTTAATTCTGTTTTGCTTTAAGTGTTTAGTTTGATTGTTCCTGTTTATTGTGCCTAATTTCGAGTTATTGTGCTTTGCTGTGATTCTTGGCTGCGACAAGTTCATCATTCGTCGCAACGAGTTCATCGTTCGTCGCAACGAGTTCATACATTCGTCGCGACTAATATTCGCATTTTGTTACATTACGCATGGCGAGTTCCTACGAGTCGCGATTTACGAAAGAGTAAATTAAACCCTTCGTCACCGTCGTTTTAGTGAGCTAATTTAGGAGAACTTGTTGGGACCCGATCCGGGAACCGGATCCCAACCGAAAATACGTAAGACTTTCACTCTATGCTTTGATACCATAGCTGTTGGATCCCGTTACCGAGACCCAACGACATAAGCAGAACGGAAAACGAAGCAAACGGAAACGAAGGAAAGCAGAAATTGTCGAATCGAAAACAAAATGCGAGTTTAACAAACCAAAGTAATAAGCGGAAGCAAATGCAAGCGGAAGCAAACCAACAGATTCAATCGAATATAGCGAAGCGAAATAATCGAATACGAATCACAAATCGAATTCGGATAGAAAACAAAGTAAGCGCAACAATCAATGTAAACTGAAACACTTTCCGACATCCGTGACTAAGCAAAGAACAGGAAACAGAATCGCGTTGGGAATTCTAAGACGTTCCAAAATCCGTTATGAAATTTTTTTTTTCTTTCTTATTCTCATTTCTTACATCAATCACATCCATATAATTTCCCATAGGAAATTTCATTCTTAAACCCGAAACTCAACAATCATACAAATTCTTATTCATCCATACAAATCTCAAATTCCATTTTTATCCCAGATTTTATCGAAATTTCAAGATAACGGCCGCCTTTATCCTAACCCAAACTCGCAAGGTTCAAAACACTTCTATAATCCCAAATACACTCAAAATCATCGGACACTCCCGTCCGAATCCAACACCAAAGTAAACGCACATTTAAACCTAACACTTCCATAATTCTCAAATCAACATACCAATCTCATAACTCGATCAAATTCCCAAATCACCATACATATATATTCCAAATTATTCATAATTTCATAAACAAATTTCTCATTCATTCACAATACTCAACTTTATACACAAATACACTTTCTTTCAAATCTATCTTAAACCATAAACATTTCCATACTCAAATTTCAGATTACTCAAAACTAACTCATGCAAATTTCAAAAGCACAAACCGTTGAATCGATGTTCACATTCTTTCATCCGATCTCCTGCTCGAAACCTGGAGATGGGGATGAAAGGGGGGTGAGCTCGAAAGCTCGTGGATAACACATTTATAAACTGATAAATAAGCCGAAATCATTTTTAATACTCTTTTTGCCAAAAAGGGCGAATTTTTTTCAAACTTTATAATTTTTCAAACAATTTCCTCAAACCCATTTTTTTTTTCATATTTTTCAAACTTTTCATAATAATCTCACTTTTTTCTCATTTTTCAAAACTTCTTGAATTTTTCATAAATATGAATGCAGAACACATAAACAAATCAAAACATATAACACATCAGAATGGTCTGGTTCGGTCCAAACAGAACGTACTGCACATTCCCGCGTAGCGGTCATGTGCAGTCGTGAACAGAACGTACTACACTTTCCCGCATAATGTCCGATTAGTAGCCGTGAGGGAGTCCGAATCGAGACTCCGTGCTACTAGCGGGCAGCCGGAGAAGGCTTAATAAGTAGAGGCAACAATGACTCACCAAAGGACCTAACCGACCCACATAACACATAATCGAAACGAGATTTCAGAATGCCCGAAGGCACTTTTCAAATTCTTGATTTTCCACACATTCACATAATGCATACTATTAAATCACTCAATCAATCAATCAATAACTTCAGCACTTTACATAATTTAGCAATGCATACATAACAAAATGAACTTTCGAAATTTCTATTTTCTTTTCAAACATAATTCACTTGTAATAATTTTTCCGAAATCCTTTGGAAATCACAATTTCAAACATTAACCAACCTTTCTTTTCAAACACTTACTAAAACAATAATGTATCAAAATCCAAAATTTTGCTTTCTTCAATTTTTGAAAATTGCTTTCTTTAATTTTTCAAAATTGCATAATGCTCACAAATCAAAATATAAATATGCTACCCACCTCAATTATTAGGAAACTTGATTTCAAGCTCCAATTGATCCTCGCTTTCTCTCTTCCAAAATACCAAAACCTAAACCATAATCATCCAAATTTCACATCGAAAATACTTAATTTTCACAATCAACTTAGGAATTCACCAATTCCATTTACATTCAAGCTTATTTCAATCTCCAATTTTGAAAATCCCCAATTTTCAAAATTGACCTAAACCAATACACCCAAATTCAATCTCATAAAACATAATTTCTTCAAAATTAATCTCACAATTCCTCAATTCACATTAATTCCAAACTATTTAAATCCTCAATTTCAAAATCCCCAAATCTTAAAATTGGCCTAAACCAATTTATCCAAATTCAATACCATAAAATACCAATTCTTCAAAATTGATTTCATATATCATCAATTCATCATATTTCCTATAATTCTACACCAAAATATCTCAAAATTCTCAATCATAAAATTTAACCTAAACCTTAATCAATTTTTCATCCAAAATTAAACCCAACCTAAAGCATATATATCAAAATTAATTCCACAATCCATAAACCCATCTCATATGTCATAATTCTAAACCGAAAATTAATCAAAATCTCAAAGTAGAACAATTTCTCTTACCTCTTTTCTCCTCCAAATTCGAATTTTTTTGGTTCCTTAGGAAGCTCTTATGCTCCTCTACCTTTTTCTCTCTTGGAACCATCCCAAAATCCTTAAAAAATAAGTAGAAAAAATCAAAAATCTCTTTCTCTCTCATCTTTTCCTCCATCACCCGAAACTCCACTCTTCTTTCTTCTTCTTATTTCTTCTTCTTTTCTCTGGAAATTTCCAGCCACTTTCGTGGCTTTTAATAAGCCAAAACGACATCTCTTGTATGTGTTTCATTAATTGATGGTCAAATGACCATTTTGCCCTCCATTCAAAACTTAAAATTACACTTACTTGCGGTTTGATTCGCACTATCGATTTGAAGGAATTTGTCAAAACTTCCTTCTCGAGAAATGTTCCTCTCACTCATACGAATCCAACGCCACTGACCGCGCCAATTCCGAGCACCACATCAAAAGTTACGTATGTAAATAAAGGCGGAAAATCCATATTCTAACACATTTCTTATGTACGATTATTTCCGTCCAAAATTTCACATTTTAGTTCCAGAATTGAAACTCGATGTCTTCATAACAATTGTAGCCTTATGTCTCTAGTTTAATTCAAAACAAGAATCGTCTCATTTCGATTCCCAGATCAAAAGTTATACTCAAATTACTCACAGGTGTTCCTAATCCAAAATTTCACCCTAATCCGAACTTAAATTCAAAATTAAAAGTCCTAAGGGCAAAATTGACATTTCATGTCTTCATATGATTTGTAGCCCTTGTCTTATCTTTATTTCCCTCAAGAATCGCTTCAATCGGATCTCTACAGATCCCGAATTTCACAAAACACTGAATCATGCTCGAAAATTTCCCGACTCACTTTGATTAAATTAATCACCATTAATTTAATCTCAAAGTTCACAAATTTCTTATAAAATGAAATTCAATGTCTTAGGAATCCAACGCAAAAGAATCAACTCAATCGGATGTCGGACGGAAAAGATATAGGCAAAATAGTGAGCAAAGGTCGGATTAAAACAAAGAAATCAAAATTTAAGAAGCAAGCAGCTGTCAGATGCAGACGGACGCCTAACTCATGAGGGCGAGGCGCCGTCATGAGGGCGAGACGCGCCGCTAGGGCGAGGCGGTCGCCTAGCGAGGCTGACAACATGAGGCGAGCCTTGCCCTCATGAGGCGAGCAAGAACGCCCGCCTCGCCAGGCGAGGTGTCGCCTAGCGAGCGACAGATGGGCGCCGGCCGCATTAGATGGAAGCCGTCGCCTAGCGAGGGCGCTAAAACTTTTTCCTTTTTTTTTTTTTTTTTCACTCTAAACTCCCAAAATTCATAACTTTTAATCCCGAACTCCGATTTTGACAAACTTAGTCTCTATAGAAAGCTTAAGAGAAGCTCTAAATCTTCCAAGAAGAACATAAAACTCAATTCAACTCCTACGGGAGTCCATTTTCCGGTCAAAGATACTATTCTCTATACAAGCTTGTAAAAATCATAACTTAATTTTCCGAGATCGAAAAATTGCATACTTTATATCGAAATAAAGATCAAAACAAATCCTTCAATTCTCATGAAGAACATCAAAGCTCAATTAACCTCTAACTAGGTTAATTTCTCAGTCAAAGATTCAATCATAATAAAAGTCAACCCCGATCAAACATAAACTTTGACTGATCATAACTTTCACTCCCGATATCGAAATATTTCAAACTTTATGTCCACAAAAATCTCTTAACATAATCTACAAGTTTCATGTAGATCATTTTCTCAAATTTTGCCTCAATCAAAAGTCAACCTTCAAAGGCCAGAAAGTCAACTATTACACAATTTTTCATATTTTCATACTTTCTCTCTTTATTTCATGATCTTCAACTTAATTTCAATCAACTCATCCACTTGATCATAGTCAAATTGTCACTCAAGGTTCGGGGTCCAACATTTCTCCCCCTCTTAAAAGAATTTCGTCCTCGAAATTCATATTTACTTAACTCTAAGTAACTCATTCTTACATAAATTTCTTTCTAAACAAAGATCATCAAGCACTTTCTTACTAATTTCTTTCCAAAACTCATAATCAATCACTCTTTTATTTAATTTACTCATCACGCATATTCTCAATCTCTTCAAAATTTTCATTTCCTTAAATCATATATCACTCATATCATATCAAAACACTATATCTATAACTCATTATTTCTTCATATATGGGCACAAATTAATGGTCCATTTCTTAAGGAACCCTAATATGGTTTAATCATCATTATGTCATCATTCTTTCATCTATATCAATTCATCACAATTTATCAAGAAATTCTAATCTTAATTTCCTCAACACATTCCGAAAATCAAACATATTCTTAACACTCAAATCAAACCAATCACTTGAATTCATCAAATAGTCATGCACATCAATTTTCAAATTCCTAAAGGCAATCATACTTCTTTCATCAAAATCAAATGATCACCTAGCACACTCTCACAAATTCACTCTTATCTTTACAAACTCGTATCAATTCCTTATTCATACTCATACGCCCAAGTAAGATCATATTACTGGGCTCTGATACCATAAATGTTGGGACCCGATCCGGGAACCGGATCCCAACCGAAAACACGTAAGACTTTCACTCTATGCTTTGATACCATAGCTGTTGGATCCCGTTACCGAGACCCAACGACATAAGCAGAACGGAAAACGAAGCAAACGGAAACGAAGGAAAGCGGAAATTGTCGAATCGAAAACAAAATGCTAGTTTAACAAACCGAAAGTAAGCGAAGCGGAAGCAAATGCAAGCGGAAGCAAACCAACAGATTCAATCGAATATAGCGGTTAAATAATCGAATACTGAATCACAAATCAATTCGGATAGAAAACAAAGTAAGCGCAACAATCAATGTAAATCAAACACTTTCCGACATCCGTGACTAAGAAAGAACAGAAATGTAATCGCGTTGGGAATTCTAAGACGCTCCAAAATCCGTTATGAAATTTTTTTCTTTCTTATTCTCATTTCTTACATCAATCACATCCATATAATTTCCATAGGAAATTTCATTCTTAAACCCAAACTCAACAATCATACAAATTTTATTCATCCATACAAATCTCAAATTCCATTTTTATCCCAGATTTTATCGAATTTCAAAAGATAACTACCGCCTTTATCCTAACCCAAACCTGCAAGGGTTCAAAAACACTTCTATAATCCCAAATACAGCTCAAAATCATCGGACACTCCCGTCCGGAATCCGAACACCAGCAGAAACGCACATTTAAACCTAACACTTCCATAATTCTCAAATCAACATACCAATCTCATAACTCGATCAAATTCCCAAATCAGTCATACATATATATTCCCAAATTATTCATAATTTCATAAACAAATTTCTCATTCATTCACAATACTCAACTTTATACACAAATACACTTTCTTTCAAATCTATCTTAAACCATAAACATTTCCATACTCAAATTTCAGATTACTCAAAACTAACTCATGCAAATTTCAAAAGCACAAAACCGCTTGAATCGACAGTTCACATTCTTTCATCCGATCTCCGTCAAACACGGAGATGGGGATGAAAGGGGGTGAGCTCGAAGCTCGTGGATAACACATTTATAAACCGATAAATAAGTCAAATCATTTTAATACTCTTTTTGCCAAAAAAGTAATTTTTTTTTCAAACTTTATAATTTTTCAAACAATTTCCTCAAACCCATTTTTTTTCATATTTTTCAAACTTTTCATAATAATTTCACTTTTTCTCATTTTTCAAAACTTCTTGAATTTTTCATAAATATGAATGCGTAACACATAAACAAATCAAAACATATAACACATCGAATGGTCTGTTCGGTCCAAGCAGAGCGATCGCACATTCTCGCAGAAGCGGTCATGCAATGTGAGAAAGTACTACACTTTTCAAGATAATGTCCAGTGTAGCCGTGAGGGAGTCCGAACGGACTCCGTGCCACTAGCGGGCAGCCGGAGAAGGCTTAACAAGTAGAGACAAATAATGACTCACCAAAGGACCTAACCACCCACATAACACATAATCGAAACGAGATTTCAAAATGCCCAAGGCACTTTTCAAATTCTTGATTTTCCACACATTCACATAATGCATACTATTAAATCACTCAATCAATCAATCAATAACTTCAAAGACTTTACATAATTTAGCAATGCATACATAACAAAATGAACTTTCGAAATTTCTATTTTCTTTTCAAACATAATTCACTTGTAATAATTTTTCCAAATCCTTTGAAATCACAATTTCAAACATTAACCAACCTTTCTTTCAAACACTTACTAAAACAATAATGTATCAAAATCCAAAATTTTGCTTTCTTCAATTTTTGAAAATTGCTTTTTTAATTTTTCAAAATTGCATAATGCTCACAAATCAAAATATAAATATGCTACCCAATTCTAATTATTGCGGAAACTTGATTTCAAGCTCCAATTGATCCTCGCTTTTTCTCTTCCAAAATACCAAAACCTAAACCATAATCATCCAAATTTCACATCGAAAATACTTAATTTTCACAATCAACTTAGAATTCACCAATTCCATTTACATTCAAGTTATTTCAATCTCCAATTTTGAAAATCCCCAATTTTCAAAATTGGCCTAAACCAATACACCCAAATTCAATCTCATAAAACATAATTTCTTCAAAATTAATCTCACAATTCCTCAATTCACATTAATTCCAAACTATTTAAATCCTCAATTTCAAAATCCCCAAATCTTAAAATTGGCCTAAACCAATTTATCCAAATTCAATACCATAAAATACCAATTCTTCAAAATTGATTTCATATATCATCAATTCATCATATTTCCTATAATTCTACACCAAAATATCTCAAAATTCTCAATCATAAAATTTAACCTAAACCTTAATCAATTTTTCATCCAAAATTAAACCCAACCTAAAGCATATATATCAAAATTAATTCCACAATCCATAAACCCATCTCATATGTCATAATTCTAAACCGAAAATTAATCAAAATCTCAAAGTAGAACAATTTCTCTTACCTCTTTTCTCCTCCAAATTCAATTTTTTGGTTCCTTAGGAAGCTCTTATGCTCCTCTACCTTTTCTCTCTTGAACCATCCCAAAATCCTTAAAAAATAAGTAGAAAAAATCAAAATCTCTTTCTCTCATCTTTCCTCCATCACCAAACTCCACTCTTCTTTCTTCTTCTTATTTCTTCTTCTTTTCTCTGAAATTTCCAGCCACTTTCGTGGCTTTTAATAAGCCAAACGACATCTCTTGTATGTGTTTCATTAATTGATGGTCAAATGACCATTTGCCCTCCATTCAAAACTTAAAATTACACTTACTTGCGGTTTGATTCAGACTATCGATTTGAAGGAATTTGTCAAAACTTCCTTCTCGAGAAATGTTCCTCTCACTCATACAAACCAACGCCACTGACCGCGCCAATTCCGAAAGCACCACATCAAAAGTTACGTATAAACAAGTGCGGAAAAATCCATATTCTAACACATTTCTTATGTACGATTATTTCCGTCCAAAATTTCACATTTTAGTTCCAGAATTGAAACTCGATGTCTTCATAACAATTGTAGCCTTATGTCTCTAGTTTAATTCAAAACAAGAATCGTCTCATTTCGATTCCCAGATCAAAAGTTATACTCAAATTACTCACAGGTGTTCCTAATCCAAAATTTCACCCTAATCCGAACTTAAATTCAAAATTAAAAGTCCTAAGGGCAAAATTGACATTTCATGTCTTCATATGATTTGTAGCCCTTGTCTTATCTTTTATTTCCCTCAAGAATCGCTTCAATCGGATCTCTACAGATCCCGAATTTCACAAAACACTGAATCATGCTCGAAAATTTCCCGACTCACTTTGATTAAATTAATCACCATTAATTTAATCTCAAAAGTTCACAAATTTCTTATAAAATGAAATTCAATGTCTTAGGAATCCAACGCAAAAAGAATCAACTCAATCGGATGTCGGACGGAAAGATATAGGCAAAATAGTGAGCAAAGGTCGGATTAAAACAAAGAAATCAAAATTTAAGAAGCAAAAGCGGCGTCGTGTCAGATGCAGACGGACGCCCTAACTCATGAGGGCGAGGCGCGTCATGAGGCGAGACGCCTCATTCGCTAGGAGAGGCGTCGCCTAGCGAGGCAAGACAGCTCGAGGGCGAGCCTCTGCCTCATGAGGGCGAAGCGAACGCCTCACCGCCAGGCGAGGTGTCGCCTCTAGCAGAGGCGTCTGAGCGCCCGCCGCTAGATGAGCCGTCAGCTTAATGAGGCGCTAAAACTTTTCCTTTTTTTTTTTTTTTTTCACTCTAAACTCCCAAAATTCATAACTTTTAATCCCGAACTCCGATTTTGACAAACTTAGTCTCTATAGAAAGCTTAAGAGAAGCTCTAAATCTTCCAAGAAGAACATAAAACTCAATTCAACTCCTACGGAGTCCATTTTCCGTCAAAATACTATTCTCTATACAAGCTTGTAAAATCATAACTTAATTTTCCGAGATCGAAAAATTGCATACTTTATATCGAAATAAAGATCAAAACAAATCCTTCAATTCTCATGAAGAACATCAAAGCTCAATTAACCTCTAACTAGGTTAATTTCTCACCAAAGATTCAATCATAATAAAAGTCAACCCCGATCAAACATAAACTTTGGTGATCATAACTTTCACTCCCGATATCGAAATATTTCAAACTTTATGTCCACAAAAATCTCTTAACATAATCTACAAGTTTCATGTAGATCATTTTCTCAAATTTTGCCTCAATCAAAAGTCAACCTTCAAAGGCCAGAAAGTCAACTATTACACAATTTTTCATATTTTCATACTTTCTCTCTTTATTTCATGATCTTCAACTTAATTTCAATCAACTCATCCACTTGATCATAGTCAAATTGTCACTCAAGGTTCGGGGTCCAACAGAACTTCTTTTGTGCATGCCCCGTAGACTTAGGTTCGTTCATTTTCAACCTGAAATCGAGCGATACTTAAGGAAGCGTAGGAAGGACAGAAGAGAGCAAGCAACCCTTAGCACATTAGAACATCAAGTAGGAGAAATGGCTGAGCATCAAGAATTTCCCGGTCACCAACCTAGGAACGGAGATCATGGATTAAATGGTGATCAGGAAAGAGTCGATGAGAGCATAGGGAACAACAGGCGTAGAACGATCAGAGAAGCTACGACCTCGGACGTCAATTATGACCCTTCATCGCAGCCTCGCCCAACTTCGACGTGAATTTCGGGTTAAGGGCTATTGATCAATTCTCTCCCAAATTTCACGGTTTGGCGGAGAAGATCCCTACATGCATTTACAAGTCACCGACAATGATTTGTCAAAGCATGAAACCCGTAGGAGCTCCCCTAGATCATGTGCTGTGGAAGGTGTTTCACTTATCCCTAGAAGGAAAGGCCCGGGAGTGGTACATGAGCCTCCCAAGGCATGTCGCGAATGCCTACCATAGTTGGGCCAACTTGAGAAAAGCTTTCGAAAAGTATTTTCCACCTCGAGGACATCACAACGAGGAAATAAATCTATTCTCGCCAAGCAAGACTACGACGAGTCCTCAGATGATTTTGGAACAGATTTCAGATCTGTTGTCTCGATGCCCCATCATCAAATTCCCGATGAGCAGCTTGTTCAATATTTCTATGATGGGGTGAAGAATCGAGAAAGGGAATGTTAGATGTCGCTCGGAGGATCGCTGATTGACCTCACCGCACCTGAAGCGTGGGCCTTGATCAAGAGGATGGCCCTCAACCATCAGCAGTATAGTGCTCGTGATTCCAGGAATGTTTATGAAGTAGGAGCCATGTCGGCTCAGACAAAAAGGATGGAAAGCCTGGAATCAAAGGTGGATTCCCTATAGCATAGGACAACTTCACAGTTGTCCTCGATTGCAGCTGAGCTGAAGAATTTGAATGTGCATCGCCCTTCATCTTCCACTGAACTGGCTGCACCTAGTTGTGAATCTTGCAGATCGGTGATGCACATAACCAATGTCTCGTCCCGGAGGTATGAAGAAGTCTGCGGTACCCGGGAGACAAAATCTAAGTGGGATCCGTGCTCCAACACGATAATGAAGGATGGAGATCTCATCCTAACTTTAGTTGGAGGAGTAATGAGGGAAGAGCACCTAACCGCTTTCAACAAGGGAGTGGAGCCGAACATCTACAAACCAGCCTCGATCAAGAAGCATTGACGGTGCAACCACAACCGCCAAAAGAGGACACCAACCAAGCTGCTACATGGTATGATGACGTTGATGAAGGAAGAAAGAGCCTCTACGGCTAATCAGTTCAACGCCATCGCAAACTTAATCCAGCAGGACTCCTCGAAGAATGTTGCCCGCTTTAGTGCCTTGGAGAAACGGATGGACCAATGGGAGACCAAGGCCGAGAACATGAACGCTTCGCCACCCAGGTTGTCCAACAACTCGAGTGAAAATCAGCGAGAGTAGCGGATCAATTCCTCCAACACGGTCATAAATCCGAAAAGCCTTAACGCAATTGAATTAAGGAGTGGAAAGAAAGTGCAATTTAGCATTCCTGAAGAAGAAGAATGCGTCGAAGAAATTGAGGTTGAAGAGACACCTCAAGTAAGAGAAAAGAAGGCTGTGCGATCAGAGAGTGATCGCGAAGAGGAATTGCTGAAGAAAAAGAAGAAATTAACCATTGAGGAAACAGAGCAACCATCAAGCAGTCCAGGAGAAAGTGCTGCAAAGGAAAAATCTAGTGGAAATGAAGCAACACAAAGGGAAGTCAATCTGAAGGACCTTCCCTTCCCAAATTCCTACTTGATGAGCAAGAAGGTCAACGAACTGAAACATGAAAAGGAAATTATTGACCTATTTGGGAAGGTGGAAGTGAATGTGCCCCTTTTGGACATGGTTAAGAGAGTTCCGGCCTACGCTAAATATTTGAAGGACTTGTGCACAAACAAGCGTAAGTTTAGGCTGAATGAGAGAGTCCAGGTGAGCTCAAACGTGTCCGCATTATTCAAGCCCCAAATTCCTGTGAAGTGTCAGGACCCAGGATCGTTCACCATTCCTTGTGTCATAGGAAAGGTGACAATTGGAAGAGCGTTGCTGGATTTGGGAGCGGCAATCAATGTGATGCCAAAATCTGTCTATGAAGCCCTGGGGGTTAAGAGTGTAAAACCTACTTCGGTAGTGTTACAGTTGGCTGGCAGATCCTTCCGACACCCTGTGGGCATCATTGAGGACATTCTGGTCCAAGTGAAACGATTAGTGTTCCTTGCCGATTTTTACGTGCTGGATATGTCTATTGAAGTGGTGCAGGACACTTCCTTCGGACGGCAAGTAAAATGATCAGTATGAAGGAAGGGAAGATCACCATGGAGGTTGGTGATCAACACGTTAGCTTCAACATGTATGAAGCTATGAAACACCCTAACGAGGATTACTCCTTGCTTGGGGTGAATATGCTTGATGTTGTAATCGATGATGCTTGTTCTGAATTTGCAGAAACTTTAACCCCGACCACTAATGATCTCTTTGGAGGCCGTTTCTATTTTGATGATAGTGCAGATGCTTATTCGGATACGGGAATGGAAATGGAGCTGCCCAGGACCCAAGCTGTTGACATGAAGCTTGGATATCAACCGCACGTCCATCCCGAGCTACAAGACCCGCCTTGAATGCCAAGTTTTCTCTTTCCTTCATTTACTATATAATTGTGCTTATGTTTGATACCAACGTGCATATTGTTGAGCATGATTATATTATTTAAGTGTGGGGAGAGAACCATCCAAGAGGAATATTTGTAGTCGTAGGATTTCTATTTTACGTCTCAATAAATTGATCCCTTTATGTTGGCTCGCATGTTTCTTGTAGTGAAGCATGATATAGATCAAAAGAATGGTTGATTTGTGCATGTGAATTGATTGATTGAATGTTTGTGCAATTCAATAGGATCCTTAGAATTTGCATTTTGTTTGGCGGTTCGTCGCAACGAACGTATTCGCTTCGTCGCGACGCTTCTAGGGCTTGTCTCTTTTCGTCATGACAAACGCGCCGTTGGTCGCCACGAATAGTTCTGGTTTGCCCTCCGATGCTTGGACTTTCTTTTGTCCGAGCCCTTTTGATCTTTTCTCCTTCAAGCGTCTTTTCGCCCCGCTTCCGCCTTATTTCTTCTTCTTCTCCTTCTCTTTTCTTCTTCTTCTTCTTCCTCGCTTCTCCTTCGCGCATCCTCGCTGCCGCTTCCATTTGTGCCCTTGCGTTTGAAGCTCCCAACCTTCTCAAATCTTCTCCCATCTTCGTTTTCGACCTTAGGATCATGCCTCGAATGAAGCAGGCCTCTCGACCCGAGCAGTAGTCTTCCTCTTCCGATTCCTCCGACCACACTCATTCCCCTTCTCCGCAACCTCCCCGTCATCCTCGTTTTTCCGATCCTTCCCCCTCTCGCCCGATGGATCCCGAGTATGATCACTGGCCACTCGTGTTGCCACCAGATATACTCAAAGAAAACCCTTCCTCTCACTCCAAGAACTAACCCTTTTGTGGGACAACTCTTCCAACTCGAGTTGACCGGCCTTGCCCCGACCTCGAGCAGTTGGCAACCTCACCTTCGTCCGCCAATATTACTCCTATGCTCGCTATTCCCACACCTACTAATTAGTTTTCGGGTGTCTCTATCCTCGATGCTTTCTCCTCTGTTATCATCCGAGAACATTTCCATCTCCTGTTGTCTCTCATTGCCATTATCTAGACCTCATCCAGAATTACCCAGGATGATGTCATTAGTACTTTCTACCCTACAGGACTCGGTGGCTTCAACCACAGGGCTCTCAACGGTATATCCGTCGTTCCACCTCCACCTCAAGTCAGACTTGGTTGCATTTCATATGCAACAACATCCTTCCTACCTCCACCTCACAAATATCCCTAAAGAACAGCCCTATACATATACCTTCTCATGGTCACCGCCTCATCAATCTTGCCACAGCCCATAGCCTCCGCCTCCGCCAATGTGTTCTGGCCACCAATATCCGGCATTACCTTCTTTTTCCCCACCTCATTTACGACCTGTTCCGGGCCTTTCGAGTTCCGGAGCATTCCGTCGATCTCACCTTCGAGCCCGCTCCTCCTTTTGTTTACGTCCGTCTCGGTCGCCCTCGCAACCTTCCACCCCCTCCTCCTGCCCAGCCTGCTCCCGCAACTCCTTCCTCACCCTCTCCCGATCCTCCAGTCCCTCCAGTTTCCCCCGAGGCTCCGCCTCATGTCCCTTCTCCGCCTCGTGTCTCTTCTCCGGTGTCTTCCCCACCTACCGCCCCGCCTCCTTCCGAGGTGGTTTCACAGAACACCCCACTCCCGAAAGTGACCCAACCCGATATCGTTGGTGATATCCAAGTCCGTGTTCATGAGAGTAGCGTCTACATCACGATTAAAATTCAAGATACATTTTTTTGAAACCATTGATTCCACGTTAGCGTGGCAAAAAAAAGAAGTAACTAAAACCCATGTTCATAATAAACCAGCCATTATTACAATCATCCAAGAATAATTTACAATCGCTAATGAGTAAAACATTAAAACCACAATGGGCTCAAGAGAAATACAAAGCATTGTTATCGGTGATTGTGAAATACAATTCGATAAGACACTAATGCAGAACCTTAATCGATCCCGACCCTATTCTTCACTTGCCTACAGAGACATACTCCCCGTTTAACGGGTACTCTTCAAGACCTGAAAAATAGGTGCAAATTTTGGGTGAGTTTTATGAACTCGGTGAGAAACCATCATCGATGGTTCACTCAAATCATGCATTACGCAAATTGCATACAAAGACGACACAAGAATATTCAATTTGATAGTATTACAAAACAATTTATGAGTTTATAACGGTTTATGGTATCAAGAATAAATGTACAATAGCACGTAGCGATTCACATGATCACATCACAATTTCTGAAGAATTATGGCATCCGCAGCTCAAGAATCGTCACACAATTTGGCAATTCAATACCATGTATATAATGCATATGAGACTCTTTCCGCTTATTCAAGATTGTGCCCAAGTGCTCGACAATTGTTCGATGGGGACGCGTGAGGATTTCTCCCTCGTGCTCGAGGCGGCCAAGACAAAGGTTCGAGCTCGAGGCTCTTTTCGATGATAATAGCAACTGGGACACGCCCATTATCCGATCATGCATTTATGCATGCAATGCGATGTTCAAAGGATTCAAGAGTCAAGAATTCGGTGTTCAAGATAGTCCACAGATATGGCTATAAAAGCCCAAAGATCCAGCCTCAAAGGTCATATAACAAGACGATTCGATTCAAGAAAAGCATGCAATTCAATCCAATACATGCCAAGAATCATACAAGAGTCATACAATTCATCTTTGCATGTAATTCACGTAGAGCATGTAAGTTAATCGTGAATTTGAGAAACCAACTAGGTTACTCACATCTTACTTCCGAGCCATTGTCGGAAAGTCTTTGTCACGCCGGTCGATCGACGCTCCAGTTAATGCCTAAGCATCGAGAAGGTAACTATCACTAACGATTCAATCCGAATGAATTACTGATGCACATGTAGGTAAAAATATGCATGTTCATGAATTCCCGGCCCTAATCCCATTTTTTCATCTTAAAAATCCGTCTAAAAATTAGAAACCTATTGGCGCTGACAGTGCGCAATTCGGACCTCTATAGATCCCCAAGTAAACAAAACAGTGATTAAAGGCTCCGTTACCCGGGGCCACGTTAATTTCCCGTCTAAAAATTCCCAATTTCTCACAAAATAAAATTCAATATGTTACAAATCCGATGCCCCAAGAATCAGGTCAATCGAACGTCGGACGGAAAAGAAATTGACAAAAGAAACAATCGGGTCACTTAATGCCAAATAATAACAAAAATACTAAAATATATATATATATATGTGCCTTCCTTGCCCTTTTTCCAGTTTTCAATCCAAATTTCCAACCTTTACAATTCTTAGCACACAATTCGGAAAAATACAAACTATAGCTTGTTGGAAAACTCAAGAAAAGCTCTACAATTCTCAAGAAGACCATAAAAATCAATTTCACCCCTAAGGGTGTTAAAAATCCACTTAAACCTACTGACCACTCAAAACCTATCAAAACAGGGCAGTACATTTCAAATTCAGTAACTCTCTGATTCTTCAGTCAACAATTACACAATAAATATGCTCATCAATATCACCATGTTATCTATAACTTTCATGAACAATCCAAAATCAGATTCACTTGGTAACAATGTCAAACAATTCCACAAAGAACCTGCCTACTGAAATCAACTAATCTGGACAGTAATTTCCCAAACAACATATCTCTTATCACAAATGTTGCCAAATTCACTACCTTATATCCCTGAAAAGATAAGATCACAAACTTCAAGTTTCATGAAGAACTCAAACTCTAATTCGATTTCTAACAATTTCAAATCTGTTATGGAAGTTACTGCCATGATCAGCACCTAACATCCTAAAGCAGATTCAGTTTTTTGTAAAATCATAACTCCCAAATCTGACTTCCAAAAATTATAAGCCATATATCATTTTCAAGATCAATATGTCATCTAGAACTCTTCAGTACATTTCAAACTCTAACTCAATTCACAAAAATTACTAAAATTCCTCCAAACCCGAATGTGCACTAAATGTGCCAATCCAACTAGGTTTCATCACAAAGCATAAAACCAGCCAATAGTAATCAGGCCATATCTCCTAATATACAACTCTACAAATAGCAAGATCAGTGGCAATGGAAAGATAATTTAATAGAATTCAACTTTCATTTAGACCATTTTCTCTAAATCCTTCTCAATTAATTTAGAAAAATCAGCAAAATAATCAGGTCATAGTGTCGGTTACTGTTCACATACCCCAAAACAGAACTTTTCCATGCAAATTTTCGACCTTCTAACATTATAAATTAACAACACCTATTTCACACAAAATTGAAGCCAACATCCCAAAGTTTCATTGGACACAAACCTTGCCTCATTTGGATAACCACACAATGAGTTATGCTTAAATCAGTGTAATAGGTCAAAAACAAATTTTCCAGCTTTGGTACTAAACTTAACTTCTATCATTTTCAATGCCAATAACACATCACTAAGCATCCAAATGGGCACAATATCAGTCCCTACAACATTCATACATTCACTAGGAATACCCATCTCAATTTGACAGCACTTACTTCATAAATTCCATGCAAGAGTAGTCATCAAGAATCAATCAAAACTAAGCTCAAAACAATCTAAACCATATTCATTCACTAACCCTCACTCATACCTTACACAAGCATACTTTATCCAACAATTCAAACTCTAATTATGCATCATACATCATCTTTAATGCACCATAACACCAAATGAATGCATCTAATAACTATAATTCATTAAATAAACAATCAAAGCTTAAAATAACAACTTACCTAATCAATTTCTCCCCTCTTCCATACTACACCTACTCCTCCACTTTCTCTACTCCCTAATCCTCATACATGGTAAGGAGGTAGAAGGTTTGAGTTTATAAGCATATAAGGATGTAGGAGGTTTAAGTTTGAAGACAAAGCACTTAAGTTGGAGGATAAATGAAAGTTAAATGAAGAGGGAGGAGAAGAGAGTTTCGGTGGTTGAGACATAACCTAGCTACTTTACATTCCTTTGGTTTAAAAGCACTAAGAAGAATCGAGAACAAGAGACCAAGCTCAAGTTGAATTCGTGGGACATGGCCATCGGAGGAAAAGATGAAGAAAAGTCAAAGACTTAATCAATTTATTGAAAAAAAATGAAACAAAAGCCAAGCATTTCACTCACATGTCGGTTCCACTAGGTTTAAGGGCCCACTTTTGGGTCCCACCACAATATTCAAGATTTATAAGATCAAATAATGAAAAAAATTCAATAGGTTCGCCACTTGCATTTGTCCGATCCAGGAATTTTCTCCGAATTATTTTTTTGACAATTACCTAAATTGCCCAAAATTGTAAAACACTTAACAGTTCACTCCAAATAATTTTTCAAACACGAAGACCACGTTTTTCATAACAAAAACACCTTTAGGCCATAGACCGACAATTATGCCAGTTCGAAAATTTTCTTCGAAAAATTCCAGAAAAATTCCTGAAAATCCCAAAAAATAGAAAACAATTTTTGGCGCACTCAGAATAATTTTTCAAATACAATTATCCTATAAATTTTATAAAAGATCTCAATTTGAAACCTAAGCCGGGAAATGTCATGAATGCATGAACAGTCATTTCATGAGCACAATTGCTACTGTGTAGCAATCCTATTATGCATGAGCAGTCCTATGCAATCCCAGTCTATCCCATCCGATGCCAATTTTACCATCTTACCCTTCTAGTAAGGGGTGGGATGTTACAATTCCCCCCTCCTTATAAAAAATTTCGTCCTCGAAATTCTCAATCAACGGTTCAGTCTGACAATAATCATATGTTCCTACATGTCCCATACACTTTTCCATTCCATGAAAGGCACAGTAACCATATTCAGTCAGTTGTTTCGTCACTTATTTGGCTACTTCATTATCACTTGTCACGGTAAACTGACTCCACAAGACCGCTGGGCCATGCATCTCACCCTCTTAACTATCTCACTTACCATTTTCAGAGTAGCTATACCCTTTTGTTCCAATGCTATGATTCACTTCCTTATTTCCGAACCCGTTCACTTATCACGTGTTATCCATCCAGTCTAGACTACTAATATTACCTTATTCTCACTACCATCCAATATATTTTTTTTCCAGAACATACAGACTAATTCATATTCCATTGAGTACATCTGTTCAAGGTGATACTTACAATCACATCATTTTTCTTGTCTTTGTTACTTCACTTTCCTTTTTATACTAATACAATGACACTTAGCTCCATTTCGCTAAAACCAGTGATAAGTTACCCACTGCAGTTATTCTTTATAATCCATTGACTTCCTGTTCAACTTCAATTCTCTTTAGACAATTCACTATTCTATAGTATTCACACACTCTATCTGGATATGTACTTTACGCTAATTCATTTGTCCGATCCTGTTTTACCTTCACTAACCCATTCAGTTTTCCTAAGTCACTTTCCTTTGTCTCACTCATCACAGTCTCAAATCCATTATGGTCTTTGACTCCCGTTACGCATTGTGCAGTGTAGCAGTATATCCCTACAGTAAATCAGAACTCGATAACACGATCATAATCAAACATTTTTTCTGTTGATCATTTACACCTATAAGCACTTGAATCAATAATCACTTCATTCTATATCCACAGTTATTCAATTTCACCTTTCGCATATGATTACGAGAATGTTTAGCTTCGACTATTCACTTTCTTGTTCTAGCACTTTTTATCGGGTACCTATACCTCTTCTTTAAATCATTCAATATTGTTTTCCGATTTCACTCGCATATTCGCATTCTGACTCACCACTTTAAATCCAGAAGACTCTTAACCATTCCTTACCTTTATCCAAAGATCTCAAGTTTCCGTAAATACTTCACAATTAGCCATAACCTACCGATATTCATTGGAAATCCTAATATCTGTAATTGATCTGTTCAATGCGACCTTATCAGTTCACTATTTGAGTCATTTCAGAATTGTCAGTACAGTAGTCATTTATACCCGTCTTTTTCCTCGAATTAACAATGTATCCTTTTAGGAATCTAAAGTCTCCAATACCATTTATCAACGCTACCGATTTATCTTATACCATTAACATATTGTTTCATTCATCACACACTGCCCACTCTCCAATGGTATGCTTATCCTCAGTATCAAATTCTTCACTTATTCATATTACTTTTCACTGTTCAACACTTTCCAACACATTCCGTTTATAAGCATAGTCACCACATTTGCTTACTTCACAAAATTTCCCATTAGGGTTTTATTAGTTTTACCATACATCATTCCATTTTTTTTTTGTTGAGTCCACAAATAGTGTATTTGCGATCCCTTTATGAAGGTAACAATACACCATGTCATTGTCAGTCTTCCTTTCGGATTTTTTGTCGTTAACCATTTTCTCTTTTCAATTGTTTTTCTGTCATTCACATTGATATATGCCAATACCTAATCATCCGTACTTGGACTTCCATAAATTCCACTTCATTTGAGTATTTTATATATCAAGATTTCCCAACAGTTTTGCATCACATATGGTTTCACATTGCAATAGGATCACCTCTAATCAACATTCCATTTCTGCCATTAGATACTTTACATTCCCGTACACACACAATGCATAAAACCTCAGTAGTATGCCTAAGTCTCCTCTTGACATGACTCCAATTCACATTTTGATTTAATACATACATACTCTCGTTTTATTCTAGTCATTCACATAAGTCTTGCTACTGTCATAATACTGTCACGAAATCCCTAATTGCTTTTCAATCATTCTTAACTATACGCACTAGCTCAATCAGAACAATTTGATGCCATAAATTAAAGATCAGAACATTCCTTGCACTAGGTTCCATGCATACCACCTAAACACTTCTTCAACACTTATTCAGTAATCTACACATCACCAGAACCTATTTCATTTTATCCGGAGACCAATTAGTAACCTATACCATTTAGACTTTCACCATACTCCTCTCTGTTTATATTGATCCTAAAATAGAGGACTGATTCCATAATCATTCTTTATTTCTTCTCATATCTTTCACATACGTTTCATTAATCACGATCAACTTTACTATCCAATAAATACTCCCAACGGTAAATATGACAACTCTTTTCATGTATCACTATCATTGTTTCATTTTCCACATATCATTGAACTAAATGTCTCATCATTTTATTTTCATATCCGTCACATGCAGGCTTGACCTTGTAAGGTCATAATGACTTGATTTATACATCGCCATCTCCTTATTACCACGTATCTCTTTATTTTCCTCAAGATTCACAATCCCCAATACCCGACAAAACCGCTGATACAACTCCTTTGTATCACCATCCATTTATCTACTTTACCCATCCATTTCTCATTTCGTGTCCAAATCCACATATTCAACCAATCCAAAATTTCCGATATACAATCAAGAAAATTGTCATCTGTCTTTTTCCTTACGATTTTATTATACCGATTTCCAAACCCTTATCACAATATTCAGATAACCATTTCAGTCTCACGCTTATGCGTTCAAGATCTTTCCCGCTTCACGAGTTCATTTCAGTTTATCTGCATACACTTTTATCTCACCATGTCTACTTTTTCTTACCCTACTAGTACTCTTTCATTCTAGGTAAACCATTACTAAGACAACATTGCTCTTATTACAATCTCACTATCATCATCTCGCTTATGATATCTATCGATGTCTAACATCAATAGGTGTAATACTGATGAATCAATATTTGTCTAATCAAACCATCTACGCTTTTACTCGGCTTCAATATTTCCCATTTCATCGCATCTACAAATGAGCTCTCACCCCTAACTTTAACTTTTACTACGGCCTATGACCAATATACTTCTCATATTTCCAGTGGACCTCTCCCAGTTCTAGACATATTCGTTCTCTATCGCCGTAATCTTTCCTTAATCAATCACACAAACCACAATACATTATAATTCTCATTATTTATGTTTCCTTTTTCCCATTCCTCAATGCCCAAACACATTCATGGGCTCACAGTCTAATACGGTCTCACTTTTCTCTCACTTAGTCACTTAACACGATGCACACGTAGGATTTATCCTCGGGCCTCATACTAGGGATCGCTACCACGGTCCGCAACGACACGACTCAAATGCATGCAACTTGACCTATGTTTTGATCGTGCTCAGATACATTACGTCTTCATCGGGCTTTGATACCACCTAAATGTAACACCCACTCCCGAGTGACCCGAACCCGATATCGTTGGTGATATCCGAGTCCGTGTTCGCGAGAGTAGCGTATCTACATCATCGATTAAAATTCAAGATACATTTTTTTGAAACCATTGATTCCACGTTAAGCGGCAAAAATGTAAGTAACTAAAACCCGTGTTCATAATAAACCAGCCAGCTTATTACGGTCATCCAAGAATAATTTACAATCACCAACGAGTAAAACATTAAAACCACAATGGGCTCAGAGAAATACAAAGCATTGTTATATGTTGATTGCGAAATACAATTCGATAAGACACTAATGCAGATACCTAATCGATCCGACTCCTATTCTTCACTTCGCTTACAAGAGACATACTCCCGCGTCGAGCGGGTACTCTTCAAGACCTGAAAATAGGTGCAAATTTTGGGTGAGTTTTATGAACTCGGAGAAACCATCATCGATGGTTCACTCAAATCATGCATTACGCAAATTGCATACAAAGACGACACAAGAATATTCAATTTGATAGTATTACAAAACAATTTACATGAGTTTATAACAGTTTATTTAGATCAAGAATAAGTGTACAATAGCACGTAGCAGTTCACAAAGATCACATCACAATTTCTAAAGAAATTATGGCATCCCGCAGCTCAAGAATCGTCACAAAATTTGGCAATTCAATACCATGTATATAATGCATATGAGACTCTTTCCAGCTTATTCAAGATTGTGCCCAAGTGCTCACCGGTGTTCGATGGGGACGCGTCAGATTTCTCCCTCGGGCTTGAGGCCCGGTCAGTACCGTGTTCGAGCTCGAGGCTCTTTTCAATGATAATAGCAACTTGGGACACGTCCATTATCTGATCATGCATTTATGCATGCAATGCAGTGTTCAATGATTCAGTAGTCAGTAATTCAGTGTTCAGTAGTCCACAGTATATGGCTATAAAAGCCCAATATCCAGTCTCAGTGTCATATAACGAAGACAGATTGACCAAGAAAAGCATGCATTCAATCCAATACATGCCAGTAATCATACAGTAGTCATACAATTCATCTTTGCATGTAATTCACGTAGAGCATGTAAGCAATCAGGAATTTGAGAAACCAACTAGGTTACTCACATCTTACTTCCGAGCCATTGTCGGAAAGTCTTTGTCACGTCGGTCGATCGACGCCCAGGTTGTGCCTAAGCATCGAGAAGGTAACTATCACTAACGATTCAATCCGAATGAATTATCGATGCACATGAGGTAAAAATATGCATGTTCATGAATTCCCTACCTAATCCCATTTTTTTTCTTCTTAAAATCCGCCTAAAATTAGAAACCTATTGGCCGACAAAGGCGCAATTGGACCTCTATAGATCCCCAAGTAAACAAAATGTTGATTAAAGGCTCCATACCAGGGCCACGTCAATTTCCCATATAAAATTCCCAATTTCTCACAAATGAAATTAATATGTTACAAACCGATGCCCTAAGAATCAGGTCAATCGGACGTTGGATGAAAAGAAATTGACAAAAGAAACAATCGGGTCACTTAATGCCAAATAATAACAAAATACTAAAATATATATATATATATGTGCCTTCCTTGCCCTTTTTCCAGTTTTCAATCCAAATTTCCAACCTTTATAATTCTTAGCACACAATTAGGAAAAATACAAACTATAGCTTGTTGGAAAACTCAAGAAAAGCTCTACAATTCTCAAGAAGACCATAAAAATCAATTTCACCCCTAAGGGTGTTAAAAATCCACATAAACCTACTGCCCACTCAAAACCTATCAAAACAGGGCAGTACATTTCAAATTCAGTAACTCTCTGATTCTTCAGTCAACAATTACACAATAAATATGCTCATCAAGATCACCATGTTATCTATAACTTTCATGAACAATCCAAAATCAGATTCACTTGCTAACAATGTCAAACAATTCCACAAAGAACCTGCCTACTGAAATCAACTAATCTGGACAGTAATTTCCCAAACAACATATCTCTTAGCACAAATGTCGCCAAATTCACTACCTTATATCCCTGAAAAGATAAGATCACAAACTTCAAGTTTCATGAAGAACTCAAACTCTAATTCGATTTCTAACAATTTCAAATCTGTTATGGAAGTTACTGCCATGATCAACACCTAACATCCTAAAGCAGATTCAGTTTTTTGTAAAATCATAACCCCCAAATCTGACTTCCAAAAATTATAAGCCATATATTATTTTCAAGATCAATATGTCATCTAGAACTCTTCAGTACATTTCAAACTCCAACTCAATTCACAAAAATTACTAAAATTCCTCCAAACCCGAATGTGCACTAAATGTGCCAATCCAACTAGGTTTCATCACAAAGCATAAAACCAGCCAATAGTAATCAGGCCATATCTCCTAATATACAACTCTAAAAATAGCAAGATCAGTGGCAATGGAAAGATAATTTAATAGAATTCAACTTTCATTTAGACCATTTTCTCTAAATCCTTCTCAATTAATTTAGAAAAATCAGCAAAATAATCAGGTCATAGTGTCAGTTACTGTTCACATACCCCAAAACAGAACTTTTCCATGCAAATTTTCGACCTTCTAACATTATAAATTAACAACACCTATTTCACACAAAATTGAAGCCAACATCCCAATGTTTCAGTGGACACAAACCTTGCCTCATTTGGATAACCACACAATGAGTTATGCTTAAATCAGTGTAATAGGTCAAAAACAAATTTTCCAGCTTTGGTACTAAACTTAACTTCTATCATTTTCAATGCCAATAACACATCACTAAGCATCCAAATGGGCACAATATCAGTCCCTACAACATTCATACATTCACTAGTAATACCCATCTCAATTTGGCAGCACTTACTTCATAAATTCCATGCAAGAGTAGTCATCAAGAATCAATCAAAACTAAGCTGAAAACAATCTAAACCATATTCATTCACTAACCCTCACTCATACCTTACACAAGCATACTTTTTCCAACAATTCAAACTCTAATTATGCATCATACATCATCTTTAATGCACCATAACACCAAATGAATGCATCTAATAACTATAATTCATTAAATAAACAATCAAAGCTTAAAATAACAGCTTACCTAATCAAGTTCTCCCCTCTTCCATACTACACCTACTCCTCCACTTTCTCTACTCCCTAATCCTCATACATGGTAAGGAGGTAGAAGGTTTGAGTTTACAAGCATATAAGGATGTAGGAGGTTTAAGTTTGAAGACAAAGCACTTAAGTTGGAGGATAAATGAAAGTTAAATGAAGAGGGAGGAGAAGAGAGTTTCGGTGGTTGAGACATAACCTAGCTACTTTACATTCCTTTGGTTTAAAAGCACTAAGAAGAATCGAGAACAAGAGACCAAGCTCAAGTTGAATTCGTGGGACATGGCCATTGGAGGAAAAGATGAAGAAAAGTCAAAGACTTAATCAATTTATTGAAAAAAAATGAAACAAAAGCCAAGCATTTCACTCACATGTCGGTTCCACTAGGTTTAAGGGCCCACTTTTGCGTCCCACCACAATATTCAAGATTTATAAGATCAAATAATGAAAAAAAATTCAACCGGCTCGCCACTGGCGATTTGTCCGATCCAGAATTTTCTCGAATTATTTTTTGACAATTACCTAAATTGCCCAAAATTGTAAAACACTTAACAGTTCACTCCAAATAATTTTTCAAACACGAAAACCACGTTTTTCATAACAAAAACACCTTTAGGCCATAGACCGGCGATTATGCCAGTTCGAAAATTTTCTTCGGAAAATTCCAGAAAAATTCCTGAAAATCCCATAAAATAGAAAACAATTTTTGGCGCACTCAGAATAATTTTTCAAATACAATTATCCCATAAATTTCACAAAAGATCTCAATTTGAAACCTAAGCCGGGAAATGTCATGAATGCATGAACAGTCATTTCATGAGCACAATTGCTACTGTGTAGCAATCCTATTATGCATGAGCAATCCTATGCAATCCCAGTCTATCCCATCCTATGCCAATTTTACCATCTTACCCTTCCAGTAGGGGGTGGGATGTTACATCTGCTCCGAGACGACATCCACCGGCTTGAGGCCCAATCGTCACGACCGTGCCTCGCTCACTTCCATCCAGCGCAGCAGTCACGATCGTGAATTCAATAGCGCCATGCTCTCCATGATTGCAGCTCACCTTGGTTGCCCTTCCGCTCCCGCTCCGGTCTCTCTGCCGCTCCTAGTTCCTCCGCCACGCCCTCCAGATCCATGGTGACGATCCTGCAGCATAGTTTAGGCTATTTGTTTTCCTTTCTTGTTGTTGTTTTTTCTGTATTTTCTTCTCTTTGTTGTAATTTTTAGCTAGTTCTTCGGATCCTCCTTTTTTGTACATTTACTTTTTGGGCTTAATGATATATCCCCATTTCTCTTTTGTCAATTTTGTTTCATGCTTCTATGTGTGCCTTGCTACTCGCCATTCAGGACAATGCCATGTTTAAGTGTGGGGAGCTAGTTCCTTCTTATATTTTGCATTGCATGCCTATTAGAATTTGCATAATTTTGTGGGCCCTTTCAAATTTTCTTGATAAATTTGAAACTCAATCAAACATTTTCTCGACTGTTCTTTTGCGTGCCTTGATGCAAATCATTTACAAGTTTCAAAAGCGATACTTGAGTTTTGAAAATACTTCCATTCTTCGAACGATAATTGATCTCGCAAAATTTTAACTTTTGAAGTTTTCAAAACAAAGTGAATGGGAGCATGCTAACAAGATAGTATTGTCGCTTTTAAGACTTGAGATTGATCATCGGGACAAAACCCTTGTTGGAAGGATATTCGAGCCAAAAATTTTCTTCTATATCTTTGTGTGTGCATCTGCTTAGTTCATACTTCTCTAGAACTTGTGTCAAATTTTACTCAAAGCTTGATGGACTAGAATTTTGTTGATATGATAGAGGCGTTCCTTCTTTCAAATTTCTTTCCCCAAACACCAACCCTTAAACACTTTTCCCTTTGCTAGCCCCTTGAGCCTTTATTCTATGAGCATTTGCATACATATTAAGATGATGTCGGTAGTCTGTGTTTTTGTTTGGTTAAAAAAAGAGAGTTAGTCTTGTGTATCCTAAAAAGGGATAATAATGTGTTGTATCCCAAAAAGGGATTAGCATCTCAAAATGAGATAGCCAAAATGAAAAAAAAATGTGTATATTCAATTTATTTCAGTGTTTAGTTTTAGTTTGGCTGTTGACATCAGTTCCTCATTTAGCGCATGCTCATATTTTTCTTTCTTTCACTCCATCCATTCAACTAGCCCTCCGCTCATTACAACCCTGAAAGACCTCTTGATCTTCAAAATGATAGTCCTTGTAGTGGAGAAATAAAATTGATACAAGCCTATGGTAAGAGATGCATTAAGCAGATGGAGAGAAAATATCCTTAAACACAAGTGAGTTAAGCGTAAACACCACATCCCGAGTGATCCTCTTTTGTTCAATCTCATGTGCTTAAATTCTTCAAGATTCTGCTTTATTAGCACTCTTTCAATTTGCTGCGTGTGAATTCTGATGAAGTGGATTGCGTCATTTCTGTTATTATTTGAGCATGGGAGGAATTTTCTTTCACTCTTGTACTTTTTTTACTCTTGTAAACTTTGTCCAGGAGTACAAAGGTCTAAGTGTGGGGGAATTTTATTGAGCTAAATTTATACTATAAATTGGCCCTGTTTTCTTAAGTAATTATGCACTTGTTGACTCCTAATTCATGATTTTTGTGCTTAAATTGGTTCCTCATATCAAGCTTTTATAATTTGCACATTGTCAGTATTTTGTTGTCATTTGATATTAATTTCTGCATAACTTTTATTGGGACAATTATACTGCAAATGTGTTGTATCTTGTAGGAACAATTAGAGTCAACAAGAGAAAGTCAACACGTCGTGAGAAGCCATCCATTCGTCGGGACGAACCAACACTCCCATTCGTCGCGACAAATTAATTTTGTATAAATTAATTCGTCATGACGAGTGATTATTTTCATTCGTCATGATTTAACTTTATTCATTAGTCATGATTTAATGTCTGATACCCCGGCCCTTAAATAGCAAAATTATCCACTGTTCCGACCCGGCCCGCTTACAGCTCCTATAAAACCTTCCATTTTAGGTTAAAAGAGGACGGCCGCATTCCCGAGGTAGCTCTCCATCCTTCGTCTTCTCTATTTTTCTGATACTTTTTGTTTCCTCTGATTTGCAGATTCGGCGCCACCTCCAGACGACGTCCACCATCATCATCTTCATCTCTTCCATCATTCGTCGCACCCATTCTCAACTGTTCGTCATTGGAGTCATGGACCGAGGTGATATTCCAACAGTGATGGACTCACCCGGCATCATGCGTGGCAAGGGCGTTGGATCTCCTGAAGATGTAGCAACGGTTTGAGTTCCATGAGCTTCAAGGGGTAATCGATCATTGTTTTGGATTTCGTCAGTATTTTGTAATAACTCCGAGTTGGAGATTGCATTGTATGACCGAATGAATCTTGCTATAGTTTAGTAGGATATTAAACTTTGATCTATGTTAAGGATTGGTTTGTGTTGAATATTGTGCCTGAATACATGAAGTCTCATGTATATCGATCGATTTTGCATTAATTAATCTAATCGCCTAGTTGTGTTTGGTTGTTGGTTGTGTTATTATCGATTGATTTATTGCATAAATCGCTTCATACCATACACTATGGTTTTAATAAGATTTAATTAATCGAGTTGATTAATTAAATTCTTGGACTTAACGAGTTGTTAAGGTTATGTTTTCAAACTTAGTGGATTTCAAACCCGACATTTATTTTGAACGATGATGACCCGAGCCACATTTTCGTGAGAACTTTAGTTAATTGTTTTCAATCTTAATTATTTCAAATTGTCTTGCCTTTTAAAAATCCCAAAAACATTTATTTCATACTTAGCTTTCTTTAATTTTAAAGATCAAGCCAAAACCCCGCTTTAATTGCTTTAATTACATGCATCATTAGACTAGGCTAGTCTTAAGATCAATACTACACTGGTTCCTTGAGAGTCGACCCGAGGTTGCACCCTGTGTTGCAATTCTTGGTATAAATTGATTTTGACCGGTTTCCAAGGATCAATCTTCGGATTGAACGATAAGTCGCGATCAATATCATCAATGAAGACAATGATAAATTGTTCCAAGAATGGCTTAAAAACCCGATTCATCAAATCCATAAAAGCTGCAGGCGCATTCGTCAATCCAAAAGGCATCACCTAGAACTCAAACTACCCATACCGAGTCCTGAAAGCAGACTTCGGCACATCCAACTCCTTAATCCTCAACTGATGATAACCCGATCTGAAGTCTATCTTAGAGAAGACTCTTGCTCCTTGCAATTGATCAAACAGATCATCAATGCGAGGAAGCGGATACCGATTCTTCACAGTAACCTGATTCAACTTCCTGTAGTCCACACACATCCTTAACGATCCATCTTTCTTTGTCACAAATAGGACCGGGGCTCCCCAAGGTGAAGAACTCGGTCGAATATACCCCTTCTCCAACAATTCCTCCAACTGTTCCTTAAGTTCTTTCAATTCCGCCAGAGCCATCCGGTAAGGCGGAATTGAAATCGGCGCTGTACCTTACAAAAGCTCAATGGGAAACTCAATTTCCCGAGCTGGCAGTAGTCCTGGTAATTCCTCGGGAAAGACGTACGAGAATTCTCTGACTACTGGAATATCCTCCAACTTTCCCCTATCTGCCCTGATGTCAACCACATAAGCCAAAAACGCCTTACAACCCTTCCTCATCATCGTCTCTGCTGTCAAAGCTGAAACAATTCTGGGCGGACTCGCTTTCCTGTCCCCAGTAAACACTACTCTTCTACCATCATCCAATTCAAACTCTACTGTCTTTTGCTTATAATCCAAGCGGGCATTGTATGTAATGTATCCATACCCAATATGACATCCAAACCTCCCATCTTTAGTGGCATCAAATCCACCACTAGAAGTTCTCCATCAATGCGAATCTCACAACCTCTATACACTTGACTAATCACAATGTACTGGTCGATTGGAGTACTCACCATCAGCGGAGTATCCAATGGGCTCACAATCCTATCACACACGGGTCTACTCGAGGAAACAAATGAGTGAGTAGAACCCGGATCAATCAAAACTAGCACATCATCAGAAAATAACTGAACCGTACCAGTGACGACATCTGGAGCGGTCTCTGCATCCTCTCTAGTCATCGTAAACACCCGAGCTGGTGCCTGCCCTCTCAGTCTCCCCGGAAGACTCACCCTCTTGGCTGCATCTGAATTGCCCACTTCTGTCAGAGTCCTCTGTCCCATGGTCTCTGTCCTCCTCAGAACTTGCATCTGACCTCTCTCTTGTCGTGGAGGCTGAGGACACTCTCCGGCAATGTGTCCCTTTTTCCCACAGTTGAAACAAGCTCCTGTCAATCTAAAACACTCTCCTCTATGAGACCTCCCGCATGTAAGTGTAAGTCGTGTACAAGTCGACTTGTTACAATGGATAAGTCGACTTACACGCATCTAGTACCGATAAGTCGACTTGTACAAGGCATAAGTCGACTTATGTATGGACGGTACTGTTTATTTGTGCCCTAAAGATAATCCCCTTTAGCGCTGCTTTTATTCACAAATATATGCGCATCGAATGAATAAATGAAGAAAAGGCATAATTCATTAATTTGATGTTCATGAACATTGTTTATGAATTGATTGGATCTTCAATCGATTAATGAAGTCCATGATATATGACATAGCATGAAGGAAATTATGATGTGATCATACCATCGAGATTCCTATCATGTGCAATTATGTCAAGATTCAAATTCTCCTAGTCATAGGATTAATGAGACCGGACATCATTAATCCAGATGCAGACTAGCACATGTCATATTCCTTGATTTGATCAAGCAAAGGATCTCGAAGCGTAAATATGAGATATTTAGAATTGACATGTGGATGCTTACTAGCGGTAGTAAGTTCATTGGATGACCGCCATGAGATCATCACATGGATATCTTATCTAGTGTCAGTGATAATCTCATCATAGCAATGGTGCAAGTATCCTTAGACTTGAGGTACTCAAGGATATCTTGGATACTGATCCTGTGCTTTGACTCCAATCCTTGTTGCCTTCCAGAGGTAACTCATAGGGTGGTGCTTGGGTACAGCTTGAGGTATTCGAAGGTAATTGAGTAGCCAATAAAGGATTCACCACTTCTGGATTAGCAGAGGAGATACCCATGGCCTCTTGTCATGATCATTACTTGGAAATCTCTGGCCAGAGTGAATATGTCATGGAGAGTGTCTTCATGGACATATAGAGTAATGAGTCATAAGACGAGATCTGTTATCACTTGGGCTAGACTCAGTCTAGTGAGAGTTGACACTTTGACCATACTCATAACCAAGTGGGGTATAGGATGGTGAAAGGACGAATTGCACGGTTATTGTCTATGGAAGGGTTCGTGATCTGGTTCCTGATGAATACATCAAACCGATTACTTTCCGGTCAATTGGGGGTCATGATGTGTTGCTAGATACCGCTCATGACTTGCTCAGATTAATTGTTAATCTAAGTGGCCAACATAACCGGGAGCCTAAAGGGTCACACGCTTAAGAGTGTTTCAGAGAATCTGTAAAATAGTAATTGGACAGAGTTCCAATTATGGAGAGCATTAGGATTAAATGAATCCCAATGGGATTGGGATATGTCCCGATGAGATCGCGACATCAATATTGCTAAGAAAGGTTTCCGGTGATTTTTCGGTACCGGGGCCCGGTAGGCCGGTAGGACCGACCCCAATTGGACTGGACCTTAGCAATTATTTATTAATTGATTAATTAAATAATTAATTAATTAATTAATATTTACATGTACATAAATCGTTGGAAGATGAAGGGAGGAGAAGAATTTTACTTTGAAAAGTCAAAGTATCATTCTTTAATGCCTTAAATGGTGTGCCATCCTAATGTAAGCTTGTAATTGGTGTGTTAAAAGACAAAGACACATATATATGGGCTGATTTTCGTGGATGGTAGTGGAGAATGGAAGCATGCTTCGTATGGTTTGAAAAAGAAGGAGGAAAAGCTTAAGTTGTAAGCTTGAAGATGAAATTGTTTCATTTTTCCTTCCCTTCTCAAAGCCATCATCGTTCTCTTCTTCCTCCAAGCACAAGGATTCCAACGTTCCTCAAGCTCTCCAGGACAGAGGTAGGGTCTAGCAGCCTTTAATCTGTTCTAGCTATTCCCGGGTCAAAAGGGTTTGATTCGGTTAGGTTTTCTGATCTCTGCGTGGATCACCTTTAGAGATAGTCTCTTTTGGCTATTTAGGTTGATGTCTTCATACGGATACCTGGATCCTGGGGTTCGGGAAAGTCCCGGGAACAAAAATTTTTGTTTTCCGCTGCGTGTACATGTGATGTACCACCCGGGATGTTCCTACAGTGGTATCAGAGCGTCTGGTGTCCCGTATGAAGCTTTAACCTAAGCTAGATCAGAAACCCTAAGTGCTGTTGATTTTGATGCATGCTATCTGTTCTAATTTCGAATTTATATGGTGATATGTTTTTCGAAATTTTTCTGCCCAGAAATGTTCATAACATGTTAGAGAATATGTCTATGAATTTTCAGAATTTATTGATTTGATTTGATATAGTTTTGCTAATTAATTCCCTAAGGTTACAGATGCTGTTTTGTGAAACGATTCTGGAACAGGCAGTAGTATAAAATCAAGAATAAATTCTAGAAAAATGGTTTTCTGGATTTTCCTTCTCCTACATGTCTCTAAGATGTTGGTGAATGTCTATGAGCATGGAAATTTGATTTCAAGGTGATTGGATATTTATTCACGAATTTATTCTATACTGTTGGGAATTTCTGTGCTGATGAACACAGTTTTTGAATCGGTTTTGTTATTTAGGTTGACTGAGTTTTTGATGGCCTAAAATCCTGAAAAAATTCAGGTATCATGTTCAGAACATGTATTAACCTATATAATTTTCTCATGATTTATTGAAATTGTTTCATTGATCATTTCAAGCAATGTACAGAACTGGACAGTTTTTGTGAAAATTGTTGGGACTGTTTTGCTTGGCTTGATTGAGTGTGCTTTTTCAGTTCCAATGCCTTGAAGCATTTTTAATGTGATTAAAAATGTGTTATCTTGATGTGGTATGATTGTCAAACTGAATTGCTTGAATTTGTTTTTCCAAGAATTTTTGGATGCCAAATAGGTCACTTTTGTGTCTCATTAGTGTATGTCATTATCTTTCTTGTTTTGGCCGTCACAATTTTTGTGACTTGTGCCGAAGTAATTTGATAAGGTATAGGCTAGTTAGAGATGCTCAAAGTGATAATTTGGGTGTTCCTAAATTATTTGGATATTAATGAGTTATGACTCATTTTCAAGCTTTTCATATAGTGTGACTATTTAAGGCATTCATGGATCAATGAAGTGTTCATTGATACATCAATTTACAGATATTACCCTAGGTATATAGGTGTTGTGAATTGGAATTGCATTAATTGAGGAATTAGCCGATTAGAGATTTTAGCAAATTTCCTGGATAAGTCGACTTGTGCGGAAAATAAGTCGACTTGTTCAAGGATTTTTGGATAAGTCGACTTGTGGTTAGAATAAGTCGACTTGTTCAAGATATCAACATAAGTCGACTTGTGGATAGAATAAGTCGACTTGTTCAAGATATCAGATAAGTCCACTTGAAGTTCCTTGTAAGTCGACTTGTTCACAAGGTGTAAGACAAGTCGACTTGTTTGTGGGATGATGCAATAAGGCGACTTGCATTTGATGTAAGGCGACTTATGGCATGCTCAGGTTGGATGATTAAAAGGATTGATTCAATGTGATTGATGAAACCTAAATCATTCCATATAGTCCTAGTGACTATAATCCTTCAGCTTGGAGTTTAGAGTTTCTAAATCCCTCCTCGGTATATGAAAACTAACGCCTTCCATTAATATGGTAAGAACTAGAGTTCTTATAGGGTTGGGTTGTTGAGCTAACCTCAAGCTCACTCTATACGAATATGTTCAAACCATGAAAATGATATTTTCGGATTAATGGGTCGGTTTTCCTAGAAGCGTTGATTTGTTGAGCTAACCTCAAGGTCAACGTGGACAGAGGCGAAGTTGGGTAGTGTACATCGGGATGTGCACGTATCAAAGAGTTGATACCCAATGAAGTGCACACATCAACAAGTTGATAGCACTGATCGATAGTTGTGTCTAAGATGTAATTGGTATATCTGATACCTCCCGAGACATAAGGTGGCTTGTTGGGTAAACCCAAGGTCATTCTCAATGTCGGTTATCGATGATGCAATTGGTATGAACGATACCTACCGATTGACCTAAGTTGTGGCTTGTTGGGTAAACCCAAGGTCACTCTTAGCAATGTCGGATATCGACCCACTAGGATATTATGTCACATTGTTTCTCTGGATTCGTAAAGAGGGTTATGGATTCTAGGAAACTAGTGGGAGCCATATGCATATCATGCAAGTCCTTATGATCATGCAGGCAATTCTATTCTATCATTCCTTCTCTCTATCGCGCTAGGTTGATTGAAGAAGTTTTTCAAAGGTGACTTAACGCCACTTTTTCGACCGATTTTCTTGATTGGTCGAGGACTCGAGAATTGTTCTCGGATCCGAGGCCGGATACGCCCTAGATGTTCCACTTCCAGATGCACCTTGTCGATGCTTCGATGGGGATCGAAAGCATATTGTAAGCATCCAAGGATGTTGATATGGATACTTGCATTATGCTTGTCTTGATGTCACCAGAGTCGCAGAGCAAAGACAAGTCCATGGATGCTCACACTATAGTATTTCATCTTATGGAGTCGTTGATGAGTAAGCTCGATCCCGAAAGGTTCAAGACCTCAAGGCTTCTCTTCATCACAAAGATGGCTCGAGGGACAACCGCATGCAAGATGCCTCAAGATGAATGGCTATATTGAGAGATTGGTCGCCTTAGGATTTGTAATGGATTATGAGTTAAGTAGAGACTTAATTCGGTTGGATTGTCGATGGTTATTCACGGTTCGTGTTAAACTATCGATAAACCAAATATCCACAACAATTCTGAGTTGATCAATCTGCTTTCATGACAATCGAAAGGTGCTATCAAGAATGATAGCTAGCAAGTGCTAATGGTGGATGCTTCTTCTTCTAGTTCAAAGAAGAAAAGGCCAAGAAACCAAAGGAAGTGCCATCAAGGAAAACCAAAGATTCTACCCCAAAATGATTTTGCTTTCATTATGGCAAGACCGCCACTAGAGGTAAAATCAGAAATCTATCTGAGTCCTCACAAAGAAAAGGCATCAGATGCCTCTACTTCTTCAAATATGTCTGTCATTGAGGTTAATACTATTCCTGATCCAAACATATCGGTATTTGATACATATGAAATGATATGCAGGGCCTCAGGGACAGTAGAAAGCTCATAAAAGGAGAACTAGACCTTTGTGTAGGTAATGGAGCAAGGGTTGCTACATTAGCCGTAGGCACTTATGTCTTGTTACTCCATACTGGGCTTGTATTCAAATTGGATGATTGACATTTTGTACCTGTTTTAAACAAAGAACATATTGTATGTTTTATGTTTAATTAGAGCTGGTTTCCATTGGACTTTTAGAAGCAATGGTTGTTCTATTAGTTCGAATGGAATGCTCTATGCTACTGGTACATTATGCAATGGAATTGACATATTAGATATGTCATATCCAATTATGAATGTCAATGACGCGAAAAGACATAAATGAGATAATTTTAAATCAACTTACTTATGGCATTGTCGGCTTGGCCATATAAATGAGACACGCATCGCTAAGCTCCATAAGAGTGGATGTTTAGGGTCATTTGCTTATGAATCATATGACACATGCGAATCTTGTTTATTAGGCAAGATGACTAAGTTAACCTTTAAGGGAAAGGGTGAACGAGTGAATGGAATATTAGACCTAATACATGAGGATGTATATGATCCGATGTCCATCCATGCCAGAAGTGGTTGTTTTTACTTCATTACTTTTATCAGTGATTATTCACGATATGGGTACATGTATCTGTAGAGATACAAATCTGAAGCATTTGAATAGTTCAAATAATTCAGAAATGAAGTTGAAAACTAACTTGGTAAAAGTATGAATACATTACGATCTGATCGTGATAGAAAATACTTAGACCAACAGTTTTGGATTATCTCAGAGATAATGTGATTTTATCTCAGTATACTCCACCTTACACGCCGCAGCACAATGGTGTGGCTGAAAGGAGAAATCGAACCTTGTTAGACATGGTCCGATTGATGATAGGTTTTACACTGTTTTGGGAATATGCGCTTGCGACAGCTGTTTACTTGTTAAACAGAGTTCCATTTAAGACAGTTGTGGTTACTCCATATGGAGATATGGACTAACTGAAAACCCTATCTTTCTCATCTGAAAGTTTGGGATTGTCACGCTATACATAAGGCGGACACGATCGAGATACATTTGATGTAAAAGCTGACAAGTGTTTGTTCGTGGAATATCAATTCTACCTTGCTGAGGAACAAAAGTTGTTTGTTTCCAAGCATGCTGTTTTCTTAAAGAAAGAGTTTCTTTTACAAGAGGACAGTGGGAGCAAAGTTGAACTTGGAGAAGTTCAAAATGCTCAAACAAGCACAGCTCAACTGCCTGAACCTGAAACTGTCACTCATAATGATGAGGTAACAGTTCAACCTTCTATTACACACGAATTTCGTAGGTAAAGTAGGATACGCACTGTTCCCGAGAGATGTGAATTTCTCGTGGGGAACAGAATGACGTATTGCTCATATGAGATGATGAGCTCGCCACTATGAATAGGTTACAAAAGTTCAGAATCTGGAAAATGGCTTTGTGCCATGAAAACCGACATGGTTGGTAATCTGATTACTTATAAAGCAATGCTTCTGGTTAAAGGATTTCGTCACAGACAAAGAGTTGACTATGACGAGACCTTCAGCCCCGTAGCAATGCTTAAATCCATTAGGATACTCCTAGCCATTGCCACTCATTATGATTATGAGATATGGCAAATGGATGTGATTTACCCGAGGATGTGTATGACACAACCTGAGGGCTTCACTTCCATCGATGGCGAAAAGGTATGCAAGCTTCAGAAATTCATGTATGGATTGAAGCAAGCATCCAGGAGTTGGATTATCCGTTTTGATGAGTCAATCAAAGAGTTTGATATCTCATATAATCCGGATGATTATTGTGTGTATAAGAAGGTTAATGGGACTGCAATCGTATTCCTTGTGTTGTATGTAGATGACATACTGTTACTGGGAAACGATGTCTCTATGCTGCAATCAATTAAAATTTGGTTGTCCAATCAATTTGCGATGAAAGACCTTGCTGAAGCAACTTATATCCTAGGGATATAGATTTATAGAGATAAATCAAAAGATTGCTTGGTCTTTCACTATTATCGTACATAGATGAGATACTAAATAGGTTTAGCATGGAACAATGCTATGTACGAAGCCCGATGTATCGTATGCTCTAAGTGTTACGAGCAGATACCAATCGGATCCCGGTGAAGGTCACTGGATGGCCGTCAAGAATATCCTCAAGTACTTGTGAAGCACTAAGGATGTTTTCTTGATGTTTGGAGATGGAAATCTCCTAATGAGCGGCATTAGGATGCCGATCTCTCTCGATAAGGATGATTACAATCATGATCGTTATATACATTCACACCGAATAGCGTGGTGGTCAGTTAGAAAAGTTCCAAACAAGAGAGGACTGCTGATTCATCAACCGAGGCAGAGTACATTGCCGCATGAGATGCGCAAAGGAAGCGGTTTGGATCAAGAAGTTCATTACTGAACTTGATCTGATTCCTAGCTGTGATGAGCCCTTAGGATTGTATTGTGATACAATGGGGCTAGTGCGCAAACAAAGGAACCAAGGTCTTATCGACGATCCGAACTCGTGATTACCGATTCGGGACATCATTAGTCGAGATGATATCCGATAGAGAGAATTCCACGAGCAAAGTGTTGTCGTTCGCTGACAAAGCCATTGTCACAGGAGAATTGTGATTCTCATGGACTCGCTTATGGTATTAGATACTAAGGCGATTGGCTTTAGGTCAAGTGGGAGATTTGTAAGTGTAAGTCGTGTACAAGTCGACTTGTTACAATGGATAAGTCGACTTACACGCATCTAGTACCGATAAGTCGACTTGTACAAGGCATAAGTCGACTTATGTATGGACGGTACTGTTTATTTGTGCCCTAAAGATAATCCCCTTTAGCGCGTTTTATTCACAGTCATATGCAGACTGAATGAATAAATGAAGAAAAGGCATAATTCATTAATTTGATGTTCATGAACATTGTTTATGAATTGATTGGATCTTCAATCAGATTAATGAAGTCCATGATATATGACATAGCATGAAGGAAATTATGATGTGATCATACTACTGAGATTCCTATCATGTGCAATTATGTCAGTATCTAAATTCTCCCTAGTCATAGGATTAATTAGACCGACATCATTAATCCAGATGACTAGCACATGTCATATTCCTTGATTTGATCAGCGGTGGATCTCGAAGCTGTAAATATGAGATATTTAGAATTGACATGTGGATGCTTACTAAGCGGTAGTAAGTTCATTGGATGACCCGCCATGAGATCATCACATGGATATCTTATCTAGTGTCGGTGATAATCTCATCATAGAATGGTGCAAGTATCCTTAGACTTGAGGTACTCGAGGATATCTTGAATCTCGATCACGCTTTGACTCCAATCCTTGTTGCCTTCGGAGGTAACTCATAGGGTGGTGCTTGGAGTACGACTTGAGGTATTCAAGGTAATTGAGTAGCCAATAAAGGATTCACCACTTACGGATTAGCGGAGAGATACCCATGGCCTCTTGTCATGATCATTACTTGGAAATCTCGGCGGAGTGAATATGTCATGGAGAGTGTCTTCATGGACATATAGAGTAATGAGTCATAAGACGAGATCTGTTATCACTGGGCTAGACTCGGTCTAGTGAGAGTTGACACTTTGACCATACTCATAACCAAGTGGGGTATAGGATGGTGAAAGGACTAATTGCGGTTGTTATACATGGAAGGGTTCGTGATCTGGTTCCCGATGAATACATCAAACCGATTACTTTCCGGTCAATTGGGGTCATGATGTGTTGCTAGATACCGCCATGACTTGCTCAGATTAATTGTTAATCTAAGTGGCCAACATAACCGGAGCCTAAAGGGTCACACGCTTAAGAGTGTTTCAGAGAATCAAAATAGTAATTGGACGAGTTCCAATTATGGAGAGCATTAGATTAAATGAATCCTAATGGATTGGGATATGTCCGATGAGATCGCGACATCAATATTGCTAAGAAAGGTTTCCGGTGATTTTTCGGTACCGGGGCCCGGTAGGCCGGTAGGACCGACCCCAGTTGGACTGGACCTTAGCAATTATTTATTAATTGATTAATTAAATAATTAATTAATTAATTAATATTTACATGTACATAAATCGTTGGAAGATGAAGGGAGGAGAAGAATTTTACTTTGAAAAGTCAAAGTATCATTCTTTAATGCCTTAAATGGTGTGCCATCCTAATGTAAGCTTGTAATTGGTGTGTTAAAAGACAAAGACACATATATATGGGCTGATTTTCGTGGATGGTAGTGGAGAATGGAAGCATGCTTCGTATGGTTTGAAAAAGAAGGAGGAAAAGCTTAAGTTGTAAGCTTGAAGATGAAATTGTTTCATTTTTCCTTCCCTTCTCAAAGCCATCATCGTTCTCTTCTTCCTCCAAGCACAAGGATTCCAACGTTCCTCAAGCTCTCCAGATGAGGTAGGGTCTAGCAGCCTTTAACTGTTCTAGCTATTCCCGGTCAAAAGGGTTTGATTCGGTTAGGTTTTCGATCTCTGCGTGGATCACCTTTAGAGATAGTCTCTTTTGGCTATTTAGGTTGATGTCTTCATACGGATACACGGATCCGGGTTCGGAAAGTCCCGGAACAAAAATTTTGTTTTCCTGCGTGTACATGTGATGTACCACCCGGATGTTCCTACACCGCAGTTGCTCACACTGGACGAAGATCTATCCCCATCTCCCTTCTACCGCCACCCACCGCTGAGGCATGGTGAAAGCAGAGAAGTCCTCATCGCCTAGGTCGGCTCGCACTAATCGCCTCCTCCTCTCGATTGGATCGGAAGCTCCTAGCACTCTATGCGGCTTAGGAGTACTAGTGCTACCTCCCCTCCTGGACTGCTCTCTGCCCTTTCTCTTCTTGTTCACAGCGCTCTTAATGTTCTCTATATTCTCCACCCTCAAAGCTGCCTCAACCAGCTACTGAAACTCACAAAAATTCTGCACAATCACGTTCTCTCTAATTGCCAAGTGCAGACCTGACTCAAACCGGCGACATCTAGCAGCCTCGCTCAGTATCAAATCCGAAGCATATCTCGCCAATTACGTGAACCGACGCTCATACTCACTCACTGACATCTCCCTCTGAGTGAGACTAAGGAACTCCCTCTGCTTCTGCTGAACATACACCTCAGACAGGTACTTCTCCCTGAAAGCAGCCAAGAAATTCTGCCATGACAACCCTACTGGCCTCATCTAACTGCCTGGCACGGTCTCCCACCAATGCAGAGCATCTCCCTGAAGCAAACTTGCAGCGTAGATGACTCTCTCGTCATCCTCGCACTCCATCTGATCCAGCACTCTCTCAGTCTTCCTCAGCCAAGTCTCGGCTTCTTCAGGATCGGATGTCCCAAAGAAATCAACTGCCCCATACGTCCTCAACCGATCAAACCGTCTCCCCTTCTGAACTGGGGCTGAAACAGAAGGCTGTGGCATCTGACCCATAGCTTCGCATTTAATGCTCGAGTAAAGGCACGAACAATCTCGGATCCAAAGGAGGCACTTGCTCCTACATAACTAGCGACTCCTGAGTAGGCGACAGAACGAGCTCACTACCTAGCCCTACAGAAGCCTCAGCATTCCCTGGGGCTACTGACTCATCAGTCCTCTCCTCTCTAGTCGGAGAGTCAGGTGCAGCAGATCCTTGCATAACTCCTCGTGTCCTTCTAACAGGTGGCATCGTACTCCTTCAAATGTAAACACTAAGGATTAGCTATAGGTCAATCTACGTGTATGCACGATATGCAGGTCACTTAATACAATCAAGTAATGCAACAAATAATCATAAAGCACACAATCCTATATGCATTCTAAGTCGAGGACACCTAAACCTAGGCGCTCTGATACCAAACATGTTAGGCTGGTCCCGATTCCCATTCGGCGACCCTGGGGTCAGCCACGACGGGCGCCTAACTAACATGGACCCGATCCCAACATCCATACAATTACATATTTCGATTCATACAAACACATCCAATACATACATACACATATTCTGCACCTGCATTCTAAACATGCATTAATCATCTCAAATGCATAAAACATCTGTCATTGTCATTCGAAGAAATTCAACAAGTATTCTCGAAACATAACATAATACAAAATGAAATTAAATCCCAAAATACAAAAGTATGCTTCATGATGAAATGCTGGCGGGCTATCTAAAGTACTAACTTAATACAAGGCTCCTAACTAGCTCAAAGTTTTCGATGCCTTGCAAGGTCGACAACCGTCTCGATCTGCACCTGAGGAGGGGAGAGTAATGGGGTGAGTTACGAAGCTCAGTGACATATACGTTTATAGCCATTGGCAACGAGCCACACAATCAAACATATATGTATATTCATATAGCAAGCATATATCAAATCATTAATCCATCACTATACAATCCTCGCATCGTAATTCATGTCATATGATTTCACAATATAACAATTAACATGTGTCATGCTCAACAAATCAATTATGTATGCACAAACAATTGGCTCAAGAGTTCCGTAAACGATCCAGATAAACCAAAGGTAAATCCATAAACTATCCGAGTCCGATTTCTCAAGGATCTCGTGGCCTTAAGCGGGCAGCCGGGAGAAGGCTTTATGTCAACGTGCACGTGACTCCATCCGTAACTCTCTTACCCAAACAAATCACATAATCCATTCGATTCATGTGCAAGGCATTTTTCACATTGTTCTAAATTCTCATTCTTGTCCATTGCCATAAGGCCTATCAAGCCATGCATAATTTTAATCATAATGCAAGTTCAATATTCTCATAGAATTCAACACAAGTAATGTCACAAAATGCAAGCAAGCATACATATGGCAATTTGCCCATACACACAATAACCATAAACATATTACCCACCTAGTATCGCTTGAGTATCAGACTCACTGTTGTCCTTCCTCTTGCGATTGGGTCAAATCAGCTTAGTTCCCAATAATAAACCAAGTTTTCATTTAATCAATATCCGTAGTAAACATTCCATAAAGCTTGACAATCAAAATAAAGCATTAAAAGTCTACATTCGACTTCCTCATAAAATTCCGAACCCTTACAGACTAATTCTGAACTTCCCTTCGTCATACAACTTGTAGTCTTTGATCTCTAGTTCACAATGAATCCAAAATCACCTCAATTGGACATCTACACCAAAAGATATGCCCAAAATACTAAAAATTTCACTTTCAGAAAATGGGGGCTCGCATGGCGGGGGGACTTCGCCGTAATTAACGACCCTACTACCGCCATGGCGAAGGCTCGTCATGGCGTGCTCATCATCATCAGACGCCGCGACGTGCACACTCGCGCTTGCGGCGGCGGCGTCTCTTTGCAGACGCCGCGACGTGCACATGGTGCACGCGGCGTGTCACTAATTCTCTCCAGACGCCACGATTCGCTTTCAAGACGTCATGACAGCGGGTCTGAGTCGCGACTCAACCCCGTTTTCTGCATTTTTCGATTTCATTTCGTTCCCAAACTCAAATGCACAACATCTAAACTGTAGATGAAGACTTATGCTACATTTCTAACGCATTAACAACTCAAAATCAAACACAAATGCATCAACCCAAGCAATCTCACCATTTTTTCCTTAAAACCCTAAAACCGTTGATTCTAACACATTCAAGCCATCTTAGGTTTCAATCTAGCCACAATATAACGGGATGAAGACAAACTTACCCGGAAATAGCTTCAAACTGTCAGAAAACTGCAACAATCGAAATCTCTCTTCTCTTCTCCTTCCTTCACCACCGACGGCGCACTCCTCTCTTCTTTTGTTCTTCTTTTCTTTTTCCTCTTCTTTCCTTCCTTTTCTATTTCTTCTAAGTCTTTCTTTAAAACCTACCTAGGGTGGTTAAAGACCAAAATACCCCTCCTAATAAGCCTAAATCCATTCCAACTTAAATAAACTTCCCAAAATGCCCTCATAAATAATTCTCATTCAACCATACTAAACTCAAGTAAACCCACTAATGTTTTCAAATTAATCAAATCAAGGCATAAAACCACAATTATCACAATTCATGCTTAATATCATCATAAAAGAAAATTTGGGGTCTAACAAACTCTTATTAATTAAAAGGGTAAACTGTAAAAGGTCTAAGTGAACTAAAAAGTTGCAAATACAAAGGAGAAATAGATAGAGGGAGATTGTATATGTAGCATTTTATATGGTTTTATGTATGTATGTTTTGTGAAATAGTTGAATTTTTGGTTAGCATATAGAGTTGTAATGAACTAGGCATTTAAACTTCAAATTGTTTCCCTAAGAACCATCATTAGAAACAAATTTAAAAGGGGTAAGAAGAGGGAGATAGAATGAAAAGTTATTATTTTATTTTTTCATAAGTCTACATTCTTACAAACAAATAACGGAAAGTTTAAGTATTCATTAAAATTTAATATCTTCATAAATATTGATGATCCAGCTTAGATTCATATGAAATTGGTTTTTGGTATGAAAAACTATTCTACATGTTTATAATCTGGTAAACATTTTAACGAAGGGAGATTGCTAAGTTAAAAAAATATCTAGTTTAGATTAAGGATAACATGGAACTTTGCAAAAATGTTAGTCATCATGTTAAACGGAAGATGAAAACTTTACTTAAAAGGTATAAGAATGAAAAAATAAAGAGGGTAAAGATTTAACTTTGAAATTGGTAGTGGTTATCCATTTTATATTATAAGGATGCTAATTATAATACTAAATTTAGTATATCTATCCATAAATAAGGCATTGATGCAATCCCAACTAACATGAGGAGGAGAAAAAGGCACTTTTCTAAGTTTTTGTTTTACAAAGCTCAACCTTCTATTAGTAATGAATTACTATATAAAAAATCAGCTTACAAAGATGATATTGGCAATAGATGGATGATGGGATGATGTATGTATGACATTTAATGCCACCTAATCTTACTCTTATCATAAAAAATGGATGTTATTGCATCTTTTGGTCTAGGATTAAGATTCTTCAACTGATAACTATGAAGGTTTCTTTTGAGCCATTTTCTTAGTGAAATCAAAAGTTATTAAAATTTTTTAGTTATGTGTAATAAAAACACTTGGGCAACTTGTAGGTTTTCAATTATGTGTGATGTTAGCCAAATAGGAAAACTTGAGACTATTGTGAATTTTTTTAGTTCATTTTGGTAAAAGGACAATGTTTTTGTGTTTATTTGGATACATTAAGCCTTGTTAAGGAACCACTATAAGAATAACATATTATTCACGACGTTTTTGATAAAACATCATGAAATGTTCAGATTTTAAATTTTTCATGACGTCACTTTTTATGACGTTTTATCAATAAAACACTACAAAATTGAAATCTCAACATTTTGTTAAAGAAAACATTTTATCAATAAAACATCATGAAATAGAAACCATGAAATTTTGTTGAACAAAATGTTGTGGAAGGCTATTCAAAATTAACATTTTCTTCTCGCGCCTTCATTTCCTACCAGCTAGTTTATACTCTAACGTTTCTTCTTCTCTACTTTCTTCTCTGGTTTCTTCTTTCTACCTTCTTCTCTCTGTAGCAAGCGAAAAGCAACGTAAGGTTTACACTCTTCTTTTTCTCTCAGCTCTCAACTCTCCAGTTGAGTCATTTGTGGGGTTAGTAGAGAGCGGCGATGACGATAATGGTGATGGTGACTTCCTCTCTGGGCTAACTCACCTCCTCTGTCAGTAACTCGCTGTCAAACCTAAGGTATCACTTTTTTCTCTCTACCTTTTTGCTATTGAGCCTTTGTTGAGTGAATTTTTTATATTAGAAGTTTAAGTGGGTCATGGCTGGTTCACCTAAGTCGATGTTTAGTGGAATTGAGAGTTAGTCGATTTCTAATAATGGCAGTCCAAAGGCTGAGATCTCGCCACCTACTACATAGTTTTAGTTGAACACCAACCCGTGTGATCTTATCTACAAAGTTGGTAGTCAAGTAGCTTGGCTGAAGATAAGCAGTGAAGGTCAGATGTATAACATTTGTCAAGAATGACATGTTCTTTCGCGCTTTAATCAGGTAAAAGATCACTTATACAAGATGAAACTTGCTTATTTCATGCGTGCTCTGTTCATTATAAGCTTTATTGAGTCCTCTATTTCATAGTATCGCAACGAAGATCAAGTACCAAGACCACAGTTCTGGGTACAAGAGCAGGTCAAAGGAGGTTTCCAAGATCAGCAGGTCCATTTACAAGAGCGGATCCAGACTAGAGCAAGACTTGTGGGTTATGAAAATGGAAAAGGTGTGAGATCGTTTCTTCTTCCCCAATCAGTTTGGCCTCCACCTCAAGTTCAGTTCAATCACACTAATTATGGTACGAGGCAAGTCATTATCAATGGTCCTAGTGGTGGTGTTAAAAACAAAAAGAGCACCAATACTGGGGTGTTTTTACCTCATAGATATAGCAATCCACCAGATCGCAAGAAGAAACAACGTAAAGAATAGAGTTTCTAGCATTTGAATAGCTCATTAGATCATTGCTTAGGAGTTGCACGCAACATGAAAATTAACATTGGTTGTTGTTCCTACCAGTTTCAATAGTTCTGTTACCAACTAAGGTTTTTCCTTTTTATGTCTTAATTATATATTACTATTGAGAGATATTGAAACCTTCAATTATTCCAGTAGTAGAAGTTGAACCTCCTGGATGCTCATTTAATCATTCTTTTGAACATATACTATGATTGGTTCATCTCCGTTGGCTTTTTGTTTCAATGTCTTCTTCTTGTTTTTGAGGGGCTTGTGACTAGGTATTTTTTCATGATGAATAGTTTGTTCTATATTGTGTTTAAATTTTGGAGTGGAGAAAAAAAGAAGGAAGATGTTTCATGTTTAAATTGGGTAGAGAATATATGATTACTGAATCTGCTTGCAAAAATTGTATCTCATTACTCAGCATTGGCACATTGGGGGTGTTGAAAGGAGTAAAATCTTTGTGATTAGCATCTTTGTTTTGCTATGTCTATTGAATTTTTTTAATCAAACCATAACTATTTTGTCAATATTATTTTCCAAGAAAGCAGTTTGCTCATTCTCAAAAGTTCTGACATCACAAAGCTTTCCGCCAGCCTCATCAGTAAAGACAATCTTCCTTTTCTTAGGAAACACATTTCTTGAATCAGTAGAACCTCTAATTGTCATTTGCTAGTATTTATCATTGTGAACTATTAGATAAATTATGCACAAGAGGCTTCTACTATTAGTATACTAAGATGATAGAAACATCTTTTATTGATGAACTTAGCGGAACAACTTGGCTATCAAGTTTCAGATCAATAGGATAAATTGCTTAGAGATAGTAGCTCCTTTTAAGAACTCTATTTAGCTTTAGATTTTTTGGTTTCTATCAAAAAGAGAATTCAAAGAGTATGCTCATCTCAAATGATGAAAGTTTAGCAAGTTTACATTTTACTAGGTGGTGTGTGCAATCTAGTACTTATTTTCAGTTATTCTATCATATTTCTCTTCAATCTTCTGCCAAGTGCTATATATGGTGATCAACACCTATGCTTTCTCTTAAATATACTTCAAGGTTCTTGTTTTTATTGCCACATAATTTAATCTTGTGAAATTACTTTTGAATGATGCTTTCTTCCCGCTGCCTCACTGGCATGTTATGAGGTTTCATAGAGGCCCTACATTGTTTTCTTTACTTTCTTTTGATGTGATTATCTATCTATTATGTTTCCTACAAAAAACCTCTGGCTTGCCGCTTGGTGTAACTATTCTAGTTATATGTGATCTAGGTACATGCTCAAGTAATTCACTCAATTTTTATCTTTCATGATATATTTGTGCCTTGAATAGAAGTATTGCTTTTTCTTTTTCCAGGTTAATACTTGAAAGTGGGAAGTTTACTTCTTACAGTTGATGTAGTACCTTTTAAGCAGTGGTATCTCCAGCACTATGGGGTTGACATTAGTCCATGGTTTGATTAACACATGCTAGGCATACTATCAGTCAAGCACCAAGACACATATAGGTGATTCTTTCTAAGATGATTGTTCTATCCACACACGATGACACTATCATTGCTTTCACATCATATATGATAATTGAAGTTTTCTCTTTTTTTATTCCAAGTTATGTAATTAATGTTATGGGGTTAAGCATATATGTAAGAACATGGTTACTTTTGGAAATTTAACGTTCATTTCTTTGTAATTACTGATGAAGGGTTTAAGTTAATCATATATGTAAGAACACGGTTACTTTTGGAAATTTAATTAAGTTAATCATATATGTAAGAACACGGTTACTTTTGAAAATTTAACCTTTTTTTCCTTCACATTTTTGTTTTGTGACTTTTTTCCCCACTTCTTAAAGTATCAAACAAGCTAGCAAATGCGCATGTAGTCCTTGACGGACACTTCCTCTAATTTACTTTTCACTTGAGACTACATCTTTGGATATGTTTGAATTATAACACCAACTTATGATGAATTGAACTTATTGTTTGGTGCTTTATGATTTCTTTTCAAATATCTAGATTGTCTTAACATGTGCTAGTTTTGTTGGGGTGAATATTCCAATCTTCAACTTGCATATCATTTGCGTTAGAATTAAGAACTTTCCATAAGGAGAGTCTCTCTCCCTCTCTTATGCAAATTTTTTCCTTTTCTTTTTGTTCTTCCATTAAGACTTTTGTTGTTCTTTTCACTTCTTTTTGTTGTTGAACAAATTTAAACACAACAATTTACGATTTATTTTATATGGTGCCTTATGATTGTAGTTGCCAAGTAAAGCTGTGGTTAGTCATGTACTTGAAGCTCTACAGCTGCGTGAATGGATTGAAGGGGTCACTATTTTTGGTACTTTGCTTTCAGCTTTGATAGTCATGTATTTGAAGCACCACAGCTGCTGTTAGTGAAGACATAGTTTCAACTTGTAGTTGTAGGAAAATCCCGGTGTGAGCATCACATGCCCACGGTGCGGAAAACAAAAATTTTTTGTTCCGGGACCTTCCCGAAAGCCAGGATCCATGTGTATATATATATAACAAACTCAAACCGAACGACCAAAGGAGACCGTCTCTAACGGTATCCACGCAGAGATCGGAGAACCTAACCGGGACAAACCCTTTGACCCGGGAATAGCTACAACAAATTAAAGACTGCTAGATCTTACCTTTGTTCTATGGAGAGCTTGGAATCACGATGAAGAGAAGGGATAAAGAAGCTTGAAAGATGAAGAGATGATGAAGATGATCGTTGGAATGGGAGAATGAAACTCTTTTCTCTCCTACCTTTTATCCAAAGTCACAATGATCATCAGCAAAAAGACCTTGAGAAACTCTTTCTATTTCTTCTTTTATATCCCACGATCATCATCTTTTCTCCATCAACTTGTATTTTGTCTTTTAGTCATTAATGACTTAATGACTAAGCAAAATGATGGAAGGTTCTTCCATCTTCCTCCTTCATCCACGTTTTCAACATATATATATATATATATTAATTAATTATTTAATTAATTAATCATATATATATATATATGCATATATATTACTGAAGAGGTCCAGTCACACTGGGGACGGTCCTACCGGGTCCCGGTATGGGAAAAACCCCCGGAAACCTTTTTCAGCAATATCGATGTCGCGATCTCATCGGGACATATCTCGATCTCATCGGGATCCATTTAATCCTTTTGCTCTCCATATATTGGAACTCTGTTCAAAACTATTTTACGAGTTCTCCGAGACACTCTTATGCGTGTGACCCATTAGGTTCCCGGTTATGTTGGCCACTTAGATTAACACTTAATCTAAGCAAGTCATGAGCGGTATCTAGCAACACATCATGACCCCCAATTGACTGGAAAGTAATTGGTTTGACGAATGAAGCTATATTCATCATGGACCATATCACGAACCCTTCCATAGACAATTACCGTGCAATTCGTCCTTTCACCATGCTATACCCCACTTGGTTATGAGTATGGGCAATGTGTCAACTCTTACTAGATCGACTACGCCAAATCTAGTCCAGTGATTTCAGTTCTTGTCCTGGGACTCATTACTTTATATGTCACCAAGACACTCTTCACGACATACATACTCCGCCAGAGATTTCTAAGTAATGACCGACAAGAGGCTATGGGTATCATCTTCATTATCACGTAGTGGTGAATCCTCTATTGGCTACTCAATTACCTTCGAATACCTCAAACTGTACCCAAGCACCACCCTATGAGCGACCTCTATAAGGCAACAAGGAATGGAGTCAAAGCACAGAATCAGTATCCAAGATATCCTTGAGCACCTCAAGTCTAAGGATACTTACACCATTGCTATGATGAGATTATCACTGACATTAGAATAGGACATCCATGTGATGATCTCATGGCAGGTCATCCAATATACTTACTACCTCTAGTAAGCATCCACATCTCAACCCTAAATATCTCATATTTACAGTTTCTGAGATCCACTGCTTGATCAAATCAAGGAGCATGAGATGTGCTAGTCTTTCCGGATTACCGATGTCCAGTCTCAGTAATCCTATGACTAGGGATGATTTAGATACTGACATAATTGCACATGATAGGAATCTCAGTAGTATGATCACATCATAATTTCCTTCATGCTATGTCATATATCATGGACTTCATTAATTTGATTACAGATCTATATCAGTTCATGAATAATGAACAACAAATTAATGAAATATGACTTTCTTTATTTATTTATAAACACTGTACACAAATTTGTACAAAATGCGCTAAAGGCGATTGCCTTTAGGGCACTACTCTAACAATCTCCCACTTGACCTAAAGCCAATCGCCTTGATATCTAATACCATAAGTAGTACATGAGAATCAAAACTCTTTTGTGACAATGGCTTCGTCAACGGATCAGCAATATTCGCTTCGGTTGGGAACTCTCTCGATCCGACATCACCACGCCCTATGATCTCCTTATCAAATGATATCTGCATGAGTACGTGTTTGGATCGTTGATGAAACCTTGGTTCCTTCGCCTGCGCAACAGCCCCATTGTTGTCACAATACAACTGTATGGGCCATCACTGCTAGGAACCACACCAAGTTTAGTAATGAACTTCTTGATCCAAACTGCTTCTTTTGCTGCTTCTGAAGCGTCAATGTACTCTGCCTCGGTTGTTGAATCGGCAGTCGTCTCTTGTTTGGAACTCTTCCAACTGACTGCCCCGCCGTTCAGTGTGAATACATAACCTGATTGGGATTTGGAATCATCCTTATCAGATTGAAAACTGGCATCTGTATACCCGCTCACTTGGAGATTTCCATCCCCATATAATTAGAAAACATCCTTAGTCCTTCGTAAGTACTTAAGGATATTCTTGACAGCCACCCAGTGACCCTCACCAGGATCCGATTGGTATCTGCTCGTAACACTTAGAGCATATGATACATCGGGTCTCGTACATAGCATAGCATACATGATAGATCCTACCGCTGATGCATACGGGATCATATCCATGCGCATCCTCTCATCTTGTGTCTTAGGACACATAGATTTCGAGAGTGTTATCCCATGAGTCATGGGAAGGTACCCTCTCTTGGATTGCTCCATGCTAAACCTCTTTAGCATCTTGTCTATGTACGTTGATTGTGAAAGACTAAGCAACCTTTTTGATCTATCTCTATAGATTCTTATCCCAAGGATATAAGTTGCTTCACCAAGGTCTTTCATGGAAAATTGTTTGGACAACCAAATCTTGGTGATTTGAAGATAGAGACATCGTTTCCTAGTAATAATATGTCATCCACATATAGCACAAGGAATACGATTGCAGTCCCATTAACCTTCTTATACACACAGTGTTCATCCGGATTTTGTGAGAAACCAAACTCTTTGATTACCTCATCAAAACGGATATTCCAACTCCTGGATGCTTGCTTCAATCCATAGATGGATTTCTGAAGCTTGCATACCTTTTCTCCATCACGGAGGTGAAGCCTCGGGTTGTGTCATATACACATCCTCGCTAGATTTGCATTTAGGAAAGTCGTCTTCACATCCATTTGCCATATCTCATAATCATAATGAGTGGCAATGGCTAGGAGTATTCTAATGGATTTAAGCATTGCTACTGGGCTGAAGGTCTCGTCGTAGTCAACTCCTTGTCTTTAACGAAAACCTTTAGCCACAAGCCTTGCTTTATAGGTAATTACATTACCATCCATGTCGGTTTTTTTTTTGAAAATCCATTTACACTCTATGGGTTTTATTCCTACGGGTGCATCAACCAAAGTCCATACTTGGTTTTCATACATGGAATCCATTTCGGCCTGCATGGCATGAAGCCATTTCTGAGACTCTGAACTCTGCAGAACCTCTTCATAGGTGGTAGGCTCATCATCTTCTATGAGCAATACGTCATTCTGTTCATTCACGAGAAATCCATATCTCTCAGGAGCAGGCGTATCCACGTGACCTAAGAACTTCGTGTGTTGTAGAAGGTTGAATCTGTTACTTCATCCGTATGAGTTACAGATTTGAGTTCACAGTTGATCTGCGTCTGTTGAGCATCTTGAACTTCTTCAAGTTCAATTTTGCTCCCTTGTCTTCTTGTAAAAGAAACTCTTTCTCTAAAAAGACAGCATGCTTTGAAACAAACACCTTTTGCTCCTCAAAGAAGGTAGGCGATATCCCATTGTTTCTTTAGGATATCCTACTAACAAACACTTGTCGACTTTGCATCAAGTTTATCTCGACCGTGTCCGCTTCACATAAGGTGACAGCCCCAAACTTTCAAATGAGTAAGATAGGGTCTTTTGTTAGTCCACATCTCATATGGAGTAACATCAATCGTCTTTGATAGGACTCTGTTTAGCAAGTAAACAAATTGTCTCGATTGCATACCCCAAAAGGATTTTGGTAACTTTGCAAAGCCCATCATTGATCGTACCATGTCTAACAAGGTTTGATTTCTTCTTTTCGCCACACCATTATCTTTGTGGTGTGTAAGGAGGAGTCCATTGAGATAAAATCCCATTATCTACGAGATAATCCAAAACTCTTGGTCTAAGTATTCCCCACCACGATCAGATCGTAATGTCTTGATACTTTTCCCAAGTTGGTTTTCTACTTCATTTCTGAATTGTTTGAACTTTTCAAATGCTTCAGATTTGTATCTCATCAGATACAAGTACCCATATCGAGAATAGTCATCGATAAAGGTAATGAAGTAAAGGTAACCACTTCTAGCATGGATGGACATCGGACCACATACATCTGAATGTATTAAGTCTAATACTCCAGTCGCTCCTTCACCCTTTCCCTTAAAGGGTAACTTAGTCATCTTGCCTAATATACAAGATTCGCATGTGTCATATGATTCATAATCAAATGACCCTAAACTTCTACTCTTATGGAGCTTAGCTATGCGTCTCTCATTTATATGGCCAAGGCGACAATGTCATAAGTAAGTTGATTTTAAATTATCTCGTTTATGTCTTTTCGTGTCATTGACATTCATAATTGGATGTGACATATCTAATATGTAAATTCCATTGCATAAAGTACTAGTACCATAAAGCATTCCATTCAAACTAATAGAACAACCATTGTTACTAAAAGTCAAATGGAAACCAGCTCTATTTAAACAAGAAACAGACAATATGTTCTTTGTTAATACTGGTACAAAATAACAATCATCCAATTTAATTACAAGCCCAGTGGGGAGTGACAAAAAGTAAGTGCCTACGGCTAATGCAGCAACTCTTGCTCCATTTCCCACACGCAGGTCTACCTCTCCCTTCATGAGCTATCTCATCGTCCTCGAATACAGATATCATTGCATATGTGTGAGGCACAACCAGTATCTAATACCCATATGTTATGATCGAAGCGAAGATTAACCTCAATGACAAACATACGAAGAAGTCGAGGCATCGATGCCTTCTTCGCTTCAGCCTCCTCAGATAGACTTTACGATTCGCTTCAAAGTGACCGGCCTTACCACAATGGAAGCAAGTTCCTTTAGTGCGTCTCTTTGGTTTTCTTCTTGGCTATACTTCCTTTTGGTTTCTTAGACCTTTTCTTCTTACTTTCTTTTCTTTGAACCAGAAGAAGAGTCCACCATCGACACTTGCTTGCTATCCTTCTTGATAGCTTGCTCTCATTGTCTTGAAAGCAGATTGATCAACTCAGGGATTGTTGTGGATATTTGGTTCATCCGATAGTTTAACACAAACTGTGAATAACTATCAGACAATCCAACCAGAATTAAGTCAATACTTAATTCATAATCCATGACAAAACCTAAGATGACCAATCTCTCAATATACCCATTCATCTTCAGTGCATACTGCACTGCAGATGAACCTGGAGTCATCTTAGTAGTGAAGAGTAGCCTCGAGGTCTCGAACCTTTCAGACCGAGCTTGCTCATCAAACAGCTCCCTAAGATGAAACACTATGGTATGAGCATCCATAGACTCATCGCCGCTTCGCACTCTGGTGACATCGAGGCAAGCATAATGCAGTAGCCATGTCACTGTCTTTAAGATGCTTTCGATATGCTTTCTGATCCTCATCAGAAGCATCAGCAATAGGTGGATCAGGAAGTGGAACATCTAGGATATATCCCAATTCCTCAGACCTGAGAACAATTCTCAGATTTCTCATCCAATCTAGAAAATTTGGTCCAGTTAATTTGTTGGAGTCCATAAGTGAGCGTAAGTTCACACTGGTAGTCATCTTCAATAACCTAAAGGGAAAGAGAGAAAGAATGTTAGAATAGGAATAGATGCATAATCATTAGGACTTGCAAGATATGCATATGGCTCCCACTAGTTTCAAAGAATCCATTACCCTCAGTACGAATCTAAGAAACATTATGACAAAATGTCCTAGTGGGTCGATATCCGACATTCCTAAAAATGACCTTGGGTTTGCCCAACAAGCCACCTTAGTTCAATCGATAGGTATCGGTCATACCAATTGCATCATAGATAGATATCCGACATTCCTAAAATGACCTTGGGTTTGCCCAACAAGCCACCTTAGTTCAATCGGCAGATATCAATCATACCATTTCCATCTTAGGTGCAACTATCGACTAGTGCTATCAACTTTTGATGTATGCACACACATTGGGTTATCAACTCTTGATGCGTGTACATCTGATGTACACTACCCAATTTCGCCTCTGTCCACGTTGACCTTGATTTTGCTCAACAAATCAACGCTTCTAGTGAAAACCAACCCATTAATCCAAAAATCTCATTTTCCATGGTTCGAACATATCCGTATAGAGTGAGCTTGGGTTTGCCCAACAACCCAACTCTATAAGAACTCTGGTTCTCCCCATATTAATGGAAGGCGTTAGTTTTCATATTATTTGAGGGTTTTCAGGTCTCATCTTCTTCTTCTGCAAGGCGTAGGATTATAGTCACTATGACTAAATGGAATGATTTAGGGCATATGATCAATCACATTGAGTTTATACCTAAAATCATCCATCATCCCTCCTTTGCATGTTATAAGTCGACTTGTGTATGTATAAGTCGACTTATGCCTCTGTGTAAGTCGACTTATGCATGTGTAAGTCGACTTATGCAGCTGTACACGAACAAGTCGACTTGTACCATTGTGCAAGTCGACTTATGCATCTACAGTGCAACAAACAAGTCGAGTTATGAACGTATAAGTCGACTTGTGCAGTTGGAATTGCTATCTTAATTAGCTAATTTCTCAATTCGTATAGTTCAAATTCACAATACCAAGTCTAATACACTTTACCTTGATGTACCAAAGAAACACTTTCATTGTTGCTAACCATATATAGTCAAACTATATATGAAGAATTTGAAATCGGTGAATATACTGTTATTCACTTGGATTTCCAAATAATTCAAGAATATCAAATTATCAACCTAAGTATCTCTAGGTAGTCTACACTTTATCAAGACTACTTCGGCACTGGTCACAAAATTTGTGACGGCCAAAACAATCAAGATAAGGGAATATACTAACGAGACGCTAATGAGACATATTTGACATCCGAAAATTATTTGGAAACCTAATTTCAAAAAATTCATTTAGGCAAGCATAAAACATAAATGTAACACATTTTTAATCACATTAAAAATGATCCAAGGCATTGGAACTGAAATCTACACAATTTCTTATTCCAAACAAAACAGTTCTAGCAACTTTCTCAAAACTGCCAAGCTCTATGTTTTTCTTGAAAAACCCATTGAAACAATTTCAATAAATTCTGATAAAATTACAGAGGTCACTAAATTTTCCCAAAATGCTCCATGAAAGTTTTCAGGATCTATTTCCATCAAAAACTCATTCAACCTCAGCAACAAAGCCAATGAAAAATCTGTGTTCCTTAACACAGCTATTCCCAGCAGCACATAATAAATTCTTAAATAAATAGTAAATCACCTCGAAAACATTTTTCCATCCACATAGACATTCATAAACATCTTAGGGACATGTAGATGAAAGAAAATCCGAAAAACCATTTTTCTACAATTTATTCTCGAATTTATAAGCATGCCTGTTCAGTGAATGTGCACAAAGACAGCACCCAGCACATTAGGGAATAAATTAACAAAACCATATCAAATCACATTGATAAATTCCGGGCTTCCACAGACATATGCAACAACATCTTGTAAACATATCTGGGCAAGAAAATTTCGAAAACTATATCTCATACTGAATTCGAAATTGTACACATACAACATGCATCATCATCACAAGCTATAACAACTCCGACCTAGTCATGGTTTCGTTGTTATATACGACACAAGTGGCTCTGATACCACTGTAGGAAAATCCCGGTGTGAGCATCACATGCCCACGGTGCGGAAAACAAAATTTTTTTGTTCCGAGACCTTCCCGAAAGCCAGGATCCATGTGTATATATATAACAAACTCAAACAGAACGACCAAAGGAGACCGTCTCTAACGGTATCCACGCAGAGATCGGAGAACCTAACCGGGACAAACCCTTTGACCTGAGAATAGCTAGAACAAATTAAAGACTGCTAGATCTTACCTTTGTTCAATGGAGAGCTTGGAGTCACGATGAAGAGAAGGGATGAAGAAGCTTGAAAGATGAAGAGATGATGAAGATGATCGTTGGAATGGGAGAATGAAACTCTTTTCTCTCCTACCTTTTATCCAAAGTCACGATGATCATCAGAAAAAAGACCTTGAGAAACTCTTTCTATTTCTTCTTTTATATCCCACGATCATCATCTTTTCTCCATCAACTTGTATTTTGTCTTTTAGTCATTAATGACTTAATGACTAAGCAAAATGATGGAAGGTTCTTCCATCTTCCTCCTTCATCCACGTTTTCAACATATATATATATATATATATATATATATTAATTATTTAATTAATTAATCATATATATATATGTATATATATTACTGAAGAGGTCCAGTCACACTGGGGTCGGTCCTACCGGGTCCCGGTATGGGAAAAACCCCCGGAAACTTTTTTCAGCAATATCGATGTCGCGATCTCATCGGGACATATCTCGATCTCATCGGGATCCATTTAATCCTTTTGCTCTCCATATATTAGAACTCAGTCCAAAACTATTTTACGAGTTCTCCGAGACACTCTTATGCGTGTGACCCATTAGGTTCCCGGTTATGTTGGCCACTTAGATTAACACTTAATCTAAGCAAGTCATAAGCGGTATCTAGCAACACATCATGACCTCCAATTGACCGAAAAGTAATTGGTTTGACGAATGAAGCTATATTCATCATGGACCATATCACGAACCCTTCCATAGACAATTACCGTGCAATTCGTCCTTTCACCATGCTATACCCCACTTGGTTATGAGTATGGGCAATGTGTCAACTCTTACTAGACTGACTACGTCAAATCTAGTCCAAGTGATTTCAGTTCTTGTCCTGGGACTCATTACTTTATATGTCACTGAAGAAACTCTTCACGACATACATACTCCGGCCAGAGATTTCTAAGTAATGACCCTGACAAGAGGCCATGGGTATCATCTTCTGCTATCACAGAAGTGGTGAATCCTCTATTGGCTACTCAATTACCTTCGAATACCTCAAACTGTACCCAAGCACCACCCTATGAGCGACCTCTGTAAGGCAACAAGGAATGGAGTCAAAGCACAGAATCAGTATCCAAGATATCCTCGAGCACCTCAAGTCTAAGGATACTTGTACCATTGCTATGATGAGATTATCACTGACATTAGAATAGGACATCCATATGATGATCTCATGGCAGGTCATCCAATGTACTTACTACCTCTAGTAAGCATCCACATCTCAACCCTAAATATCTCATATTTACAGTTTCTGAGATCCACTGCTTGATCAAATCAAGGAGCATGAGATGTGCTAGTCTTTCCGGATTACCGATGTCCAGTCTCAGTAATCCTATGACTAGGGATGATTTAGATACTGACATAATTGCACATGATAGGAATCTCAGTAGTATGATCACATCATAATTTCCTTCATGCTATGTCATATATCATGGACTTCATTAATTTGATTACAGATCTATATCAGTTCATAAATAATGAACAATAAATTAATGAAATATGCCTTTCTTTATTTATTTATAAAGACTGTACACAACTTTGTACAAAATGCGCTAAAGGCGATTTCCTTTAGGGCACTACTCAAAAGAAGCACAAGAAAAGTTAGAAGTCTAATTCATTTAAGGAAGAAGTTTCAAACAATATCTAGTGTATTATCACATGTTTGCGAATTGCGATTAAATAATACATTGTTTGTAGGTATAAATTTCTTGTGATACATGAATAATTATTAAAATCAATGATATACTAAAAAATTGAAGAATTATTAAATAAATAAAATTTATAAAAATATTGAATAGCTTTTTTAAAAAAATTAAACTTATATTAAATAATAATAAGACATGGGTATGCCAAGCCCCTTGATTACATAACCCTTAACAATTATACTCTACTGTCTATTTCAAAGCCCACTTAGAGCTCAACAAAATGACAATACCAAAGGAACTTCACAATCTATCGAAATGACTAAGTTTAGGGGAGGGAAATGAGTTTCCAATTAGGGTATAACAAAGTACTTCTTTCGCGTCTTTCCCAGAAGCTTCTCAATTAGGGAAGATGGGAACTGGCGAGGGATCGGTGCTGCTGACTCTCTCGCCATCTTCTTCTTCTTCCATACGCTAAGAGGTCAATCCATGGTAAGTCCTCTTATGTGTAACTCCTCGATGCTGATCTTTCAACTCAAAACTTACATTGTGCCCTAAAACTCCAGACATGCCTGATGAATGGTCGAACGATTAAGAGGTGCTAGGGAAAGTCTCTCCTAGGTAAGAATCACTTTCCTATTTGCTCATTTCTTCTACTTTGGTCTTCTCCTTGTAGCTTTATATCTAACTAAGATTAAATCTGAGAGGAGGACTACTTGGCTTTCGATAAGTTAGTCCCTAAACCTTCTCCATTGATTATTTTGGTAAAAGCACCAGATTGCCTAAGATGATTGAGAAACTATACTGCCGAAAACTTAGGATCAGGGACTAGATTCTCCATGTGATAGCTATTCCTCTACTACAGATGGAGTTCAACTATTTTGTAATCAGTTGCTATCTTATGCTACTAATGATAAGCTCTACAGTAGAAGATAGGGGATTAGTCTTCTGTTCAAACCTTCTTTTGTTTCTTTCTTTCCAAATTTTTTTAGTGCAAGTAGCTACCAATATTAGGATCACTGCTTTGTCGAATTTAGATACAGATAAGTGGGGCAACTCCAATAGTAACTCATAGAGTCTGTTTGGCATTTGATTCTTAGTACTTAATCTTAGGATCTTTGTCCATATTTCTTTAGAGTAATCACACTCAAAGAAAAGATGGTCTCTAGTCTCTTCTTTTAGATTACAAAGAATGCACATCCTTGAGGAATTTAGGAATTGTAGCCTATTTATAGTACTTAGTCTATTCAGCATTACTAGCTAAAGCAGAAAACTATTTTTAGTTTTGAGAAACTTGTTCCAAACTATAGAATAACATTCTACTCGATTTAATGTCCCCACTATCAATTTCTTAGCTTCCTGCAAAGTGATCTCTGAAACTGGAATCCCCTTCCATAAATAATTATCATTTTCTCCGGGCCTTCAGATATGTGGAATAGATAGTATTCTGATTTCATCTGGTGATAGTAACCATCTTCCATCTTTCATGATTTCCTTAAGCATGGTTTTCATAGGAGACCTTTCCAATGAGGTTCTTGCCATTGTATTTTGGATCATAATTATTTGTTGTTGTATATCCTCCCTCATTTTCAAAATTTGATTGAAGAACTAAGTATAACTGTTTTTGGGAGTTAAAGCCTAGAAACTCCTCTCTTTTAATATGTAAACGTGAATCCATTTTATCCACATAGACTGCTTATCACTAAGTATTCTCCAAATCCTTTTAACCATGAGTAAGTGATACTTCTTGGTAATTGACTATAGCCCGAATCCCCCCTCTTCTTTTGGTTGACAAATACTCTTCCAATTGACTTTAGCTTTCCCTTTTTCACAAATCCTATTCCCCCATAGTAATTGTTTCATCATTCTTTCAATTGTTTTAGTAATCCTTTTAGATAGAAAGAGATAGGAACACCATTAATTGTGCATTGATGAAATAACAGACTTTAATAGCTAAAGTTTCCCTTCATAAGAAAGAGCTCTATTTGTCCATGAACCAAATCTTTTTTGTATTTTTTCAATAAGAGGGATGCATTCATAATACCTTAGTCTTCTAGAAGAGATAGGGATACCCAAATAAAGGAGAGAAGGGCCTTTATTTCCATTCCAGTGACTTGTTTCAAAGCATCTGCTAAATGGGCGGCACTTTTTGAAAGGATAAAGTAGCTCTTTTGAAGATTTATACGCAGCCCTGACATGTCTTTGAAAGATTTGGGAGTATGTATCAGTAGTGTGATTAAGTGAACATTAGCCTTGCTGAGGAGGATTAGATCACCTGCAAAACATAAGCTAGTTAGTGAAATCTTCTTACATTTGGAGTGATGTTTGAAGCTTGGATCTTCTATCGAATTTAGCTTCTATATTTGGGTAAGCATCTCCATACGAATTAGGAATAGGTAAGGATTCAATGGATCCCCTTGCCTAAGTCCTTTTTTTCCTTAAAAAATCTTCGTAGGACTCCTATTTATTAAGATTCTGAAGGTTGTAGTTGTAATGCATTCCTAGATCCACTTTATGAACCTTTGAGGAAATCCATAACCTCTATAGTTTGAAGTAAAAAGCTCCAATTCACACTATCAAATGCTTTCTATAGGTCCACTTTAATTGTGCAGTTATAAGGATTTTCCCTGCGATTGTACCCCTTCAATAACTCTTGAACTATAAGGATATTATCCCTAATATCCCTATTCTTCATGAAAGCTCCTTGATTTTCATTGATGAAGGGTTGTATGGCTTCCTTCAGCCTATTTGACAAGATCTTTGCTATAATCTTATAGATAAAATTTGTGTAGGAAATAGGTTTGAAATTAGTCTAAAAGGTAGGATTTAGAGTGTTTAGGGATTAGGCATATAAAAGTCTTGTTAATCTCCTTTAGCATTACCCCTTTTTGGAAGAATTCAAGCACTACCTCTTTAACTACCCCCCTACCATATTCCAAGATTTCTAGTAGAAAAACAGTTCAATCCATCCTGACCCAGGACTTTTGAGTCATTCATATCAAACACCACTCTCTCTATTTCTTGATCAGTTACTTGCCTGATTAAAAAGCAAACCATATCCTAAGTAATTGATGCAGAAACAAACTTCCTAAAGTCATCTCTTATTTCAGGAGGTGTTACCTCTATGCCTAGGAGATTCTTATAGTAAAGGAATGCTTCCTTAGCTAATCCTTCTTGTCTAGCCACGATCTCCCTATCTTCAGTTATAATAGACGTGATTTTATTAGTATTCTTTCTATCTTGCACTGAATTAAAGAAGAATTTAGTGCATCTATCCCCTTCCTTTAGCTAAGATACTCTAGATCTTTACTTCAAAAGAGAATTTTGGTTTTTCACCAATTGTAAATGTTCCTTTAAAGCTTCCTTTTCTGCCAAGGATAATGGTTCATCAATGAGAATTTTTGCCAATACTGTCTGTATAGCTGATAATTTGTCTCTAGCCTTATCAATTGCCTTCATGAGATTCTGTCTTCTTTTAAAATTGAGAAGTTTTAACTCTTTATTGATAGGTTTCAGTTTTTGGAGGCAAATTTATTGTTTTGTTTCAAAACAAACATGCTCCATTCCTTGCAATATAGCTTCACGAAAACCCTCCATAATTGCTAAGAAATTATTAAACCTGAACTAGTGACTAACTTTTATAGAGTTGAACATATTGTCTATCCGTATAAGAGTATGATCAGAGATGCCCGAGTCCAGAAATTTTGTTATGCTTCTTAGGAAAGAATGCATTCAATCCATATTTACTAAAGCCCTATCCAGCTTTTTTCTAATATGCCAAGTAGAAGTTTGTTTGTTAGATCATGTGAACTTATGTCCTTCTGATTTCAGATCTGTTAACTCTACATCCTGTATGTAGTCATACATGTCTGAAGAATAGTTGCATAAGTTGCATTTACCTTCTGCTTCTAATCTGTATAAAGTCGTGTTAAAATCACCACATACTAACCATGGTGAGTTTATCAAGTTCTTTAATCAATTAACAGCATTCCATAATTCAATCCTTTAAAAACCAAGGTTAAAACCATACACAAAAGTAACAAACACTCTAGAATTTTCCATCATGAAGTAGATCAATGTGTGAATGTACTACTGATTTGATTCAATGACATTCACCTCTGCTAAGTCTTCCTCGTAGACAATAATAATTCTCCCATAGGTATGGTTGTGATGGTTTGATAAAATTTTCCATTTCCTATCTAAGAAACATAACTTGCTTAAATTTATTTCCCTAATTTTAGTTTCCAAAAGACAAAAGACCTGAGGCTTCTCCTTCAAGACAAAATCCCTTAAAGCGTTCAGCTTAGAGGGATTATTTATTCCACTTACATTCCAAACTATCGCTATCATAGAATATTGTTCTTACCCTTGGAGCCTTTCCTACTGCTCCTATTACTTTTCCTTGAGGCCACCTATTCATCCTCTTGAGTTCCACCTTTCGATGGTTCTGTCTGTTGAGAGTTATGGACCTTCTATTGTGGATTTGATTCCTCTTCTTCTGTGTTTGTATCAACAATTTCTTGTCCATTATCTTCCTTGTCCATTTGAATATTGGCTTTATCCGCTGAAGGAATCAGTTCTGGAATCAGTTTTGCTCCTCTTCCTTTATCCAAGTTTTGGCCATATTTTCCTTGGCTATATTCACCATTTTTTAGGGAATCCTTTTCTAGTTGACTTGGAATAGGATTCTCTTCTATCTGCTTAGCCTTCTCTTCATCCTTCTTGCTATCCAAGTTATGCCCTTCTGTACCAGTAACCTCCCATTAATCTCCACTTGTGAAAGATTTCCCAGTAGGTTTCCATGCCTTTCCTTGAGCTGTTGGGACCTGATTTTGAAACCAGAGTCCAACCGTAAAACGGAAATAGAAAGAGAAACAAAGAGGGCGAAATCCAAAGAAATCAAATCAGATCAAAAGAGAAGGAATCGAACAAACGTTGGGATTGAAACTCAACCGCTTAAACTAAACCATAACACTTATCCTCTTGTTTAAAACATACAACGGAAACAAATCAAAAACAGAATCGAAACGCGGACAAAGCGGATCACAAAGCGAAAGTGGGTCAAAAGCAAACGAAACACAAATCGGATCAAAACCCGTACAGAAACGAAAGAGAAATCAAATAAGGCACATGCGGGCAGTAAACGAAGGAAATAAAATCTGAAAGAACGGAACACAAACAAAAATGGGCTAAAAAACAAAACAAATTAATGGACGAACTCAAAGGCGAAAGTCCTTATACTTTCAAAAAGCATGATCACAAAGCGAGGGCGGAAAATTTAAAGCGTGATCGCAGAATTTTCAAAATGCAAACGTGGATGACAATCAAAGAAATCAAAATAAACAGAAACTAAAGGAAGCGAAAGCTTAGGGAGCCAAAGAAATTGAATGGATCCGAATCAAAGAAAACAAATCGCTGAAGGACAAAAACTTAACTCCGACATCTGAAGACGAATACTTGTAAAAACAAAGCAAACGTGTTGCGTTGGAAAACTATAAGACAATCGGTCTAAACCAATCCAATTCGGTATAAATTTTTTTCTTTTCTTCATTCTTTATTCAATCTCATACAAAGCAATTCAATTTCCCATTTGGAAATTCATCCTCAGTAAAATCCTCAATTTATAAGATTCTTCTTATACAATTATATCTCATCATTTTAAACTCTTACTTTTCATTTGCTATAAAAACTCACACATGTCAATATGCCATCAAGTCATAAAGAAAGAGCACTTCAATATTTCCAATCCATTAACACAATTATCGGACCTCCTGTCCGGAATCCAAACACAATTAAACACATTTATATTACTCAAAGCACTTCAATAATTCTCAATCATCAATATCATCGGACCTCCTGTCCGGAATCCAAACATAATCAAACACATACATACCTATACACAAATTTATATCCCAAAATCCATACGCAAATCTATAAACCATTTACATATTCCAAAAGAAATGCATTACCAAACAATAGTGGCATTTTCAAGCCACAATACAACATCCGAAATACACAAGAATACAAAAGTCCCAAAATTCTCAACATATCTAAGATCTAAATCTTACAGCAGTTTAACTTCAAAAACATCATACACATAACGAATGGACATCTTGACTTTCTTTCATCCGATCTCCCTCTTGATACCTGGAGATGGGGATGAAAGGAGGTGAGCTTTACAGCTCGTGGATAACGTGTTTATAACAAAAAAATAAGCAAAAACCATTTTCTAAACTCATTGTCATTTTATAAAATTTCACAACTGAACCATCAATTGCTTATTTCTCAAAATTTTCAACTTTTCAAAACATTTATGAACACTTTTCAAAACATGTATGCAGTACACTTATAAATAAAACAAACCACATAACACATCAGAAACGGTTTGGGTCGGTCCAGAAACAGAACGTACTACACATTCCCGCATAGCGGTCCTGTGTAGCCGTGAACAAAACGTACTACACCTTCCCGAATAGCAGTCCGGTGTAGCCATGAACTTATTGGAGTCCTTAACGAAGCTCCAATGCCACTAGCGGGCAGGCGGGCGAAGCCTTTGATACATGCACTTGACAACTTATGGGACCTAACCAAACCCACATAACAGATTTCATACTTGAAATCGGATTGCCCGAAGGCATATTTCGAAAACTTAGTTCTCATATTCATGTCATATATTAAACAAAATCTCCATTCTCAATTTCCACAAATTCAAAATCTACATAACAATCAAATTCACATAACAATTCTTCAATCAATCAAACACAAAGAATGCAACACTTCAGCAACATTATCAATTTATTCAAATCATTCGAAAACAATGAATTTAACAATTATTGCAATTTCTTAAATCATTCCAAATAATGAATGTACAATTGTAACAATTTCTAAAATCATTCCAAAAAAACAAGGAATTTAATCATTCGAAAATAATAATTTAAACACATTTTGCTTTCTTGAGTTTTTGAAAACACATAATTATCTTATAATTCAAATTATAAACATGGTACCCACCAGAATTCCTTGCTTGGATACATGCTTAAAAGATGTCTCTCCTCTTGATCCTTTTGCCTTCCTTGACTCCCTTAATCAAAATGCAAAAATCTCATTCAATAGGAATACAATTTGAGGACCCATATATTGCATATTCACTAAGATAAATTCTAAAAACTCAAACTCTTTCAAAAGTCCAAACATTCGGGTAAATTTTCCATGATCACTCTGATCAAGTAAATGACAAAATCTGATAATATTCTCTTCTATAAAATGTTTCCCATTGTCTTAAGTTTCTAATGACACCAAACTCACTCAATTTGGTTCAGAAATCTGAAAGCTATACTCCAAGCATTTTGGGACTAATCTTATGCTGAAACTATAATCTATATTCAACTATCATCCAAACTTTTAGATCTTTAGAGACTGATTCAAAACTTAATTTCTTCATAAAACTTGTAGCCCTATGTCTCTTGTTTACAAAGAATAAAAAATAACCTCATTTGTACATCCACAAAAAAAGTTATGTCCAAAATACCAAAACATGTTGCGCAGGAAAATTGGTCCTCACCGAGACAAGGATACTGGCGCGCGCCGCGACGTGCGCATATGCAGGTCGTGACGTGCGAGGCCAAAATCCTCCGAAAACTTGTTTTTCCCACACTCTTCAACCATATTCCTCCCATCTTTCAAATATAACACATCTAAACCCTAACCCATCTCTTATACTTCATTTCTAAGCTCATTCCAACCCAATATCATTCACAAAAACATTAAAATCTATCTTTGATCATTAACCCTAAAAACCAAACATATGATTTTACCCATTCTACAACTTCTCACACATAATCCTCTCTTAACTAACATCAAAATATGTTTCATTCATCTAATCAAGAGGAATGATGCTTATACATACTTAATTTTGCTTCAAACTCTTCAAATTCTTCAAAGATCTCCAAACCCTAGCTTTCCTCTTCTTTTTCTCCTATTCCCACGACACTCTCTTCTTCTCTCCCTCATTCACAATTCTTATTCTTCTAAATTGTACTCCTAATAATCATACAAATTTCCATCTTGTCCCTTGCCTAAAGCCTTAGATCTTATAACCTTAAGTGTCATGCCCAATTTGCCCTTATATATTTTTATAACTTTAATACTTCAATTCAGAAATTGAAAATCTTAGGGATTGAATTGAAATTCGATTACTTCAGATAACTTGTAGATACATATCTCTAGTTTATTTAGAAACAAAAATAAACTTAATTGGATCTCTACATATCAAGATATCACCAAAATACCTAAGCATGTTCAAAAAAATGTCCAACTCAAACTCTTTAATCAATCCTATCACTTTGATTCAATCAATCTTTTTCAAATTAATCTCAAAAATCCAAAATTTTAATTTATAGGTATAGAAATGTCTTAGGAATCCAACGCTTCAAAAATCAGGTCAATCGGATGTCGGATGGAAAAGTTAGAAGCAAAAAAACAGGCAAGGGTCGGATCACCCTAAACAATAACACATTTCTAAAATTTCTATCTTTCAACTCCAAGGTCCAAAAATGTCATACTTTATATCAATGAAAAGATCAAAACATAATCCAAAACTTTCATGAAGTACTTAAAGGCAATTTCAACCTCTAACTAGGTTAATTTTTCAATCAAAGTTTCTGACCAGAAATTTGTCATCCTATACCACATACAACTTCCAAATTTCACATCTTCTAATTTCCACAATCAAAAATAACATATTTTAAATCATTGAAAAGCTATAAACTTCCTCTACAACTTTCATGCAGACCACTTACTCCAATTCAAATCACATCAGTACAAAATTGGCCTCAAAGCACAGTATACACAAACTTACCCTAATGAGCATTTTTCAAAAACAAAGCAAAATAACTTAAATTCGAAAGATCATAACTTTCAATCTCGATATGAAAAAATGTCATATTTCATGGCAATAGAAAGCTCTCAGCAGATGCTACAAGTTTCATGCAGATTATTTTCTCTAATTTAGCCCAAATCAACCCAAAAAAAATCCCAAAAATTTCACATCCAAATTGTCATTTTCTGTTACCATTCATCCTCAAAATTTCAGATTTTCAATTCTCCAAAATCTAACACTTTAACTAATCATTTCTTGCTTTTCAACTCCATTTAAAGAAATTCATTCACTCTTAATTCCATTTAAACTCAAAACACCATTTTAGGCCATAATTAATCATAAACATCAATAACAAAAGCATATTTCACCTATCTTAATCTCATATAACAATTCACATTCTTGAATTGTCATTTTCTTTGCACATAAATAATTCACCACAAATTCCTCATCTAATGTCAATTTATCCTTCAAAATTTCAAGAAAAGTTCGAGGTCCAACATTTCTTCCCCTCTTAAAAGAATTTCGTCCTCGAAATTCTAACTTGAGTAATCATCAAGTAACACATTCTCTTAACTAATTTCTTTCCAAAAGACCCTAGTCAATCACTTTCTTAACTAATTCCTCATCATACTTATATCTCAACTTATTTACAATTTTTCACTTCTTGTATCAAATACCACCAATATCATATCAAATCACTATATCCACAAATCAATATTTCTTAATATATTTACACAAGTCAATGGTCTAATTCTTAATAACCTTAATATGGACCAATACCATTTAATTCAATCCTTTTTGAACTTCCATACATAGCTATATCTCTATCATTCAACTCATTTTTCAAGTATCCCTTATTGCATCTCACACATGTATATCCGAAATCAATTCATCGAATTTCATCTTGAAATTCTAATCTTAATCTCCATTATCACATTTTTTTATAATCAATCATACTCTTGTCACCTAAATCAAACAATCACTTTGATTCTTCAAATAAGTCATGAAAATTTATTCACATCAATATCACATTCTCACTAATTCACTACTATCCATTCAAACTCTTATCAATTTCTCATGCATATCTCTTATACACATGCACCCATGTAAGATCCTAATACTGGCGCTCTGATACCACAAATGTTGGGACCAGATTTTGAAACCGGAGTACAACCGTAAAACGGAATCATAAACAGAAACAGAAATCGAAACAAAGAGGGCGAAATCCAAAGAAATCAAATCTGATCAAAAGCGAAGGAATCGAACAAATGTTGGGATCAAAACCCAACCGCTTAAACTAAATCATAACACTTATCCTCTTGCTCAAAACATACAACGGAAACAAATCAAAAGAAGAATCGAAAGGCGGACAAAACGGATCACAAAGCGAAAGTGGGTCAAACGCAAACGAAACACAAATGAGATCAAAACGCGTGCAGAAACGAAAGAGAAATCAAATAAGGCATGTGCGGGCAATAAACAAAGGAAATTGAATATGAAAGAACGGAAAACAAATGAAAATGGGCCCAAAATCGAAACGAATGAACGGACGAACTCAAAGGCAAAAGTCCTTAAACTTTCAAAAGGCGTGATCACAAAGCGTGGGCGAAAAATTTAAAGTGTGATCGCAGAATTTTCGAAATGCAAGCATGGATGACAACCAAAGAAATCAAAGCAAACGGAAACCAAAGGAAGCGAAAGCTTAGGGAGCTAAAGAAATCGAATGGCTCCGAATCAAAGAAAACAAATCACTGAAGGACAAAAACTTAACTTTGACATCCGAAGACGAATACTTGTAAAAACAAAGCAAACATGTCGCGTTGGAAAACTATAAGACAATCGGTCTAAACCAATCCAATTCGGTATAAAAAATTTTCTTTTTTTCATTCTTTATTCAATCTCATACAAAGCAATTCAATTTCCCATTTGGAAATTCATCCTTAATAAAAATCTCAATTCATAAGATTCTTCTTATACAATTATATCCCATCATTTTAAACTCTTACTTTTCATTTGCTATAAAAACTCACACATGTCAATATGCCATCAAGTCATAAACAAAGAGCACTTCAATATTTCCAATCCATTATCACAATCATCGGACCTACTGTATAAAATCCAAACACAATAAAACACATTTATATTACTCAAAGAACTTCAATAATTCTCAATTATCAATATCATCGGACCTCCTGTTTGGAATCCAGACATAATCAAACACATACATACCCATACACAAATTTATATCCCAAAATTTGTGATGTTTTTTTGGGGATTGTTCAAACTTTTAGTGTCATTTTTATAAACATTACAGAATGTCATGTTTTCTGTGACGTTCTACATAAAACGTCACAGAAACCTTTTGCTTACACCACATCCCCCGATGTTTTTTGTGACATTTTTGGACATTCTATGGCTTTTTTTAACGCCACAAAATGCCTTGTTTTCTTGTAGTGAACATTGATATTCTGTTAGATATTTTTTATGATGTTATCATTAAAACTAGTTAGAAAACTATTGGTATAGTTCATCATTGAAAATGATGTTACTTTTAAGCAAATCGAAAAAGGTTGCAAAATAATTATGAATCTCTTTGTGATTCACATTGTATTAGCTTGATATTAAAAAGCATAGGAGATGATAAAAGCTTTTCTATCATTGATGAAACCATATAGAAGGCAAGAAAACTCATTAAGTTCATTTATAATCATGTATGGATTTCAAATTTAATGAAATATTTTTACAGATGGTAAGAATATTTGTCTTTTGGTCACTGCAAGATTTGTATCTAATTTATTATCACTTTTTTGTTTTATTAAACTATAGAATGAGCTTATTGGAATTGAGATCTCTATCATTACATAACTTTGATCTTGATGTTAGTTTTTCATCTAAGTTTGTGAGCCTCTGATCACTACAAGGAAATTGTTAAATAGCAACAGAAATATACCGACGGAAACTATATCGTATGTGATTTGCGACGCTACTCACAAATCCGTCGGTAAGAGAAGAAAAGTTGCGACAGTACAGAAATCCGTTGCCAATGGTGGAGGGAAAATTTGGCGGGGAGTTATAGCGACGAAATTATGCCGATGAATACGTTATCGTCTGTAAATAGGGAAGGAATTAAAATTCGGTCGGCAAAATTTATCGGCGGGAGAATTTTCACTGACGGAAATAAGCCGTCGGTATATTTCAAAACGACGTCGGGAAACTAGGTTAGCAGGTTTAACCCTGCGACGGTTTTTTTTAATTATACCAACGGAGAATTCCGTCGCTAAAATAAAATTAAATCCTATGCGCAGCCATCTTTCTTCTCTCCTTCCCCGACTCTCCTCTTCTCTTTCTCTCATCTCCTCCGGCGACGTTGAGCGACAGTGGACGTTCGACCTTCTCCTTCCGTCTTCTCAGGTGACGTGGCGACCTTCTCCTTCCGTCTTCTCCGGCGACGTGCTGCTCCCTCTCTCCTCTGGACAATCCGAAGGTAAAGCATGGGTTTTGTGGGTTACGATGGTTTTGATGTGGATTTGAACTGATTTAATGCATTTCATTTGTTAATTTAGTTTTGATTTGTGTTGTGTGATTGTTGTGGATGTACTGAATGGAAAGAATTTAAAGATTTTTGTGTAGATAGGGTTGAGATGGTTTTGACCTCAAGGTGTTCGATGAAATGCATTAGGAGTTGTAGAACTAAACTAGTATCATTATATTAGTGTTCAATGTGAGTATAAGGATTATAAAGATGATATGCTTACATTTGAAAGTAATAAAGAGGAAAGCATCGAACTAGTATGAACGAAAAGAATGAACATAAAAGTTGAATTAGGAATGAGATTCATAGCAATTTTTAAAGTAAAATGAAAAGTATGCATTGTGAATTCGTTTGGTATGTGATGGGTCTAGAGTATTAATAAAATAATGAGTGAATTTCTTTGGTTTAAATTGTTAAAGGGTTAGATATATGTTAGCATATTAAAAAGAACAAGCAAGTTAGTAGTTGGTGGATTTTATAGAAACAATATTTGAAAAATGTTAACAAATGAAAAGGATATTGAAAATCATGAGTTATTAATTTTAATAACTTGATGAAGAACGATAGGTATGTTTATTTGTTAACAAAATAATAATGGTTTTAGTAACAATAAAAGATTTAATTATTTACTTAATTAATAATAAGAATAGAATCGAGACGACCAGTCTCTTGGTTTACTTATAGTATTATCTAGTAGAACCTAGTTCAAGGTTAGAAACAATTAATGTATTAGCACTACTTCAATCATTACACCTCTGGGCATCGGAGATATTACATGGATAATGGTTCTATTTTCAATCATCGATTAAGAGACATTGACAAAAAAGTTGATTTCATTCTTAAAAGAAAGGTGATATGTAGAATAAAGAAACTCTGGATTAAAAAGAACAAGAAAGTTAGTAGTTGGTGGATTTTTATAGAAACAATATTTGAAAAATGTTAACAAATGAAAAGGATATTGAATCTGCTGAGTTATTAATTTAGTAATTGATTTTTAATTCAATCCATTCTTATATAAAAAAATGACTCCCATTCCCATCACATAGAAAGATTATTATTTTCAAATGAAGTGCCCCATCCTTTATTGTAGTATGGAATTGACTAATAACTACCACGAGTAATGAAAATGAAGTGCAACCAAAATGTAGTGTTATATGAGAAAACTATATTACTAATTTTAATAATTTTCATTAATTCTTATTTAATTTCTTTTGTCATTAAATTTTAAAAATATATTTCTATTTACCATATATATATATATATAATTTTCATAATCTAATTATTTAAAATAAATTAATAAATACTTAAAATAACTAATGAAACATGCGATTGTCATTAATAGTTTTAATAAAATATAATAAAACATATATAAAAGAAAAGTATACACACAGACACACACGAGTAACACGACTCTTCTTGTGGGAATAAGAGTCCTTTTCATATATTTTCCCCTTTAGTTATGATTTGTATAACACGTCCTGAAGAAATAAAACGTCTTGTATGTGTCAAGCATTTGGTTTTGTTTTTCATTCTTAATATTGTTAATTTATTATTGTTATAAAAGTAGAAAATATGTTTATATTTCTTATTTAATTGATTTTTAAATATTGATACTTAATCAATCTTTATTTAAAAATATGGAAAAGTGTAAATTAATTATTGTTTTTAATATTACAATTTTATACTTTTTATTTTTGTTTAATAGTTTATTAAATATATCAATGAATGATTTTCCTTATTATAATAGAAAGATATAACATTGTTGTGTCTTAGATGTTTTATTTAAAGGATAAAATTAAATAAAGAATCAAGTACAATTTAAGAGAATTTCAAGGTAATTCAAATCAAGTAGACCAAGTACAAAAGAATAAAATAATTCCATATATAACAATCATTTTATAATCGATATTAGCCATTTCAATAAATTAGGAGTTCAATCATTGCATGACTATTTATGAGGCATAATGAAAAGTCTTTTGATAATGAGAAAATTTAATTATTTTGAACTAAACAAATTCTTAATCTTCAAACAAATTCTGAAATATTTTGAAAATAAATGGTATTGAATCTAGTTTTTATTAAATGGAGTATTTTGAAACTTTTGAAAATTTAAATATATATATATATATATGTGATGCCTGAAAATGTTTTCCAATCTTAATCTTTGATGGGGGTTTTGTTAGGTAGATAAATTTCAAAACTTTCCTAATAGATCAATTTTTACTTTTTAGTTTTGTTTAATAGTTAATTAAATATATCAATGAATGATTTTCCTTAATATAATACAAAGATATAACATTGTTGTGTCTTAGATGTTTTATTTAAAGGATAAAATTAAATAAAGAATCAAATACAATTTAAGAGAATTTCAAGGTAATTCAAATCACGTAGACCAAGAACAAAAAATAATAAAATAATTCCATAAATAACAATCATTTTTATAATCTTATATTAGCCATTTCAATAAATTAGGAGTTCAATCATTGCATGACAAATGCTACGACGCCTCAATATGATAAGACATATTTTTATTTTGTTTGTTGTAGGAACTGTATTGTCCCCAGTATTTATACTTTCGAGGAACATTAAGAGAAGCCTACGCAGGTATTGAAATGACAACTATACTTTTACTTCAATTGTGGTAACTTTAAGCATATATTTGTTAATATTATTTGACGTAATCAGAAAATTTTGTATGGTTGTGAATTGCTTTGAGTTTAATGTTTAATTCTTGATAAATAACATGAGTTGTTGACAAGGCAAAGTATGGACATGTAGTTTAGAGATTAGTTGTGAGTTGACTTTACTTGTCCAATATAGAAGTGTATTTTCACATGCAGGGGGCTCTTTTATGTGTAAGAGGGGGATGATTATGTGATAGGGGAAATGCTGCCAAATTTTCAGCATGATCCTCGTATAACAATTAATGATACTGACATACCTTGTTATATGTGACATACATGAATTATACTGACAATTGATTGACTGGTTGAAATTAATAGTATCTCAACTATGAGCTGTCAGGATAGATCTTGGATGTATAGACGATTAACCCCTGCTGGCTTCATTAATCCTGAATTCGTGCATGGAGTTGACAGTTTTATTCATTATGCATGCTCTCAACGTGCATATATGGATGGACAAAAGATCAGATGTCCATGTAACAAGTGCAAGCACAAATGTTTCCTTACTCTTGATGAAGTTAAGTTGCATTTGCTGCGAAAAGGGTTTGTGCCCAATTATTTTGAGTGGACACGACATGGCGAACCGTTAATTTGTAACACGTCAAGGGGGAATGAACCACAAATGTCTGTGAACGTAAATGAGTATGAAGGGGAGGTTGGAAGTAGAGGGAATTTTGTTTTAAGTTCTGAAAACTCATACAGGCAAATGGTCTTTGATGGGGTCGGTTGTACCTTTGGGACAAATAGGGTAAATGTTGAAGAAGAACCAAACGCAGAAGCACGAAATTTTTTTGACTTACTCTAGGCTGCTGACCGAGAATTGTGGCCCGGTTGTCAGAAAATGACGCAATTGTCTTCAATTGCACGAATTTTGAACGTAAAGAGTGAAGGACACATATCGGATCGTAGCTTTGATAACATTCTGGAGTGGTATACTAAATCACTACCCGCTGATCATTTAATGGTTGACAGTTTTTACAATATGAAGAAATTGATTCGGGGTCTTGGGTTGCCAGTGTAAAAAATTGATTGCTGTCGGTTGAGATGTATGTTGTACTGGGGAGATGATGTGAACTTAGATGAGTGCAAATTTTGTGGTCAATCGAGGTTTAAGCCAAGAAAGCGTGCAATGAAACAGAAATTAGTTCTATGGAAGCGGATGTATTATTTCCCGCTAACTCCGAGACTGTAGAGACTTTATGCATCTGATGTGACTGCATGTCACATGAGATGGCATGCTGAACACGATCAGAAAGATGGAGTAATGCATCATCCATCAGATGCACTGGCATGGAAGCATTTCAATGACACCCATCAGCACTTTGCAGTTGAAAGTCGGAATGTGCGGTTGGGATTGTCGACTAATGGATTCCAACCTTTTGGTCAATCTAGGCAGCAATATTCATCTTGGCCGGTGATAATTACTCCTTATAATTGCCTCCGTGGATGTGTATGAAAGAGGCTTACATGTTTCTTACAGTTATTGTGCCAGGACCAACAAATCCCAAGCAGAAAATAGATGTTTACTTACAACCGCTGATATTAGAATTGCAGCATCTTTGGAAAACTGGTGTGCAAACATATGATATATCTTTGAAACAGAATTTTGTCATGAGAGCAGCTTTAATGTGGACGATAAGTGACTTCCCGGCTTTGGCCATGTTATCTGGTTGGAGCACAGCTGGGAAGTTGATGTGCCCTCATTATGGCAATGATTCAGATGCGTTTTATCTTCCAACCGGTGGCAAAATGAGTTGGTTTGACAATCACAAAAAATTCCTTCCTCCTGATCATCCGTTTAGGCGCAATAAATATAAGTTCATGAAAAATAGGATAGTTAAACAACCAGCTCCACGTTCGAAATGTGGTGTTGAGATTTTGCAAGAGATTGAGGCATTGGGCTTGCTTAAAGTAACTGAATTTGAAGTCGATGAAGTAAATAGAAGCATCAGTCAAAACTTTGGTTGGTGAAAACGAAGCATATTTTGGGATTTACCATATTGGAAAACAAATATGGTACGACATAATCTGGATGTGATGCATATTGAGAAAAACATGTTTGACAACTTGTTCAATATGATTATGAACATTGAAGGGAAGACAAAAGACAATGCCAAATCCAGATCTGATTTGGAACTGCTCTGTAGAAGACATGAGTTACATAAAGATGTTCGTACCGATAAATATTCGAAAGCATGTTACACTTTGGACAAGCAATAGAAGGAACGTTTGTGTGAATGGTTGAAAGGACTCAAGTTTCCTGATGGTTATGTTTCAAACCTGTCTAGGTGTGTAGATATGAGAAAGTACAAATTGTTTGGGATGAAAAGTCATGATTGTCATGTTTTTATGCAAAGGCTAATTCCAATTGCCTTTCGCGAGTTGCTACCTTCTAAGGTATGGGAACCATTAACGGAGTTGAGCTTGTTTTTCAAAAGCTTAACATCATCTGAAATCAATTTAGATGAAATGGAAAAACTAGAAAATGAAATTCCAATTATTTTGTGCAAGTTAGAAGGAATTTTTCCTCCAAGCTTCTTTGACTGCATGGAGCACCTACCAGTGCATTTACCATACGAAGCAAAACTTGCCGGTCCAGTCCAATATCGATGGATGTATCCATTTGAGAGGTAACTCCTGTACTATCATATCGTTACCCATTTGTACATGTTGTGTGTACCGAACATTGTAATAACCATATGCTTTATTATAGGTATTTACATCATCTAAAAAAATGTGAAAAACAAAGCTAGAGTTGAGGGCTCCATATGTAATGCTTATTTAGTTGAGGAAGCTAGTACGTTTTGTGGACATTATTTTGAGCCTTATGTGCGTACAAGGGCGAGACAAGTTCCTCGTAACGACGATGGGGGAGGAACAAGTGGTGCAGATGGGAACTTGTCAATTTTTACATATCCAGGACGGACATCTGGACGTGCAGCAAGACGAATGGTAACAGAGGAGGAAATTGATGCTGCACATGGGTACATTTTATTGAACTGTCAGGAGGTTCTTCCATTAAATGCATGATGAGTTGCACAACTGGTATGCTCAATTGCAGGTATTACTGTGTTGAACGTTTCTGATTGGTGTCATGTCATATGCAGCTTATACGAGGCATTGTTGCACGACATAATGCCTGGTATCACACAGGATGACATGAATAACGAAGTTGGAAAACAATTCCCTCGATGGTTCGCACGATATGTAAGTTCTCACTTTAAACTATTCCTATTGTTACCCACCAGGTTAACATGTTCCGATGACATTGTACCCTTTCCTTTGCTACTTCCTGTTACATAGGCTGCCGAAAATCCAATACATAACAAGTTCATTTATGATCTTGCGAAGGGACCTTTGCGAACTATTAACTCGTATCCAGTGTATTTTGTGAATGGATATAAATACCATACAGAGTCACATGGACATACCATGTCAAGTATGAACAGTGGGGTTTCGATACAGGGAGAATTAATGGACTATTAGGGGAAAATAATTGAAATACTTAAAGTTGAGTACCCTGTGTTGCCAATTAAGCGATGTGTGATATTTAAATGTGACTAGTATGACCCGACACCAAACATTGGAACAAAAGTGCATAACTGATACAATGTCGTTGAAATCAACTTCCGTAGACGGTTGAGACAATTTGAACCATTCATCTTGGCTATGCAAGCAAGACGGGTGTGTTACGTCCCTTTTCCAAGCTTAAGAAGTGATAAGGCGGATTGGTTGGCGGTATGCAAAGTTAAACCTAGGGGAGTGTTTGAATCTCATACAAACGTAGAGGAGAGAAATGACAGTGAAGCATTTCAAGAAGACGTGGCTTCTATTCATGATACAATAACGTGTGACGAGACAGAACCTTTGCACGATCCTTTTAACGCTTATGTTGATATTTCATCTGTAGAGTCTGACGAGGGTAACAATGGATCTGAACAAGAGGAAGAGTTTGATTCTTATTCTTCCGACGAGGAAGATGATTGTAATTTACATTTAAGTTCTGATAGCAATTAATTTATCTTTGTAATAGACTATTTACTGTATCCAAATACAGTATTCCTTTTAATCATTGCAATTCTTATTCAAGGGATGTCAATGTGGCGAATGGTTCCTGACGGTAATAATTCTTTCCGTTGGGAGGAATGTGGGAAATTTGTCCTGTCCCAGGGAATAACCATTGTAGGAAACAGTGTTGCGGAAAGCACTCCGATTCGTTTGCCATCCATGACTGATCTTCTACTTGAAGGTGTTTCCTATTATTATTACGTCTGTGTTCTTATTCTGTACATCTCATTTCCTTATTTTAAGTGCCCATAACATAATAGTAATTTGATGGTTTTAACTTCATGTTGCTCAAAGCGTCCTGTATTCTCAACGAAGAAATAAGTGCCAGTAGAGGCTAGAGCCATGACACTACGACATATGACCGATATGACAAATCAGTTGTTGTGAAAGATTCGTCAATTGCTCATACTAGGTCTGGACAATCACGTATGCTATCATATCCAGTTTTGCTCTGTGTCACGGTGGTCTAATAGTATGGAATCAAATGTGAATATATGTTCTTCCCTGTTGTAGGTGTAACTGTTCCCCCTTGTAGTAGTTCATCCGAACAATTCGTCCTCTGTACCAAGAGCGGCGAAACATTTACAATTTCCTCACGAAGTATGGCTATAGCCAAAACGTTATTGAGAGAAGGTGTCCAAAGGCCTTCACCTGGTGGGAGAAGTCTGACTGTTTCCCGAGCTTCGTTTGAACGTGCCAGGACTCTTCTCGGAAATCCAAAATTCGGGGACTCATTTACTTATACCAACTCTCATGTCACATGGAATCCGACGGAATAATTTACTCATACATTACATAATTCGACAAAGTTGAAAAGATGTTTGTTGTTGTATATGTTTGAATCTGGTAAACACAGTCATAATTATATAATTGTTGACATTGATTTGTTGTTGTTAACTTGTTTGTTAACTTTCAATGACATTGGCTTATATGTAAATAACTTCTATAAACGATTGCTCTTAAGATTGTTATATTTGTACAGAATTCGATAAATTTTGTATTTCATTCATTAATATGGGACCTAAGAGACCACGTGAGGTTATGCGGGCGAGGATTAGAGGGATGTTAGGCGGGCAGCCGTGTCAAGGTGGATCGTCACAGTCTGGGACTCGCACTGACTCACCTCCTCCTCCTACACATCCTCCCGTTGCAGATGAGTCATCACCTGCTGCTACTAATGCCACACCATCCCCTACGCCAACTCATTTATCATCCAATATCACAATAGGGGATGGAGGACATGCCCGGCAACCTGGATCTGTAGGAGATGATGGGCGAAAGTATATCACTTACATCAATGACCAGTAAGTAATATGATAGGATTACGCACTGTTTCTAGTCGATTAAGCCTTTCTATTTTCGGTCTATTTGTACACTACAATGACTTCTTGTTTTAGGTTCGTACTGTCTGGAATGGTTTCCAGGCAGATGACTTCCACTTTTAAGGAAATGATTGAACCCGATGGATATACGTTGAAGAATATCACTGCAGCTACGAAATAATTGTACTTTCATGAGTTCGAGGTACAATAATTATTTCTGTTATTTATTTAATATATATATATATATATAGTTTCATGATTAATATATATATAGTTTGACATTAACTAACATATTTTTTTTCTTTAATCAGAAAGCATTTTTCTGGGACGCTACTTTGGGTGGGAGCATATACAAATTCTGAGAGAGGTGGGCTCGTACACGTTATCGCGACTTCATTAACGCGATAAACAAGGCTGGTGCACGACCCCGCTTTATTTCGGAAGATATTTGGAGTCGTTGGCTGGCGTATTAGGCATCACCTGCAGTAATGTCCATCTCAGGACGTAACTTGGCCAACAGACGTGGAGGCTTAGGTCAACAGAGTCTTCCCGTACATAGGGGAGGCTCAATAACTCACCAAGAGCATGCAGATAGGCTTGTACGTATCTACACTTTACACTAATTTTGTCGATAGTTAGCTTCGTTGTATTATGGATAATGATAATGGTCTACCTATCTGGTGCCACTTATGGCTGTGTTGACTTATTTTCTTTGTCCAACTGGAGGCGAATATCATACAACTTTACGAACCTCTGCCGAGGTTTAAACGATTTCTAGTTCACATCTAACGTTTTAGTCTTTCTCATGTAGGAGAAGTCATTGGGCACAAGCCTACCCCTTGATTATTTCGCACACTCACACTAAGAAGCATGACGGTGTAACCTTCATCAACAATCGCTGTCGAGAGCTGAATGTATGTCCAGTTATTGCATTTTATTTATTTCTATATACTGCTCCCGTCCTTCGTCTTAAAGTTATCTTCACATACCTTATAAGACCAATTACAACAAACCCTTAAGCTACAGTCGCAGAAGGAACAGCCTGTAGATGTGTCTCAGACGTATTTTAAGGCCGTGGGTGCTAGAGATCGCCATGGCAGGATATTTGTGTTAAGTTAGAATGACTTTACATAAAAATGATTTTGATGTATAACAAAGAGAGATCATATACAAGATAAACAAAAGCATACCTGAGCGAACTCGATACAGGCGTACATAGGCGAAGTCCAAGCATGCGAAGTTGCAAGAAAACAATGATACCTGATTTAATTCATAGGATGCGAAGACACGAGCGAAGTTTATAAAATTCAAACACGAGCGAAGTTGAAAAGTCGAATACGTATACGAGACACAAAAGCAGACGCAGACGCAGACGCAGGTGCAAAAGCAAAGCAGACGCAGACGCAGACGCAGACGCAGACGCAAAAGCAAAGCAGACGCAAGAGTCAGTTCGAGTTAGTTACAGAACTCAACTGATTAACCGTTTCTTTAAAGATTAAAGATTCAAGAATCAAAGAAGCAGTTAGAGACGAAGGCTATAAATACAAGTCGAAGTCGAAAATTGAAGAGCTGGCTGATGTTAGAAAAATTACACAAAGTGAAAAAGCGATCAAGTGCGAATTAGTTGAGCACTATTTTACTGTAACAAAGTGTTCAAATATTTTTCTGAGAAGAAAAGTTGTACAGATAGCCTGCAGAGGCTAAGTGTGAAAGAATACTGGTTGTAGAGACCTGAAGAGGCTCGTGAAAGAATCTTTAACGCAGCTGAAGAGATAGTGAAATCTCGGAAGAAACTCGAGGATGGGCGTAGCCCACGGTTTGGGGTGAACCAGGATAAATTCGCGTGTCTACTACTCTTACTCTTTATCTTTATCTTGCCTCAAAGTTGATCATTACTTACTATTCATATACTTAGCATTGAAAAGTTTGATCAATCAGATTAATAAAGATTTTTATGTAATTTTATTTCTAACAAGTAATTTCGAAAAGATATTAAAAGGGAATACACAATTCAACCCCCCCCCCCTTCTCATGCATTCTATTGTATTTCTTAGTGCTGTATTAACGTGTGATTCAATTCAATTGATATCAGAGCCTGGTATCCAAGAATCACTTTGGTGAAGTGTGGATTAAAGATAATGGCGGAGTCACATGTATACATCACTGAAGGTTCCTCAGTTACTAGACCTCTAGCATTCAACGGAGAAGACTATCATTACTGGAAAGATAGGATGCGGTTATTCATCGAATCTACACATGTAGACCTTTGGGACGTAATAGAGAACGGACCCTATATACCTGTAGATGAAGAAGGTAGTTCTATTCCACGAAACAGATGGACGGCTGATCAGAAAGCAAGAATACAACTGAATTCAAAGGCAAAATTTTTCTTAACGTGTGCCCTAAGCAGAACCGAGTACGACAAAGTGCATGGTTGCGACACTGCAAAAGAGATGTGGGACACATTGTCCATTGCTCATGAAGGCACAAGTCAAGTTAAGGAATCTAAGATAAGTATTCTTGTACATCAATATGAACTTTTCAAGATGGAAGATGAAGAATCTATTGATCAAATATTTGGAAGATTTCAAACAATTGTCAATGGATTAAAAGCTCTTGGAAGGACATACAATAACCAAGACCATGTTCCAAAGATCCTAAGAAGTCTTCCTAAGAGATGGAGACCTAAAGTTACTGCAGTGCAAGAAGCCAAAGACTTGAGCGTGTTGAAGCTAGATGAGTTGCTGGGATCCTTGAAGATTCATGAAGTAGAACTCAACGCTGAAGACAAGCCCAAGCGAGACAAGTCAATAGCACTGAAGGCCGGACAGAAGAATCATAAGACTCAGAGAAGGAGGAAGTCATCGAAAGCATTGAAGATTGAAGAATCAAAGGATGATAACTCAAATCAATCAGAATCAGAGTCAAGTGATGAAGATGACGAATTATCTTTCATTTCCAGAAAGATAAGACGTATGTGGAAGAAGAAGCCCAGAGGTAACCAGACATTCAGAAAGAATGGAAAAGATGAAGCTAAGCCAGAGAAGTCTTCTATCATTTGCTACGAGTGCAACCAGCCTGGACACTACAAGTCGAATGCCCTACTCTCAAGAAGAAACCCAAGAAGAGTAGAGAAGGCAAGAAAAGCATGATGGCAACATGGGAGGACCTAGATTCATCTGAATCAGATATAGGCTCGAGTCATCAGAACATGCAAACATTTGCCTAATGGCTGAGGAAGATAGTGATGAGGAGGTAAAATCAGATTATGATAATTTGCATGATGCTTATTCAGAATTGTTAGAAGATTCTCATGCTATTACAAACAAAGACAAAGTGTTAAAGAAAAGTATGTAGAAAATATTAAACATCTTGAGATAATAGAGAGAAAATAGTTGTTTAAAGAAACAATTAGAAGATAAAAGAAAGATTGTGAGATGATCGGAAGAAATTAATCAACTTAAGCTAAGGATTAAGAATTTATCAGCTGATTTAGCTACTTTCATAAAAAGTACAAAGAAAATGAATGAAATGCTTGGAAAATGTAGACATCCAAGTGATAAGACTGGATTAGGGTTTACTAGAAACAATACTCAGTCTAGTAGCAAATCTGTCATTCAAAAAGAAAGATATAGGATAACACATTTTAATCAACGTCCGAGTAATATGCATTATAGATCATATCATAAGCATACTACTAACCATAAAGGACCCAAGAAAATTTGGGTACCAAGAAATAAAATAGTTTCTCCTGCAGATTTCCTTCCTTGGAAGATACGGCAAGTACCATTGGTATTTAGACAGTGGATGCTCGCGACACATGACGGAAAGAAGGTCTATGTTCCTAGATCTTCAGTATAAGAAGGGAGGATCAGTAACTTTCGGAGACAACCAGTAGGGCAAAATTATTGGAATCGGGAAAATAGGTAAAGATTCCTTTGCATGCATAAATAATGTACTGCTTGTTGATGGTCTAAAGCATAACTTGATTAGTGTGAGTCAGTTGTGTGATTCTAGTTTCACAGTTTCATTCAATCAAAATCTTTGCGAAGTCAGAAACAAAGATGAGTCAATACTTTTCTCTGCCAAGAGAAGAAACAACCTTTACAAAATCAATTTAGAAGATTTTCAAAATCAAAATATTTCATGTTTTCTATCTTACGAAGAAGAAAGGCGATCGGCATAAAAGCTAGGTCATGTCTCTTTGAAACATATTTCAAAATTAGTAAAACATGATTTAGTAAGAGGTTTGCCAAAAATAAGTTTTGACAAAGAACTTTTCTGTGAAAATTGCTTGAAAAGAAAACAAGTTAAAACCTCTTTTTCTTCTAAAAATTTTGTAACCACATCAAGACCTTTAGAACTGTTACATATGGATTTGTTTGGTCCTACAAGGACATTAAGTCTTGGCAGAAAGAAATATAGACTTGTCATTGTTGATGACTTTACTCGATTTTGTTGGATATTATTTTTATCACACAAAGACGAGTCTTTTAAGTCTTTAGAACTCTATCCGAGAAGTTCTGAGCGAAAAGGAATGTCCATTACTAGTATCCGGAGTGATCATGGTGGAGAGTTTGAAAATGAGAAGTTTAGAGTATTCTGTGAAGAGAATGGAATTTCCCACAACTTCTCAGCCCCTAGAACTCCTCAACAAAATGGAGTTGTTGAAAGAAAGAATAGGACGATTCAAGAAATGGCAAGGACCATGCTATGTGAGACGAATCTTTCTAAGTATTTCTGGGCAGAAGCTGTGAATACAGCATGTTATATTCAGAACAGGATCTTGTTGCGACCTATGTTGAAGAAGACTCCTTATGAGTTATGGAATGGAAGAAGACCAAGCATATCGTACTTTCATCCATTTGGGTGCAAATGTTGTTAGAGTAGTGCCCTAAAGGCAATCCCCTTTAGCGCATTTTGTTCATAGTCATGTACAGACTTTATGAATAAATAAAGCAAGGCATATTTCATTTATTTGATGTTCATTTTATTATGAATTGACAATGATCTTTAATCAAATTAATGAAGTCCCTAATACATAATATAGCATGAAGGAAATTATGATGCGATCATACTACTAAGATTCCTATCATGTGCAATTATGTCAGTATCTAAATTATCCTTAGTCATAGGATTAACGAGGTGGACATCGTTAATCCGGATAGACTACACATGTCAAACTCCTTGATTGGATCAGCGGTGGATCTCGTAAAGCTGTAAATATTGAGATATTTAGATTTGACATGTGGATGCTTACTAGTGGTAGTAAGTACATTGGATGACCTGCTATGAGATCATCACATGGATGTCTATACAAATGTCGGTGATAATCTCATCATAGCAATGGTGCAAGTATCCTTAGACTTGAGGTACTCGAGGATATCTTGGTCTTGATTACGTACTTTGACTCCATTCCTTGTTGCCTTTCAGAGGTCGCTCATAGGATGGTGATTGGAGTGCAACTTGAGGTATTGAAGGTAATTGAGTAGCCAATAAAGGATTCACCACTTACGTGATAGCGAAGAGATACCCATGGCCTCTTATCGGGATCATTACTTTGAAGTCTCTGGCGCGGAGCATACATATTTCATGAAGAGGGTCTTTATGGACATATAAAGTAATGAGTCTAGGGAGAACCGATTACACTTGGACTAGATTTGATCCGATCGGTCTAGTAAGAGTTGACACATTGCCCATACTCAAACCAAGTGGGGTATAGCATGGTGAAAGGACGAATTACGGTAATTGTCTATGGAAGGGTTCGTGATATGGTTTCATTAGTCAAACCAATTACTTTCGGTCAATTGGGGGTCGTGATGTGTTGCTAGATGCCGCTCATGACTTGCTCAGATTAAGTGTTAATCTAAGTGGCCAACATAACAGGAACCTAATGGGTCACACGATAAGAGTGACTCGGAGAATCTATAAAATAGTTTGAGACGAGATCCGATATCCGGAGAGCAATAGGATTAAATGGATCCCGATGAGATTGGGATATGTCCCGATGAGATCGTGACATTGACATTCTTGAAAAGGGTCTTGACAATTTTTTGCGGCGGGGCCCGAGAGTTTGTAGAGACCAACCCCGTTTGATTGGACCTCTTGACAAATATATATATATATATTAATTAATTAATTAAGAATTAATTAATTATATATATATATATATATGGATTTTCGTGGAACCATGAAAATGGAGAAGTTAAATGGTTTGAAAAGTCAAACTTAATGATTATTTAACATTTCAATGTATTTTAACCCACCAACGTGGATAGCCTCTCCACCAAGCTTTCATATGTGTTTTAATGAGTTAAAATACATATAAGAAGTTAAAGAGAAGAGGCTTGCACGGTGGTTGAAGGAGAAGAATCGAATTGCTTAAGAGTTAAGCCTTTGAAAAATTGTTTTTCATCTTCTTCCTCTCTTCCTCTCAAGTTGGTTTCTACTTCTCCAAGGCTTCAATTGATCATCTTCACTTGCTCTCCAAGGCTAAGGTAAGAGCTAGCACTCTTTTCTTTAGTCTAGCTATTCCCGGGTCAAAAGAGTTTGTCCCGGTTAGGTTTTCCGACCTCTGCGTGGATACCGTTAGAGACGGTCTCCTTTGGTCGTTATGGTTTGATTGTTTGTACTTACACATGGATCCTGATTTTCGGGAATATCCCGGGACTCAAAATTTTAAATTCCGCACTGTGTTCATGTGATGAACACCTCGAGATTTTCCTACAAATGTTCCATTCTGAATACGAAAGTGCTGTTGGATAAATTCGATTCGAAGACTTATCCAGGAATTTTTCTAGGCTACTCATCATCGTCTAAGGCTTTTCGAGTTTACAACTTGATTTCAAAGACTGTTGAAGAGACGATCCATGTCAAGTTTGATGATAGTTCTCAATCCCATAAGGAAGATGACATGGAGAATGAAGGTCCTTCAAAGAACTTAGATGATACCTCAGAAACTCCCTCGTCAGACACTCATGAGAACAAAACTGAAGATATTCCAGAAACTATAGAACTAGGATAAGATTGGAAGTACAAAAGTTCTCATCCAGAAGAGTTAATTATCGGTGAGACCTCAGAAGGAGTTAGGACTAGGTCCAGATTCAGACGAGAAGCTAGTGTAGCTTTTATCTCTGAAGTAGAGCCTAAGAAGGTTGAGGAAGCTCTTCAAGACGAAGCTTGGGTGTTAGCCATGCAAGAAGAGCTGAATCAATTCACTAGGAATAACGTCTAGTCCTTAGTTCCAAAACCTCCTAAGAAATCCATTATAGGAACCAGATGGGTCTTTAAGAATAAGTTAGACGAATCAGGAAGAGTGAGTCGTAACAAGGCCAGATTAGTAGCACAAGGCTACAATCAGCAAGAAGGAATAGACTACAATGAAACATATGCTCCAGTAGTGAGACTTGAAGCTATAAGGATTTTATTAGCATATGCAATCTGTCATGATATAAAGTTGTTTCAGATGGACGTAAAGAGTGCATTTCTGAATGGCTTTATAGACAAAGAAGTGTATGTAAAACAACCACCTGGCTTCGAAGATGTTAAAAACGCAGATTATGTCTATAGACTTCACAAAGCCTTATACGGCCTGAGGCAAGCTCCTAGAGCTTGGTATGATCGTCTGAGTACCTTCTTGATTGAAAATGGTTTCAGTAGAGGTCAAGTTGATAAGACGCTCTTTAGGAAGGGTTTTCAAAATGATTTTATCTTAATGCTGATTTCGTTGATGATATCATATTTGGTGCTACTTCAAAAAGTTGTGCTTGAAGTTTGAGAGTCTAATGAAAGAGAATTTGAAATGAGTATGATGGGTGAATTAAAGTTCTTTCTTGGGTTGCAAGTTAAGCGAGACCGAAAAAAGATCTTCATTCATCAACAAAAGTATGTGAAAGAATTCTGAATAAGTTTGACATGAATAATGTGAAGCCTATGGCAACTCGATGCATCCTTCAAATCTTTTGTCAAAAGACGAACTTGGTAAGAAGGTGGATCAAACCTATATAGAGGGATGATCGGTTCTTTATTATATCTTACAGCAAGTAGACCTGATATTATGTTCAGTGTATGCTTATGTGCAAGATTTCAAGCCGATCCTAGAGAGTCTCATCTTATTGCTGTTAAAAGAATTTTGAGATATCTCGCAGGTACTACTGATCTTTGCTTAATGTTTGAAAAAGGTAAAGATTTTAGGTTAATTGGATATTGCGATGCAGACTATGCTAGAGATAGAATTGAAAGGAAGAGCAAAAGTGGAGGATGTCACTTTCTTGGAGGAAATCTTGTCTCCTGGTCAAGCAAGAGACAAAGCTCAATTGCCCTATCAACCGTGAAGGTAATATATATGCATCATGAAGTTGTTGCTCAGACGTTGTGGATCAAATACCAGCTTGAAGACTATTCACTCAAAAAAGGAGGAGATTCCAATTTATTGCGACAACACCAGTGCGATAAATCTATCAAAGAATCCAATTCAGCATTCCAGAGTGAAGCATATAGAAGTCAGACATCATTTCCTGAGAGATTATGTTCAGAGGAAAGTGGTGATTCTACAGTTTGTTGAAACAGAACTTCAATGGGCAGATATCTTCACTAAACCACTAAGTGAAGAACGTTTTCAGAAGATAAGACGCAATCTTAACATGGTGATGCTAAATGAGCAGTCAGGCTAAAATAACGTGAGAAACTAACGGCGTTATATACAGAGAGTTACAGCTGGTAACTTTTCTCACAAGGAAGATTTTTGGAGGGAAAAATCTGATAAACTCGAGGTTCTTAATGATTCGAGAACCCATCAGTCCATAACCCTATAAGTAGACTGAAGATGAGATTATAACAGTCTTTTCATCATCTCCTGACGGTTCATTTCTACTTTATCAATTCTCTCAAAATCTTCTCACTCAAAAAGTTCTCCAGAAGATAATTTTTCGCTCTATACAATGGAAGCAGCCATGGTTTATGGAAGACTTGTGGACTTTGAGTCACTAAGGAGTGACGACATGGATGTAGAACCAGAGATCACAAGAGCTGGCTGGAAGAACTTCTTTCAGATACGAGAACTTGTCTATACGGATGAGGTATATGAGTTCTGGAAGAATGCTCGTCTGGTAGAAGACACTATTGTATCCTCTGTGGAAAGAATATCTGTTCTTGTCACAAAGGATTTAATAAGGAAGGTGACTGATTGCCCATCGGTTGGTGAGAAATTATCTACCAAGGCTGGATGGATGTCCTCAGTTGGAATGAAAGAAGAAGATGTCAAGAGACAGCTCTATGGCATAAATGATTCCAGGAGAGGAAGACATCAAATCGATTCCAAAGGCTCGGGTTCTTCATGCAATCTGTTTAATTGCATTCTTCCCGAGTTGGTTCAAGGCATTTGGTGACTACTCTAGATGAACAATGCTCGTTCTTTCTTCCGAATAGAAATCCCATAGATCTACCATTCTTAATCTTTCACTATATGGTTAAGGGTTAAAGGAAACTACAAGTTATCCTTATGGTATGATTTTGACGAGGATCTTTATGGAATCCAAGATTAAATCCGCACTGCAGTATCGCATAAACTGTTCCTGTGAAGAGCAAAATCGATGCACATACGATTCGGCGAATGGGTCTGAACATAGTAAAAAGAAACCAAGCCGACTCTTCAAGGAAGCCAAGAACTGAGGGGGAGCGTGTATTGAAGAAGACTCCTGTCTCAAGTTCTCAATCGTCAGTAAGTATCAAATCGCCTACTGCCGAACTAAGGAGAGTGCTAGGAAGACCTCTCATGAAAATGGCGAGTCCTCTTTTCGGAGAAAGCCAATCTTAAAGGGCAAAGCAAAGTGCGCCAAAGAGACAAGGAGAAAGTCTCTTGAGCGAGGTTGTGAAGAAAGCCAAGAGATCTCCAAGAATCAGGACTCTGAGGCAACAGGAAGAGAAGATTGCCAGAGAACAAAGGCGAGAAGAAACTTCTAAATCTTGTGCACCCAAAGCTACAAGATCCTTAGTCTCTATTCTGGAAGAGGATACGGCCAGAAAATCCAAAGAGACTGAGAGGAAGAGAAAAGCAACATCTGATAAAAGAAAATCTCCTGCAAAGAAATCAGTGAAACTAACTGAAGCAGAGAAAAAGACTAAGAAGGTTAGTCGAAAGAAGAACATCTCAACTGTTGAGGACGTTAGTCAACAGAAAGACATCACTGATGCTGTTCAAGTAGAAACAGAAGCTGAGCAGTATACAGTTCAGGAAACCCCTGTGGTTCAACAAGAAGAACCAGTTGAAAAAAAGGAGCTAGTAGAGGAACCAACACTGGAAACACCTTTTGGTCTAAAGAAGGAGCCAGAAGATGGAAGTCCATTCGGTGGCGCTCATGCGAAGACATCAAGGAGCAACGGCGAAGCAGACTTGGATGTTGGGCGAGTGCGAAGGTACACAACTACCATAGATTTATGAGGAAGCAGAAGCTGAAAATCAAAATGGTGGAAGTTGTTACCAGAAAAAGGACTGCTATTGCAATTGGTGTTCAACCAGTGAAGAAAATAGTGGCTATAGTGAAACCTATGGTGATTAATCACAACACATGACAGTTACTCAAAGAAGACGAAAGGGTCTTCTATGACTCCTTGGTATTTGCTGCTACAATGCCATATCCTACAAATCGTCCCTGCCATCCATGTACCATTTTCCCAGTCACAAAGAACACAGAAATCATGGTTGCACCAGACATACAACCAAGATTTCCAAAAGATTTCACAAGGGGAAAAGCAAAGTTGTATCCTGAAGATGATGCTAGTAATGATCTGTCCGCAAATCAAAATGCAGAAGAAGTGCGAAAAATTGATGAAGCATGCACTCCTGCACAGAATCCAGATCAAGCGAGCTGCAACTACACTAATCGGAGAGAACACTGTCCAGTGGGGGGAAATATAAGAACAGGAACATTTACAGAGTTCCTCGTTCAGACAGTTCTTCGTATTAGGCCTCTGACTAGTACACTGTCTATAGAAGCACAAGCGTTACCCCTGCATGGAAGACACTTGCTGATGCTGCCAGTTCCGTTTGATTTAGATCTTCCTGAAGCTGAAACGTTTATTCGTCCACCGACTTTTGAGATCAATGAAGACTACACTCCATCCTCTGATGCCTACATGATTGAACCCAAGTTTATCATATAAATTGGCTACACTTTCATGGCTGTTAATGTACTTTTTGACTCTTAATTCGTGATTTTGTGCTTAAATTAGTCCCTTGCGGTGAGCTTATGTTTTATGCAATTTGTTAGTAAAATTGTGCAAATTGACATTGATTGCATTATAATTTTTCCAAGGACAATTGATACTGCAAATTGTTATTTTATATTGCAGGAGAAAAAGGAGTCAAAATATCATAAAGTCAACAGGCCAGATTCGTTAGTCGCAACGAACGAGACAACGAACAGCCGTTAGTCGCAACGAACGAGACAACGAACGAACTGTTAGTCACAACGAAGGAGCTGTTAGTCACAACGAACCGCCCATTATTCGTCGCGATTTAATTAATTAGGCATAATTAATTCGTCGCGACGAGTGACCATTTTTATGCGTCGCGACGAACTTTATTCATTAGTCGCGACGAATGTCGGATTCCCGACCCAAAAAATAGAAATTTTGTCTCACTGTACGACCCGGCCCGCGACCCATCCTTTAAATACTGCCGAATTAGGTTATTGAGGGATTCTTCGACTTCGCACAGAGACAAAACAAGGAGAGAGACCGACGAAGAGAAGAGAGGAGAGAGGGACGAGCGTAGAGAGAAAAGAGAGGAGCGGTGGTCGTCGCCGCCCAGGGTTCCCTGGGATTTTATGTTTACATTGTTTTTTTTATCTGTTGTTGTTGGCAGCCGTAGTCCACCGTAGATCGCTTGGATTCATCGCGAGTTGCGGTTCGTCCGACGTTGATGTGTGGTTAGGCGTCCTTTCCTCTTGACGACACACAGTGATGGCTGGAGTTTACCGAGCGCCAAAGGGAGTAGCTTAATCTATAGTTTGCTATGATTTATGAATATGCCTTAGTCGAGGGTTTATAAATTGTAGTGATGCTATTGATTAAAGCTCAATCAAATGTTTGGACATTTGTTGTGTTGTTTGGATTACTAGTTTACATTGTCACGTTTTTAACTACATTGTTGTGAACAACCGAGTTGGGGTTTATTGCTTTGTAGTTAGATTTTGCTTGATTATAGTTTAATTAAGCAGTGAACAATGTAATATGTTATGGCTTTGTTTATGTAGAACCTTGTGCTTAAATATATGAAGTCTCATATATGTTCACTTGTGATCTTGTTAATTCTCTTTTATCTGCCTAGTTGTGTTAGATATTGAGTTGATGCTAGATTGCATTTGACCACTTGCATTAACATGTCCATTGCATACACTAAGGTTTTTAACAAGTTTTAATTAATCGAGTTGATTAATTGATTCATTGGACTTAACGAGTTATTAAGGTTGAGCTTTCGGAAACTTAGTGATTTCTAATCCACGCCCATACTAAGATGTTTTTAACAAGGTTTTAAGCAATGTAGTTCATTGATTAGAACCTTGGACTTAAAGAATCCTTTAAGGTTCTAGGGCTCAATAGCACCTAATGGGGTCTTGAGACATGGACTCAGAGTGACAGGAGTTCATTAATCAAGACCACGGACTTAAAGATAATTCTTTAAGGTTTACCATTCAAACTTAGTAATTTCTAATCTGTCCGACTAAGATGTACTTAACGAGATCTTGAGCAATGGAGTTCATTGATCAAGATCTCGGACTTAAAGAGTCCTCTAATGTTCGAGGCTTAAGAGCACTCAATGGGGTCTAGAGAGATGGAGTCATGAGTGACGAGATTCCATTGATCGAAACCACGAACTTAGAGATAGCCCTTTAAGGTTTACTATTCACACTTAGTTTTGAACTGTGATAGCCAAAACTCATTTTCAAGAGGATTCTATCTTTTGTTTTACTCTTTTTATTTTCTACTTCCAAAAACCCAAAAATACTTTTTGCATGCATTTTAGTTTATTAATGTTTTCAGTAGATTACGTGGTGAACTCAATGACATGAAGGAGACGGTGAATGATCTAAGAAAGATGATAGCAGAACTGCTGAAGTGCCAAAATCGTTAAATCATTTTTTATTATAACAAATAGGGGGAGAGCAGGAAAAGAAGATAATCAACAGAAGAGGAGAGGATGTTCAGATGAAGAAGGTGTGACCACAACAGACGAAGAAAGGAAGAAGATAAGTTTTTTTAAGTTTTTTTTATTTTGCAACATCTGTAAATTTTTGTTTTGTTTTCTTTTCTTGTATGTAATTTGTTATATTCAAAAAGGGGGAGATTGTTAAGTTAGAATGACTTTACATAAAATGATTTTGATGTATAACAAGAGAGATCATATACAAGATAAACAAAATGCATACTGAGCGAACTCGCATACGACGCATACGAGGCGAAGTCCGAGATGCAGACGAAGTTGCAAAAAACAAATCGGACACGCGAATTCATAGGCATGAGCGAAGACACAGGCGAAGTTTATAAAAGTAAAAAACAGACGAAGTTGAAAAAGTCAGACGCAGACACAGACACAAAAGCAGACGCAGACGCAGACGCAGACGCAGACGCAGACGCAGACGCAGACGCAGACGCAAAAGCAAAGCAGACGCAGAAAAGAAACAGACGCAAGAGTCAGTTCGAGTTAGTTACAAAACTCAACTGATTAACCGTTTCTTTAAAGATTCAAGATTCAAGAATCAAAGAAGCAGTTAGAGAGAAGGCTATAAATACAAGTCGAAGTCGAAAACTAAAGAGCTGGCTGATGTTATAAAAATTACACAAAGTGAAAAAGCAATCAAGTGTGAATTAGCTGAGCGCTATCTTACTGTAACAAAGTGTTCAAATATTTTTCTGAGAAGAAAAATTGTACAGATATCCTGCAGTGGCTAAGTGTGAAAGAATACTGGTTGTAGAGACCTGAAGAGGCTCGTGAAAGAATATTGTAACGCTTGAAGAGATAGTGAAATCTCAGAAGAAACTCTGAGGACTAGACGTAGCCCACGGTTTGGGGTGAACCAGGATAAATCCGCGTGTCTACTACTCTTACTCTTTATCTTTATCTTGCCTCAAAGTTGATCATTACTTACTATTCATATACTTAGCATTGAAAAGTTTGATCAATCAGGATTAATAAAGATTCTGTAAAGAATTTTATTTCTAACAAGTAATTCTGAAAAAAGATATTAAAAAAGGGGAATACACAATTCAACCCCCCCTTATCGTGCATTCTACTGTATTTCTAAGTGCTGTATTAACGTATGATTCACTTCAATTTGGTCTAGGTTCGTATAGGAACACATGTTATTCCTAATCTTCCATGTCCAGTACAGCAGTGTCCACTAGGCCATCGAACAACAATGAAGTCATCGAGCTCCGGGCTACAGTACAAACATTAATGGACAAGATAGCTCATTTGGAAGAGGGGTAGACAGAGCGGGACGAACAACGGATGAGGGAGCAGACAGAGTGGGAGGAACAACGGATGAGGGAGCAGGAGCAACGAATCAGGGAGCAGATGGAGCTACAGATGAGAGAGCAGATGGCGAAGATGAGAGAAGAGATTATGCAGATGGCTCAGTTGCAACCACCGTTCGAACAGTCGAAGGGAAGTTCTACAAAGGATCACCAACGATCACCACAACTTTAGATATTCGAACTCATTATTTTAAGGTACAAACATAAAAATTTATGTTCACTTTGATGTGTTTTTATCCAATTGTATAACAATTGACATTATTTAAACCTTTGATGTACTGGTTAATGTGTGGATGTCCAATTATGTACATCCAATTGTATAACAATTAGCATTATTCAAAGCTTTGATGTACTGGTTGATGTGTAGATGTCCAATTATATATGTACCCAATGGGTTACACCATTTTAATTTCACCGACAGAATAAACAATTCCGTCATTGAATATTTACCGACGGAATGTCACATACCGTCGGCACATAACCTGGACTAAATTTGGCGACGTCCGAAATTCCATCGTTAACGCTTTAACTTACTTCCGAATATTTGCGACGGTGGTTCCGTCCCTAAATTATACCGACGAATATATTCCGTCGATGATATGTTAATTTCACCGACACCATTTTAAATCAATGTCCGCCGCAACATAACAACAACGGATAATATTCCGTCGGTTACCCATTGACAAAATACGACGGAATATTTCCGTCGGTAAGTTATAACGACGACCATGTTTACAACGGTTTCTTCCTTCGTCGCGTTCCGTCGGTAAATATAATTTCTGACGGAAATAACAAATTCTCCGACGGAATATTCCGTCAGAGAACGTGAGTTTTCTTATAGTGGATGAGAGTACTTTGTGTAACTGATAGTGATGAGAATTCAATAATTACCTTTATTATTCTTAATGAAGGCTACTTTGATAAATAGTCCTTCTTTAGACATACTTTATCTTACTATCACCAATGAGATATGAGAAAAATAACTTTACTCTCTTTTATTTACTATTGATGCTTTACTTAATCTAAGTATTTATTTTAAACCAAACTTCACAAAGACAACCAAAGTTAAAAAGTGAATGCTTTTATCGATTACAATAATTATTTCAAATGATATGATATAAGACTTGCATAACTCATAAATAGAGGCATACAAAGATGCATTTTGTGATTTTGATATGCCCATAAAATTCTTTAAAGAGACAAACTTAATCTAAGTATACATTTCTTCACTTACCCTACTTGTTTAAAAATAATTATTACTTTTTTTGTTTATTAGAATTTTTATTGTCTTACAGTTGTATGGTAGGACTAAGTTAGAATTAGTATCTCAAAACTTCAAAGGTTTACAATTTAAATTCTCAGCCAATTTGTAAGTGTAACGAGGTGTGAAAGGAATTGAAACACATTTGAGTTCATCCATTTAAAATGCAAAATAGATTAGAATAGATGTGGTTAAATGATCTATGATTTTCAAATATAACTTGAATCTTTGATAGATATTTTATTATGAACTATAATTTTATAATTTTGTAACAATTTAATTTTAGTTGTTTACTAAAATCTTAATAGAATACATAATTTTATTGATCCAATTTCTTTGATTATATTGATCTCTTAGTTGTTTAGTTTTAGATGAATCAAATTTTATAAATGACAGGAACTTGAAAGAAGATCTTGGATGGAAGAGTACTAACTTGTGATTTAGTGAATTGATATGGAGTGATGCTAATATTTGATATTGAGTGATGGTATAATGAGAATGCCTTTAACGAGAAGGATTTGATACTAAATAAAAGTTTGACTCAATTTAGTTTAGGTGGATATGTCATGGTATGAAATCTCAATTTTTTCATTTTGCCTATTTACGTTTGATTTAACTTGTAATTGACATATATGTTAAATTTTAAACATACAGTATAAATATGAAATTTATAAATATAACCTGGGCAAAGGATCGACTACTCCGTTTCAAAAGCTAGATGATTTTAAAAGAAGTCCGCGTCAAAAAGCCGTGACAAAATGTGCGGGAAACTGGAATACGAAAATCCAAGCACACAAATGGAGGATTCATCAACTATTCTCTGCCAAATCTCTGTTCTTAAGGGCCTGCTCGATCAAGTCTTCTCTTCCTCCTCCTCGACGTCATTTCTAGCCATCCAATAGCGATTCAGTCTGTTACTGCTTAATTCTATCGTGTGTTTGATCGATAGTGATATATTAAAACGGTTTTGCTAGGTGAACGAAGAGATCGAAGCGAATATCCTGATTACCCAAGAGATCGAGTCGGAGATAGTTAAATGCACGGAAATGGAGGCCGCATTGGTCGCAAGAGAATCGGAACTCACAAAGACAATTTACGTCTCCCATTTTGAGATAAACGGACTGATCTCTGTTGCCTGTAATCCCTATTTTCTCCTTCTTTCAGATTTCCTTGTACGTATTCATAAGATTCAGTTTCAGGACATAAGTAATCGGAACTCCACTCAATGTATAGATAATATCTGAATCAGTTAACTCGCTCATTCGTGCTTCGTTTTATTTTTCCTTGGCGTCAAGGCGATTCAAGGAAACACGTCAAACTTATGGAGGAAGAGCTAAGTTGTCTAAGAACTAAGCGGGAGGAGATGCTTAAGAAAATTGGCGACAAACGGTATTGGCGGTAAATTAATATTGTTTATGTTTCCAATAATGCACTTATGTGATCCATAAGTTTGATTTCTATACAATAATAATGACAATGTATTATGTCCACCTACAGAATTTGGAGCTAAAGTTTTGCTAATTATGATTGATTATGTACGGAAAAAAATCTTTAAACTTAAACAGTAAATACCAAATTAGATTGGAAACTATATTTTTCTAGGTAGGGCTTGAGTTACTATAATTCTGTATGGCTAATACATGCGCATAGATCAATTGGAAGATTTGCTCTTTACAGGGAACAGTTTATCCATCTGTGCCTGGATTTTCAAAGGGACATCGGCGAGGAAGGAAATAAGGAATTAACATGTCTTTTATCTGAAAAGGAGTTTCTAGAAAATGAAGTTCATATGCTGGATGAGAAGAACAATTCCCGAGAGAATTTGATGTTGGCATTTATGGAAGATGTGCTTCAAGAGTTCGATAATTCTAATTCAGGTATAATATAGAATGTTGAGCATGTTTTTTCCAACCCACTCTTGTTTGTTTGAAGATATTGTTTCTTTGAACCTCACAGTCTTAATAACCATCTTGTTGTTATTGGGCTTCCGTCTATTCAGGCTAGTTTCATAAGGCTTTAACCAAGTTACTTGAGACATAACTTCCACACTACAAACTAGGCAAATCCTATCGTCACAGGCCTGGGAGACTTTCCGAGTCCTATTTAATGAATTTGTATGTTTGAAGATGGGGAGAAGATTTTATCTTATTATTTTGCTTTATAATTAAGTTTAGAATTACACTATGAACGAGACGCCTTCTCGCGAGGTAGAGGGTATCTAAACTTTAAAATGCTGTGAAGGGTGTCCCAAACCCTTTCTGTTTAAGTAGACCCAACCATTTTTGCTCCTAGCTAGGCATCCAGCATTAGCAGAAGTACGTGCCGCGATACATCACCGGGTACATGCTTTCTCTGTTAGTGTTGTAGAACAAACATAATATCACAAGATATTGGGATTTTAAATATGGCAGCCCAATTTTAGTTCAAATTGATTAAATTACAAGTGAGTCATGGGTCAAAATTAGTTCACATAATTTGTAGCCCTATTATTTACATTGAAAGTGATGTTCTTGTTTACTTTTTTTTAATATAACAAGTCAAGTTGACCTAATCAGCTGGTGACCATTCAAGTTGTAGGTTGAGCCACGGCTCGATCAGCCTTTGATCAGACAGGATGGGCCCATTGGCCACCTGCTCATTCACAAGCCTAACAAGATATAACATGTAAAACATTTGATAGACGTTTGATTTGTCCATCGTATATGTCAATGAACATGCACATAAATAAAACTATGTGACGTTATGTTTCATTGGCTGGCCTACCAACGTTATCTACTTAGGGTCCGTTTGTTTGGTTGAACTTTTATCAATAGAGCTTTTATTAGTAGAGCTTTTGTCAGTAGAGCTTTTTTGAAAAGAGATTTTTTTAAAAGCTAGTTAACTATTTGGCTGTTAATTAAAAAAACAGTTTTTTAAAAGAACTTCATCAATAGACTGCTTGGCAACATAAAAATAAAAAACACTTTTATTAATTGTAACTATATTTTATTTTATAATAAAATTATTTATGCTAAATAATTTTTAAAGTATACCGATATGCAAAGTACCATCTTGTAAGAAATAATTTAAAAATATGTCTCATTTTTTATAGGAAATAAAATTAATATAAAAACTAAATATTAAAATATGTAAAAAAAAGTTAAATAATATTTCCCTAAGCATAGAGCCTTCCAAGTGTTAGTGAATGGCTTCTTGAATCCATTCCTCCATAATCATCAAAGAGATCATTCTTAAATTCTGTCCAGGTTACAGAGCCCTTTGAACTGGATGCTGCAAGGCTTTTACAGGATGAAGGTTTTGATGAAGTGGACCGGTGCCACATAATAGCTTGGATAAACTTTGCCGAGTTCTCTGCATTAACAAAAGATGAGAATCAGCTATTCCGAAGTTGATAGAGAGGAATATTTGGAACAAAACACTAGCTAATGGCATAACAAGAAATGTAAGGAGCCAATGTCCTAGTTTGATCATAAAACTGAGTCAAGAGAATCTTAAACCCACTTGGGAAAAAAGAAGTGCAACAATGAGAGGTCTGGAAAAAGGATCATAACTAAGAAGTCTTAAATACACAAACAAAACCAGAGTGAGAAAAGCAGAAGTTCCCTGCCTCCATCTGGGTTATCAATATTAGTCCTTTTTGCTCTACTTGGACTCCATTACCACTTCTGGGTTAGTCTCTTCTTCACTAGAATCTGAAGATATAGAGGGCATAGACGATTCACAAGCAATGTCTTCATGGGTTGTGGACTCAGATGGCTTTTGTTGAAGAAACATGGGGTTTGTAATAACTTTTTGTTCTGCTGGTGGTGAAGATGAAGGAGCAGGAGGCAATGTGATGAGAAATGGTGAAGCTGGTGAAGAATGACGAGCTACAAAGAGCTTTATACGACTCTTTCTGGATAAAAAAGTAGGTGGGGTTGATCAAAAATGAGTTCTTATGTTGGTTTTAACAGAGTTTTCATAGATACACACTAGAATATGTAGCTTTTGTGATGCTTTTTAGCCTACCAACTACATTAAAGGTCTGTTTCTGCTACAAGTTTTAACCTTGGAGAAACTTCAGAACCATCCACGCATAGAAACAAACACAAAAAAAGCAGCTTTTGCAGAGCTAAAAAAAATGTATCTTTAGCACAAAGATGATAACTTTCTAGAGAAAAGATAGCTTCTTTTTTCTGGGATATAACCAGTCTACTCTACTATGAATAGTGACGAGAGACTGAGGAGGAAGATAGAAGATACACAAGAAATGAAACAGAGTCGGCTAGTGATTTTGTATAGAAGAATCAAGAAACGAAACAAGAGAAAGACATACGCTACTTTGAAGTTTTGTACGTAATTGACGGAAAATAACATAAAAACAGCTTCTCGAAAAAGTTGTAGTTTAGGTTTTTATGAAAAATTTCAAATTTTAATTTTTTAAAATTGTATTTAAGTTCTTAAAAGTTATTTTATTTCAAAAATGTTTTTGAAATTTACAACTAAATATTTACTTTTCTTTAAAATAATTTTTGCAATAAACAAAAGTACTTTTGAACCTTCTAAATATTTACTTTTTTTTTAAAATAATTTTTGCAATAAACAAAAGTACTTTTGAACCTTCTAAATGCTGAACCAAACAAATGCTGAACCAAACATAGGCTGAGTATGCTCTTACTTTCTATATTTTTTATCAAAAACATGATACTCGATGTCGCTAAATTCAGTCAAATGGATAAACAATGAGCCTCTGTTCTATGAACAAGTTGACCAGAGCCTGAAATCATAGTAAAAGAGATGTAAGGAGAGTGGGGGCCCCTCAAATTGGCTCCCGATTGTTCTTGTTTTTCTTTTACAGTTATTCTTGTTCATCTTTTAACCACCACTTTCCAGGTGTCCAAAGAATCAGTCAAACACTTCCCTTGAAATCGCATTCATCCATGCCTTTTCATCATGATAACATGCAGGAGCTTAGTGGCAAGAGAATAGGAAGACCACCTACCCACTTGAGAGACTACGTTCCTAAATAGGTGGCACTAGTTCATAGGTTTATATGAAGTTGTTTCCCTTTCAATAAGTTGTAGGCCCGTTTCCCATGTTTTCCGAGTTGTAAGGTGGGTGATCCACCGTTTTTCGTGATTTCGTTGTTACAGTGGTGGGTTTTCCACCAAACTTTTTTTTAAGAGCTGCAAAGATACATAAATGAGATATCCAGAAAATTTGCTCCAAGTTTTGAGTTCTCAACTCAAGAGATCCAAGATTCTCTCCAACGACCCTACTACTACTAATCATCATACATAGGAGAAAAAGAAATTCACCCAACCCGCCATCCACTTCCATTCCCTCTTCCAATTTCCTTCCTCAAAAACTCATAACACGATCCTTTTCCAAGGTCCTTAACATCACCACAAACCCATTTCTATATCCTTAACACGTTTTCCTAAGGTATTTCTTTCCATCAAATCGTCTATTATACTATTTTTCATTATTTTAGTTGTTCTATTATAGTATTTTTCATTATTTTAGTTGTTTGGAAAGTTGAACTGTATAAACTTGACAGAAAAACCAAACTGAAATGGCGCCCAAGAATGTGGAAGGAAGTATGGAAACACTAAAACAAAAGGGGGAAATGAAAGGTGGATTTCGGGATAATGTTGACAAACTCAAAAGGGTGCAAAGAACTTGAAGTAAGGGGTGACCAGGCCAATCAAAATGCTGGAATCGTGGCAAAGAAACAAAGAGAAAGGGAAAGAGGTTGTAGATGAAGCAGTCTCGACTATTAGAGTGTCTTAAACACCTTTAGATGGTAACCTGGAACCAGTACAAGAGCTGTTAGTTTATGCTATTAAACTCAATTTATTTTGGTTGTAAATATTTGTATAACATTATTATTAATTAATTAAAGATATTCTTTATTTTTATGTATTTGTTAATTGTTTAATTATTATTTATAAAGATAAAATCTTTGAAATAATTATTGTGTAATTGAAATTATGATAAGATCATAATTATGAGATTCAATTTATATTTTGTGTTATTCCTAAGTGTTCCTAGTTGTAGTTTTATCAAGACTAGATATTATTGAAACAGTAAAATTAGCACACATTATGTTTCTTTCTTATGAAGCAAATAATTGATCTTATTAATTAAAGTGTAGAGATACTTAAACTAATATGTGGGTGATTATTAGAAAATAAGTCACAGATTATTATGAGAATTCCGAATGGAATATTACTTATATGTCTATGGACTATCTCATAATGACGATTGTGTAATTAATCCTCAGACTTGAGATTATCAAGGTATCTAGTGTAAGAATTATTGTATTTTGATGCTACTTATGAATCATCCTAGGATAATTCTGTCGATAGTAATTAGATACAGTATGAACCATATGTAGATAACTGAGTAAGTCGATAAATAATTCTTCATTATAAAGTAATTAGAGATAATATTCTACTATTCATGATTAGTAATGATTTATAGAATTCTCTAGCAGAGTGAATTCATATTCAAAAGAAGTTATCAAATTTTAATTATGAATCAATTACTAATTAGCAAGAATGAACATAATTAGATGATAAGAGTAGACACTATATTTATACTCATTCAATTAGAATATTGGATAACGAAAGGATTAAATTATATATTATCGCTATGCATGGACAAGTTAAGTCAATCACTTTGACATTCCTAATATTTAGGTAATCATGATATGTTGTTAGACGTCAATTATGATTTATGATTATGAATTTTTAATTAGAAAATTAAAGATAAATTAAAAGAGTTTTAATTTATGTAATTTTAAATGTAAATTAGAATTATAATTTATAATCATTGCCAACTTATTATGAACCTAATAAGTCATACATCAAAGAATAATTTGTGAAAAATCAATTTATTAAGTTGAACTTAATTACAAAGTTTGAGAAACTTTGGGAATCAAATATGAGATATTTGATTTTATTAAAATTAAATTTATTAGAATTAGAATTTGATTTTTTTATTTAAATGGGAAGAGCTTTCTAGAAGCTAGCACTTTTGTTTTCTTCCTCCAAAGGTAGTTTGGAAATTGCTGTGTAGATACCATCATAGGCTAGACAAGTAGACAGTTGGTGATTGATCACTTAAAGAAAAAGATTCAAAGTTTTTCTTCGGAAAGCGAACAAGGTACGATTTCTAAATCTAATTTTGTTTTAGTCAAGTTTAATCAATTATCGTGATATGCTTGGAATTTATAAAAATATTTTATTTTTCGTTGCGTCCATGATTTGATCACGGTTGGATTCCTACAGTGGTATTAGAGCCGGTACTAGAACCGTTGAGTCAATTAGGCTGGGGCCTAAGGAAGTGGAGAGTGTAAGATCCCATATCGATTGGAGAGAGGAACGAAGTATATCTTATAAGGGTACGGATACCTCTCCCATACAGATGCGTTTTCCATGTCCTAACGCACATAATCCCATCAGAGCTCCAAAGTTAAATATGTTAAGGCAAGAGTAGTATTAGGATGGGTGACCTCCTGGGAAGTTCTCGAGGAAAGCCAAACCGTGAGGGCTTGGTGAAGTAAATCACACGTTAATATATTGAGTAATAATATGATCAAGATACACAAGAAGGGGGGGTTGAATTGTGATAAACTTTTCGTTAATCCCTTCAATAACAATTGCTTGTTCTTTCAGAAAACTTATCTTAAATCAATTCTTGACTAGTTTGAAAACCTTTGATAATAATGAGAACTACGATTTAAATAAAGTAAGAGTTAGAGAGAGAAACACAAGAATTTATCTGGTTCACCCTAAACCGTGGGCTACGTCCGATCCTCTCGATATCCTTCCGAGATTTCACTATCTCCGAACTGTTTACAAGTATTCTTTGGTGAGCCTCTTGGTCTCTTAACAACAAGTATTCTTTACTCTTAGCCTCTTCAGCTACCGTAACACTTTTCAAAATGAAAACTAATAAAGAGCTTTTACAAAAGAGTTGCTCTTAACAATGTACACTTGAAAAATAGTTCACAATTTTCTCGAGATAGTCGATGTTTGAATACTCGAGTTTCATTCACTTTTCTCAAAAGTCGCTTTTACTTCAATCTCGAATCTTATTTATAATCGTGTCTTCATTTGTTTCTTGAATATCGCTGCTTGAATCTTTAAAAAGCGGTTATTCGGTTTAACTCAGAATGTCTTTAAGCGATGTTTCTTTCTTACGTCGATTCTTGTATCGCTTTTTTCTTCGTAAAGCTTCCGTCGATTTTGTTCGTCGATATTCTTCCGTCTGCTTTTCCTTCTGCTTTTTCTTCCTTCTTTTTCTTCAAATCGCTTTTTCTTCCTTCATCTTTTCTTCCTTCATTTTCTTCCGCTCATTATTCTTCCTTCTGCTTTTCTTCCGTCTGTTATTCTTCCGTCTGCTTTTCCTTCCTTCTGTTTTTCTTCCGTCTGTTATTCTTCCTTCTGCTTTTTCTTTTTATGCATCCATCTACTTTTCATTTGTATATTTCTCTTTGTTTATTATCAAAATTATTTAATACGTGAAGTCTGGTTTGACTTAACATTCTCCCCCTTTTTGATGATAACAAATACTTGTGAATTAGAGAAATATGAAAAGTATTAATTATCTGTATATTGAGATAAAAATAACTTCGCTTTATCCTTCCAAATTGATTTCTTCCTTCTGCCTTCTCCCCCTAGTTGTTATTGATCAAAAAAAATTATTTCCCAATCTGCTTCACCAACTTTTTCAGCATCTTCTTAATCTTCTTCATATCCTTATCAAGTTTCTGAACATGCTTCTTTAAAGTCGATGATTCATCTGCAATGAGATTCATTCTCAACAACTTGCTTTTCAACGATAGCCTTGTTGTCAGTATAAGCTTCCTTGTTAAAGACATTTGTTTCAATGATTTGTAGGAGAGGTAGAGGAACAAATACAACTTGTTCATGAATATCAAGATCATAGGAATCATGTATACATTGATAAGTGCTTCCAACCATGGCATAGCTTCGAATTGAGGTGATCTCCCACGAGGTCGATTTCGCAGAATGTTACGTAAAATAGTATAACAACATTCGAGTTGCCAATCGTAATGAACAATCTCGACCTTTACGATAGTCCCTCCTGTGGATCCTCTGTTGTAGCCTTAGTTAGGCTTGGTCACGGATCTTGATATACGCAGATAGAATTTCCACTCCTTTTCTCTTCACATGCTTCATCAATCAATTTCTTGCCTCTTCAATTTGATCAAGTCATGTCATCCACAATCGCTCTGGTTGAACTTTTAGCTTGACTTCTCATACTTGAGTTCAACAAAATTTGGTGGTTGAAGATCGGTACCACCTTGATTCTTGTACTATTCAAGATAGGATAAGAAGTGAGACGCTCTCCAAATGGCTCGGTGGATATGGTTCTCTTCCAACTCTCTTGATTGATCATAGAAATTTTGTAACCCCTATCCAACGGATGTAAAATGCCATTATCATATTCAATCGATTTGAAGAAGGCTTTCACATATCTCTTTGGTTTGTCTCGGATGATGACAGACTTGGTCTTCTTCTCTCTATTACAACCAATCTGTGTTCCCAACTTTCTCTTTGAGCAGTTAAATACTTGGATGGAACATTAGTCATCACACTCACAACTTTTGAGTAGCCTTCTTACCCATAACATGAGTAGCAACTTGTTTGTGGACAAGTGTAGACTGAAAAGTAGTAGGAACTACTTCTTCAAAATTGGATTATTAAGAACTTTGTGAGAATCCTTAATATTACCCGTAATAGTTTCCCACAATCGATCAAAGAGTAGCTTCCATATTAACTTCAAGAAGATCAACAAAGACTAACAAAGACTTACGCAGCAGACTTTTTTCAGAAGTGTCAACAACAGTCTCTTCTTGCCTTGCCTTCTTAGACTTTGTCTCTATTGTTGGACTTTCTTCTTTTTTCGCACTCATTTTCTTTAACCTTGGTGACCTCTTGGATTGTGCTTTCTTCTTTTCAGGTTCTTCTTCTTTCCTTTTTCCTCCATTTCCTTGAGACTGAGTTTCTGAATCTTTCTCAAGGATTGATGATAGTGATTTTGTAGCTTTTGATCTCTGTCGTTCATAATGCTTTGATTGGCTTGAATCTGGATGGATGGGTGGCTTCTTTCGTCAGACAGTTTTCGCTCGGTGACCTTCTTGCTTGCTTAGGAATGTCACTCACCAGAGGTTCCCCTTTATGCTTCAAGTCTCCTGATTCAAAAAATCGAACACTTCTTGACTTTGATTCCTGAGAGTGTGATCTTCTCTCCTTCATAGAGGATTTCTTCGGTATAGGCTCCCCCTCAGTTGTTGCTTTCCTTGGTGCTTCTGTTCCTTTTCTGTCTGGAAATCTCGGACCCATTTTAGCAAGTTGTTGAATCTATATAGCTTTTTGACTATCTTACATCGATTCCCTTTCCAACTCGATGCCGATTCTTTGAACACTCTTGTCAACAAAGATCCCATAAGGGCAGGTGTTTGTATCCTTTATAGATTTTACCATGTACTGAAAAATCAAATATGGTAAATCTATTGGGTGATGATTTAGAAGATGAAAGATGCATTGTTCATCCAGGGTAGTGACCTGATGTCTTGAACCTATTCTCGATAAGATACAGTCACATAGAATCGTGAACAATACCCTTGCCTTTGGTACCAGCCAAGAGGCTCTCCTTTTAGTTGGGTTATTGTGTCCATAGAGTTGACGACTAACTTCATCTTCGTTCATCTTGAGCTTTGTCATCCATTTCACCATATTAGTGGGTTGAACTCCATCCATTGGACATTCAGTAACTTTCTCCAGTAACTCCTTTGTTACAATAACAGAGTGTGTGTCTACATATGACACGATTGTATCATCTACTGATTTAGTATTCTTCCAGAACTCATAAATTTCTTGGAGATAGACTTCATCTCGTATTTGAAAGAAGTTTCTCCATCCCGCCGCCATTATCTCGGCTCTATATCCATCTGTTCTTTTCTTAGTTCTTGAAGTTTACCAATCTTCCCATCCCGATCTGGATCAACTCGCAAAATAGGCTTGACATACATCTTGCTGATTACATTGAATAGGAACTTGCTTGAAGAATTTTCAGAGAGATTTCAGAGAACTAGCAATTTTGAATTTGGTAGGAATCCCAAAAGTCGCTTTTAGGGATTTTATTGCAAATTCTAGAACGATTGTACTTCTCGATGATCCGACCTTTTCCTCTAAAACTTTTCCTTGTGAAAGAAGTTTTAAGTCTGAAACCGTCAACGCCGCTTAACTCCACCGCTTCGTTGTCTTTTCTTTTGAAAATCGATGATCAATCTGTTAACTCGCCATCTATCTGTCTTGTCTTTATAAAAAAAGCAGATGAATGGTCCGTTAACTCCTCCGTCATCTGTTTCTTCTTTACAAAAACCGGATGAATGGTGCATTAACATCACCATATTGAGGTTCGTCGATTTCTTTAAAGCGATCTTCACTTAGTGGTTTTGTGAAGATATCCGCCCACCGATATTTCGTTTCCATGAATTGTGGTACGACTTTCTTCCGAACGTAATCTCTCAAGAAATGATGTCCGACTTCTATGTGCTTCACCCTTGAATGTTGAATTGGATTCTTTGACAAGTCGATGGTATTTGGTGTTGTCGCAGATATTGGAATCTCTTCCTCTTGTATTGAGTAGTCCTCCAATTGATACTTGATCCACAACAATTGTGAACAACAACTCACGGTAGACATATATTCACTTGGCAGATTGATAATGCAATCGAGCTTTGTCTCTTGCTTGACCATGACACTGTGTTTGGTCCAAGGAAGTGACAACCACCACTCGTGCTCTTCCTTTCGATCCTATCACCGCATAGTCCGTGATCGCAATATCCATTCAACCTGAAATCTTTACCTTTCTCATACATTAAGCAAAGATCGGTAGTACTTGCGAGATATCTCAAAATTCGTTTTTACAAAGAATGTAATGAGATTCTCTAGGATCGGCTGAAACCTTGCACACAAGCATACCTTTGAATAGAATGTCGTCTACTTGTGTAAGATAAAGCAAAGAACCAATCATCCTCTAAATAGGGTTTGATCCACCTTCTTACCACTTTCGTCTTTTGAAAACAAGTTTGAAGGATGCATCGGTGTAGACATACTTTTAACCTTGCGCATATCAAACTTAGACAACAATTCTTTGACATATTTTGTTGATGGATAAAAATCTTATCCTTAGTTTGCTTTACTTGCAATCCAAGAAAGAATTTTAACTCACCCATCATGCTCATCTCAAATTCATTTTCATCATATTTTCAAAGCTCATGCATAACCTTTTGAGGTTGCTCCAAAATAATATCATCAACATAGATTTGCACAATAATAAAATCATTATTCAAGTTCTTCCTAAAAGAGTTTTGTCTACTTTACCTCTAGTAAATCCATTTCCTATAAGAAATGAGCTCAGATGATCATACCATGCTCTAGGGCCTGTTTGGTCCATATAAGGCTTTATGAAGTCAGTAGACATGATCTGGATACTTTATATCCTCAAATCCGGAAGTTTCTTGACATAGACTTCTTCATCTATAAAACCGTTCGTAAATGCGCTTTTACATCCATCTGAAAAAGCTTTATGTCATGGCAAACAGCATATGCAAGCAGTATCCTTATTGCTTCAAGTCTTGCTACTGGAGCATATGTCTCATTGTAGTCTATTCCTTCCTGCTGATTATAGCCTTGTGCTACTAATCTTGCCTTGTTGCGACTTACTTTTCCTGATTCGTCTAGCTTATTCTTGAATATCCATCTAGTACCAATAATGGATTTCTTTTCAGGTTTAGGAACTAAGGACCAGACTTTATTCCTACTGAATTGATTCAACTCCTCTTGCATAGCTAATATCCATGCTTCATCTTTTAGAGCTTCATCAATCTTCTTAGGTTCTACTTCAGATATAAATGCCATGTTGGCTTCTCTTCTGAACTTGGACCTTGTTCTTACACCTTCTGAGGTTTCTCCAATAATTGACTCTTTAGGATGAAAGCTTTTGTATCTCCAATCTTTCTTTAACTCAAAATTCTTAGAAATGTCTGTCTTTTCATCATGAGGTGTTTCTGATGAAGATACTTCCTTACACTGCGTCAAAGGCACTGTAACAGCATCATCTTCTGATTCCTCTTCCTTATTGGGTTGAGAGCTATCATCGAACTTAACATGAATAGTTTCTTCAACAGTCTTTGAGGTGAGGTTGAAGATTCTAAATGCCTTTGAAGTGAGAGAATAGCCTAGAAAAATTCCTAAAAATGTCTTTGCATCAAATTTGTCCAGAGCTTCCTTTGTGTTCAGAATAGTGCACTTGCAACCGAAAGGATGGAAATAAGAAATGTTTGGTCTCCTTCCATTCCACAACTCATAGGGAGTTTTCTTCAGCATTGGTCGCAAAGCAACATTCTATTCTGAATGTAGCATCTTTGTATTGATGACTTCTCGCTTGAAGTATTTAGGAAGATTCATCTCGCATGACATTGTTCTTGCTATCTCTTGAATCGCCCTATTCTTCCTCTCAACAACTCCATTATGTCATGGAGTCCTTGGGGCAAGGAGAAGTTATGGAAAATTCCATTTTCTTCGCAGAATACTCTAAACTTCTCATTTTCAATTCTCCACCATGATCACTCCTTATCTTTGGCTATAGACATTCCTTTTCATTTTGTAACCTCATGGAAAGGTTTCTAAAGCACTTGAAAGACTCATCTTTATGTGATAGAAAAAGTATCCAACAAAACCTTGTAAAATCATCAACAATCACAAGTCCATACTTCTTTCCACCAAGACTTATTGTTCTTGTTGGACCAAATAAGTCCATATGTAACAACTCAAGTGGTCTAGATGACGTTCTGAAATGTTTTAAAGAGAAAGAGGTTTTAACTTGTTTCCTTTTCTGACAACTTTCACAAAAGAAATCTTTGTCAAAACGAATTTGTGGCAAACCTTTTACCAAATCATGTTTCAAAAGTTTTGAAATATGTTTAAAACTGACATGACCTAGTTTTTATGCGGATCGTCTTTCATCTTGAGAGATAAAAACATGAAATATTTTGAGACCGAAAATCGCCTAAATCAATTTTGTAAAGATTGTTTCGTCTTTTGGTGAAAAGAAGATGGAACCATCTTTGTTTCGACTTCACAAAATTTTGATTGAAAGTAACTTCAAAACCGTAATCACATAATTGACTAATACTTATCAAGTTATGATTTAAACCATCAACTAGTAGATGACGTTGTTAATGCATGCATGGAATTCTTACCAATCTTACCAAACCCGATTATCTTTCCTGTTTGGTTGTCTTCAAAAGTTCTTGATCCTCCTTTCTTGATCAAGATCTAGGAACATAGACTTGTTTCCGTCATATGACGTGAGCATCCTTGTCCAAATACCAATGGTGCTTCTTTGGTTCTTTCAAGAAGGATTTGTAGGAGATATTATCTTATTTTTAGGTACCTAGATTCTCTTGGGTCCTTTAGGGTTAGTATGATGTAATGAATGATAATAAGGTGTAGAATGAAAACTTTGATGACCTTTCGAAAACTCGATTGATATCTTTTCTTATCTTTTGAGCAATTGATTTTATGTAATTACGGGCTTATTTTAGTAAACCCTAATCCAGTTTTATCCTCGGATATCGTATTTTCCTATCATTTCATTCATCTTTTTGTACTATCTCAGTAAATTTAGCTAGATCAATTGAGAGATTATTAATTCTCGTTTCAATTGATTAATCTCTTGGATCTATCTACAACTTTGTTGTTATTCAATTCCTCAACTTGCTTTCTCAAACTTATATTCTCACTCTATCTCATGAGTATGTTTGAGGTTTTCTACATATTTCTTCTTCAACGACTTGTCTTGCTTCGTGAATAGCATGAGAATCCTCTAACAATTCTGAGTATGCATCTTGTATATCATTATAGCTAGAAGTTACCTCCTCATCACTTTCTTCTTCAGCTACCAGACATATGTTTGCATGTTCTGACGCTTCTGAACTTGTATCTGATTCTGATGAGTCTAGATCTTCCCACATTGCCATCATGCTTTTCTTGTTATCCCTACTCCTTTTGGGTTGTCTTTTCAACATTGGACACTCGGACTTGTAATGTCCCGGCTTCTTGCATTCATAACATGTAACGGATGCTTTATCGACTTTTTCATCGTCTTTGCCGCTGTTCCTTCTAAATGTTGAATTTCCTTTGGACTTCTTTTTCCACATTCTTCTTATCTTTCTTGAAATGAAAGATAGCTCATCGTCTTCATCACTTGATTCAGATTCTGACTTACTGGAATCATCATCCTTTGTTTCTTCAATCTTTAAAGCCTTTGATGTATTCCTCTTTGTTTTCTTCTTCTGGATTTTGTGATTCTTTTGACTTGCTTTGAGCGCTATGGACTTCTCTTTCTTGGGCTTATCTTCGCATCAAGCTCTACTTGTATCTTCAACGATCCAAGCAATTCATCAAGCTTGAAGACGCTTAAGTCTTTGGCTTCTTATCAAATGATTACTTTGGGTCTCCATCTTTTGGCAGACTCCTCAAAATCTTTCGAACATGGTCTTGGCTGTTATGTACGTTCTTCCAAGAGCTTTTAGTCCATTAATAATTGTTTGGAATCTTCCAAACATTTGATCAATGGTCTCTTCTTCTTTCATCTTGAATAACTCGTACTGATGGAACAAAATACTTATCTTGGACTCCTTGACTTGATTTGTTCTTTCATGTGCAATTGATAATGTATCCCACATTTCTTTGGCGAGTATCACATCCATGAACTTTGTCATACTCGCTTCGCTTTCAATGCACAACTCAAGAAAATTTCGCTTTGGAGTTTAGTTGAAATCTTGCTTTCTTTCACCGTCCATCTTTCTCGTGGAATTGGATTTTATCATCATCTTGGTGTGTATGGTCCATTCTCGATGATGTCCCAAAGGTCAATGTGAGTAGACTCGATAAACAATCTCATCCGATCCTTCCAATAGTGGTAGTCTTCACCATTGAATCTTTGGAGGTCGGTGACCGAGGCTCCTTTGGCAATATCGTGTGTGATTCCACCATTTTCTTTAGTTCACACTTTATTAGAGTGATTCTTGAACACCTTGCTCGATACCAATTGAAGTAAATCACACGTTAATATATTGAGTAATAATATGATCAAGATACACAAGAAGGGGGGTTGAATTGTGATAAACTTTTCGTTAATCCTTCAATAACAATTGCTTGTTCTTTCGTAAAACTTATCTTAAATCAATTCTTGACTAGTTTGAAAACCTTTGATAATAATGAGAACTACGATTTAAGTAAAGTAAGAGTTAGAGAGAAACACGACAATTTATCCCGGTTCACCCCAAACCGTGGGCTACATCCAAATCCTCGATATCCTTATGAGATTTCACTATCTCGAACTGTTTACAAGTATTCTTTGGGTGAGCCTCTTCAGTCTCTTAACAACAAGTATTCTTTTACTCTTAGCCTCTTCAGCTACTCGTAACACTTTTCAAAATGAAAACTAATAAAGAGCTTTTTACAAAAGAGTTGCTCTTAACAATGTACACTTGAAAAATAGTTCACAATTTTTCTCGAGATAGTCGATGTTTGAATATTGAGTTTCATTCACTTTTCTCAAAAGTCGCTTTTACTTCAATCTCGACTCTTATTTATAATCGTGTCTTCAATCTGTTTCTTGAATATCTCGCTTCTTGAATCTTTAAAAGCGGTTATTCAGGTTTAACTCAGTGAATCGTCTTAAAGCGATGTTTCTTTCTTACATCGATTCTTGTATCGCGCTTTTCTCTTCGTAAAGCTTCCGTCGATTTTTGTTCCTTCGATATTCTTCCGTTTGTTTTTCCTTCTGCTTTTTCTTCCTTATGTTTTTCTTCCGTCGCTTTTTCTTCCTTCGCTTTTCTTCCTTCATTTTTCTTCCGTCATTATTCTTCCTTCGCTTTTCTTAGTCATTATTCTTAAATGCCTTTTCCTTCCTTCATTTTTCTTCCGTTTGTTATTCTTCCTTCTGCTTTTTCTTTTTATGCATCCATCTACTTTTCATTTGTATATTTCTCTTTGTTTATTATCAAAATTATTTAATACGTGAAGTCTAGTTTGACTTAACACTTGGTTGGGCCAAGGCCCAAAGCAGACAATATTTGTGAGCAGGTGATCTTGGCTGTTACAATGGTATCAGAGCAAGGTTTAATTGTTAATCTTAGATTAGAGGCTTGATTATTAGTGTTGATTTGTTTTAATGCTTCGGAAAAGACAAAGTATTGCAAAAATTGTTTATGTTTTATGTATGTCGTGTTTTGAAACTGTTTCCCGAAGTTGGAAATTGTTTCTTGTTTATTTATGTATGCTTTGTTAATTTTGGAAATTGTTTCCTTGTTTATTTGAAGCCATGTTTTGCCTCTGGGTATGTGTTTCTAGTTTTATGCATTTAGATCTAGAAATCAAATGTCTAGGGTTTATTTATTGAAATCTCTAATTTCTGTCACACCTAAATTGTTGATTCTCTCGTTTATGCAATTGCATCAAGAATTCTTAAACGATGCCTTGCATTAAATCCCTGACCCTAATTTGTGATGTTTGGCTTCTGTGATTTCTTGTGTTTTTATTGAATCATATGCTTGTGTATACTGCCTACGTTTTGCATTTTTCTGGGTTTTGCAATTATGTATTATTGAACAAGTTGATGACGTCGGTGATTCCATCAATGGCGTTGCCTACGTTTGTCAAAGGCAACGTGTCACTAGCGCCAACGCTCGACGCATTGCTGTGTGACGCCATCATGTCTGTGGCGTCGCACAATGCCACAAGCGACCCATCGTATGTGAGCCCTAGCACAACGCCTCTGGTTAGCGTCTGCAGTGATGCCACAGGAGATGCGAGATTGATGGGTGATGGCAGATGTAGGTGGTGGCGACGATTAGGAAACCATCGGTTTGAGACCTAACGGTTGAGGATGAAAAACGTGGAAGTGGTTCGATGTTGATCGAGCGACGTGAGTTAGTTGTTGGAGCGACGTGGGTGGCGGTTTAAAGAGTTGGACGACGTGGGAGCAGTTCCAGAAGAGGGAGAGGCTTCGTGGAGAAGATGAAGGGCACGTGTGGGACATACGCCAATCATTTTTGGAGAACGTCTCCTGCAGACATTGCTTGGAACGTGCACTTTGACTGCGTGGGTGTGCAGTGCACGCCCTACCTGTTGGCCCCCAAATTATTTTAGGAGTTAGTTTTTTTTTAGGCCTATGATAGTAGATTTATTGCATGGGTTAGTTAAATTAAAAGTAGTAAGAAAGCATAGAAGGGTATTTTGTGTAGCTTACTTAAGTTTAAAAAATTCTAAGCATTAAAGGAAGGGCAATGTGGACTTTTACCAATCATTAAGGGTAAAATGGGAAGAAAGAAGTGTTGTTTTCTTCCTTAAGGGGAAGAAAAACAACAATAGCTGAAAAGAGAAGTAATATACAAAAAGGAAAAGGTGAGAAAAAGGGGTGACGGGGAAGAGAGAAAAGAATGGAGTTTTGAGTTAGGGTTTCATCTTTATAATTAAGTAATAAACCATTAAAGTTCCCTTTAAGAAATGACATTAAATGATTTCAACTACTTTATTCATGTGCATTTATTGTTTTTTTAATGTTATAATATTGTGCTACATGGTTGTATATGAATTGTGTTAATTGTTGATGAATTAAATGATGGAAATGATTTTTGAAAGAATAGGAAGTTTATTAAATCAAGTTTTGGAAATGCATATGAAATATTTCATGTTCATGAAATACAAGTTTTGCAAAAATGTGCCAATTGGGAAAACTATTTTCAGTTCAAGAATTACTTGTTATGTGGGTTTGGTGTAGTCCACTCAAGAATGTCACGTGCACGTAAACCAAGTTAAAGGCTTCTCTCGCCTACCCGCTAGTGGCATGGAGCTCCTTTATGAACTCCCTCAAGTTTACGGCTACACAGAACTATTATGTGGAATTGTGTAGTGCATTATATTTATGGATCTACCTAAATCATTTTGATATGCTTATATGTTCATGATAAGTTGACAAGAGTGATGCATACATAACTTGAATAAACGTGAACTTTTGCACAGGAAATGACTTTATAAATGATTTTGCTTGATACCGATTATAAAATTGTTACCCATGGGCTTTAAGCTCACCCCCCATTCTCCTCCCTATTGTTAGAGTAGTGCCCTAAAGGCAATCCCCTTTAGCGCATTTTGTTCATAGTCATGTACAGACTTTATGAATAAATAAAGCAAAGGCATATTTCATTTATTTGATGTTCATTTTATTATGAATTGATAATGATCTTTAATCAAATTAATGAAGTCCCTGATACATGACATAGCATGAAGGAAATTATGATGCGATCATACTACTGAGATTCCTATCATGTGCAATTATGTCAAGATATCTAAATTATCCTAGTCATAGGATTAACGAGACTGGACATCGTTAATCCGGATAGACTAACACATGTCAAACTCCTTGATTGGATCAAGCGGTGGATCTCGTAAAACTGTAAATATTGAGATATTTAGATTTGACATGTGGATGCTTACTAGTGGTAGTAAGTACATTGGATGACCTGCTATGAGATCATCACATGGATGTCCTATACAAATGTCAGTGATAATCTCATCATAGCAATGGTGCAAGTATCCTTAGACTTGAGGTACTCGAGGATATCTTGTATCTTGATTACGTACTTTGACTCCATTCCTTGTTGCCTTTCGAGGTCGCTCATAGGGTGGTGATTGGGTACAGCTTGAGGTATTCGAAGGTAATTGAGTAGCCAATAGAGGATTCACCACTTCTATTATAGCAGAAGAGATACCCATGGCCTCTTATCAGGATCATTACTTTGAAGTCTCTGGCGCCGGAGCATACATATGTCATGAAGATGGTCTTCATGGACATATAAAGTAATGAGTCCTAGGACGAGAACTGATTACACTTGGACTAGATTTGATCTGATCAGTCTAGTAAGAGTTGACACATTGCCCATACTCAAACCAAGTGGGGTATAGCATGGTGAAAGGACGAATTGCACGGTAATTGTCTATGGAAGGGTTCGTGATATGGTTTCATTAGTCAAACCAATTACTTTCCGGTCAATTGGGGGTCATGATGTGTTGCTAGATATCGCTCATGACTTGCTTAGATTAAGTGTTAATCTAAGTGGCCAACATAACCGGAACCTAATGGGTCACACGCATTAGAGTGACTCGGAGAATCAGTAAAATAGTTTGGACGGAGATCCGATATCTGGAGAGCAATAGGATTAAATGAATCCGATGAGATTGGGATATGTCCCGATGAGATCGCGACATCGACATTGCTGAAAACCGTTTCCGGTGATTTTTCACCGGCGGGGGGCCCGATAGGCGGTAGGACCGACCCAGTTTGACTGGACCACTTCAGCAATTATATATATTAATTAATTAAGTAAATAATTAATTAATATATAAATATATATGTTGATTTCGTGGAACCAAAATGGAGAGGAAGCTTTATTAACTTTGAAAAGTCAAAGTAATGATGATTTAGCAAATTAAGGCATTCTTTATGCCTCCAACGTGGAAGAGCTTACACCAAGGCTTTCTATGTGTTTTAAAGAGTAAAATATACATATAAGAGGCATTGAAGGAAGGATGGTCGTGGTTTTTGGCTTGGAGGAACCGAATGCTTAAGTATTAAGCATTGAAAATTTGATTTTCCACCTTCTTCCTCTCTTCCATTCAAGTTGGATTCTTCTTCTCCAAGGCTTCAATTGGTCATCTCCACTTGCTCTCCAAGGCTAAGGTAAGAGCTAGCACTCTTCTCTTTAGTCTAGCTATTCCCGGGTCAAAAGAGTTTGTCCCGGTTAGGTTTTCCGACCTCTGCGTGGATACCGTTAGAGACGGTCTCCTTTGGTCGTTATGGTTTGATTGTTTGTACTTACACATGGATCCTGGCTTTCGGGAATGTCCCGGGACTTAAAAATTTTAATTCCGCACCCTGGGCATGTGATGCCCACCCCGGAATTTTCCTACAGTGGTATCAGAGCCACTTGTGTTGTATAAACAGTCTAAATGATAACTAGGTCGGAGTTCCTTAGTGAATGAGCTGCTGATGCATGTTGTTTCTGTTGAATTTCGAATCAGTATAGAGATAGTGTTTTCGAAATTTTCTTGCCCAGATATGTTCACAAGGTGTTGTAGTTTATGTCTGTGGAAGCTCGAAATTTATTAATTTGATTAGCTATGGTTTTGCTATTTAATTCCCTCAACTTTCGGATGCTGTCTTGTTGATTGTTTCTGAAACAGGCATGCTTGTAAATTCGAGCATAAATTCTAGAAAAATTGTTTTTCGGATTGGTTTTCACCGACATTTCCCTAAGATGTTTGTGAATGTCTCTGTGGAAGGAAAAATGTTTTCAAGGTGATTTACTATTTATTTCCGAATTTCTTGTATGCTGCTGGGAATGTCTGTGTTGAAAAACACAGATTCTGGATCGGCTAGATTGCTGAGGTTCAATGAGTTTTTGTGGGCAATAAATCCTAAAAAAATTCATGGATCATGTTAGGAACATGTTTTAATCTCAGTAATTTTCTCAGCATTTATTGAAATTGTTTCAATGATCATTTTGAGCAAAAGGCAGAGCTTGGCAGTTTTGAGAAACATGCTGGGGCTGTTTTGTTTGGAATGATTGGTTATGTATTTCTGATTTCCAATGCCTTGAATCATTTTTATAGTGATTAAAATGTGTTATGTTGATGTGGCATGCATGCCAAGATGAGATTCTTGAATTTAGGTTTCCAATAATTTTTTGGATGTCGGATAGGTCACTTTAGCGTCTCGTTAGCTTATTCCGTTATCTTGGTTATTTTGGCCGTCGCAATTTTTGTGACAAGTGCCGGAGTAATCTTGATAACGTATAGCCTACCTAGAGATACTTAGCATGATTATTTGATATTCTTAAAATTATGTGGAAATCTAGTGATTAATCAGTTTCAAGTTTTTCTCATATAGTTTGTCTATATGGCATGCATGTTTCAATGAAAATGTTTCATTAACACATTAATATAAAAGATAATATACTTGGTATTGTGAATTGGAAATGCATGGATTGAGAATTAGCCGATTAGATAGCAATTCCTAATGCACCACAAACAAGTCGACTTATCTGTTCATAACTCGACTTGTTTGGTGCACTGTAGACAAATAAGTCGACTTGCACAATGGTACAAGTCGACTTGTTCGTGCACAGTTGCACAAGTCGACTTACACATGCATAAGTCGACTTATTCAGAGCCATAAGTCGACTTATACATAAACAAGTCGACTTATTACATGCCTTGGTGGGATGATGGGTGATTTTCGGTATAAATTCAATGTGATTGATGCAATGCCCTAAATCAGACCATATAGTCATTGTGACTATGATCCTTGGATGAGATTAATTTGATGAGACCTAAAATCCTCAATTTAAAATATGAAAACTAACGCCTTCCATTAATATGGCAAGAACCAGAGTTCTTATAGGGTTGGGTTGTTGAGCTAACCTCAAGCTCACTCTATACGAATATGTTCAAACCATGAAAATATGATTTTCGGATTAATGGGTCGGTTTTCCTAGAAGCGTTGATTTGTTGAGCTAACCTCAAGGTCGGCGTGGATGAGGCGAAATTGGGTAGTGTACATCGATGTACACGCATCAAGTGTTGATAACCCAATGTATGTGCATACATCAACTGTTGATAGCACTGGGCGATAGTTGCATCAGAGATGCAATTGGTATGACCGATACCTACCGATTGATCTAAGGTGACTTGTTGAGCTAACCTCAAGGTCATTCTTAGCAATGTCGGATATCGACCCACTAGGTCATTGTACCATTTTGTTTCTTGGATTCATGATGAGGGTTATGGATTCTGTTGAAACTAGTGGGAGCCATATGTATGTCATTTAAGTCCTTATGGTCATACATTTAAATCTACTCTAACTTTCTTTCTCTCTCTACGTTTAGGTTGATTGAAGATGTCGACTAGTGTGAATCTTCGCGCTCTAATGGATGCAAACAAATTAACTGGACCAAATTTTCTTGCTTGGCTGCGAAATCTGAGAATTGTTCTCAGATCTGAGGATCTAGGATACATCCTTGATTTTCCGCCCGGATCCACTTCTGAAGGAGCTTCGATGATGATCGAAGGCATATCGTAAGCATCTAAAAGCGGTGACATAGCCACTGCATTATGCTTGCATCGATGTCACCGAGCTGCGAATAAAGACGAGTCTATGGATGCTCATACGATTGTGTTTCATCTTAGAGTTGTTTGATGAGCAAGCTCGGTCCGAGCGGTTCGAGACCTCAAGGTTGCTCTTTACAACGAAGATGACTCTGGTTCATCTGCGGGTAATATGCATTGAAGATGAATGGCCATATTGAGAGGTTGGCCGTCTTAGGTTTTGTGATGGATTACGAGTTAAGTATAGACTTAATTCTAGTTGGTTTGTCGATAGTTATTCACGGTTTGTGTTGAACTATCGAATGAACCAAATATCCACCACAATTCCCGGTGATCAATCTGCTCGAGGCAATGAGAACAATTTGTCAAGCATGATAGCAAGGCGTTGTTATTGGTGGATTCTTCTTCCTCCGCTTCCAAGAAAAAGAAAGAAGAAGAAAAGGCTCGTCGTCAAAGGAAATGCAATGAAAGGCAAGAAAAGACCAAAGAGATCGCACTAAAAGGTACTGCTTCCATTCGCGGTAAGACTGGTCATTGAGGCGAATCGCAAAGTCTATCTGGAACAATCGAAGCGAAGAAGGCATCGATGCCTCGACTTCTTCAGGTATGTTTGTCATTGAGGTTAATCTGTTTCGATCATAACATATGGGTATTAGATACGGTTGTGGCTCACATATGCAATGATATCACGGGGCCTCGGGGATGATGGCGACTCATAAAGGAGAAATGGACTGCGTGTTGGCAATGGAGCAAGAGTTCTTTGCATTAGCCGTAGGAACTTATGTTTTGACACTCCTAGTGGGCTTGTACTTAACTTGGATGATTGTTATTTTGTACCCGTGTTAACAAAGAACATATTATGCATTTCTTGTTTAAATAGATTTGGTTTCCATTTGTCTTTTGGTAACAATGGTTGTTCTATTAGTTCAAATGGAATGCTTTATGGTGCTTGGTACATTATGCAATGGTATATACATATTAGATATGTCACATCCGATTATGAATGTCAATGACGCTAAAAGACATAAAAGAGATAATTTAAAATCAACTTACTTATGGCATTGTCGCCTTGGCCATATAAATGAGAGACGCATCGCTAAGCTCCACAAGAGTGGAAGTTTAGGGTCATTTGATTATGAATCATATGACACATGTGAATCTTGTTTATTAGGCAAGATGACGGTTACCTTTAAGGAAAGGGTGAGCGAAGCGATCGGATTATTAGACCTAATACATTCAGATGTATGTGGTCCGATGTCCATCCATGCCAGAAGTGGTTGTCGTTACTTCATTACCTTTATCGATGATTATTCTCGATATGGGTACATGTATCTGATGAGATACAAATCTGAAGCGTTTGAAAAGTTCAAACAATTCAGCAATGAAGTAGAAAAACAACTTGGTAAAAGTATCAAAACATTACGATCCGATCGTGGTGGTGAATACTTAGACCAAGAGTTTTTGGATTATCTCAGAGATAATGGGATTTTATCTCAGTGGACCCCTCCTTACACACCACAGCATAATGGTGTGGCAGAAAGGAGAAATCGAACCTTGTTGGACATGGTTCGATCTATGATGGGCTTTGCACAGTTACCAAAATCCTTTTGGGGATATGCACTTGAGACATTTGTTTACTTGTTAAGCGAGTTCCATCAAAGCAGTTGATGTTACTCCATATGAGATGTGGACTAACAAGAAACCTTATCTTTCTTATTTGAAAGTATGGGGTTGTCCCGCTTATGTGAAGCGGACACGGTCGAGATAAACTTGAAGCAAAGTCGATAAATGTTTGTTAGTAGGATATCCTAAAGAAACAAGAGGATATCAATTCTACTTTCTTTGAGGAACAAAAGGTGTTTGTTTCGATGCATGCTGTCTTTTTAGAAAGAGTTTCTTTTAAAGAGGGCGGTGGGAGCAAAGTTGAACTTGAAGAAGTTCAAGATGCTTTCTCGGACAGACGCAGATCAATCGCTGAACTGGCTGTATCTCATATGATGAGGTAACATTCAACCTTCCACTTCACACGAAATTGTAGGTCAAGTAGGATACGACTTGTTCCTAGAGATATGGATTTCGTGAGTGAACAGAATGACGTATTGCTCATAGAGGATGATGAGCCTACCACCTATGAAGAGGTTACAAGAGTTCGAGTCGAAAAATGGCTTCGTGCCATGAAATCAAATGGATTCCATGTATGAAAACCAAGTATGGTCTTTGGTTGATGCACTGAAGGATAAAACCTATAGGGTGCAAATGAGTTTTCAAGAAGAAAACCGACATGGATGGTAATGTGATTACCTATAAAGCGAGGCTTGTGGCTAAAGGCTTTCGTCAAAGACAAGGAGTTGACTATGACGAGACCTTGATCCGAGAGCAATGCTTAAATCCATTAGGATACTCTAGCCATTGCCGCTCATTATGATTATGAGATATGGCAAATGGATGTGAAGACGACTTTCTGAATGGAAATCTGGCTGAGGATGTGTACATGACACAGCCTGAGGGCTTCATTTCCGTTGATGGCGAAAAGGTATGCAAGCTTCAGAAATCCATTTATGGATTGAAGCAAGCATCCAGGAGTTGGAATATCCGTTTTGATGAGACAATCAAAGAGTTTGGTTTCTCACAAAATCCGGATGAACACTGTGTGTACAAGAAGGTTAATGGAACTGCAATCGTATTCCTTGTGTTATATGTAGATGACATATTGTTACTAGGAAGCGATGTCTCAATCCGCAATCAAGAAAATTTGGTTGTCAAACAATTTGCCATGAAAGACCTTGGAGAAGCAACTTATATCCTTGGGATTAAGATTTATAGAGATAGATCAAGAGGTTGCTTGGTCTTTCACAGTCAACGTACATAGACAAGGTGCTAAAGAGGTTTAGCATGGAGCAATCCAAGAGAGGGTTTCTTCCCATTACCCATGGGATAACACTCTCGAAGTCTATGTGTCCTCGGACACAGGACGAGAGGATGCGTATGAATATGATCCCGTATGCGTCTGCAATAGGATCTATTATGTACGCAATGCTATGTACGAGACCCGATGTATCATATGCTCTAAGTGTTACGAGCAGATACCAATCGGATCCTGGTGAGGGTCACTGGGTGGCTGTCAAGAATATCCTAAAGTACTTGCGAAGAACTAAGGATGTTTTCTTGATATATGGAGCTGGAAATTTCCAAGTGAGCGGGCATACAGATGCCAGTTTCCAATCTGATAAGGACGACTCCAGGTCCCAATCAGGTTATGTTTTCACACTAAATGGCGGAGCAGTCAGTTGGAAGAGTTCCAAACAGGAGACGACTGCTGATTCAACGACCGAGGCAGAGTACATTGCCGCATCAGACGCAACAAAGGAAGCAGTTTGGATCAAGAAGTTCATTTCTGAACTTGGTGTGGTTCCTAGCTGTGATGGACCCATACAGTTGTATTGTGACAACACTGGGGCTATTGCGCAGGCAAAGGAACCAAGGTCTCATCAACGGTCCAAACACGTACTCCGCCGATACCATCTGATTCGGGAGATCATTGCTCGGGGTGATGTCCTGATAGAGAGAATTCCCACAGAGCAGAACATTGCTGATCCGTTGACAAAGCCATTGCCACAGAAGAATTTTGATTCTCATGTACTCGCTTATGGTATTAGATACCAAGGCGATTGGCTTTAGGTCAAGTGGGAGATTGTTAGAGTAGTGCCCTAAAGGCAATCCCCTTTAGCGCATTTTGTTCATAGTCATGTACAGACTTTATGAATAAATAAAGCAAAGGCATATTTCATTTATTTGATGTTCATTTTATTATGAATTGATAATGATCTTTAATCAAATTAATGAAGTCCCTGATACATGACATAGCATGAAGGAAATTATGATGCGATCATACTACTGAGATTCCTATCATGTGCAATTATGTCAGTATCTAAATTATCCCTAGTCATAGGATTAACGAGACTGGACATCGTTAATCCGGATAGACTAGCACATGTCAAACTCCTTGATTGGATCAAGCAGTGGATCTCAGAAAACTGTAAATATTGAGATATTTAGATTTGACATGTGGATGCTTACTAGTGGTAGTAAGTACATTGGATGACTGCTATGAGATCATCACATGGATGTCCTATACAAATGTCGGTGATAATCTCATCATAGCAATGGTGCAAGTATCCTTAGACTTGAGGTACTCAAGGATATCTTGAGTCTTGATTACGTACTTTGACTCCATTCCTTGTTGCCTTTTCGAGGTCGCTCATAGGGTGGTGATTGGGTGCACTTGAGGTATTCAAGGTAATTGAGTAGCCAATAGAGGATTCACCATCATTATAGCGAAGAGATACCCATGGCCTCTTATCGGGATCATTACTTTGAAGTCTCTGGCGCCGAGCATACATATGTCATGAAGATGGTCTTCATGGACATATAAAGTAATGAGTCCTAGGACGAGCGATTACACTTGGACTAGATTTGATCCGATCGGTCTAGTAAGAGTTGACACATTGCCCATACTCAAACCAAGTGGGGTATAGCATGGTGAAAGGACTAATTGCACGGTAATTGTCTATGGAAGGGTTCGTGATATGGTTTCATTAGTCAAACCAATTACTTTCCGGTCAATTGGGGTCATGATGTGTTGCTAGATACCGCTCATGACTTGCTTAGATTAAGTGTTAATCTAAGTGGCCAACATAACCGGAACCTAATGGGTCACACGCATTAGAGTGACTCGGAGAATCAGTAAAATAGTTTGGACGGAGATCCGATATCCGGAGAGCAATAGGATTAAATGAATCCCGATGAGATTGGGATATGTCCCGATGAGATCGCGACATCGACATTCTTGAAAACCGCTTAGGTGATTTTTCACGGCGGGGTCCGAGAGGGTCAGTAGGACCGACCCAGTTTGATGGACCACTTCAGCAATTATATATATTAATTAATTAAGTAAATAATTAATTAATATATAAATATATATGTTGATTTCGTGGAACCAAAATGGAGAGGAAGCTTTATTAACTTTGAAAAGTCAAAGTAATGATGATTTAGCAAATTAAGGCATTCTTTATGCCTCCAACGTGGAAGAGCTTACACCAAGGCTTTCTATGTGTTTTAAAGAGTAAAATATACATATAAGAGGCATTGAAGGAAGGATGGTCGTGGTTTTGGCTTGGAGGAACCGAATGCTTAAGTATTAAGCATTGAAAATTTGATTTTCCACCTTCTTCCTCTCTTCCATTCAAGTTGGATTCTTCTTCTCCAAGGCTTCAATTGGTCATCTCCACTTGCTCTCCAAGGCTAAGGTAAGAGCTAGCACTCTTCTCTTTAGTCTAGCTATTCCGGGTCAAAAGAGTTTGTCCGGTTAGGTTTTCCGACCTCTGCGTGGATCTGAATTAGAGACGGTCTCCTTTGGTCGTTATGGTTTGATTGTTTGTACTTACACATGGATCCTGGCTTTCGGGAATGTCCCGGGACTTAAAAATTTTAATTCCGCACCCTGGGCATGTGATGCCCACCCCGGAATTTTCCTACACCTATATCCAGGTGATGAGCAAGATATTGAGTAGTCAATGGTTAAGGCATCACTCCAATCTTCGTTTATTTCGCATTTAAAGCAAATCTTATAATGCAAGGCTTTAGTTGCATTTTGAGCAACTCATAATTCATGTATCTTTTGTATTTTGAGATTTTGAGATATTAATGTATTTGCGGTTTAAGAAGCCCACTAAAACTTTGTAAAACTCTTATCTGTTGATGTAAATAGAATATGTTTGCATTTTTGCCCATGACTCTCTCTCTCAAGTTTGTACATTGCATTTTTTTTAAAGTTTTCTTAAGGGAGGAATTCGTTTTTTGACTTTAGGGGAAAAACTGGATTAATCTAGGTTAAATTAGGCAAATTTATCCTCTAGAAAGTTGTAGATCATCTTTCTAGCTTTCCAACTATATATAGTATGAAATTTTTGAACATCGGAGTTGAAAGTTATGATCTTATTAGTGGAGATGCTCAGGAGTGTATTTTCTTTTGTCTTAAGTGACTTTGCTTTGTCTTAAGTGTATCACCCCACTCCCACATGACCCGAACCCAACATCGAGAGTGATATCCGAGCCCGTGTCCTGCTAGTGTGGTGTGCTACATCACTCAGTCAAAACTCCGTATACATTTTTTTTGACACATACACACAAATTATATATTATTGTAACATCCCGTCACCGATGGAATGCGTACAGTGAGTGAGCATTTGCATTTGGCATGTTCATGCATTTATAACCTCTTTACATTTGATTAATGGGGCAATTATAGCACTAGCATATGAACGTACATACATGTATGACATATTCCCTAGATGATTGTGTAAATTGGTAATTTGGAGATAATTAGGTCAATTGAGCGTTGAAAATTTAATTGGAATGAGAATTTAGATTTTAGGAGTTGAATTATGGAATTGGAGTATATGATTGGGTGTTTTCTAATTTTGAGGATTTATAGGAATTTTTTTTGAAATTTTCGGAGTAATAGGTCCGAACCGAAAAATTGACCAATGACTGATTTATTTGAATTTTCGGCTCCGAAATTGATTGTCCAATGGTAATGGAGGAATTAGAATTTGATTTGAGGAATTAGGGTTTAGAGCCATTGAGAATTTGGGAGAATTTAGAACAAGAAATTGGACTGCGGTTGTTGGACTGGTCTTGTGGCAATTAATTGCCAAACAAGCCCTTATTTCCTTAAGTTTATAAACCCTATCCTTTGAATATTTTTGTCTTCCACGATGCTTTGGATTTGAGAGAAGCTTGCTTTCCTCTTCTTCTTCGTGATCTTCTTCCTTGATTGCCTCTTGATTTCTTCTTGCTAGTTTGCTTCCCCCTTCATCTTTAATCTATTCCCCTTTAGCTTGAGTTGGAGAAAATGATATTTGGGTTGGTTTTTGGAGATTGCCATGGGTGTCGATGAGCTAGGGTTGATGATCTTTGAAGATTTGAGGTTTAACAAGTAAGTTTTCTTCCTTTCTTGTCTTAGATAGTTTGATTTGTTGATTTATTGAGTTATATAGATGATTAGTTTGATAAAATTTGATGAATGGGAAATGTTAGGGTTTCGGATGATGATTTTTGCTTGTTTTGGATGTTGTAAATTAGGGATAATGGTTATTTGATGGAATTGAGGTTAGGAATTAGTTTTTTGATGTATATTGAGTTATTTTAGGAGAGTTTGAAAGGAAGAAATCTGGATTTGGAAGTTGCAGAAGTCAAAAATCTGGGTTTTCTAGGCGTTGCTGGGTTGCATGTCGCGACGTGCATGAAGAACACGCCACGGCGAGCAAGTCCTTTCCTGCACGCCTCGATGAGCGAATAACGCACGCCGCGGTGAGTGAGGAAGGTTACGTCGCGACGAGCATGACGCGTACGCCGCAGCGAACGCGAGGAAACTCGCCGTGGCGAGGGGCCAGAAGTTGTGGCGAGGGCGCCCAATTTTCCGAAAGTTGGTTTTGAATCTTTGGGATTTAGGAGTTAAATTGATTCAATTGGTTCCCATTTTATTACAATTTAGGGATTATGAATTCAGGTTCTAGAATTGATATTGAGGAAATCTCGGATTAGTGTCGGGAATGTCATAAACATGTATGGTACGCAATTGAATTGTTTAGTGTGCATAATTGACTTCGAAAATTGAATAATTAGTAATATTTATGTGTTCTGATTGTATAGAGGTTCCAGTGGAGCGTCGATCCTCCGACGTAGCTGAGACTTCCCGGCATTAGCTCGGAAGTTATAGGTGAGTAACCTAGTTGGTTCCTCAATAATTGTGTGTTTAATTTCGTGCTTATGCCATGAGGATGAAATGGAGGGTTATATGTTTGATTGAAATTGGTTTCGGACCAAGGGTGTCCGAAGGATTGGTAATTTGTTATTGAAGTGCTATACGTGTAAAATTAAATTGGCAATTGGAGCATGTGCATCTCATGCATAAAAGTATGATCGATAAAAGCGATTGTGGACCGAGCGACCAACGATTTGAGAGCTTTAAGCTCAACGCACAGGACCTCAGGTCCAATGTATTTCAGAGCCTCAGGCTCACCGTATCAGGGCATATCACGTCCAACGTATTCAGAGCCATAGGCTCAACGCAATGTGCCCGTCATTGGGACAGTTTCTGGCGCACGATCACAACAACGTAAGAAAATGAAAGTGTCATATGCGCATTGCATAAGTAAATGATTGACTGCAAAATATGTGAAAGGCGAAATGCCTTGTATTTGAAAATTGCATGTGATACTTCTGAAATTAATATTGTGCGATTATATGTATATTATCTGTGTTTGCATGCGTTAGGTGGACCATCGATGATGGTTTCTTGCTGAGTTCGCAAACTCACCCAACATTGCAATATTTTTTCAGGACAACGATAGTAGTTTTCCTAGCTCCAGATTGTTAGAGTCTTCTCTGCCTTGTGGATCGTTGCGGCAAGAGAAGTTATGGCGCAGAGGTGGGTCAGCTGGGATCTTCTTTTTGGAATGACCTAGTTAGGAGTCGATAGCTCTTTTTGAGTATTGTATAGACCATGCTTTTGGACAAAATTGTAATTATGGATTTAAGAAATGAAAAGCAAATTTGGTTTCAATATTTTTAGTGATATTTATTTGTTTCCATGTGGATTTTAGTTGGTTGCTCGGTAGTGCACCTTTATCGTGGGTTACGTGTCGGAGCGATCTACGGGCGTCCCGATGTGTATCCTACAGTAAGGGGGCGCTATAATTATGTGGAAAACAATTTACATAAACAATTCAATGGCCTCGGGGGCCCTTTTTATAAATACAATTTAATTCAGTTTGTTGACTTTACAACATGACCTAATCATTTGTACAAAATTCTGAAAAACACAATTATTCTCAAACACTACTGCAAACGCGAACTGATTCCGACCTCTTATCTCGCTCATATATGGTTGCTATACGCTCGTTTCCTAACGGGGTATTCTTCTGGGTCCTGAAAAATAATTGCAAATTTTGGGTGAGTTTTGCGAACTCAGTGAGGTAACCATCATCAATGGTTCACTCAATTCATGTAACTCATCAATTCACATAACATATATTTTCGTTATTGCATGTCTGATCACATTTCACAATTTCACTTGAGTACATACAATTGATGCATTTCATTCGATTAGACATTCATAAACAGTTGATTTCATACAACACACAAGCATAATACAATTGTACCACATGATTGGTACTACAGAAGCATAAGGCATTTTGCCTTTCACTCAATCCACATGATTAAATCAAATGCATATGACACACGTATGTGACACTTTTTTTATTTATTTATTGCGGTGTTGTGACTGAGCGTCTGTACTGTTCCAATATGGACGCATTAATCGTTGAGCCTAAGGCTCTGAACTGTCCCAATATGGGTGCATTAATCATTGAGCCCAAGGCTCTGAATCACTGTGGGGCTCGAGGCCCAAAAATAAAATGTTGAGCTTGTAGCTCTCGGTGGCTGCTCCGGTCACAATTGTTATTATCTGATCATGCCTTGTATGCATGGAATGCATAGGTCAAAATGAAACTATATCAACATCACAATCATTCCCAATTATCACATTCAACCAATTAGTTCATAATTTTTCACATTAAAATCACACTCACATTTAATCACATTTAAAACACAGAGTTCCCAAATTCTCAGACAACAACACTTCTACGTCATAATCTTCAAATACATCGGACACCTTCGGTCCGGAATCTAGTCATAAACAAACGCACAAGCCCACCATTATTCTCCACAGAGTTATAAGCGCAAAATAATAAACAAATAATAATTGACAAACTATCTAGGTCACTCACTTTTGTTTCCAAAGCTAAATCCTGGAAGTCTCAGCAATGTCTGTGGGTTGATGTTCCAAATGTGTCTCTAAAATAGTCCAAATATTTAAACATTACCAAATTGGCAATCAGAAATATTGAATATTGCACATGTAGCAATTTAAAATGTGTACACTGCATGTTCGTGACATTCCCGGTACCATTCTATAATTCACATCACAAAATATTTCTCTATGTCTTAGGAACCCATAGATACTAGAATTACTCAATTTGGACATCTATAGGTTCGGATATTGCCAAAATTTAATCAATTCTCTCACTTGGATTCAATCCCTAAATTTCAATTAAATCCCACAAGTCCACAATTCCACATGGAGAGGTAGATAATTGTCTTAGGAATCCGACGCCTCAAGAATTAGGTCAATCAGAGGTTGGATGACGAGGATATAAGCAAAAGAAACTTTAGGACAAAACAAAAGATAAGAGAGTTTGCACTCATTTCCTTCTCTTCCATCATCTGAATTTCTAACATGCATAACTCTTTACACACTTATCCAAAAATTACAAACAAGATCTCATTGGAAAGGTAATAAGAAACCCTACAGGTTCCTTCAAGGACACGTGAACCAATTTCACCCCTGAGGGTGTCAAAAATTCAATCAAAGTTACTACCTAGTCATAAGGTCCAAAAACTGAACAACATTTTTCCAGAGAGCATAACTTCTCATTACCTTTACCAAAAATTCCAAGTTTTATGCCAAAAGAAAGATACAAACATTCTATACAACGTTCATGAACAATTTGGAAGCAAATTCAATCTTTAAACAACTCAAATTCTCAATCAAAGGTTCTGCCCATAAATGACCCCCCTGAATAGTCACACAATATTTCAAAAATCATTACTCCTTACCCAAATGTCCAAAAAATGCATACTTTATATCAATAAAAAGATCAGACAACATACTACAACACTCATGAAGGACTTGGAAGCCAAGTACATTTCTAACTAGGTCAATTTCTTCCATGACGGTGGCTGCCCTATTAAAGATTGTTAACTAACAGATGACCTAAATCAGATTCATTCTTGCAAAATCCATAACTCACAATTCGTACATCTAAAAATAGAATATTATGCACCATTTTAAAGCTAAAACATTCTTCTACAACTTTCCAGCAGACCATTTGAGCTAATTAACATCACAACAGTCCAAAATTTAGCTTCAATGCATAATCACCACAATATACTTCACACATTTTCTAGCACTAAGCATATTAACACCCAAAAGTCAACAGATCAGCACTCTCAACCTAGATATCGAAAAATTTCATACTTAGTGGCGATGGAAAGACAACAAGACCATATTCAAGTCTCATGAAGAGCTTGAACTTTAATAACACCTCTAAGGGTGTCAAAAAAGCACTCAAAGATACTGCTTAGTCATACATTTACCATAATAGTGCAACACTTTTTCCAAAAATCATAATTTTTCATTCCCTTTGCCAAAAATTCCATACCATATAGCAATAAAAAGCTCAAACAATATACTAAAATTCTCAAGAAGGAATTAAAACCAAATTCCATCTTTAATTAGGTCAAATCCTCCCATTAATGTGGCTGTCCTGTTAGGGTTTATGAAATCAGCATTTAACCTAAACCATAACAAAATTTTACAAATTTATATCTTACAATCCTTACATCCAAAATTCACATATAATATCTCATTAGAAAGCCACAATAATCCTCTGCAACTTTACAGAAGGTCACTTGATCCAATTTCACCCTTAATAGTCCAAAATTAACACCAGAACACAGAAAGCACAAAAGCTATATACTTAGAGCCACTTGCACACAAAACACATTTTAGGCTGAATTACCACCTGAACATTAACAAACCATAACTTTTAACCTATAACTCAAAAAAATTCATACTTAGTGGCGTTAGAAATCTAACAAGTAAATCTTAAACTTTCACCAAGACTAAATTAGCAAATTCAATCCAAATCAACCTAAAAAATCATCAAAGTTTTAGGTTACAAGGTTCGGATTACTGTTCATACAACACCTAACAATTCACTTTTCAAGCAAAATTTAAAACCCTTAAAGTCAGCATTGGACAAAACGTCCTTCATATGAAATCTAGAAATACTTCTTAAGTTTAATTTAAGACAAACCTTATCTCAATTCCTTGATTGTACAAAAAGTTATGGAAAAAACAAATGAAACATGTACAACTTCAATTTTCCAGCTTTTAACACCTAAACCAAATCCTATCATTCCAACACCACTTCTATACGACTTTTCATTCAATTCACTCCACATATCACCTATTACTCACTCACATCCTATCCTTGGACATAAGTCCACAAATTTCAGTACACAAACACCCCATCATCCATCATGTTCTACACTAATCTTTAAGCACAAATTTCACTTCCAATCATCTTAAATATCTCTACTTATATTCATTAGATTTTACCTCATCAATCATCAATCAACCCTCAATTAATTAACCAAGTTACATACCACATACCCACATATACCTACAAAATTCTCATACAATTTGGTGCATAAACAATACAATTAATGCATTTAACAACAAAGCAAGCCAAAAACACAATCTTACCTAAGCCAGCTTCAACTTTCCAAGTCTTCAAAAGATCACCAACTCACTAACTTCCTCCACCATACACCCACGACATCATCAACTTGAAGGCTTAGGTTTTATGTTGGAATTTTTTTTTTCATGTATAAAAGGAGAGCAAGCAAGGAAGAAGAAGGTAGAAAAGATGGGTAAAATATCAAAAGAAATAAAGGGAAGGAGAGCTACGGACGGAGGAGAAGAAAGCTAAGTCACCTTTCCCACTTTCAACACTCAAAATGTCGTGTGAGGCTTGCAAAACATAAGATATTTATATAAACAAACCAAGTTTAATACACAAGTAGGGAAGTGACAAGTGTCACTTGCCACTTGTTCCTTTTTAAGCACTCTACAAGTTTCTTTCCAGTAACAATACAATTTCTAGTCCAATTTCTCTCCAAAATTCCAATGGCTCAAAGTAATAAATTCTAAAATCATGTATCTAATTTTCCAGTGCCATTGGATAGTCATTTCCAATACCGGAAAGCCAATCAGTCCGTCACTTGACAATTTTTTCGGTCCGAAAAAGTATCCCGAAAAATTTTCAGAAAAATTCCTAAATTTCCACAAAAATGTAAAACACACAAAAATCCACTTCAATTCCATGTGCAAGCACCAATTCATATTTTTCCACAATAAGCACATATGCCGGGAAATGTCAGAAATGCATGTACAATCATGTACATTTACAAAAATTACAATTTATGCATATATGGAGGCAATATTATGCATGAACATACCGAGACTAATGTACTCACTCATAACCTGTCTCAAATTACTATTTTACCTTTCCCATCGGTGATGGAATGTTACAATTCTCCCCTCCTAATAAAATTTTGTCCTCGAAATTCATTTTTGATACTGAACAAGGTAGGGGTACTATTACTACCTACACTCCTCCATTTCTTAATAATTCTCAGTTTAGATATCTTTTTTCCTCAATTATACCCGTGATGAGTTTCAAAGTGTTCAACTCTTTCCTTCCAGTTTCAAAACCATATATATCGGATGATAACCATACTAATCATAAAATCACTCATAATGCCTTAGTCTCATTTTTGTCCTAATTATATAAGGATCACTTGATGTCACACTAAGCTTCCCCTAATTCCCTTGTATCTCAACTCACTACACCTTGGCACAGGTGATACACTCCAGGATAAGTCTTTTTTTTTTGAAACACTGAGCCTTCACATCTTTCTCCATATAGTCACAATTTTGATGTAATCCCCCAAGAATCCATTTGTCTTTCAAGACCACTTTATTCAGATTTTCAATTCATTTCACTCACTAACAATATCCCAACTTGTTCTAGCCTTTATTCAGGGTGATCGACTCTTTTTGTCGTCTCATTGTTTGTAATCATTTTGCACTATACATTAATCTTATATGCTGAAGCTTTATGCCTATCTCCAATAGTCAAGACTACAAGGAAACCAAACATATAATCACTCAGTTCGATATGCTTAGCCGCCAATTGCTCTTTTGAGGTACACTTGCTAGGACCTCTCTTTATCAGGTAATACACATATTTTATCCCATCAATTTTTCTCGAATCCTCAATTTAATCCCCTTTTTGCAAATCTGATGTTCCTTTACCATTATTTCTTAACTCGTGACTATACACTCTTTCTTACACTAGAATGAGTAACCTAGTATCCACAAATGTGACACTCTGCTATGAAATGGTCTATTCGATACTTTTGATTGAAACATTAACTTTATTGAGACAGGTCTCTCTACATAATCCTTTCAATCTTTTCCAATTCCAGTCTTACCTTAATCTCTACTAATCTGTCTAGTCATATGTATATCTCATATGTTTCTGTCCATATCACGATTCTACGCTTTCAAACCAACTACTATTGCAGAAATTTTCAATTCATGTATCTAAATTTAGCTCATGTAGCTATATTTATCTCTAGATACAAAAATTTACCTTATACTTTACAACCAATTCCCTCTTAATCTTGATTAGGAACCTCTATTGTATATACTACAATATCTCCAAATCCTAATGGCATACCTAACACTATAATTATTTTGTTTTCATTTATCGCTGATGCGGCTTATATATTTTCCCCTCAAGTATTCCAAATTTCATCTTCCTTTGTTAATATAATCATAGTCTCCCCTTTATATCCTTTTGCTTGGATCACATTAACTTTCAATATCATAATCCCATCGGGGTAAGGTTAACTCCAAGAGATATAACCTCAAACTCATTGTGTTTATATATATAGTTCTTGTGATTCCTTGAGTAACTATTTTTTTTCAATGCCATAGTATGAGTTCATGCTATCCTCAATCATTGAAATTTTTTTTGACGATTTTCAGTAGTTCTTTCAATTTCCCGATGATTCCACATTGACTTATGGTAATGTCTGTTCATTGATACCTGTTGCTCCGTACATTTCAATCTATCGCCAACCATGAATTTCTGTGTTGGAAACCCCATCATTAAAGATACTTTGTGTTGGGCCCCGAAAATTTTTATTTTATTTGAATTAATTAATTATTTATTTATGGATTTATTCGTTAAATTATTTTTATTTTGCCTTAATTGATTTAATTATGTTTCCATATAAATATTTTTTATGTTGGGCTTGAGATTAGAAGTTAGAAATTTAATTGAAGGCTTGGGCCTAATATTGGAAAGTATGGGCTTTTAGGAATGAATGGAAGAAGGTTATGTGGTTTAGAGTAGAGTGGGCTTAAGAAGAGGAGGAGGAGAGCCCAATAGCAAAACTATGTAGTTTTGGGAGGAGATGTAAAGGAAATAAATGAGTTAAATGAATAAAAGGAAGAGGAGAGGAGATTGTCGAGAACACCAAAGGAGAAGAAGGAAAACGTGAAAAGAGAAGGAGAAGAAGAGAGGATTGGCTAAGCCCAAGGAGAAGGAGAAAGAAGAAGAAAAGTGGAAAAAGAGAAGAGAAATCAAGAGCTTAAGGTAAGTATCTATCTTCCTTTGAGTTAGATTCAAGAAATGGGATGAAATGAAGGTTAGGGTTTGTGTAGGAATGAAGGAAAGAAAGAAGAGATGAGTGGTTTTGTGATTCCTAAGCTAGGGTTTTGGTTATTCTAGCTTAAATGAGCCATGGGTAGGTTAGGTTAAGGTTAATATTAGTTTTCCTTTAATTTATGAATATTATAACCTTTCCTATGAATTTAGAAATTGATTGGAGATGTGTTTTATTGAAGGGAACCAAGGAAACCTCACTCAAGAGAGAGAGGAAGGACATTTGTGAACTCAGATTTCCGACATTTTTGGTGGGTAATGCGTTTATAGTCATTATGTAATGGGTGACCTTGTATGCTTATGTGCTTTGCTTTATATTTGTGTGAAAAGTTGATTTCCGATGAATATTTGGATATGTATGTTAAATGTGGCATCTTGCCTTTGAAAGAAAAGTAAAGTATGGAATTGTGCATACTTGAAAGTATGAATGAAACTATTTGAGCATAGATTATTTGTGTGTGTGGGCAAGAGAAAACCCCGTTGTGATAGTCACGTGCACGTTGACCTAGCCTTCTCCCGGCTGCCCGCTTGTGGCCACGAGATCTGAGAAATCGGACTCGTTGTGTTTCTGATAAACTTGGTTTATTCGTTGTGTTACTGAAACTCTCTAGCCATGTGATTGTGCATTTTCATTCAAACTTTGTTGTGTATGATGCACCATAAGTGTTATAATTGATAAAGTTGTCATGTTAGGCTTTATGTAATGTAATGTTTGTTATGCCTAAAATGATGTTTTGTGAATGTTTTAGGATTGTTTGATATATGCATGACTATATGTATGAATATATGTGTTGCATGGCTCATTACCGATGGCTATAGGCGATTAGCCATCGAGCCGTGTTAGCTCACCCCATTCTCCTCCTCGGTGCAGTAAGTTGAGAGTGAACCTTGCAAAGAACTTTGGGCATCACTCCAAGAAGTTTAGCTATTTTGTATTAAGTTAGTAACTAGCTTTTGGAATAACTTTGTAGGCATATTGATCATTGAGCATCCCATCTTTTGTATTTTGTACTTGATCTTGATGAATATGACAATATGTAACCAAAGCTATGCATGAACCTTCATTTTGGCTTGGAATGAGAATGAGAGCTCTAGTACTTTCTTCATGTGAATTGGTTGATTTGTGATCCGTTGATGGCCTTGGAAATGTATGTGTATGATTTTTGAGTATTATTGTTATATGAGTTTTGTTGGATTTTGGCTTTGGGAAAGGTCGCTGGTATGTTGTTATGGTCATGTGTTGATGAAGAGTATAGTGCTGCAGAATCTGGGCTAAAATGTTCATGCGGGAAATTTTGAGTTTGTTGTGTTTGCTGAGATTTCTGGGTTGGTATAGGTAGAATGGGAGTACTGAGACTTGTTGAGAGTGTTAACCGGGTAGTAGAGCACTCCTAGGAGGTTTTATGAGCTATTTAAGATGTATTAAGTTGGTAGGTGTGGTCGTTGGAATTTATTACTGGTGCTGTCAAAATGACAGATTATCAGGTGGAGCTTTGAGTCCACTTTTGACCCTCATAGAGTGGGAATATAGGTCAGTGGTCTTCATGAAGTTTGTAGATAATTCTTTTACCTTTCCATAGACACTAATTTTACTAAATTTGGAGTTCTGGGTCAAAAGTTATGGAGGTCAGAAGTTCTGGTACTGTTTGTGGAGAGTTAGCCGACCTGTGTTAGTGAGAACGTTTGATTTCCTTAGAGCCCGAGTTTGCTAGTAAGTCCTTCTTGAAAAATATAGATTTTTCTCTTAGCTTTCCAACGCTTCTGACCGTGTCTAATTTGGAGCTCGGAGTCAAAAGTTATGAGGGTTAGAAGTCGATAGGTCGGGCTGTGGGCAGGTCGCCCAAGACCACAAGATCGCCTCTACGCGGGCGGCGCCAAGATCGCCGTCATGCGGGTGATCGCGCATCACCCGCCCATGCAGGCGATCGCGATCGCCCGCCATGCGGGCGATCGCAGATCGCCAGCGCTCGCCAAGACGCTCGCCCATGCGGCGAAGCACCAAGAGCCATCAAGATGCCTCTTGCAACAATTGGGGTCGGTCTCAGCCGACCGACCCTCCCTTCTTTTGGCCATAACTTTTGCACCGACCTCCGATTAAGCTGATTTTCGAACCGATGGATTTCTAAGAAAATTTTCTATCTTTATACATCTGATTTATCATTATTTATTTTAAATTTAAAAAGGTGATTTAAAAAAAAGTGTAGAGGTCAGCTGATTCTTTCTGAATATACTTCACTAATTTTAAAATATCTAGAGCTAGAGAGCTCGGATAGAAGTGATTCTTATTTTAAATGAAACTAGAGACATAAATCTACAATTTTTTTGAAGAGACCGATTGGCAATTAAGCCCCTAAGATTTTCAAACTCTTAACCGAAGTCGGTAGTGTCCAGTTTTGACTATTTTCTTTGAGATAGTGTTTTAACCATAACTTCTTCATTTTTAACCCGAATTGAGCGATTCCAGTTGTGTTGAAACCGTTAGAACGGAGGGAAAAATTTTATTAATTAGCCAATCCAAATTTTCTATAGGAGGTTTTCCCTATTTATGAGGTCTTTCTATGGTCGGTTTTGGGTCCGCTATGCTTTATGGGTCCGAATGTTGGGCCTCGGAGACGGAGTCCAACACTTTGTGGTTCCCAAACATATTTCCACAACCTCTGATGTGGACTACATTTCAACACACATTAATAAGACTGTCTCCTCGAATTGCTAAAATCCTCTTCCTCTTCTTTACATTAACAAAATAGTTTATACACTCCCAATAGCTTTTTCCAACTCTCATGCTTGAGTCTTTGCTATAGATGTAACTCCCATGTTCTCATCCTCATTTTTTTATAAGGAAGACAACACATCACAACTTTTCTAGGGAACCTGTCATCTTATTTCAAAATTCCCCCCGTTTCATCTGTTAGTTCCTTTCTGAAACAAACCCAGTTGACTCAAGCGAGGGGCCTTTGGTCTCTATGGAAGACTTGCCAGATTCCATTGTTGAATAAAGAGAAGAGTTTATGATCTCAATTACTGGTCAAGGAAGGACTGCCTGCAAAAGTACCTGGCTTACTGACCCTATCTCAGTGATTTTCCTGGTACTACCAACCTCGATATTGTTTCTGACTCCTTGTCAGTTACTTATTGCCCACATGTACTTATTAGTTATTGCAAGAAAATCAATTTCAACTATTCATACTATCTTTATACAATCAATTAGTATCATTTCTCCTATGGTCAAATTAATAAAACTCAATGAGGCATTAAACAATTTCATTTACATTCATACCCTGGCAGATACCATCAAAATCCTTACATCAGTTGACAGATGTATCTATATCATGTAGCCACGTACACACATTTGCTACTGCTACTTACATTCCAATTGACTATTGATAACATTTTTATCCTTATTCCTGCCCATGACTGGGGTTTACCATATGATCATAATAGAACCCTATATTTATAGACCAATAACGTGTCTTGCACTTTTCCCCTTTTGATTTTTATCATCCTTTCCATAACCACATACATACATACAATCCAAACCTAGGCGCATTTTTAATTTTCTCCTTACTACACATCATGTATCGTTTTTCATCACTTATAAAAGCATGGTCCTATTATTTTATTGTTCGTATGTATATTCTCAATCCATTTAAAATTATAGATGCAGAATCATCAAGAATTGTAATCTCATTATCACAAACATATTATTACACTAAATCATAACTTTTCTCACATTTCAAATCCACGTCTATCCTTTCATAGTCATATTTCTTTTGATCGGGCTTGTACACTTTAATCTCACCTTTCCCGCTTCTTCCTAACAATATTTTCACTTACGATACAATATATTCCATAATATTCACATCAACGCAAATACAGTGAATCCATATCTGCTTTTTTTTTCTCTCATTTCCAATTATCCCATTTTATCGGACATACACATCAGAACCATAATTGCCTAGTCATCCCTGAGCTTTTGATCAAACATAGACATATTCTTATGCTAAATCGTAACTCTTGTCACCTTTTTACCGATATCCTTCTCATGTCCAAATTTGACCTCTCCAGGCTATTGCAAATTTTGTTTTCTTTCAACTTGATTTATACACTGTGAGTCTCATTATTCATTTTGATATCACTTCTTTCCTAAATAAGCCCATATCAATGTATTCGCATTCATATCCCATTCGAGGGTTTGTCACCCCAGTATCCATTTTCTTTTCCCACTCCTAATTGCCCATAAACCTTCATTGGCTAATATGCTGACATATCATTGCTTTTCTCAAATTGAAACATTTAACACATGTTCATGCGTATGACTCACACTCATGCGACTCAGACTAGGGATCAATTGCCACAGTCTGCTACGACATGACTTTAATATATGTGACTTAACCCATAGATCAGGAAATGCCCAGATAAGCTCGTATTTCTAGGCTCTGATACCACCTAAATGTAACACCCACTCCCACATGACCCGAACCCGACATCGAGAGTGATATCCGAGCTCGTGCCCTGCGAGTGTGGTGTGCTACATCACTCAGTCAAAACTCCGTATACATTTTTTTGGCATATACACACACATTATATATTATGTGGAAAACAATTTACAAAAACAATTCAATGGCCTCGGGGGCCCTTTTGTACAAAATTCCAAAAAACACAATTATTCTCAGACACTACAGCAGATGCAAACTGATCCTGACCTCTTATCTCGCTCATATATGGTTGCTATACGCCCATTGCCTAACAGGGTATTCTTCTGGGTCTTGAAAAATAATTGCAAGTTTTGGGTGAGTTTTGCGAATTCAATGAGGTAACCATCATCGATGGTTCACTCAATTCATGCAACTCATCAATTCACATAACATATATTTTCATTGTTGCATGCCTGATCACATTTCACAATTTCAATTGAGTACAGACAATTGATGCATTTCATTCAATTAGACATTCATAAACAATTGATTTCATACAACACTCAAGCATAATACAATTGTACCACATGATTGGTACTACAGAAGCATAAGGCATTTTGCCTTTCACTCAATCCACATGATTAAATCAAATGCACATGACACACTTATGTGACAATTTTTATTTATTTATTGCGGTGTTGTGATCGAGCGTCTGTACTATCCCAATATAGGTGCATTAATCGTTGAGCCTGAGGCTCTGAACTGTCCCAATATGGGCGCATTAATCGTTGAGCACGAGGCTCTGAATCACTGTGGGGCTCGAGGCCCAAAAATAAAATGTTGAGCTTGTAGCTCTCGGTGGCTACTCCGGTCACAACTATTATTATTTGATCATGCCTTGTATGCATGGAATGCATAGGTCAAAATGAAACCATATCAACATCACAATCATTCCCAATTATCACATTCAACCAATTAGTTCATAATTTTTCACATTAAAATCACACTCACATTTAAAACACAAAGTTCCTAAATTATCAGACAACAACACTTTTATGTCATAATCTCCAAATACATCGGACACCTTCTTTCCGAAATCCAGTCATAAACAAACGTACAAGCCTACCATTATTCTCCACAGAGTTATAAGTGCAAAATAATAAACAAATAATAATTGAGAAACCATCTAGGTTACTCACTTTTGTTTCCGAACTTAAAGCCTAGAAGTCTCGACAACGTTTGTGGGTTGACGTTCTAAATGCGTCCCTAAAATAGTCCAAATATTTAAACATTACCAAATTGGCAATCAGAAATATTGAATAATACACATGTAGCAATTTAAATTATGTACAATGCATGTTTGTGACATTCCCAGTACCATTCTATAATTCACATCACAAAATATTTTCCTATGTCTTAGGAACCCATAGACACTAGAATTACTCAATTTGGACCTCTATAGGTCTAGATATTGCCAAAATTTAATCAATTTGCCAAAATTTAATCAATTCTCTCACTTGGATTCAATCCCTAAATTTTAATTAAATCCCACAAGTCCACAATTCCATAAGGAGTGGTAGATAATTGTCTTATGAATCCGATGCCTCGAGAATCAGGTCAATCGGAGGTTGGATGACGAGGATATAAGCAAAAGAAGCTTTAGGACAAAACAAAAGATAAGAGAGTCTGCACTTGTTTCCCTCTCTTACATCATCTGAATTTCTAACATGCATAACTCTTTACAAACTTATCCAAAAATTACAAACAAGATCTCATTGGAAAGGTAATAAGAAACCCTACAATTTCCTTCAAGGACACTTGAACCAATTTCACCCCTAAGGGTGTCAAGAATTCAATCAAAGTTACTACCTAGTCATAAGGTCCCAAAACAGAACAACATTTTTCCAGAGAGCATAACTTCTCATTCGCTTTACCAAAAATTCCAAGTTTTAAGCCAAAAGAAAGTTCCAAACATTCTATAAAAATTTCATGAACAATTTGGAAGCAAATTCAATCTTTAAACAACTCAAATTCTCAATCAAAGGTTCTGCCCATAAATGACCACCCCTAAACAATCACAAAATCTTTCAAAAATCATAACTCCTTACCCAAATGTCCAAAAAATGCATACTTTATATCAATAAAAAGATCAGACAACATACTACAACTCTCATGCAGGACTTGGAAACCAAGTACATTTCTAACTAGGTCAATTTCTTTCGTGACGGTGGCTGCCCTGTTAAAGCCTGTTAACTAAAAGATGACCTAAATCAGATTCATTCTTGTAAAATCCATAACTCACAATTCGTACATCTAAAATAGCATATTATGTACCATTTTAAAGCTAAAACATTCTTATACAACTTTACAGAAGAACATTTGAGCTAATTAACATCACAACAGTCCAGAATTTAGCTTCAATGCATAATCACCACAAACCTTATACTTAACACATTTTCCAGCACTAAGCATAATAACACCCAAAAGTCAACAGATCAGTACTCTCAACCTAGATATCGAAAAATTTCATACTTAGTGGCGATAGAAAGATAACAAGACCATATTCAAGTTTCATGAAGAGCTTAAACTTTAATAACACCTCTAAGGGTGTCAAAAATGCACTCAAAGATACTGCCTAGTCACACATTTACCATAACAGTGCAACACTTTTCCAAAAATCATAAATTTTCATACCCTTTGACAAAAATTTCATACCATATAGAAATAAAAAGCTCAGACAATATACTACAATTCTCAAGAAGGACTTAAAACCAAATTCCATCTTTAATTAGGTCAAATCCTCCCATTAATGTGGCTGTCCTGTTATGGTTTATGAAATCAGCATTTAACCTAAACCATAACAAAAATTTACAAATTTATATCTTACAATACTTACATCCAAAATTCACATATAATATCTCATTAGAAAGCTACAACAATCCTCTACAACTTTACAGAAGGTCACTTGAGCCAATTTCACCCTTAACAATCCAAAATTAACACCAGAACACAGAAAGCACAAAACCAATACACTTAGAGCCACTTGCACACAAAACACATTTTAGGCTGAATTACCACCTGAACATTAAAAAACCATAAATTTTAACCTATAACTCAAACAAATTCATACTTAGTGGCGTTAGAAAGTTAACAAGTAAATCTTCAAATTTTATGAAGACCAAATTAGCAAATTCAATCCAAATCAACCTAAAAAAAATCATCAAAGTTTCAAGTTACAAGGTTCGGATTACTGTTCATACAACACCTAACAATTCACTTTCCAAGCAAAATTTAAAATCTTTAAAGTCAGAATTGGACAAAACGTCCTTCATATGAAATCTATCCATACTTCTTAAGTTTAATTTAAGCCAAACCTTATCTCAATTTCTTGATTGTATGAAAAGTTATGGCAAAAACAAATGAAACATGTACAACTTCAATTTTCCAGCTTTTAACACCTAAACCAAATCCTATCATTCCAACACCACTTCTGTACCACTTTTCATTCAATTCACTCCACATATCATCTATTACTCACTCACATCCTATCCTTGGACATAAGTCCACAAATTTCAGTACACACACACCCCATCATCCATCATGTTCTACACTAATCTTTAAGCACATATTAAATATCTCTACTTACATTCATTATATTTTACCTCATCAATCATCAATCAACCCTCAATTAATTAACCAAGGTACATACCACATACCCACATATACCTACAAAATTCTCATTCAATTTGGTGCATAAACAACACAATTAATGCATTTAACATCAAAGCAAGCCAAAAAAACAATCATACCTAAGCAAGCTTCAACTTTCCAAGTCTTCAAAAGATCACCAACTCACTAACTTCCTCCACCATACACCCACGACATCATCAACTTGAAGGCTTAGGTTTTATGTTTGATTTTTTTTCATGTACAAAAGGAGTGCAAGCAAGGAAGAAGAAGGTAGAAAAGAGGGGTAAAATATCAAAAGAAACAAAGGGAAGGAGAGCTACGGACGGAGGAGAAGAAAGCTAAGTCACCTTTCCCACTTTCAACACTCAAAATTTCGTGTAAGGCTTGCCAAACATAAGATATTTATATAAACAAACTAAGTTTAATACACAAGTAGGGAAGTGATAAGTGTCACTTGCCACTTGTCCCTTTTTAAGCACTCTACAAGTTTCTTTCCAATAATAATACAATTTCTAGTCCAATTTCTCTCCAAAATTCCAATGGCTCAAAGTAATAAATTCTAAAATCATGTATCTAATTTCTCAGTGCCATTGGATAGTCATTTTCAGTACTGGAAAGCCAATCAGTCCGTCACTTGGAAATTTTTTCAGTCTGAAAAAGTATCTGGAATAATTTCCAAAAAAATTCCTTCATTTCCAAAAAAATTCCTAAATTTCCTCAAAAATGTAAAACACACAAAAATCCACTTCAATTCCATGTGCAAGCACCAATTCATATTTTTCCACAATAAATACATATGCCGGGAAAAGTCAGGAATGCATGTACAATCATGTACATTTACAAAAATTACTATTTATGCATATATGGAGGCCATATTACGCATGAACATACCGAGACTAGTGTACTCACTCATAACCCGTCTCAAATTACTATTTTACCCTTCCCATCAGTGATGAGATGTTACATTAAGAGTCACTTCGTCTTAAGTTCACTCTGCTTCGTCTTAAAAGTCACTTCGTCTTAAGATGGCTTCGCTTCATCTTAAGTTGACTCTGCTTCGTCTTAAGAGTCACTTCATCTTAAGTTGACTTTGCTTCATCTTAAGTTGACTATGCTTCATCTTAATAGTTACTTCGTTTTAAGTTGACTTTTTTATTCATCTTAGGTTGACTTTTTGATTCCTCTTAAGTTGACCTTTTGCTTTGTCTTATATTGATTATGATGTCTTCTAGTCCAAATTTGACCCTCTAGGCGTTAGAATCTACCTTTAAGTCTTCATGAAAGTGGTAGATCTTGAAGTTCTCTTTCAAACCATCTAAAGAACACCTTAATCCAATATCTGTAAGGAAAGTTATGGTAATTTTCCTAATTCAACTACTTTTTTACTATGTCTGTGTTTTCGTTTGGTTTCATTTGATCTTTTCGTCCGCTCCATTTTTGACCCTTTAAACAATAGAGTTTGTCTTCGAGGTCTTTATGAAAGTTGTAGATCTCAAAGTCATTTTTCAAAATGACCTAAGATGATCTTAATCTGATATCCTAAGTGATAGTTATGCTAATTTCCCCAAGACAGGTGAAATGTGACTGAGGTCACATCCCTATTTGATTCATTCAGCCATAACTTTGCTATGGGATCTCCAAATGAGATTATTCATGTCTCTAAATAAACTAGAGACATAGAACCACAGATGTTTTGAATAAGTTAAATTAAAATTTCAGTCTAAGGTTTCTCAAAATCTATTCGAAAATAGGAAAAGTGAGTTATTTTGATGTTTGTCTTGGTGTGGGCATGCCACCCTTATAGGACACGCGTTCAGATGTCACATAAGATGTCGAGCTCGTGACTCACAAGGGCGGGGTGCCCAACATTTATGGTATCAGAGCCACTAGGTTTAGGAATTTCTTAGGCATGAAGTGGGTAGTCTAAGACATGAAATAAACTTGCATTATTTTAAATGAACAAATTGCATTGTTTTAAATTATTTTGCATAAACTAAATATTTTTTTAAATGTTTTAAATTGAAGGAGTGGTTACGCCGCCTCGAAAGAGAACTCAAGAAGCTATGACTCGATCTCACTATCACCAAGGGAGCACGGATGAATCCTATGTCCCATAGGATGTGGGCACACATTCTCTCCGAATCCCGAGGCACCTAGTGTACAACATGAGGTGCCTCCACCGCCTCCTCCTATGTCTTAAGGAAATCCCATGGATCCATGTTTCTTTCAAGCCTTTGCTCAGGCTTTCACATATACCATGGGCTAAGGGTCACAAGTTCTAATGCAAGCTCCAGTGGAGAGAAGTGGGCAATATGATCAGCTCCGCAAGTATAGGGTGGTAGATTTTAATGGAACTACAAATCCAAAAGGGGTTAAAGCTTGGTTGAAGAGGACCGAGAGGGTTCTAATTCAGATGAAGTGCTTAGATGAGGAAAAGTTAGATTATGTGGTGAGCTTGCTACAGGGGGACACTCTTCATTAGTGGGAATCAGTGCTCCACGGTCAGGATATGCCTCCGGTGTTGTCATGGAGAGACTTTTTGGAAGCTTTTAGAAGGAAATACTTCTCGAGGGTCTATATCCAAGAGAAGGCTAGAGAGTTCCTAAATCTCATACAGAGGGACATGAGTGTGAGTGAATATGAGCTAAAGTTTACCCAGCTGTCATGGTATGTGGCCAACATTGTTGCTAATAAGGAGGATAAGTGCCGCAAGTTTGAGAGAGGACTTCATTTGGCGATCAAGGAGAAATTCCTAGTCCATAACTTCTGTGATTACTAGCAATTGGTGGATGCTGCACTCTAGGCTGAAAAATTTGAAAATATAAAGAATGAAGTGAGAAGGAAGAGGAAAAACAAGGAGCAGTCTTCTAAGAAGGGAATGAGTTCTTTAATGCCTAAGAGGAGTACAAGGAGTTGCCATACTCAGAGTGAAGTGGGAAGCAGTGGCCCTACCAAGAACAGGTAGGCAAGGGTAGTCACAGGGCAAGCCTCAAGTGTGGGAGGCATGGGAAGGACGGGGAGGAGCAGATACACAAACCCTCAATATGAGCATTGTGGAAAACTTTACAAAGGAGAGTGCTTTAAGTTACTTCAATTTTTCCATGATCATTAGTTAAGGAGTTAGAAGTATAAGGTATTAGTTATAAAGAAAAAATAAGGGAAAATATGGAAAGACTAGTTAATTATGAGGTTTTGATGGATTATTTTTTAAGTTATTATTATGTAAATGATTGTAGGATTTTATCATATGGTTCAATTGAAATAAAGTAGTCTTGTAAGAGTATATATGTATGAGGGTATTTTGGGAAGAACACTTAAGCATTAAGGTTATAAGGCATCAAAGGAAAGGCAAATTGGTCATTGCACAATCATTAATGGCAAAATTGAAATAAGAAGTGATGGCTTGCTTTTTAAGGAAGAAGCAAGAACGAAATTGGGAGAAAAGAAACGAAGAGAAGAGAGAAAGAAGAGAGTTTGGTGGAGAAGAGAGGAAAGAAAGAAGAAAAATCTAGGTTTTGATTTTTCTTGGTCATAAAGAGTGAATTTGAAGTTATTCAAGAAGGAAAAAAGATAGAAGATGATGAGAGCTTCCGTTAGAGCCAACAAACTCTTCATTTGGTGAAGATTCATGGTAAGTTTGATATTAATATTTTGGATTTTTGAAAGGGTTTTGGTTCATATAGCTTAAGAAATGTATGAGTTTAAGAATTCTATGATCAATTTTAGTGAAAATATCTTGTGGGTTCTCCAATTTGAATCCCTATTGAATGGAAATTTTTTCTTTAATAAAAGGGAATCAAAAGAGGCAAGAGGGGCAAGAGTTGAGGCTTTTTTTAGCAAAGTTTTAAGTAAGGAAATTCAAGGTGGGTTTCATGCTTATAATTTGAGTAATGAGCCATTAATGTTTCTTTTTCTAAATCAGAGAAATAAAAGGATTTCAAGTAAATATTGCATTATTTCCTTTAAATGATTGGAGAATTTACTATATACTTTGTATGTGAATTTTGTTGATGAATTGGAATTGCTAAATGAAAAGGGTTTTTTTTTTATAAAAACTGCATGTTCATGAAAAACAAGTTTCCAAAATATTGCCATTTGGGCAATCTGTTTTCAAATCATGAATTACATGTTATGTGAGTTTTGTTTGATCCATTATGTATGTCAAGTGCACTTCGATTAAAGGTTTCTCCCGTCTGCTCGCTATTAGCATGGAGCTCCTTCATGAACTCTCTCATATTTACGACTACACAAAACCACTATGTGGGATTATGTTAGTTCGTTCTGTTCACAACTACACAGGACCCTTTTTGGGAAATGTGCTAGCTTGTTCTGTTTATGGACCTCCCAAACCATTTTGATGTGCTTATGTGCTCATGATATGTTGACAAGATTGATGCATACATGATTTGTTTTATTGTGAAATTTTGGTTGAAAATTTAAGAACCATGTGTTTTATGATTTAATAAGAATTTTCTATGACAGTGAACATTTTAAATGGTTTTGCTTGTTGTTCGTTATAAATTTGTTACCTACGAGCTTTTAAGCTCACCCCCTTTCCGTCTCATCTTTAGGTGAAGAGAAGGAGGTCGAGTAACCAAGATTTGAGGCATCATTCTACTTTTGCAATGTTTCTGTATATTATGTTAGATTTTGTAAAAGTAAGACTTTAGATGGATTTCGAGAATTATTGGGTTTGGTATCTTTTGAATTTTGTATTTTGATATTGATGATGTTATGTGGCTTGGAATTCCATTAAAGCTTTTTAAACTCCTATTTTTATTGTTAATGAAACATTAATTATGTATGGTTGTTGTTGAGTTGAAATTAGATGAAATTGGAAAAGTCATCTAAAAGTCATCTAATTGAGTTGATGAACTTTGAACACGAATTGTTGTGGCTTATAAGTGAGATGTTATAGATAAGAAAAATAGACACTATGAATGATGAGATGTAGTTGAATGTGATGGGTACAATGAGTAGACATTAACTAGTTTAATGAAATAATATTGGTAGTTGAATGTTCATGTCCATAACATTCCAAGTTTGTACATTGAAAATTTCAAGTTTTTCATAAGGGTCAAATTGGGTTTCTGACTTCAGAAAAAAAATCTGGATTGATCTAGGTTGAATTAATTGACGTTGTCTTCTTAGAAGTTGTAGATTATTTTCTAGCTTTCCAATGATATATAGTATGAAATTTTTGGATATTGGAATTGAGAGATATGATTTTTAGAAATTTGTGATGTTGAATAGGATGGGCTCTTAGGATAGCTATATTGTTTTGAAATTTAGAGCCTTATAAAGGTAGAAATTGTGTTTATGTTGTTCACAAAAGTTGTAGATCTAGAAGTCTTCTTTAAAACAGTCTTTGAATGACCTTAATCCAATATTTATAGTGAAAGTTATCCCCTTTTTTATAAAACTAGTTTCAAGAAGAAAAGCTAGAGGAGAAAGTCGTGATCACGACTCTGCAGTGATGCGTGAAAGTTGCGATCGCGCATCGTCGTGATCATGACGCGCACGCGCCCCACAGCCTTTTCCCCTTAACCTGGACTTGTTTTACTCTTTTGGCCATAACTTTGTCGTTCGACCTCCGAATGACACCTGATTTTTGAAACTTTGGATTCATAACACTTTCCTCCATCCTTCCACAAAAAATTATAGCTTTTGGCATTGATTTGAAAAAGATTAACTGAATTAAAGTGAAGGTATCAATTGGAAGAGCCTGAACTGGACATTTTACTGAACATGTTTCAGTATTTTGATGATATCTTGATCTATAGAGCTCCAATTGAGATGATTCTTATTTTTAAATAAACTAGAGACATAGAGCTACAAAGTGTGTTAAGGATTCAAATTTTAATTTAGTCTTTAAGACTATAAATTTCACAATGGAAATTAAGTATAGTGTACTGTTTTAGTCTAAGAATAGTCCGAAAATGTTTGGTATAGTTGTTGGAATTCTAGTTATCTGAATAATGGGTTTGGAAGTTAGGACTCCTACTATGATCATTATATGTATGATACTAAATCTAAATATAGTTGGAATAATTACATCAATAGTTGTATTGACAGTTATCTTCGCTTGCAAATCTATTTATAACTTTTAGATTTTTGCTCTAAATTGAATGATTTTGGTTTCATTAGAAACTTAAGACAATGGGGAAAAAATGTTCTGAAGAATTCAAATTGAAATTCCGATTTGAGGTTTCCTAAAATCTATTCAAAAATAGAAGAAATGAGTTCATTTTTGATGATTGACTTGTGTGGGCATGCCACCCATGTGGGATGATGACTAATAAGGGTTTTTTGAAAAAACCCTACAAGGTAATACACACGCTCAAGTCTTATGATTTTCAGAGAAAGAGTTGGGCTCCGAAAATGGGGCCCAACATGTGTGATATTAGAGCCCAGAATTAGGATTTTACATGGGCATTGTGGAAATATGTATCAAGTTACATGCATTTTGACATATCTTAGCATGCAACAGCAACTGATCCTTAGTCTAAGATGCATGTGTATGAGTTACACGCATGTGTAATTGTTAAGAGTTTGACATGATGGAATTAGTGAGAAAAGAAATGATGCTTTTCTATGACATAAGAAAATGAAAGTTGTGGATAATTAGAAAAAGGAAATAGTACATGGATAAATATGACTGAAGATGATTCAACATATTTGTACCAGGGGATGCATTGTTGAATATGACATCAATATTGTATTGTGAAGGTGTACCCTTGAATATGATATGGATGTGAATATATTATCGTGGATTGTTGGAGGAAAATAAGGAGACAAGTAGAAATGATGAGATTAAAGTGAACAAGTAGAATGTAATGAAAACAGAATATGTTATGATCTTAAGAAGATGAAATTGGAACCAAAGTGGTTGTTTGATTATTGTGACAAGAGTTACGATCCACCATAAGAATGTGTTAATGGAATTGAGATCAGAATTTTATGATGATTATGCATCAATAGTTCTGAATTGATTGAGGATATGTATATGGAAGGAAAAAAATGATGACAATAGAAAAATAAATGAATGAATTTGGTGGATTAACGCCAAAGGTATGGAATACAGTGAGATAAACATGAGAATTAAGTGTATTGATACTATAGAGATAAGAACCATGAAGAGAAGGATTAAATGTTTATGAGAGTATCACCTTCCCAAAGTGTATTTAAATTGAGTGCAAGATGTCAAGTATGCTAAGAAATATTGATATAATTTGATTTTTGTGTTATTGATGCAAGAAGTGGAAAATTATGAGTAATCTGAGACGCATATATATTGAGGAGTTAGTAAAGAAAGTGAATGACTAAATGAGTGATTGAAAGAATGAGTGAGTCTATTAACTATAGTCATTTGGAAGAAATTATACGAGTGAATAAGTTATTTGGGAGACTGAGGAAAACATAAGACAACATGACCTCCATTTGTTTGATTACACAGGTAAGAATTTCGATGACGAAATTCTTAAAGGGGGGAGAATTGTTGGACCCCAATATTTTTTTGGAAGTTAGAACTATTATATATGAAATGTTGGAAGTTAAAAGATGGAAAATATAGTTCAGACATGTTCACTGAGTTTGATTCGGTGTTTTAGACATAACTTTTTCTCTAGTTATCCAAATGAGGAACATTTTTTTAGAAGGAAGTATTATCAAATTCCTTCAATTTGTCCATGATCATTAGTTAAGGAGTTAGTAGTATAAGGTATTATTTATAAAGATACGATCATTAATTAAACATAACCACCGAATAACGTAGGATATGATCTCTAGATTTAATTAGGTAGTAGCATTACGAATTAGCAAAAACTGATTAATCAAGGTAACATTCACATATGATGCGTTATTTAACCTAGGTCATGTTATCCCTAATGATTACGAATCATTAGTCGCTGCATATGAATTTTAACATAACAATTACGGATTATATCAAAATTCTAGCAATGGGTTTGAAATTAACAATTTAATGAAAGCATTAAAATCGTCAATTCACAATACCCAATGGGTTCATACACAAATAATCGAATAATAACGAAAATCTAATTATTCATACATAATACCCAAATCAATTAAAATAGGATAACACAATCAATTTTTAATAAGAGAAAAAACAATAAAATAATAAAAAATACATAACCCGGATCGTCGGTATCGATGTCACCTCTGAATCGGTGTCAGAACACCTAACTCTTCATGGATCTTTTTCAAAAGAATGCTTCAACTCCCATTTTAACCCCTAGCTAAAAAAACCATGTATTTATCACTATTTCTTGTAGCTGATGGGACAAATTAATTTCGTCCCATCTTAAATCCTTCTTCACTGTGCTGCTTGTCTCCTCGTCTGTGCAGGCCTCTCCATGCCTGAGCTAGCAAGCCGCAGCCAGCCGAGCCTCCACTGCAGACACAGCTGCTGCCTTCACGCCTCCTGTGTTTTATTCCTCCAGTGCCGCCCTCTCTACATTACTTGCCTCTAGCTTCTTATTCTTCTGTTTACTGTTGATGATGTGACTAATAAAGGTCACACATCAATTAAACCTTGACTTATTCCTCTATACTCTCGCATGTCACTGGGACGCTGCCTTCTCCACTATGTTTTGAATCAATGCCTACGTCCCTGCTGTAGCGTCGTCGTTTCTGTTGCGTGTCCCTTGCGCCTGCTGCTGCACTCTTTGTTTTCTCCTCATTTAATTTGTTGCTCCCCTTCCCTTGTGCGCTGCGTTTTACTGCTTGTTTGTGTATTGGAACGCTAGCATTTAACACCAACGCATGCTGTATGCGTTTAACACATGCCTCTTGCTCTTTTATGCTTCTCTTCATGTCGTTTTTGTTGCGTTCGGCTTCCAAACTTAGCCACTTTAATTCTTCTTTGTTCTTTACTTTTTTTATCTTCTCATTGACTTTTATTTTCTTTTATTTGCTCCATGAAGACAAACAAAAATAAATCTTCAAAAAATGGCCTAAATGCAATGCTTCCGACTCACTTTAATTTATTTACTTCTAAATTTGACCTAAAATCAAATATAAATTAAAGTGAGTATTTTAAGCATTTTTGTATCATTAATTGCTAAGTGTAAATATGTTGGGCTCCGATTCGCTTTAAGCAAGTTTTCTTTATTTTAAGGTTTAGTTTGCCTAATGTCCTATTTGAAATTAATTTGTGGTCTTTAGGGCTTAGAATATAGAAATAAATTGAAAGGATTTAGTTAAAATTAGAATTTTAATAAAGTTCTTAGAAATTAAAAAGAATAAGAGGATGTAGGGAATTTGCATATGTTTAAGGCTTAAGGCTTAGGAGATGGGCTTTTAGCCCATTTTACATGACATTAAATGAAAAAGGAAAGAATTAAAAGGAGAGAAAAAGGAAAGCAAATTGATGGGGTCGTATGAATGTGAGAAGGGGATGAAAATAATAAGGAAAAGAAGAGATTTTGGTGAAACTACATCGTTTTGGTCATAGGTTTTAGTTAAAACACAAGATTTACCCTAAGTCTTCTAAAGAGACATACGAAACATCAAAGAAAAGAGAAAGAAAGGGGAGACTTTCGGCCAAGCTAGGAAGAAGAAGAAGAAGAAGAAGAAGAAGAAGAAGAAGAAGAGAAGGAGCTTAGGTTTTTAGACTTTAGAAAGGAGAGTTTAAGAGTTTTATTCAAAAAGAAAGTGGAAGGGAAGAGTTTAAGCTTTCCTTAGGAGCAAAGCCAATTTTCGTGGGTTTCAATCTCTAAGGTAAGAAAATGTGAAATTTATGGATTTTTAGATGAGTTTTGATGCTAATAGCTTAGTTAAGGTATAGGTAAGGTTAGGTAGTTGTTAATTCATGTTTTCCCATTCCTTAGAAAGTTAAATTTTGCTATCCTATGTTCTTATGGGATAATTATGTTTAATGAAGGTGAAGTGAGGCTAGTGGAGGAAGAAGCAAGGCCATTTGATCAATCCTAAAGCTAAAGGAATTAAGGTGGGTGATTGCCTAATAATTGAGTTGTAGGCTAAATAAAAGTTTTATAATAAAAGTTAATTATGCTTTCCAATGATTTAAGAATTTTAAATGAATTACCCTTTGTGTTGATTATAATTTGTACAAAGTATCTTTTATATGTAAGTTTATGTTGAAAGTGTTTGTTAAATGATTTGTTAAGTGAATAGGTTTGGATATGTGATTTTTGGCAAATTGTGAAAATCAAGTGAAAGTGAATTTAGTAAAAGCTATTTGTGGTTAATGTATGTAAATTGTGTGAATTAGGTGATATGCATGTTTTCTTTGGGTTTGTGGTGGTCCAGTTTGAGTCAGGTGCACCTGTCTACCCATAAGCTTCTCCCGCCTGCCCGCTAGTGGCCGTGGAGTTCCTCTCAAGGACTCCTATCCGTCACGGCTACACATGATCGCTTCGCAGAAATGTGCAGTATGTTCTATTTCGGATCCACCCGAACCATCTTATTTGTGATTTTGTGAAAAGTTAGATTGTTTTGTGATATGTTATATTTGTAAATTGTTTGATGTGATAAATTCTACGCAAGGAATTGAAAATTGTCAATGTTTTCCTTAATGTGATGTTGTTTTGGAAATGAAAGAATAAATAATGATTTTTGCTTATATGCTCGTTTATTAAGTTATTACCCACTGAGCCGTCGAGCTCACCCCCCATTTCCCCTCCACAGGTGTCGAGCGAGAAACCGAGTCACCGCATCGGGATTGCTCAATGGTGAGAGGCGTGTTCTTAGAAACAACAAAACCTTGAGGTTGGGTGTTCGATTCCCACCAAAGAGGACAATATTGATTTGTGTTGGATGCTTGCGGTATAACCCGCAAACACTGCATTTGGGTGGGAAATGCTAGCCAGTGTGGGGTCCAACATTAAAAGTGTCTTTTAATGTTGGACCCCACACTGGCTAGCATTTCCCACCCAGCGTGTGTTCATGAAGTTATACTGCACTGCAGCCAACCCAAATCAGTATTGTCCTCTTTGGTGGGAATCGAACACCCAACCTCAAGGTTTTGTTGCTTTTACAAGCACGCCTTTTACCACTGAGCCAACAACATTAGTTCTAAAAGGCTATCTAAAACTTTGTAGTTACTTGTTTCCATGTAAATGTAAGAGTTTTAAATTTCAAATGTATCTTGTATATGTTTTCTAAGAATGTATGGATGTATGGTTGAATTTGATAAAAGTAAGGATGAGCTTGTATTTTCTCTAGGTTTTGAAATAGATAGATGCCTAAGAGTGTGTTACTGCCATTGGAATTGGGATATTTGGTTTGAGATGTGTTGTGGAAGTTTGGATATTGAGTTTGCCTTATGCAGGTAATGGAGTTTAGAAGAGCAACTTGAAGTTTTGGCTAGAGCATTTTTAGGGGAAGTGCTGTCCAATTTTTCCCAAATTGGACAGCCACTTGTTTTGGGTTTTAGAGTAGTTTAGAGCGAGATTTTTAGTAAGATGCCTTCTTGAAGATTGTAGTGCATATTAAGAGCTTTCTAATGATATGTAATTCATCACAATTGGACTTAAAATGAAAAAGTTATGAGAGCTGAAAGGTTTCAGCTACTGTTGTTATCCACTAAATTTTGCAGAATCTTTGGAGGGTTTTATGACCCTCTTAGAGACAGATTTGATTTTTGCTTTCTGTAAAGAAAATGTAGATTGTCTTCTCATCTTTCCAATGAGGTATAATTGGTCAAATTTAGACTTAGGATGAAGAAGTTATGACATTGATAAGATGATAGTTACTATTCATTTGAATTGAGTTACTGTTTTATTGAATTTTTGCAGGTAGTAACTTTGAGAGTGTTTTTACCTCTCTAAATGGTTGAATTAACTTTTTCTACCTTCATGAAACTTGTAGATAATCCTTTCTTCTTTCTATTAAGGTATTCTATGCCTTATTTCGAGTTAGGAGTAAAAAGTTACAGGGATTAGACCTAGTTCAGTTACTGTTCATTTGGCAATTTTGGGCAGAACCTTTGGGAGGTTTTTCACCCCTTTAGAGCTTGTTTTGGTTTTTTCATCCTTCATAGAAGATGTAGATTATCTTTTCCCCTTTCCAACGAGGTATCATTTGCAATTATTGAAGTTAAGAATAAAAAGTTATCAGGTTAGAAAGATTACAGGTACTATTCATTTGGTCAATTTACTGTTCCATTGGTATTTTTATAGGCAGAAACTTTGAGGGTGTTTTTACCTCTTTAAATGATTAAACTGACTTTTTCACTCTTCATGAAAGTTGTAAAATATCTCTTTATCTTTCCAATGAGGTAAAATGTGTCATTTTTCGACCTATGTGTTAAAAGATATAAAGGTTCAAATTCTTGACATTGTGTAGGGAAATTTAATTTTAGTGGCAGCAACTTTAAAGCAATTTGTGACCCTCTTAATGGCTAAATTAGTTTTTAAATCCTTCTAGGAAGTTGTAGAGCTTCCTTTTATCTTTTTATTGACACTAAATTTATGAAATTTTGATTTTGAGGTGAAAAGTTATTAAAGTTTAAAGTTAGAGAAGTTTTCATTAGTTTTAAAAGTTGAATTTTCAATTTGGAAAAAAATTAAACACCATTTCCTAATTTATTCGTTTCTCCTCCGTTTGACCTCCGATTTTCATGATTTTTGAAGCGTTAGATTTCTAAAAAGAAAAATTATACTTTTTTTGGGTAAAATGAGAGTTTCGGGTTTTAGTCGGAAATTACGGATATGATTAAAGCGAGTCAATTATGTGACGGATTTGGATATAAATCCGTTTTTGGGCGATTTTGTGATCTATAGAGATCCGATTGAGGCAATTTCTGATTCTATGTAACCTAGATATATGGAATTTCATTTTAGCTTAGGAATCAGATTTAATTGTGGGCCCTAAGCATATCAAATTTTATTGGAGGAAAATTAGGGTAAAATTACCAAGATTTGTTTGGATGACATTAAAATTAAGTTCAATTTGAGGTTTCTTTCGTGGTGAGGAATTCCTCCCTAGTGAGATGCGCGTCCAGATGTCACGTAGGACGTCGGACACGCGACTCACCGGGGAGGGGTTTCAACACTTATGGTATCAGAGCTTTCGGTTTAGGTTCGGGTAGAAAGAGAAATTTAAGGTTTTTTTTGTGGACCTTTTGAAAGTGACTTATGTGTATTGTGTGCATAAATTGTATTATTTTGAATTGTTTTAAATGATTTTAAATGTTGATTTTGCATGAATTAAAGCGTTTAAGATACTTTGAAAAATTGTTTTTGCATGAACTAAAGTTTTTCACTGGTTTTATTCCTTCAGAGTAATATGCCACGTCGGGGTAGAACCTGAGGGACTCGATCTCGCTCAAGCTCTCGCCAGAGGAGCACAGATGGGTCTCATGTCACACAAGCTGCAAGGACACATCCTGCTCCTGGCCCTGAGGCACCTAGTGTGCAACCTGAGGAGCCTCCACCTCCTCCTCTTCCTACCTTGCCTGCGATGGACCCACAAGTCTTTCAGGACTTTTCCCAGGCTTTCACTTTTGCCATGGGTCAAGGGTATCGGGCTTCCATGCCAGTTTCTGATGTTAGGGGCGGACAGTTTGATAAACTGCGGAAGTTCAGAGTGGTGGACTTTTATGGTACCACCAATCCTGAAGAAGCAGAATCTTGGTTGAAAAGGACAGAGAGAGTCTTGGTTCAGATGAAATGTTCTGATGAGGAGAAGCTGGAGTATGTTGTCAATTTATTGTAGGGTGATGCTCTCCACTTGTGGGAATCAGTCCCACAGAGTCAGGCTGTACCACCAGTGCTTTCATGTAGGGATTTTAGAGAATTATTCAGAAAGAAGTATCTTTCTCGGGTCTACATGCAGGACAAGGCCAGGGAGTTTCTCAATTTGACTCAGAGGGAGATGACTGTTAGCGAGTATGAGCTGAGATTCACCTAGTTGTGTTGGGCCCGGACCCCAGATCCCCAATTCCCGAGGCGACCTCTCGGGCCGCGCCGGCCACGGGCGCTCAAATACATTCGGACCCGATCCCAACATCCATACATATACACAATTTGATTCACACATATCCTTATACCTACCATTTAGCACACATCAAAGCACAATTAAACACCCCAAACATTAAGGGGCTTCATGTCATTACAGCCTGTGGGAAATTCAACAATAGTCTCAACCATTCATAATATAAAATAAAATGTAAATCCAAAATACATGAGTATGCTCCATGTTGAAATGCTTGGCGAGCTAACCAAAATACTAACTTAATGCAAGGCTCCTAATTATCTGGAAGTTTTCGATGCCTCGCAAGGTCAACTATTGTCTCGATTTGCACCTGAGGAGGGGAGAGTAATGGGGTGAGTTACGAAGCTCAGTGGCATATACGTTTATAGCCATTGGCAACGAGCCACACAATCAAGCATATATGTATATTCATATAGCAAGCATATATCAAATCATTAATCCATCACTATACAATTCTCGCATCACAATTCATGTCATATGATTTCACAATATAACAATTAACATGTGTCATGCTCAACAAATCAATTATGTATGCACAAACAATTGGCTTGATCCGGATAAACCGAAGTTAAATCCGTAAACTATCCGAGTCTGATTTCTCAAGGATCTCGTGGCCTCAAGTGGGCAGCCGGGAGAATGATTTATGTCAACGTGCACGTGACTCCATCCGTAACTCTCTTACCCAAACAAAACACATAATCCATTCGTTTCATGCTCAAAGCATTTTATCAAATCTTTTCGAAATTCTCATTCTTGTCCATTTCCATAAAGCCTATCAAGCCATGCATAATCATAATCAAAATGCATATTCAATATTTCTCATGTAATTCAATACAACAAGGTCATATCATGCAAGCAAGTAAGCACACACAAGGCAATTTGCCCATACACACAATAACCATAAACATATTACCCACCTATTATCGCTCGAGTAGTCGACTCACTGGTGTCCTTCCTCTTGCGATTGGGTCGGGTTAGCTTGGTTCCCTATAAGCAACCAAGTTCCAAATCAAACAATGTTCAAAGACAAATAATCGATAAGCGTGAAAATCCAAAGTCCTAATACTGTAGACTTCCGACTCAAATTTTTGAATCCTAAGCGGCAAATTCCGAACCTTCCAACCTGTAGTCCTTTCTCTCTAGATCACAACGAATGCGGAATCACCTCAATCGGACATCTGAAGCCCAAGATATGCCCAAAATACCAAAAATCTCCTTCAGAAAAGTGGACGTTCGCCGCGACGAAGGTACGCTCGTCGCGGCGAGCCAAATTTCTTCGTACGTCGCAACGAGCCTCCTCGCACGTTGCGACGAACGCTCCTCTTGCACGTCGCGGCATGCCTCCTTCGTACGTCGCGACGAACGCTTCCCTGCTCGTCGCGACGAATTTATTTATTTTACGTCGTGACGAACGCCACGTCGCGGCGTGTTCATACGCACGTCGCGACGTGCGGGTTTGGAGCTCGACTCCAAAACCTAGATTTCTGCAATTTTCAACTTCAATCTCTTCCCAAACTCAAATGCAACACATCTAAACCTTAGATCATGTCTTATACTACATTTCTAACCCAACAGTAACTCAAAATCAGCCAAAAATGCATCAACCCACAAAATCTACCCATATTTGCCTTAAAACCCTAAAACCACCGATTCTACTACATTCTCCAATCTTCTAAGTTTAATCTAACCAAAACAAGATTAACACAAGTAGAACTTACCCGGAAATCACGTTAAACTGTCAGAAATCGTTGAAATCACAAAACTCTCTCTTCTCTTCTTCTTCCTTCACCGACGGCACACTCCTCTCTTCTTTTCTTCTTTCTTTTCTTTTCTTCCTTCTATTTCTTCTTCTAATTCTTTCTAACTCCTTCACTTAAGTTTAAGGGATGGGTAAAGACCATTTTACTCTTCCGAGCCAAGCCTTAACCTCACCAACCCTACAATCTTCCCGAAATGCCCTCATAAACTTTTACCCATTTTAATCCTCACTTAACCACAATTAAACCTTAATTATCCATAATATGCCCAATTAACTCAATTTAAAGCATAAACTCTTAATTAACCTAATTCATACTTAATGACATCATTAAAAAAAATTTTAGGGTCTAACATTTCTCCCCCTCTTAAAAGAAATTTCATCCTCGAAATTTACCTGAATCATCGAAGAGATGCGGATACTTTTCCCGCATGGCTTCCAATGGCTCTCATGTAGCCTCCTCTACCGAATGGTTCCTCCACAGGACTTTGACTAACTGAACCGTCTTGTTCCTGAGGACTTTTTCTTTTGTGTCCAAGATCTCCACTGGTTGCTCCTCAAAACTCAGATCATCCCGCAACTGTACCTCACTAGTCTGAATGATGTGAGAAGGATCCGATCTATACCTCCTCAACATAGACACATGGAAGACATTATGAATCTGAAACAATTCCGGAGGTAACGCCAATCTGTAGGCGAGTGGTCCAATCCTCTCAAGGATCTCATAAGGACCCACATACCTCGGACTCAACTTACCCTGCTTGCCGAACCTCATCACTCCTTTCCAAAGAGACGGCTTAAGGAACACTTTCTCACCGACTTCAAACTCCATCTCCTTTCGGTGAGCATCAACATAACTCTTCATCCTATCCTGTGCTGCCTTAAGTCGCTGTTTAACCAGATTGACTTTCTCAACAGTCGTCTGAATCAATTCTGGTCCTTCCAATTGCCTCTCTCCTTCTTCATCCCAACAGATTAGAGTCCTACACCTCTGCCCATACAAAGCCTCATATGGAGCCATCTGAATGCTCGAATGGTACGAATTGTTATAAATAAATTCGACCAACGACAAATGCTCGTCCCAAGCTCCTAAAAAATCCATCACACAAGCCCGAAGCATCCCCTCAAGAGTTCAAATGGTCCTCTCAGATTGACCATCCGTCTGAGGATGAAAAGCCGTACTAAAATTCAACTTCGTCCCCAAAGTTTCCTGCAAATTGCCCCAAAACCTCGAAGTAAATCAAGGGTCCCTATCAAACAAAATCGAATCCAGAATCCCATGCAATCTTACTGTAGCGCCCCCTCACCGTAGGGTACACATCGGGAAACCAGGAGGTCGCTCCGATACATATCCCACGATGAAGGTGCACTACCAGAACATTTTTTTCCACTAGTATCCACATGGCATCGCAATAAATTAAAACCATAAAATAACTCAATATCAGAAACCAGTATATTTGAATCCAAAATAATAATCATCTGGTACAGTCATCCAATGTCAGAATAGACAAGTCTATCAGTCTCCTAACAAAACCAAAAAGGAAACAGATACAAACATCTATCCTAAGTCATCCTCAAAAGCTAACCCAGCTGACCGACCTATGTGCCATCACGTCCCTCGCCAGCAGCTCGCACGGCAGGAATGAATATCTTCGGAGCTAGGAGTCTAGTCTATCAGTTCTGAAAAAATATATTGCAAATTTTGGGTGAGTTTGCGAACTCAGTGAGAAACCATCATCGATGGTTCACTCAAATCATGCATTACGCAAATTATGCATAACACGACACAAGATAACATCAATTAACAGTATTATATATATAGTTTACGATGAGTCTATATCGATTTACAACAAGACACGATATCGATCACAATAATCTGATGGCGTAGAGAAACGTTTCTGAGAACACATCACAATTTATAGTAAATCATGGCATCACACAGTTTTGGCAGTTCAGTCAGTCATGTATATAATGCATATGAGACTCTTTCCGGTTATTGATGTTGTGCCCAAGTGCTCATCGAAGAACAGATGGGGACGTCGTCGAGATTTCTCCCTCGGGCTAAGCCCGACAAGATGCGATGTTCGAGCTCGAGGCTCTTTCGGTGATAATAGCAACTTGGGACACGTCCATTATCTGATCATGCATTTATGCATGCGATGCGATGTTCAATAATTCAAGATTCAATGATTCAATAATTTACAAGATATGGTCAGAAGCCCAAATATATCGATTCGATGTGTCATACAAATGATGTAGTTCATGCGATAAAGCATGCAATTCAATCCATTCAATTTCGAAAATCAGGAAATAGTCCAGTCCAATTCAGTAGTAGCATGCAATTGAATCCTAATCACGCCAGTAATCATACAGAACATATAAACAATCAAGAATTTGAGAAACCAACTAGGTTACTCACCTGTAACTCCGAAGCTCTTGCTCGAAGTCCCAAAGAATGTCCACGAACGACGATCCAACGGTGCCTCTATAACAGTAAAATACAGTCCCATTACTAGATGCTCAGTTAAACAGTTCAGTAATGCGTATGTCTCAGTGAAATGATGTACAATGTATATTCACGATTTTCGGCTCTAAAACCCAAATTCTGACATCCTATATCCAATTTCTAACTCTTCATCCAACTGGATTGATCCTGATTTGATTCACTCCTAAATTCAGTCAGTTTTCTCACTTCGTAATCCCTATAGTAATTCCCTATTCATTGGGTCGAAACCTCTATTGAAAATCCCAATTAAAACTCCAATTGTCTCAATTGACATTTAGGTCACACTATGAACTCTAATTGACCTTAATCTCTGTAATTCAATACCCCTTTAAATTAAATTCCAATCCTCTAATTATCCTGATAGTAGACCTCTTTCCTAGTTCACAATGACTCGAGAATCACTTCAATCGGAGGTCTAAGCCATGAATTATGCCCAATAAACCAAATTAAGCAGTTCCGCCGCGCGATCTTGCGGCCTTCGCCTTGCCACAGACGAATTCGCTTCATGGCTGGCGAACGCTCACGCTCGCTACTTGGTAAGAAAGCAGGCTCGTAAGGCGTCAACAAATGGCGCCGCCATGGCGCCCCTACTCCATCACATGGCGTGAGACCTTTTTGCACTCGCCTTGATGAAATAATAATCCTTTCGCCGCGGCGAGGCTTCAGGCATGCCGCGACGTGCGAGTCACAGGTCGTCTTCTCCGATCGACCTTCCGCAATTAAAGCCATTAATAACCTCCATTAACACTCTAACTACACAATCTTACCCAATAAATGACATAAATGCAGTAAGAATCATTAATAACAACATTAATACTCTTTAAAACTTACCAAAATCACAGATCGATCCACAACTCTCAAAATCCACCGTAAACCCTAGAAATCCTTCAAATCCTCCGATCTACCAATATCAAACCTTCCAACCTTTAACAACCATTATAACATGTTAGACTAACATCAATGAAGAGAACCCATAAAAGAAAATCAAGAAATCCTCACCAATGAGAGGAAATCAAGAACACCGAAGAGGGGAAGAGGGGAAGCTCGTATACCTTAGCAACCTTTCCCCAAAATTGCCAAACCCTAACTATTTATAGACCTGGGTCTCCATATCAGTCCAAATTCCAGTCTCTAAATTTCAATGGCTCAACATAATTATTTTCTATCAGTAACAATTCTAATTTTTTTCCATTGCCCTTAGACCATTCTTCCAGTACTATACAGTCAATTAATCTGTCACTCTAAAATTTCCGGTCCGGTATCTCTCGAATTTCTCAGAAATTTCCTATAAGCTACTATAAATTACCAGTCACTCATAAACTATTCTAAATCAGTCACATGAACCCAATAACTCTGAATTCCTCAATTAAACACGATTGATCGGTCCAATGGTTCACAATCCAATCAGTTCTTAGTCACAATTGAAATGCCGGAAAATCATGAATGCATGTACTATAAATAAATGCATATGTAAGAAATCAATTCCTCTATAATTAGAGGCCAGTAACATATTCAATCAGTGAATGCAGTGCAGTCTATCAGTCTAACCCATAATTACCAAAATACCCTTGGTCGCAGCAACGGGATGTTACAATTCACCCCTCCTAATTAAAATTTCGTCCTCGAAATTTCATATACAATAGATCTCAGATAAGGGAATTAATTCACTCCTTTCTATTCTGATTCTCACTCATTTCCTTACAATTATTCGCAATTCCTCACATTTGGTACCAGAAACACATTTATCAGATCTTAACACTGTTTATTAATCCAGTCCATATAACACTTTACCGATCTATTTACACAACGGTCACATAGAAACCATTTAATAATGAATTCAGTCTTCTTATTTACCTTTATCTCAATGGACTCTACGAATATCAGTCTCACTTTTGTTTTAACAGTCACGTCCGTCAGTTATCTCTACGAATAACTATTCAATTTCACACTCTAAACCTCTTATTACTCTTCCTGTACACTATTGCTGAAACATAACACTTGATGATTCCTAGAGATTTCTCTATGATTTCTTTGGCGGGTAAAACACATACTTTCATAATGCAGTCATAAATATCATTTTCTCAAAAGTTGAATCCCAACAGGATTTTCCAATACGGTTTAAAATTTCTAACTTCCCAATCTGTTTTGTCAGTCACTAACATACACTATGATTCAAAAATTCCATTAACCAATAATGACGCATTCCTTTTTAATTCTTCAAATTCACTAATACCTCAACCTCAATCACTATCAGTTTGATTAGTCACGGTCATATCTGAAATGTTTCTATCCGACTAGTATCAGAACAATATCCAACACAATAAATTCCTATCATCAATTATAATACATTCTAAGAGATTATACTTATCTCTATGCACATAGAACTACTTTACACACTTTCTGTAACATCCCACCCCCTCCTGGATGGGTAAAATAGTAAACTTGGCATAGGATGGGACTAATAGGAATATTTAGAACTGTTCATGCATAATAGGATTGATACAAGATCAATTGTGTACATGGAATTACAGATAAATGCATTCATGACATTCCAGTAATTGGGCCTAACGGTATTTTATTGTGATTAACGTGGTTATGGGATTTAAAAAATTGTTACGAAAGCGCTATTAAGCGTTTACATTTTTGGGATTTATAGGAATTTTTCTGAAATTTTAGGAGAAAATTCCTGACCGCAAAATCGCCAGAATGGCCTAAACTTGTTTTGGAGTAGAAAAGGTGATTTTCGTGATTGAAAAATTATTTGGAGTGCACTGTTACCTGTTTTATAATTTTAGGGAATTTCATTAATTCTCAGAAAAATAATTCGGGGAAATTCTCGGACCGGATAAATCGCCAATTGGCGAACCGGTCGATTCTCGGTAGCAAAAATTGCTACCCACTGATACTGTAATATTGGGTATTTTATTTTGGGACTGAAAGTAGGGCCATTGGAGTGAAATGGAGTAAAATTTTGGACTGGATTAAACAAGTATAATTTGACTTTTCTTTGAATTTGAAACCAATCAAATTTTGCCATTTAAAAGCAACATTAGTGCACCCTCTCATTGCTCTCTCGGACATGTGTTGAAAGAAGGAAGGAAAGATGATTTTGTGCCTTATGTATAGCCATCCGAAACACACAAAAACCAACTCTTCTTTTAAACCATCGATTTTGCTCTCTTCTCATCTTTCTCCATAACTTCAAGCTCCTCTCTTTGATTCCCTCAAAGCTAGAAGATGAGTCTTGAGTATATTTGAGAAGGGAAGGGGGTTGATACTTTGGTGTAGAAGTTAGAAAGTGGTTGTTGAAGGTTTGAAGGAGGGTTTGAATTAGGTAAGTTGTTATTTAAGGTTTGAGTTTTAAATGTTGTTTTTACATGGAAATAAATGTCATGATAGTATGGGGGTAGTTAATATAAGGATTTAAAGCATGTATAAGGTTCATGTAGACATTAAAGTGTTGATTATTATGATTAAAGTAAGGGGCATAAAGCTAAGTGATGACTGAATTGAAAGTAATGATATGGTTTGATTTTAAATTGAATAGGGATAATTATTTGAGTCTTTGAATGGAGGAATTTAATGCTGTAAATTTTTCAGTATTAACCCTAGTATATGTATGACTGGAGTAATATTTAATTTGTATTTATTTTGATGTCTAGTGATGTGAAAAAGGCATTGGAAGTGGTTGAACTAAGGTTAACCTTAAATCTGGAAAATTGGAATTATAAGTGATGTTACTGTTTTATTCATAACGTAATGTGTAGAAATGCAAATGAGGTAAGGTTAGTGGCCACTGAAACTTTGGGATGTTGGCTTCAATTTAGTGTGAAATAGGTGTTATTGAATTTCAATGATAGAGGGGTGAAATTTTGCATGGAATGTTACTGTTCCATTGCCTGTGAACAGTAACCGCAACCATGACATCTGAGTTTTGTTGATTTTTATGAATTAATTGAGATGGAATTAGGGAGAATGGTCTTCATGGAAGTTGTAGAATATTTGATTATCTTTCCATTTCTACCGATCTTGCTATTTTTGGAATTATATATTGGGAGATATGAATTGATTACTAATGGCTGGTTTTGATCATTTTGGATAAAACCTAGTTTAAGTGTGATTTTGTGAGTTTACTGATTTGAGGCAATTTTAACATTTTATGTGGACTGAATTGGTGTGAGTGAGCTTCTGAAAAGTTGTAGAGGAAGAGATTATCTTGAAATTGATATTTGGTATGTAATTTTTAGAAGTCATAATTGGGAGATATGATTTTTCAAAAACTGATCCTACATTAGGTTATGAATGGCTGATGATAACAGAAACTTCCATAACAGTTTTGAAATTGTTAGAGATTGAATTGGAGGTTGAGTGCTTCATGAAAAATGAAGTTTATGATGTTATCTTTACAAGGATATAAAGTTCTGATTTTATTGACTTATATACTGGAAGTTATGCTTCTTGTAAGATTACTGCTCATATTGGATGATTTCAGGGACAGCATCATTGATTGAATTATTTGACCAAGTTAACAATGGAATTGGATTTTTAGTTGTTCATGAAAGTTAGATATAACATTGTGACCTTGATGAACATAGTTATTGTGCAATTTTTGACTGAACAGAATGAGAGTTATTAAATTTGAAATGTACTGTTCTGTTTTAATGGGATTGGAGTAGGCAGAAGGTTTGATGGGATATTTGACACCCTTAGGGTTGGAATTGATTTTTATGGTCTTCTTGAGAATTGTAGAGCTTTTCATAAGCTTTCCAATGAGGTATAGTGGGTATTTTTCTGATTTGTGTGCTAAGAATTAGAGTAGTTGGAAATTGGGATTGAAATTTGGAAAAAGGGCAAGGCAGAAGTAGGGGAAACTCGCGTCTCGCGAGGGCGACATCTCGCCTCGCGAGGGCGAGATTAACGGACGATCGCGAGGGCGACTCGCCTCATGATTTAAACGAGGTAAATCAGCCTCATGAGGGCGGGCGCCTCCCATGAGGCGGGCGCTTCGATATATATATATATATATTTATTTTATTTTGATTATTATTTTGATATTAAATGGTACAAGTGTTCTTTGTCAATTTCTTTCCGTCCGACGTCCGATTGACCTGATTCCAGAGGCATCGGATTCGTTGAACATTTAATTTCATATTATGAGAAAACGGGAATTTTAGACGGAATTTGACGAGCCCTATCGATTGAACATGTAAACACTGCTTTATTTAATTGATGACCTATAGAGGTCCGAATCATGCACCGTCGGCGCTTATGGATTTCTAATTTTGACAGAATTTTATTATGGGAAAATATTGAATTAGGACCGGAATTCATGAACATGCATATTTCATCAACATGAGCACAAATTTCATATTTAGTGACTCGTATTTTTCGATTCATATAGAGGCCCAATTGGAGCGCCGATTGACCGACGTCACAGAGGCTTTCGGCATTAGCTCGAAGTAATAGGTGAGTAACCTAGTTGGTTTCTCAAATTTCTGGTTGTGTACATGCTTAACGTGAATTACGTGCAAAGGTGAATTGTATGATTTCTCGCATGTATAAAAGTGGATGATTGTATTATATGATTTTCTTGTCATCAATGATACCGATATTGGTAGATCGGGCTTTATAGCCATTATATCAACATCGCTATCTTTGGGCTTTATAGCCATATCGTGGATTCACCGATACTTCGGGCTTTATAGCCAAACACCGTATATGTATCTTGATATCGCATCGCATGCATAATTGCATGATCAGATAATGGACGTGCCCCAAGTTGCTATTATTACTGATAAGAGCTTCGAGCTCTCATACTGTACTGACCGGGCCTCGAGCCCGAGGGGAGAAAATCGACGCGCCCCCATCGAACACCGATCGAGCACTTGGGCACAATCATCAATAAGCTGGAAAGAGTCACATATGCATTGCATTCGCATAAATGATTGTTTTGTGACATGTACTGCTTTTGTAATGGCATGAATTACTGTGAATGGTTTACTGTTACTGGATATGGTTAATGATTGCTTATTGGTAATTGATGATTACTGTACTGTACTGTACGCCATGGGCGTAATGCATGATTTGAGTGAACCATCGATGATGGTTTCTCACCGAGTTCGCAAAACTCACCCAAAATTTGCATCTATTTTCAGTCTGAAGAATACCCCGTTGACACGGAGTATGTCTACCGTAGACGAGTAAAGGTTAGAGGTCGGGATCGGTTAGGTATCGCATTAGTGTTTTAGTAAATTGTATTTCATAATCAACGTATAACAAGGCATTGTATTTTCTTGAGCCATTGTGATAGTAATATTTTACCGCATCGGTGATTGTAATTATATTTGGATGAGTGTAATAAGCGAAACGGATTCTATTAAACACGGATTTTATTTACTTACTGTGTTTGCCGTGTGAACGTGGAGTTAATGGCTACAAAAAAAAAAGGAAAAAAAAGTGTATATTGAATTTTAAATCGACTGATGTAGTACGCCACTCTCGTGGGACACGGACTCGGATATCACCAACGATATCGGGTTCGGGTCGGACGGGTGTGGGGTGTTACATTTAGGTGGTATCAGAGCCAGGTTGTACGTAATGTATCTGGGCACAGTTTGGAACATAGGTTTCATGCATTTGAGTTGTGTCGTTGCAGACCGTGGTAACTGATCCCTAGTCAGAGTCGCACGAAGATAAAGCCTAAGGGTGCATAAGTGTCAAGTGACTAAGTGAGAGAAGAGTGAGACTGGATTAGAGTGAAAATCCCTAAAAGGGGATAATTAATTAGGAAAGGATAAAGGAAAAATGGATAAGAAGATTGACATTGTACTGGGTTAGAAACCCTTATAAGTGATAGCCGAATGACCGTGTTGCCTAGGATCGATTAAGAATTTCCAATTAAATTGATAATATTATGGTGATGTAAAATGCAGATGTTGAGAATCGGGAGAAGTCCATTGAGATATGGGAAGCTTATTGGTTATAGTAGATCTAAGTGAGATTAAAAGCTCGGGATGGTTAGGTAATTACGCTCGATCAGACTGTATATGTCATGAAAGGGGAAATATTGAAATTGAGTAAAATATTGATGGTCCAATCGGGCATATTTTGATTCACTGTATTTGAGTTAGAGATCAGTAGATATTATAAGTAGATGATGATAGTGAGATGGAAAGAAGCCCAATAGAGTAATCAGAACGGATTATCGAGGCTGAAAGAATCGAAAAAATAATAATAATAAGATGCCGGTGCTATTAGAGTGAGATAAAAGTGTATTGATAAATCAAGAATTCGTGAAATGATTAGGATTTGGACCGCATATGCTTGAAACTGAAATGATTATGTGACTATTGTGCTTCGAGGTTGGAAATTGTATGATAAAATCATAAAGGAAAAAGAGACATGATGATTTCTCTTGACGGTGTATCGGAAATCTTGAATTAGGTGTATATGGACACGAAAATGGTAAATGGATACGTATATAGATAGAGATAAAATGGAGTGGTATCAACGATTTTGTCGGGTATTGGGGATTTGTGAACACCCGATCATAAACTATTTGAGGAAAATAGAAGATAAGTAGCAGAAAATGTAATTAAAAAAAATAGGAATAAAGATCATAAGATGAGAAGTTAAATTGTTATGACCTTACAAGGTCAAGTTGCACGAACGGATAGGGAATGAGACATACGGTTTAATGATATGGTGAGAATGAAATAAAGATCTTGAAAAGAATGAAACCACCATAGTGGTATATGAAAAGCTATTGCATTTAAGTGAATTATCGTTAGGGATATCTATTGATAGTAATGTTGATTGTGACTAATGAAATGTATGTGACGGATATATGGAAATTATAGAGAAATGAGCGGTAAATGTTTAGAGTGATTAAAGTGTGAAGTTCTTAAGAGGTTAAAGTAAGACAAGGGTGGGTGAGTGTATTGTATGAGAGGAAGGCGAAAAGTGATTCGGTATAGATTACTAAATAAGTGGTAAAGAAAGTGTTTAAGTGGTATCACAAGGAACCTTCGCGAAGGAATGTTCGATCTCGTTAAATGAAGACATAAGAGTGTCTTGATTGAGATTATGCGATATAGGAAGAAGGATTGAAACACAATTAGGAATAATCATTGGTTGATGAGACTTTTGTGGACAAAATTAAAAGTGAAATTGGGTCATAGCTCATATCTTTGAGATTATCGCATTGTATGTACGTAAATGTAAAGAATTACATATGAGTGAGATTTTAATTTGAGGTGATTCTATTGCAATGTGAAGTGAATCGATCTCCAGTTATGATGTAAAACTGCTGAGGAATCTAGATTTGAAACGGAAAATAAAAGAGTCTCGAATCGAGAAGAGAGATACTAAAATAAAATGGAAAAATTTTGGAGGTTTAAATATAGATGACAAGGTATTAACATATGTTGATAGGAATGATACGAAACAAATGAGAAGAGAAAATGAAAAGAGTAACTCGAATGGAGACAAGAGGGTCAAAAAGGAAACCGACAATGAGGTGATGTAGTGACACCTTCATAAAGAAATTGCGATACTGCGATTGTGGACTCAATGAAAAGGGTAAACGATGTATGGTAACGTCAATAAGACCTAATAGGGAATTATGCAAGGTAAGCAAATGGTAATAATCGTGATTAGAGATAGAATGTGTTTAGAAGTGTTGAACAGTGAAAAGTAAAAAGAACGATGGGACTAATTGAGGAATCTGATACTGATGATATTCATACATTGGAAGAGTGGGCAGTGAGTATTGAACTGCGATAATATGTGGAACAAGTATGAAATAAATTGAACTGACTATGATAAATGGTATTAGTGCCATTCTCATTATTGAAAGCCTTGGAGACTGTAGATTCCTATAAGGATACACTGGGTTAATTTGAGGAAAGAGACGGGTATAAATACGACAATGCTGCAATGAACAGATCAATTACAGATATTGGGGTTTTCAATGAATGCCAAGCATATCAGGGGAAATTGTGAAGTGTTTCTGGAAAATTGAAGTTGTAAAAAAAATAGTGATACAAAAGGTAAATAGTGCGAGAAAGTAAAGGGGGAAATCTTATGATGAGTTTGAATATACGAATGGAATTGGAAAACTATAGTGAACAAAAGTTGAAGAAGAAGTAAGTACCCGGTAAAAGGTATAAGAACAAGAAAGTGAACTGTCAAAGTTAGACATTCTAGTCAAGATATTTGAAAAGTGAAATTGAGTAATTGTAGGTATAGAATGAAGTGATTCTTGGCTCAAGTGTTTATAGGTTGAATGTCGGTTTGATTATATTCTTGTTATAGAGTTTTGATTCTTTGGAGAATATATATTGTTATAATCAAGCAGATTGCCTCATCGGGAGTTAAAGACCGTAATGGGTTTGAGACTAAAATGTGTGAGAAAAGGAAAGTGACTTAGGAAGACCGCATGGTTAGCTAAAGTGGAATTTGGATCGGACAAATGAGACGAGTAAACTATATATCCGGATAAAGTGTGTGAACACTATAGAATATTGATTTGTCTTACGAGAATCGATTTTGAATATAAAGTGAATGACATAGGATAAATGACCGCATTAGGTACATTGTTACCGATTATAGTGAAGTGGAATTAAGTGTCACCAGATTGGTACCCAAGGAATGTAAATCGTCACGATGTGGTTAAGGGAGGTACCAAAGAAATGGAAACGCACTCAATGGAACAAAAATTGGACTATATGGCATCGGGGAAAAGTATTAGATATCAGTAACCAAAGGTAGTGACTATCTTAGACATGGCAAGTGAAATAGCTAAGAAAATGAGAACGTCAATCGATAGTCTTGTTAAATCCGTTTATTGTACTAAGTGATAACGAAGTTAGCCAAATCAAGAATCGAACCACGCATCGAGAGTGGTCATAGTGATCACCGATAAGTGAATTATTAAGTGAAAAGTGTATAGGATATATAGACTCATATGATTATTGTCATAGTGAACTGTTGATCGGGAATTTCGAGGACGAAATTTTATAAGGAGGAGAATTGTAACATCCCACCCCTCTGGATGGGTAAAATAGTAAACTTGGCATAGGATGGGACTAATAGGAATATTTAGAATCGTTCATGCATAATAGGATTGATACAGTATCAATTGTACATGGAATTACAATAAATGCATTCATGACATTCCCAGAATTGGGCCTAACGGTATTTTATTGTGATTAACGTGGTTATGGGATTTAAAAAATTGTTCGAAAGCGCTTATTAAGCGTTTTACATTTTTGGGATTTATAGGAATTTTCTGGAATTTTCAGGAGAAAATTCCTGACCGCAAAATCGCCAGAATCGCCTAAACTTGTTTTGGAGTAGAAAAGGTGATTTTCGTGATTGAAAAATTATTTGGAGTGCACTGTTACCTGTTTTATAATTTTAGGGAATTTCATTAATTCTCAGAAAAATAATTCGGGGAAATTCTCGGACCGGATAAATCGCCAATTGGCGAACCGGTCGATTCTCGGTAGCAAAAATTGCTACCCACTGATACTGTAATATTGGGTATTTTATTTTGGGACTGAAAGTAGGGCCATTGGAGTGAAATGGAGTAAAATTTTGGACTGGATTAAACAAGTATAATTTGACTTTTCTTTGAATTTGAAACCAATCAAATTTTGCCATTTAAAAGCAACATTAGTGCACCCTCTCATTGCTCTCTCGGACATGTGTTGAAAGAAGGAAGGAAAGATGATTTTGTGCCTTATGTATAGCCATCCGAAACACACAAAAACCAACTCTTCTTTTAAACCATCGATTTTGCTCTCTTCTCATCTTTCTCCATAACTTCAAGCTCCTCTCTTTGATTCCCTCAAAGCTAGAAGATGAGTCTTGAGTATATTTGAGAAGGGAAGGGGGTTGATACTTTGGTGTAGAAGTTAGAAAGTGGTTGTTGAAGGTTTGAAGGAGGGTTTGAATTAGGTAAGTTGTTATTTAAGGTTTGAGTTTTAAATGTTGTTTTTACATGGAAATAAATGTCATGATAGTATGGGGTAGTTAATATAAGGATTTAAAGCATGTATAAGGTTCATGTAGACATTAAAGTGTTGATTATTATGATTAAAGTAAGGGGCATAAAGCTAAGTGATGACTGAATTGAAAGTAATGATATGGTTTGATTTTAAATTGAATAGGGATAATTATTTGAGTCTTTGAATGGAGGAATTTAATGCTGTAAATTTTCAGTATTAACCCTAGTATATGTATGACTGGAGTAATATTTAATTTGTATTTATTTTGATGTCTAGTGATGTGAAAAGGCATTGAAGTGGTTGAACTAAGGTTAACCTTAAATCTGGAAAATTGGAATTATAAGTGATGTTACTGTTTTATTCATAACTTAATGTGTAGAAATGCAAATGAGGTAAGGTTAGTGGCCACTGAAACTTTGGGATGTTGGCTTCAATTTAGTGTGAAATAGGTGTTATTGAATTTCAATGATAGAGGGGTGAAATTTTGCATGGAAAGTTACTGTTCCATTGCCTGTGAACAGTAACCGCAACCATGACATCTGAGTTTTGTTGATTTTTATGAATTAATTGAGATGGAATTAGGGAGAATGGTCTTCATGGAAGTTGTAGAATATTTGATTATCTTTCCATTGCTACCGATCTTGCTATTTTTGGAATTATATATTGGGAGATATGAATTGATTACTAATGGCTGGTTTTGATCATTTTGGATGAAACCTAGTTTAAGTGTGATTTTGTGAGTTTACTGATTTGAGGCAATTTTAACATTTTATGTGGACTGAATTGGTGTGAGTGAGCTTCTGAAAAGTTGTAGAGGAAGAGATTATCTTGAAATTGATATTTGGTATGTAATTTTAGAAGTCAGAATTGGGAGATATGATTTTTCAAAAACTGATCCTACATTAGGTTATGAATGGCTGATGATAACAGAAACTTCCATAACAGTTTTGAAATTGTTAGAGATTGAATTGGAGGTTGAGTGCTTCATGAAAAATGAAGTTTATGATGTTATCTTTACAAGGATATAAAGTTCTGATTTTATTGACTTATATACTGGAAGTTATGCTTCTTGTAAGATTACTGCTCATATTGGATGATTTCAGGGACAGCATCATTGATTGAATTATTTGACCAAGTTAACAATGGAATTGGATTTTAGTTGTTCATGAAAGTTAGATATAACATTGTGACCTTGATGAACATAGTTATTGTGCAATTTTGACTGAACAGAATGAGAGTTATTAAATTTGAAATGTACTGTTCTGTTTTAATGGGATTGGAGTAGGCAGAAGGTTTGATGGGATATTTGACACCCTTAGGGTTGGAATTGATTTTATGGTCTTCTTGAGAATTGTAGAGCTTTTCATAAGCTTTCCAATGAGGTATAGTGGGTATTTTCTGATTTGTGTGCTAAGAATTAGAGTAGTTGGAAATTGGGATTGAAATTTGGAAAAAGGGCAAAGCGAAGTAGGGAAACTCGCGTCTCATGAGGCGACATCTCGCCTCGAGGCGAGATTAATCGGACGATCATGAGGGCGACGCCGCCTCGCGATTTAAACGAGGTAAATCAGCCTCGCGTGGGCGGCGTCTCGCCCCCGCGAGGCGGGCGTTTCCGTATATATATATATATTTATTTATTTTATTTTTGATTATTATTTTGATATTAAATGGTACAAGTGTTCTTTTGTCAATTTCTTTCCCGTCCGACGTCCGATTGACCTGATTCCAGAGGCATCGGATTCGTTGAACATTTAATTTCATATTATGAGAAAACGGGAATTTTTAGACGGGAATTTGACGTAGCCTCTATTGACGGAACATGTAAACACTGTTTTATTTAATTGATGACCTATAGAGGTCCGAATTGCGCACCGTCAGCGCCTATGGATTTCTAATTTTTGACAGAATTTTATTATGGGAAAATATTGAATTAGGACCGGGAATTCATGAACATGCATATTTCATCAACATGAGCACAAATTTCATATTTAGTGACTCGTATTTTTTCTGATTCATATAGAGGCCCAATTGGAGCGTCGATTGACCGACGTCACAGAGGCTTTCCCATTAGCTCGAAGTAATAGGTGAGTAACCTAGTTGGTTTCTCAAATTTTGGTTGTGTACATGCTTAACGTGAATTACGTGCAAAGGTGAATTGTATGATTTCTGGCATGTATAAAAGTGGATGATTGTATTATATGATTTTACTGTACTGAATGATACTGATATTGGTAGTCGGGCTTTATAGCCATTATCTTGAACATCGCTATCTTGGGCTTTATAGCCATATCGTGGATTCAACGATACCTTTGGGCTTTATAGCCAAACACTTTATACATGTATCGCATATCGTATCGCATGCATAATTGCATGATCGATAATGGGCGTGCCCTAAGTCGCTATTATTATCGATAAGAGCTTGAGCTCTCATCTTTGTCTTGATCGGACCTCGAGCCCGAGGGAGAAAATCTCGACGCGTCCCCACCGAACACCGACCGAGCACTTGGGCACAATCTTGAATAATCGGAAAGAGTCACATAGGCATTGCATTCGCATAAATGACCTGCTTGTGACATGTACCGCTTTTGTAATGGCATGAATTATCGTGAATGGTTTATCGTTATTCTTGGATATGGTTAATGATTGCTTATTGGTAATTGATGATTCTTGTCTTTGTCATCAGACGCCATGGGCGTAATGCATGATTTGAGTGAACCATCGATGATGGTTTCTCACCGAGTTCGCAAAACTCACCCAAAATTTGCATCTATTTTTCAGGTCTGAAGAATACCCGGTTGACACGGAGTATGTCTACCGAGACGAGTAAAGGTTAGAGGTCGGGATCGGTTAGGGTGCGCATTAGTGTTTTAGTAAATTGTATTCGCAATCACCGTATAACAAGGCATTGTATTTTCTTGAGCCATTGTGATAGTAATATTTTACTGCATTGATCGATTGTAATTATGGATTTGGATGACTGTAATAAGCTGAAACGGATTCTATTAAACACGGATTTTATTTACTTATTGTGTTTGCCGTGTGAACGTGGAGTTAATGGCTACAAAAAAAAAGAAAAAAAAAGTGTATACTGAATTTTAAATCGATCGATGTAGTACGCCACTCGTGGGACACGGACTCGGATATCACCAACGATATCGAGTTGAATTGGACGGTGTGGGTGTTACACTTTCCCTCGACTTTTGTCATTTAGGATAAGTCCAAAGACTCATAAATTTTCAATAACTCCAAATTCGAATACATAATCTCATAATCATGATCGGTTTCATCACAACATATTACGACACATATTCCTTTACACTATTTTCCCTTTACAGTTTAGTAAGCCTATTACACAGTCGGGTTCCTTACGTTGACGTATTGCACATTTCCTCAGTAATAGGGTCTATCTCTCACACTTGAGTTTCCACTAGAATCAGGTCTCCCAATAACGACTTTTTATTCACTTCAATTTATTTCCAGTTTATCCTCTCCTTACTAAATTCTTCAGTTATTATCATCCGATCAAATCCAGTATCCACTACGACCTCAGGACACTGTGTGCAGAATCAATCAGTCTATCCATAAAATCACACCTATCTTCCTATACAGTCATACTACCCAGAGGTGTACTGACCTCTGACCCTAACTGTAACCTTTCACTATCCATATGCAGTCTATATGCTAAATGCGATGCAATGCAGTGCAACGAAATGCATATGCTTCAAACCAAAATTAAAAGCATACCCGCGACAGCATCCGAGGAATCCTGGGTCTCCTGCCGAATCATGGCATAGACCACCGCCCGAGATCGCCTGCTCACGCTCAGTCCTCCGACCTCAATGCTGATCCCTCTGCTTGGCCTCGGCCTCTCCATCCGGATCCACTTCCACGGCTCTGATACGCCGGGGTATTGTTACCAGATCTTTCAGTCGTGGCAGACTGGGCTCCCACAGTCTCGGGGCAGTTCCTCACTAGGTGGTCCATCGAACCACACCTCAAACATGCTCCAGATAGCCATCGACACTCTCCACTGTGTCTCTTACCACAATGCTCGCATAGAGGAATAGACTGTCCTGAACCTCTGACACCGCCTCTGTCACTACCAGTCTGTGCAAAGTTGTCTCTCTGTCCATGTCCTGCCTGTCTAGCCCCTCCTGCGGACCTGAAGGGCCTACTCTGACGCTTGCTGTACTCTCTGCCATCATTGCCCTGGCTATCACCCGATCTCTTATGCCTAGTCCCCGACCGCCTCGGGCCACGCTACTGTCTCAAAGAATCGCTTATCCTCACGGCCGCGGCCGCGGCTCAATGAAATTGCCCATGTCAGACCTGGCCAAGAGGGTACGGATCTCCAGATTGAGTCCGCCCTCAAAATGCCGACACTTGTCAGCCTCAGAGGCCACCGTGAAGAAGCATAAACCAATAGTTCGTTGAACCGCACCTCATAGTCGGCCACGGCCAATCGCCTCTGTCTCACCTCTAGAACTCTGCAGCTTCATGTCCGAGATAAATCTTGGGCATGAAATTATCCTAAACGCCTCGAAAGTTAGTCCATGTCAGCAGGCCGGTGGTACCGCCTTTAGCGATCTTCCACCATCGATATGCGAACTCAGTAACAGAGAAACCGCGTAGTAAACGCCATCCGTGTCACAGTCCATCGATCGAGGACTCTCGGTCCTCTCCAGCCATCCCTCGGCCTCCGCAGGGTCGGTGCTACCATAAAAGTCAACCGCCCCCTGCTTTCGCAGTAAATCATATCTCCGTTCCCGTCTTGCAGGAACTCGAGGAGGCAACTCCTCTGAACGAGGCGCAGGAGACTCCTACTAGCTCCTACCGATTCCGTGTCATTTGGTAACTCAACTCGATCTCCAAAGACGGATGACCTAAATGCATAAGAAATTCGATCGCCCACTATCCTTTCAGTAATTTCAACTTAATTTTACTAATCCCCAAAAGATGCCAAACCATGCTCAGATACCACTAAATGTAGCGCCCCCTCACCGTAGGGTACACATCGGGAAACCAGGAGGTCGCTCTGATACATATCCCACGATGAAGGTGCACTACCAGAACATTTTTTTCCACTAGTATCCACATGACATCGCAATAAATTAAAACCATAAAATAACTCAATATCAGAAACCAGTATATTTGAATCTAAAATAATAATCATCTGGTACAGTCATCCAATGTCAGAATAGACAAGTCTATCAGTCTCTAACAAAACCAAAAGGAAACCGATACAAACATCTATCCTAAGTCATCCTCAAAAGCTAACCCGGTGACCGACACATGTGCCATCACGTCCCTCGCCAAAGACTCCGCACGCAGAATGAATATCTTGAGCTAGGAGTCTAGTCTATCGGTCCGAAAAATATATTGCAAATTTTGGGTGAGTTTGCGAACTCGGTGAGAAACCATCATCGATGGTTCACTAAATCATGCACACATAAATTATGCATGCACCACGACCTGATAACATCAATTAATGATATATATATATAGTTTGATAGTCTATATCGGTTTACAATAGTACACGATATCGATCCACAATAATACAAGATGGCGTAGAAACGGTTTACAAGAACACATCACAATTCTGAAGAAATCATGGCATCACACGCAGTTTTGGCGATTCGATACCATGTATATAATGCATATGAGACTCTTTCCGGTTATTCAGTGTTGTGCCCAAGTGCTCAATCAGTAAACAGTGGGGGACGCGCGTCAAGGATTTCTCCCCTCGGGCTAAGCTCGGACAGTACAGTGTTCGAGCTCGAGGCTCTTTTCAGTGATAATAGCAACTTGGGACACGTCCATTATCTGATCATGCATTTATGCATGCAGTACAGTGTTCAGTAATTCAGTATTTAGTGATTCAGTAATTTACAGTATATGGCTGTAAATAGGGGTGTTCAAAAAAACCCGCGAACCTGTGAACCGGACCTGAACCGCATGAACCGAACCTGTAAATAAGATTAACCGAACCTGAGTTTAGGTTCGGTTCGAACCGAACCTGAAAAATCAGGTTCATGGTTCAGGTTCAGGTTTCTAACTTGTGGTTCTAGGTTAACCGAACCTAAACCGCACCTATAGTAGTTAACCGAACCGAACCTGATTTATAGGTTTAGGTTTAAACCTGAACCTGAAATACCTAAAAAACTATCATATATTTAGATACAATTTAAGAGGATATCAATAATAATAAATTCATTATTTTTAATATGTTAATTTTTGAGTGAAAAAAAAGAAAAGGAAAAAATCTACTTTACTTCTATGTTATTAAATGTTAATATTAAACATTGCTATTATAAGTAACAACTAATGCATAACACTCAATACTTCTACTCAAATAGTAATTAATATGTGTCAAAGTTATTGATCAAGTATTAAACTATTAATAAAACATTCATTGACTAAAATAATATAATCGTTTAGAGATTAATTACAGAAATTAATGTAAAACACATTTATTAAAAAATCCTACAATTTTAGTTTTAAGGGCATATATATTAGTTTAGATATTCATGAGATATTATAAACATTAAACTAGCAAGTAATCTGATTCTTAAAAATATATAATATAGTTAGCATAAATAATAAGAATATAATAATATTGTCTTATACAAATATAAACATAGTTTTATTTATTAGAAACGAATGAAAATGAGTTGATTTAGTAATAGACTATAAGATTGTATTTTTTATACTATTTGCGATTTTTATAATATAATATTTGAAGTTTTAACTATGATATTAATTGCATTTTCTACACTAAGTTACAATAAGAAGAAGGATACTTTTGTGCTTATTAGTTTATTATTATTATTATTTATTTTAACATGATAAAATAAGATTTAATGATGTTAAAAGAATAGTTTTATTATTATTTTAATCAATGAGATCTAGTAGAGCAGTTCGTTCCCTCACTATTACATCTGAGTTAGCTTTTAGTACAAAAGGTCGAGTGTTTGATTCATTTCGTAGCTCTCTTACTCTAAAGATAGTGGAGACTCTTGTTTGTAGACAAGATTGGTTGAGAAAATCACAGGCTCCTCTTTACGTAGAAGAGAGACTTGAAAAACTTGAACAAATTGAATCAGGCAATCTAATTTACTTTACCTTGTTTTAATATACAAATAAATAAAAAAATCTTTTTTCAATTAAAAAGAAATAAAGAATTTAACTCTTTTTATTTTTTATTTTCTATAGATGTAGCTTCATGTATAACGATGAATCATCCTACCATTCTCTTTAAAGAATAATTGTTTAATATTTTATCTTTTTCTAGTATGGATCTTTTATAAGATATTGTTTGACTTATTTTTACTTTGTTTTGATTCAACATATTGGATTAATCTTTGATGGATTTTATATGCATACTTTTATGAATAATTTGCAATTTTTCACCAATTTTTAATAATTTTATCATATATATTGACATGAATAGGTTCTGGTTATCCTGAGAACCGAACCTGAAAATAGGTTAACCAATCCTATAGGTTCTTTAGGTTCAGGTTTGTGAAATTGCCGAACCTGACATTCAGGTTCAGGTTCAAGTTATTTATGAACGAATTCAGTTACCCTACCATGAACACCCTAGTTGTAAAGCCCAAGATATCGGCCTCAAAGGTCATACAAAGGATCTAGTTCAGTACAGTAAAGCATGCAATTCAATCCAATCAATTTCGAAAATCAAGAAATAGTCTAGTCCAATTCAGTAGTAGCATGCAATTCGATCCTAATCACGCCAGTAATCATACAGAACATATAAACAATCAGGAATTTGAGAAACCAACTAGGTTACTCACCAGAATCTCCGAAGCTCTCGCTCGAAGTCCCAAAGAATGTCCGTGGAACGACGATCCAACGGTGCCTCTATAACAGTAAAATATAGTCCCATTACTAGATGCTCAGTTAAACAGTTCAGTAATGCGTATGTCTCAGTGAAATGATGTACAATGCATATTCACGATTTTCGGCTCTAAAACCCAAAATTTGACATCCTATATCCAATTTCTAACTCTTCATCCAACTGGATCGATCCTGATTTGATTCACTCCTAAATTTAGTCAGTTTTCTCACTTCGTAATCCCTATAGTAATTCCCTATCCATTGGGTTGAAACCTCTATTGAAAATCCCAATTAAAACTCCAATTGTCTCAATTGACATTTAGGTCACACTATGAACTCTAATTGATCTTAATCTCTGTAATTCAATACCCCTTTAAATTAAATTCCAATCCTCTAATTATCCACAATAGTTGGCCTCTTTCCCTAGTTCACAATGACTCGAGAATCACTTCAATCGGAGGTCTACGCCATGAATTATGCCCAATAAACCAAATTAAACAGTTCCCTTCGCCATGACCTTGCGGCCTTCGCCAAGCAGCAGACGGTCGTCAGCCATGCGTGTAACACGCCGCCTGCGAATGCCTCACGCTAGCTCGCCATGGTAAGCGGCTCGTCACAAGCGTCAACAAATGACTCTCGCCGTGACGTCCCCTACTCCATCGCCGCGGCATGAGACCTTTTTGCACTCGCCTTGATGAAATAATAATCCTTCCGCCGCGGCGAGGCTTCAGGCATGCCGCGACGTGCGAGTCACAGGTCGTCTTCTCCGATCGGCCTTCCGCCATTAAAGCCATTAATAACCTCCATTAACACTCTAACTACACAATCTTACCCAATAAATGCCATAAATGCAGTAAGAATCATTAATAACAACATTAATACTCTTTAAAACTTACCAAAATCACAGATCGATCCACAACTCTCAAAATCCACCGTAAACCCTAGAAATCCTTCAAATCCTCCGATCTACCAATATCAAACCTTCCAACCTTTAACAACCATTATAACATGTTAGACTAACATCAATGAAGAGAACCCATAAAAGAAAATCAAGAAATCCTCACCAATGAGAGGAAATCAGGAACACCGAAGAGGGGAAGAGGGGAAGCTCGTATACCTTAGCAACCTTTCCCCAAAATTGCCAAACCCTAACTATTTATAGACACAGGTCTCCATATCACCAAATTCCAGTCTCTAAATTTCAATGGCTCAACATAATTATTTTCTATCAAGAATAATTCTAATTTTTTCCATTGCCCTTAGACCATTCTTCCAAAGATTATGACCAATTAATCATCACTCTAAAATTTTCGGTCCGCATTATCTCTCAATTTCGTAAATTTCCTATAAGCTACTATAAATTACCAGTCACTCATAAACTATTCTAAATCAGTCACTTGAATCCAATAACTCAATTCCTTAATTAAACACGATTGATCGGTCCGATCGGCTCACAATCCAATCAGTTCTTAGTCACAATTGAAATGTAGGAAAATCATGAATGCATGTACTATAAATAAATGCACATGTAAGAAATCAATTTCTATAATTAGAGGTCAAGAATATATTCAATCGGTGAATGCGTGCGATCTCATCGCCTAACCCATAATTACCAAAATACCCTTGCTCTCAGCAACGGGATGTTACACTTACTATCTCATCGATATACTTCTTTGCTAGTACATGCAAAGAATCAGTCTACTTAATCACTAAAAAGTGAGCTGACTTGGTCAACCGATCAACAATCACCCAAATAGCATCATGTTTCCTACTAGTCCTGGGCAAACCCATCAAAAAGTCCATAGTCACCCTTTGCCACTTCCATTCCGGAATAGGCAACGGCCTCAACTTGCCGGAAGATGCCTGGTGTTCAGCTTTGACTTGCTGGCACACTAGACACTTACTGAGAAACTCTGCTATATCTCTCTTCATGCCTTTCCACCAAAAATACTCTCGCAGATCTCTGTACATCCTGGTGCTACCCGGATGCATGGCATAAGGCGCATTGTGTGCCTTATCCATAATCTCAGCCTTAACCTTCTGCACATCAGGAATACACAACCTGTTCTCCACTGTCATAAGCCCATCATCCTTCACATCTATCTCAGAAACCTTGCCATTGTGAATTTCATCTCGAAGCTTGCTCAAATCTGCATCTTGAGCCTGCAATTCCCTAACCTTCTTCCTGAGTATTGGTCTCACTCGGAAGTTAGCTAGAAGACAATCCGGCTCTTCCTGCCTCAAGCTTATCTTAAGCTTGGCCATCTCTTCCAATAAAGGAAGATAAACAGATCGAACATGCGCAATCGAAGACTTCCTGTTCAAAGCATCTGCCACCACATTGGCCTTGCCCGGATGATACTCAATCAACAAGTCATAGTCCTTGAGTAACTCAATCCATCGTTGTTGTCTGAAATTCAATTCCTTCTGGCTCAACAAGTACTTCATACTCTTATGATCGGTAAAAATCCGCGTCTGAACTCCATACAAATAATGTTGCCAAATCTTCAAAGCAAAGATCACTGCTGCCAATTCCAAATCATGTCATAAGGCTTCAACTGCCTCAAAGCATATGTAATCACCCGGTCTCCCTGCATCAAAACGCAACCAAGACCCTTCCTCGATGCATCGCTATACACTGTATATCCCTTATCACCCGATGGCAAAATCAGAATCGGAGCACTCGTCAATCTATGCTTGAGCTCCTCGAAGCTCCTCTGACACTCCTCACTCCAAACAAACTTTTGATTTTTTCTTAACAACTTCGTCATCGGAGCAGCTATCATAGAGAATCCCTCCACAAATCTCCTGTAATAGCTTGCCAAACCCAGAAAGCTCCTCACTTCTACTACACTCTTCGGGGCTTCCCAATTTACCACGGCTTCTATCTTCTTTGGATCCACATGAACTCCTTGTTCTGAGATCACATGACCAAGAAATGAAACTTCCCTTAGCCAAAATTCGCATTTATCGAATTTGGCATACAACTCATTCCTCCTTAAAGTCTCCAAAGCAATCCTCAAATGCTCCTCATGCTGCTCATCACTCTTGGAATAAACCAAGATATCATCGATAAAGACAATGATAAATTGGTGCAAGAATGGCTTAAAAACCTGATTCATCAAATCCATAAATGCTGCAGGCGCATTCGTCAATCCGAAGGGCATCACCAAAAACTCAAAATGCCCATACCGAGTCCTGAAAGCAGACTTCGACACATCTGACTCCTTAATCCTCAACTGGTGATAACCCGATCTCAAATCGATCTTAGAGAAGACTCTCGCTCCTTGCAATTGATCAAACAGTTCATCAATGCGAGGTAGCGGATACCTGTTCTTCACAGTTATCTGATTCAACTTTCGCTAATCTACACACATCCTTAATGATCCATCTTTCTTCTTTACAAAAAGAACCGGAGCTCCCCAAGGCGAAGAGCTCGGTCGAATATACCCCTTCTCCAACAACTCCTCCAATTGCTCCTTAAGCTCTTTCAATTCTGCCGGAGCCATCCGGTAAGGCGGAATTGAAATCGGCGCTGTACCTGACAGAAGCTCAATGGGAAACTCAATTTCTCTAGCTGGCGGTAGTCTTGGTAATTCCTCGGGAAAGACGTCCGAGAATTCCCTGACTACTGGAATATCCTCCAGCTTCCCTCTATCTGCCCTAGTGTCAACCACATAACCCAAAAATGCCTCACTACCCTTCCTCATCATCGTCTCTGCTGTCAATGCTGAAACAATTCTGGGCAGACTCACTTTTCTGTCCCCATTAAACATCACTTTTCTGCCATCACCCAAATCAAACTTCACTGTCTTCTGTTTACAATCCAAACGGGCATTGTACCTCTCTAAGGTATCCATACCCAATATCACATCCAATCCTCCCATCTTCAGTGGCATCAAATCAACCACTAGAAGTTCTCCATCAATCCGAATCTCACAACCTTTATACACTTGACTAATCACCATGTACTGGCCGATTGGAGTACTCACCATCAGCAGAGTATCCAATGGGCTCACAACCCTATCACACACGGGTTTACTCGAGGAAACAAATGAATGAGTAGAACCCGGATCAATCAAAACTAGCACATTATCAGCAAAAAGTCGAATCATACCAGCCACCACATCAGGAGCGGTCTCTGCATCCTCCCTAGTCATCGCAAATACCCTAGCTGGTGCTTGCCCTCTCGGTCTACCTGGAAGATTCACCCTCTTGGCTGCATCTGAACTGCCCACTCCTGTAGCAGTCCTCTGACCCATGGTCTCTGTCCTCCTCGGAGCTTACATCTGACCTTTCTCTTGTCGTGGAGGCTGAGGACACTCTCTGGCAATGTGTCCCTTCTCCCCACAGTTGAAGCAAGCTCCTGTCAATCTGAAGCACTCTCCTCTATGAGATCTCCCGCAATGCTCACACTTCAGGACGAACGACCTATCTCCATCTCCCCTTCTACTGCCGCCCACCGTGGAGGCTTGGTGAGAAACAGTAGAAGTCCTCATCGGCCTAGGTCGGCTCGCACCACTGCTCCTCTCATCTGACTGAACCGGGAAGCTCCTAGCACTCCTATCTGGTATAGGAGCACTAGTGCTACCTCCCCTCCTGGACTGCTCTCTGCCCTTTCTCTTCTTGTTCACAGCACTCTTGATATTCTCAATGTTCTCCACCCTCAAAGCTGCCTCAACCAGCTGCTGAAAATCACCAAAGTTCTGCACAACCACCTTTTCTCTGATGTCTAAGTACAGGCCTGACTCAAACCGGCGACATCTAGCAGCTTCACTCAACATCAGATCTGAAGCATCTGGGATAGTCGTGTAAACCGCGCCATACTCACGTTGTCATGTCCCTCTGAGTGAGACTCAGAAACTCCCTCTGCTTCTGCTGAACATATACCTCAGACAGGTACTTCTTCTTATAAGAAACCACAAAATCCTGCCATGCCAACCCTACTGGCCTCATCTGTCTCCCTAGTACAGTCTCCCACCAGTGAAGAGCATCTCTCTGAAGCAAGCTGGCAGCATAGATGACTCTCTCGTCATCTTCACACTCCATCTGATCCAACACTCTCTCAGTCTTCCTCAACCGAGTCTCAGCTTCTTCAAGATCTGATGTCCCAAAGAAATCAACTGCCCCGTACTTTCTCAACCTATCAAACTGTCTTCCCTTCCGAGTCAAATAAGTAGAAAGTTGTGGCATCGACCCATACCGCATTTAATGCCTGAGTAAAGGCCTAGAATAACCTTGGATCAAGTGGAGGCACTTGCTCCTGCATAGCTGGCGACTCCTGAGTCGGCGACGGAAGGGGCTCGCTACCTAGCCCTACAAAAGCCTCAGCATTCCCTGGGGCTATTGACTCATTAGTCCTCTCCTCTTTAGTCGGAGAGTCAGGTGCAGCAGATCCTTGCATAACTCCTCGTGTTCTTTTACGAGGTGGCATCGTACTCCTTCAAATAGAAACACTAAGGATTAGCTACTGGTCAATCTACATGTATGCATGATATGCATGTCACTTAATGCACTCAATCAAATGCAACATATAAGCAAATATCAAACAAGTCGTCCTATATGCATTCTAAGCCAAGGAAACTAAACCTAGGCACTCTGATACCAAACATGTTGGGCCCAAGCCCCGGATCCCCAATTCCCGAGGTGACCCCTCGGGCTGCGCCGGCCACGGGCGCTCAAATACCTTCAGACCCGATCCCAACATCCATACATATACACAATTTTATTCACACATATACTTATACCTGCCATTTTACACACATCAAAGCACAATTAAACACCCCCAACATTAAGGGGCTTCATGTCATTACAGCCTGTGGGAAATTCAACAATAGTCTCAACCATTCATAATACAAAATAAAATGTAAATCCAAAATACATGAGTATGCTCCATGTTGAAATGCTTGGTGGGCTAACCAAAATACTATCTTAATGTAAGGCTCCTAATTATCTGGAAGTTTTCGATGCCTCGCAAGGTCAACTATCGTCTCGATCTGCACTTGAGGAGGGGAGAGTAATGGGGTGAGCTGCGAAGCTCAGTGGCATATACGTTTATAGCCATTGGCAACGAGCCACACAATCAAGCATATATGTATATTCATATAGCAAGCATCTATGAAATCATTAATCCATCACTATACAATCCTCGCATCACAATTCATGTCATATGATTTCACAATATAACAATTAACATGTGTCATGCTCAACAAATCAATTATGTATGCACAAACAATTGGCTCGAGAGTTCCGTAAACGATCCGGATAAACCGAAGTTAAATCCGTAAACTATCTGAGTCCGATTTCTCAAGGATCTCGTGGCCTCAAATGGGCAGCCGGGAGAAGGCTTTATGTCAACGTGCACGTGACTCCATCCGTAACTCTCTTACCCAAACAAAACACATAATCCATTCGTTTCATGCTCAAAGCATTTTATCAAAGCTTTTCGAAATTCTCATTCTTGTCCATTTCTATAAGGCCTATCAAGCCATGCATAATCATAATCAAAATGCATATTCAATATTTCTCATGTAATTCAATACAACAAGGTCATATCATGCAAGCAGTAAGCACACACAAGGCAATTTGCCCATACACACAATAACCATAAACATATTACCCACCTATTATCGCTCGAGTAGTCGTCTCACTGGTGTCCTCCCTCTTGCGATTGGGTCGGGTCGGCTTGGTTCCCTATAAGCAACCAAGTTCCAAATCAAACAATGTTCAAACAAAAATAATCGATAAGCGTGAAAATCCAAAGTCCTAATACTGTAGACTTCCGACTCAAATTTCCGAATCCTAAACGGCAAATTCCGAACCTTCCAACCTGTAGTCCTTTCTCTCTAGATCACAACGAATCCAGAATCACCTCAATCGAACATCTGAAGCCCAAGATATGCCCAAAATACCAAAAATTTCCTTTAGAAAAGTGGACGTTCGCCGCGATGAAGGTACGCTTGTCGCGGCGAGCCAAATTTCTTCGTACGTCTTGACGAGCCTCCTCGCACATTGTAACGAACGCGCCTCTCGCACGTCGTGGCGTGCCTCCTTCGTACGTCGCAATGAACGCTTCCCCGCTCGTCGCGATGAATTTATTTATTTTACGTCGCGACGAACGCCACGTCGCGGCGTGTTCATACGCACGTCGCGACGTGCGGGTCTGGAGCTCGACTCCGAAACCCAGATTTCTGGAATTTTCAACTTCAATCTCTTCCCAAACTCAAATGCAACACATCTAAACCTTAGATCATGTCTTATACTACATTTCTAACCCAACAGTAAGTTAAAATCAGCCAAAAACGCATCAACCCACAAAATCTACCCATATTTGCCTTAAAACCCTAAAACCACTGATTTTGCTACATTCTCCATTCTTCTAAGTTTAATCTAACCAAAATAAGATTAACACAAGCAGAACTTACCCGGAAATCACGTTAAACTGTCGGAAATCGCTGAAATCACAAAACTATCTCTTCTCTTCTTCTTCCTTCACCGACGGCGCACTCCTCTCTTCTTTTCTTCTTTCTTTTCTTTTCTTCCTTCTATTTCTTCTTCTAATTCTTTCTAACTCCTTCACTTAAGTTTAAGGGATGGGTAAAGACCATTTTACTCTTCCGAGCCAAGCCTTAACCTCACCAACCCTACAATCTTCCCGAAATGCCCTCATAAACTTTTACCTATTTTAATCCTCACTTAACCACAATTAAACCTTAATTATCCATAATATGCCCAATTAACCAAGCATAAACTCTTAATTAACCTAATTCATACTTAATGACATCATTAAAAAAAATTTTGGGGTCTAATAAGTTGTCCCGATATGCAGCTCATATTGTGGCCAGTGAGGAAGACAAATGCAGAAAATTTGAGGGAGGCCTCCACCTGAGCATCAAAGAGAAGGTAATTCTTCATAATTTTTGTGATTATCAGCAGCTGGTGGATGCTGCACTCCAGGCTGAGAAGCTGGAGAACATCAGGCAGGAGGTGAGTAGGAAGAGAAAGAGCAGAGAGCAGTCATTCAGGAAGGAAGGCAGTGTACAGTTAGCTGATAGGGGTGGAAAGAGTGCCCGGATTCAGAGTCAGGGTGGCAGTAGTGCCCCTCAGCAGAGCAAGCAGATCAGAATAGGGTCTGTACAGGCTTCCTCAGTGGGAGGAAACAACAGAACTGAGAGAAGCAGGATCCAGACTTCTCCGTGTGAGCACTGTGGACACCCGCATTGGGGAGAATGTCACAGGTTATCGGGTGCCTTCTTCAAGTGTGGGGAGAAGGGTCACAGAATTAGAAAATGTCCTCAGATGCTCAGAGCGGAAGGATCTCAGCCTCAGGCTCAGAGGAGAGCAGAGACAGTGGGGACCAGACCAGCTTCTGGGTTAGGCAGTTCTAGGTCAGTGCGAAAGCCCAATCCTCCAGGGAGACCGAGAGGGCAAGCACAGGCAAGGGTGTTTGCTATGACTCGAGAGGAGGCTGCAGCTGCACCGGAGGTTGTTACTGGTATGGCTCAGCTTTTTCATTCTGATGTATATGTTCTTTTTTATTCTGGTTCCACGAATTCCTATGTCGATGCTAGTGTGATATTGCCTGGTATGCAGTCAGTTCTATTGGATAATTTTCTACTTGTTAGTACTCCGTTAGGGAGGAATGTTATTGTGAGCTGGATTTTTCGAGATTGTGAGCTTGTGATCGATGGATCTAGCTTGATAGTGGATCTGCTACCTCTAGATCTAAAGGGGTTAGACGTGATCGTCGGAATGGACGTGATGGAAAAATATAGGGCGAAGCTGGATTATGGTCGAAAGGAAGTGGAATTTGATCTAGGAGAGGGTTAGAAAGTAGTTTTTAGAGGAGATAGAAAGGTGACACCGCCAAGGTTTGTTTCAGCTTTGTTAGCTGATAGATTGATGGGAAGAGGCTGTGAAGCCATCTTGGCGTGTGTTATGGATACCAGTGTGAAGGAAAGCAGGGTGGAGGATATTCCCATTGTGAGGGAATTTCCTGATGTGTTTCCTGCGGAGTTGCCCGGGTTGCCACCAGAGAGGGAGATCGAGTTTGCTATTTTTGGCTCCCGGGACAGCTCCTATCTCTATTTCGCCTTACAGGATGGCTCCAGCAGAGCTAAAGGAGCAATTGGAGGATCTTTTAGAGAAGGGGTTTATTAGGTCGAGCACTTCACCTTGGGGAGCGTCGGTCTTGTTTGTTAAGAAGAAAGATGGAACCTGGAGGATGTGCATTGACTACAGGAGGATAAATAAGGTGACAGTGAAGAACAAGTATCCTCTGTCTCGGATAGATGATTTGTTTGATCAGCTGCAGGGGGCAACGGTCTTCTTTAAGATTGATCTCCGGTCTGGCTACCATCAACTCAGGATTAAGGAGTCTGATGTGAGCAAGACAGCCTTCAAAACACGGTATGGCCATTATGAATTTTTGGTTATGCCTTTTGAATTGACCAATGCTCCTGCTGCTTTTATGGATCTGATGAACAGGGTCTTTAAGGAGTTTTCGGATCAGTTTGTTATCGTGTTCATCGATGACATTCTGATATATTCTAGGAGTGAGGGAGAACATGAGGAGCACTTGAGAATTGTATTGCAGAGATTGAGAGAGAGAGAGTTGTACGTCAAATTCACTAAATGTGAATTTTGGCTTCGAGAAGTGGTTTTCCTTGGCCACATTATTTCTGAGAAGGGGGTGCATGTGGATCCCAAGAAGATTGAAGCTATAGTGAACTGGCATGCTTCGACTACAGTGACTGAGATGAGGAGCTTTCTGGGTTTAGCAGGCTATTATAGGAGATTTGTTGAGGGTTTCTCCATGATTGCTGCTCCTTTGACCAAATTGTTGAAAAAGAACCAGAAGTTTATCTGGAGTGATGAGTGCCAGAAGAGTTTTGAGGAACTGAAGCATAGATTGACTAGTGCTCCAGTTCTGGCTTAACCTACAGGAGAGGGGAGTTATACTGTGTATAGTGATGCTTCCAGAAAGGGGTTGGGATGTGTGCTTATGCAGGAAGATAAGGTGATAGGATATACCTCACGGCAGCTAAAGCCTTATGAGGTGAACTATCCGACCCATGATCTGGAGTTAGCAGCTGTGATTTTTTCCTTGAAGATCTTGAAGCATTATCTATATGGAGTGCAAACCAGGATCTTTACAGATCACAAGAGTCTCAAATATCTGTTGAGTAAGAAGGAGTTGAATTTGAGACAGAGGAGATGGATTGAGCTGCTCAAAGACTACGACCTGTTGATTGGGTATCATCCAGGTAAGGCCAATGTTGTTGCAGATGCTTTGAGCAGGAAGTCTTAAATATCATATGTGCAGACAGTCTATCTGCCGCTATTAGAAGAGATGGCTAAGCTCAGGATCAGTTTGAAGCAGGAGGAATCTGATTGCATGATTGCTACTTTCAGGGCAAAACCGATCCTTAGAGAAAAAGTAAGAGAGTTGCAGGTTCAGGATCTCGAATTGAGTAAGCTGCGAGAAGAGGTGCAGAGGGGTAAGGAGTCCAATATGGTGCTGAGTGATGATGGAATCCTGACAGTCAGGAATAGGCTCTGTATTCCTGATGTCAAGGAGGTAAAAGATGAGATTCTAGATGAGACGCACAATGCACCATATGTTATGCACCCAGGCAGCACCAGGATGTACAGGGATCTCAGGGAACATTTCTGGTGGAGAGGTATGAAGAAGGATGTGGTCGAGTATGTGAATAAGTGTCTGGTGTGTCAACAGGTCAAGGTTGAACATCAGGCACCTTCAGGCCAATTGAGGCCATTATCCATTCCTGAGTGGAAATGGCAGAGAGTCACTATGGATTTTCTGATGGGATTGCCCAGGACCAGTAGGAGGCATGATGCCATATGGGTGATTATGGATAGATTGACAAAATCAGCCCATTTTCTGGCAATCAGACAGACAGATCCTCTGCATGTACTAGCTAAGAAGTATATTGATGAGGTTGTAAGATTACATGGGATCCCGGATTCGATAGTGTCTGATAGGGACCCTCGCTTTACTTCGAGATTTTAGGGCAGTTTGCAGGAGGCTTTGGGTACTAAGTTGAGTTTCAACACTGCTTTCCATCCTCAGACTGATAGTCAGTCTGAGAGGACCATTCAGACTCTTGAGGGAATGCTCAGGGCTTGTGTTATGGATGTTAGAGGAGCATGGGATGAGCACTTGCCCTTGATCGAATTTGCATATAATAATTCGTATCATTCGAGCATTCAGATGGCCCCTTATGAGGCTTTATATGGGAGGAGATGTAGGACTCCAGTGTGTTGGGATGCAGAGGGAGACAGGAAACTCTTAGGTCCAGAGTTGATACAGATGACCGTTGATAAGGTCAATTGGATAAAACACAGGCTGAAGGCAGCTCAGGATAGGATGAAAAGTTATGAAGATGTCCACAGGAAAGAGATGGAGTATGAGGTCAGCGAGAAGGTGTTTCTTAAGACTTCCCCTTGGAAAGGGATTCTGAGATTTGGTAAGAAGGGTAAGCTGAGTCCGAGGTATGTGGGGCCTTATGAGATTCTGGAGAGAATTGGTCCGTTGGCTTACAGGTTAGCATTGCCTCCTGAATTATCCTAGATCCATGATGTTTTTCATGTTTCTATGCTGAGGAGATATCGATCAGATCCCTCCCATGTCATTCAAACTGATGAAGTTCAATTGAGTGATGATTTGAGTTATGAAGAGCTTCCAGTGCAGATCTTGGATACCAAAGAAAAGGTTCTCAGGAACAAGACTGTGCGATTGGTAAAAGTCTTATGGAGGAACCACTCGATAGAAGAGGCCACGTGAGAACCATTGGAAGCTATGAAGGAGAAGTATCCCCATCTCTTCAGTGATTCAGGTACGAATTTCGAGGACGAAATTCTTTTAAGGGGGGGGGGAGAAATGTTGGGCTCTGATTCGCTTTAAGCAGGTTTTCTTTATTTTGAGGTTTAGTTTGCCTAATGTCTTATTTGAAATTAATTTGTTGTCTTTAGGGCTTAGAATATAGAAATAAATTGAAAGGATTTAGTTAAATTAGAATTTTAATAAAGTTCTTAGAAATTAAAAAGAATAAGAGGATGTAGGGAATTTGCATATGTTTAAGGCTTAAGGCTTAGGAGATGGGCTTTTAGCCCATTTTACATGACATTAAATGAAGAAGGAAAGAATTAAAAGGAGAGAAAAAGGAAAGCAAATTGATGGGGTCATATGAATGTGAGAAGGGGATGAAAATAATAAGGAAAAGAAGAGATTTTGGTGAAACTACATCATTTTGGTCATAGGTTTTAGTTAAAACACAAGATTTTCCCTAAGTCTTCTATAGAGACATACGAAACATCAAAGAAAAGAGAAAGAAAGGGGAGACTTTTGGCCAAGCTAGGAAGAAGAAGAAGAAGAAGAAGAAGAGAAGGAGCTTAGGTTTTTAGACTTTAGAAAGGAGAGTTTAAGAGTTTTGTTCAAGAAGAAAGTGGAAGGGAAGAGTTTAAGCTTTCCTTAGGAGCAAAACCAATTTTCGTGGCTTTCAATCTCTAAGGTAAGAAAATGTGAAATTTATGGATTTTTAGATGAGTTTTGATGCTAATAGCTTAGTTAAGGTATGGGTAAGGTTAGGTAGTTGTTAATTCATATTTTCCCATTCCTTAGAAAGTTAAATTTTGCTATCCTATGTTCTTACGGGATAATTATGTTTAATGAAGGTGAAGTAAGGATAGTGGAGGAAGAAACAAGGCCATTTTATCAATCCTAAAGCCAAAGGAATTAAGGTGGGTGACTGCTTAATAATTGAGTTGTAGGCCAAATAAAAAATTTATAATAAAAGTTAATTATGCTTTCCAATGATTTAAGAATTTTAAATGAATTACCCTTTGTGTTGATTATAGTTTGTACAAAGTATCTTTTATATGTAAGTTTTTGTTGAAAGTGTTTGTTAAATGATTTGTTAAGTGAATAGGTTTGGATATGTGATTTCTGGCAAATTGTGAAAATCAAGTAAAAGTGAATTTAGTAAAAGCTATTTGTGGTTAATGTATGTAAATTGTGTGAATTAGGTGATATGCATGTTTTTTTTGGGTTTGTGGTGGTCCAATTTGAGTCAGGTGCACCTGTCTGCCCATAGGCTTCTCCCGCCTGCCCGCTAGTGGTCGTGGAGTTCCTCTCAAGGACTCTTATCCGTCACGGCTACACATGACCGATTAGCGAGAAATGTAGTAATGCGTTACATTTGGATCCACCGAACCATCTTATTTGTGATTTTGTGAAAAGTTAGATTGTTTTGTGATATGTTATATTTGTAAATTGTTTGATGTGATAAATTCTACACAAGGACTTGAAAATTGTCAATGTTTTCCTTAATGCGAACTTGTTTTGGAAATGAAATAAGGAATAATGATTTTTTCTTATATGCTCGTTTATTAAGTTATTACCCACTGAGCCGTCGAGCTCACCCCCCATTTCCCCTCCACAGGTGTCAAGCAAGAAACCGAGTCACCGCATCGGGATTGAGGCAACTCCGATGCATTTTGCTTTTGAAGTTGTATTTAAGAAAACAAAACCTTGAGGTTGGGTGTTCGATTCCCACCAAAGAGGACAATACTGATTTATGTTGGATGCTGCAGTATAACCCGCAAACACATTTGGGTGGAAATGCTAGCCAGTGTGGGGTCCAACATTAAAAGCGCCTTTAATGTTGGACCCCACACCCCACCCGTAGGTGTTTGGGGGTTATACCCCGTCGTGTGTTTGCAGGTTATACCGCGGCATCCAACCTTAATCAGTATTGTCCTCTTTGGTGGGAATCGAACACCCAACCTCAAGGGTTTGTTGCTTTCACAAGCACGCATCTTACCATTGAGCCAATTGGAAATTGCCGGACCATCTAGGCAATAGTTTATTGGAGCTTACTGTGAGTCAACCTAGATGATTTCCTAGGATTGATCTGATTTGATTTGTTTACACTTCCAACATTATTAAACTGTTTGCAATTTGTTATGAATTTTGACTTTAAATTGTACGAGGAGATCAATATTCGAGAATGTATTGGAAGTGCTTTGATTGTGGCTTTGAGTGTTAATGAAATTCTGTATGATATGTGAATCCTCAATGAAAGTTGAATGCCGGACTTAGGTCCGATGATTATGAGTTTTGTTTGAGCATCCTATGTGATTGCCATATATGCCATATTCAGTTTTGATGCATTGGAAGTGCTCTGATTTGATGTGAAACCCCTTATGATATGTGAATTCTCAACGTATGTTGAATGCCGGACTTAGGTCTGATGATTATGAGTTTTTGATTGAACATCATATGTTATTTTTTGATATGGCATAATCAGCATTTGATGCATGTCATAAAATGCATGCTCAGATAAAGGCGTTGTGACTTGAGTAGCCAGTATGAAGCGCTTCCACATAGAGCTTTCCTCCATGGTATATGTGTGTGCACGTAGAGCTATACTCCGTGATTCTGCTCCGACTGAACCCTATAAGCCAGTATTTGTATAAGTATGTGATAGATACTCAATCAAAATAATAAGAACGAATGTGAATCTCATGCATATAACATTCTTATAAGATTGAAACTAATTAAATGATTTGGAAAGCTGAAGTGAGTGTAAATTGATATGAACTATTGCTATACGTGGCTACGTGAATTGTGTGATCAAATGAGATGCCATGTTATATGAATATCTGGAATAAATATATGATTTGAATGAATATTTGTGATATATGTGATGTGTATGCGTAATCCGGTGAAATCATCAATGATGGTTCACTCATTGAGTTGCAAAACTCTTCAAAAATTGTATTGTGGCTTTTCAGGTTATGAGGAATTGTTCAGCTAGGCTAAATGGAGTATAGCCACTAAGGTATGATATGGATTAGGGGTCGGGATCAGTTTGCACCTGTACATGTCTTCATTGATTTTTTTAGTTTTGAATTATGTTCAGCAAGAATTATACAAAGTGTATGTAAATGATTTGGTAATGAAATGACTTTATGGCTTCAAGTGTTTTGTATCTGAATTGGGCCCAAATTTAAGGTTGAATACTAATGTTTGTAAAGATTGTAACTTGTAAATGGAAATGTTTTTAAATGACATGGCCCCAATTTGATTAGTAATTTCTGCTTACATGTACCTTGTTTTAAAGAAAGAAAAGTTTTGTAATGAATTTTGACTGAATGATCGTTCTTGCATGCCACCCTTGCGGGGTACATACTTGGAAATCACCATGGTTATTGAGTATGTGTCTTGCGAGAGTGGGGTGCTACAGTTTGGTATCAAAGCTTAGCTTTAGTATCTTACATTGGCAGTTTTCAACATATGTGTTAAGTCACGTGGATTTCAATCATGTCATAGCAGGCAGGATCAACTGATCCCTAGTCTGAGTTGCATTTATATGAGTCACATACATGAGCATTTGTTAAGTGTTTGAATTGATGGAATTAGTGGGAAGAATGATGATCTGTCTGACTATGAGAAAATGAAAGTTTGTGGATATTTAGAAAGGGAAAATAATATATGGCTATATATGATAAATAATGATGTAATGTATTTGCATTGGTGGATGTATTATGGAATACGATATCGATATTGTATTGTGGTAAGATATCCCTGAATGTGATATAGATGTGAATACATTGTCATGGATTGATTAAAGAAAGTAATGATATAAAGATGAATGACAAGATTTAAAGTGTACAAGCCAAGTTGAAAGAAATAAAAATTTCTATGACTTTGAGGGGTCAAACATGGACTTGAAATGATTGTCGAATAAAGGTGATATGAGTTATGATTCACTATAAGAATATGTTGGTGGAATTGCGATCGGGATTTTAGGACGATGAGTCCAAATTGATGGTGAAAATACGTATGTATGACAATATAGTGGTAATTGGAAGATGGGATAAAGATAGCGAGAATTGTAAAAGTTGTCATAGTTTAGTTAATTTGTTATTTTGTGAGCACATATTTAAGAATGGGATTACTATGACAAGTTTGAGAATCGAGCACATAAGAATTATATGTGTGGAGAGGATATAAGAAGCAATCTTTGGGATATGAATAATTTGTTAGTCATAGTTCCGATAATTTAAATTCTATGATGAATTAGAGTAATGAATGAAAGTGCTTATGGTTATGGATCGGGGATAGATTGAGAGTGTTAAAGATGATATTGTGTGTGATGAAATCGAGGAAAAAGCAGAAGGGCAAGATTGTGGCATAGTTCCCACGACCGAGGTTAGGCGCAAAAAATGAAGAAGAGATAAGTGTTTTCCTAAATCGAATGAGATTAAGATATTCTGAGCATAAGTTATTAATTAGTGAATTGTCTTAAATACATTTTAGATGAGATGTAATGATTATGAATAGTTGAAATTGACCCTTTTAGGATATTAAGAATGTTTGATGAGCAATGATGGGAATAGTTGATTGATAAGAGTTAGATGAACAATCTAGTTGACAGTAGCAAGAAATCCTTTTTGGAAGAAGAATTTCACTGAATCAGGTTTAGTAGACCAGTTGGTTTACTTTTAAGAATGAAAAAAATGGAATAAATTAAAAGAAGAATATTGGAGCTCTATTCCTAATGAAGACTTAAGCATAAGATGTAAAATATGCTACAGAGAGAGTGTATGTATTTTGTTTGAGGTAAAGTATCCAACTATGTGATTAGATTCTAAAATTTGAGGTGGCGCTATTGCTAATATGAGGAGAACTTAGGCCCACATTACATTATATGAAAATATGCTCTGGGAATATAAATTGATTTGATGAGTATGTTGCCAATACAGGAAGTTAAATTTGTGAATAAATTGAAATGAGTGGAGACACTAGTAAGAATTGTTCGACATTGCAATAAGTCAACGTGAAATTAGAGGAAATCGTACAAATGGAAGAATCATTCGAGAAAATAAGTTAATTGAGAAATTAACAAAAATATGAGATAATATTACGTCATTGGGGAATTAAGTGCATAAGGAATTACGAGAACTAATGATGGGTATATAGAGTTTTGACAATATTTGTTAGAGTTAACTACACCCCTGAAAGTGTCATAGTATTGAAGAAAAAAGTGAACTAATTTTGTTTGGATTAGTTAGTGGCTGTGATCATAGATGATATTTTGAATGTATTTGAAGAGTTGAAAAGAATATTTTGATTACTTAAGAAAATCTATAGTTTCGAATGTATATGAAATTCTGTTTGTGCATTAAAGTGAAAGCTATGCATAACATATTTTGTTATTTGATACATATCATATAATGCATGTTCTGATAAAGGTATTGTGATCAGAATAGCCAGTCTAAAAGAGCTTTAAGCTCAGAATTCTGCACGTAGAGCTTTGCTCTATGATTTCTGTTCTGACTGAGCCTATTAGCCAATACCTGTATCGGTATCTAAAAGGCACTCGATCACAACAAATAGTATCGAATTTGAAGATTTTGTAATATGCAATGATGTTTCACATCAGAAATTAAGATACACTTTGTTGCAGCATACCAAGCTGATCTTGTATGCATAGAGACAATTAAAGTCTCATGAGTTAAATGTTGGATTTTGTTGGAATAGCCATTGCTTTAAGAGCTTGGAGACACTATTAGTGTAGTGAAACATTTCGGAATTTATATACAGATAAATAAAGTTTGAGGTACTTATTGAGTTTGAAATAATTTCGTACGAGACTGCGAGAATGGATAGAAATATTGAAGGACTATGCTGTACAAATAAGTACTATCTTGGTAAAACTAGTGTACAAACTTGTTGCTTGACTAGAAAATTCAACAAAGGAATAGCACAAATTCAGACATTGTGGATTTCTAAATCTTGTGCAATGAAGAGCATAGAATATTGAGTTAACTTTTGGGCAACTCAAGGTACTATTAGCTAACGAATGTAAAACCAGTTTCGCATGGATAGATTGGCAAAGCCCAAATAAAGGATTTAGAGTTGATAAATCTTATTGAGGAAATTGTAAGTTGGTAATGAATCTGATTTTGAGTTTGAACAAGAAAAGAGTGCCGTGTGATTGTAATATGAAGTTTGTGTGTACAATAAAGATGATTGAGTAAAAGATTGTCAGAGATAACACAAATAATAGCCTATGCTATACATCCTGGTAGGAATATGATGAAATAATATCGATGGCTATGGATGTAACAAAAAATTGATCACATGTAATTGTTGCCAATAGTCTTAACTGTTAGAGATGCACTTAAAGTTTATATTTTAGACTTCATAGAAATATGAGGTCAATGCTTAGTTTTAATTGACTCGAAGCACAATAATCAATATCACAGTGATATCATTCGAAGCTCATATGAGATGTTATACGACAGAAAGAATCGACCACCTTTATATTTGGATGAGTGAAATTGATGTGTACTAGAAATTAAGTGACTCAAGAAAAACGAATGAATTAGGTGGATCAACACCAAAGATTGGAATAAAGTGAGCTAGACACATGAGTTAAGTGTATTAACACAAAATAAATATGAAATATCAAGCAAGAGATGAATTGTTTTTGACAGTATCACCTTACCAAGGTGTACTTAAGATAGGAAAAAGGGTGAGTTAACCCGACATCAAATTGTCCATAGGAAAGTTTTGTAAGAAAAGGACCATTAACATAATTTTGTAACACTAACAAAGAGGACTTATATGCATTAAGTATGATATGTGAGTATGATAAGAAATCGTGATATGATCTGATCCAGATGTAATGTGGAACTAGAAGTGAAATTTTTGAATGATCTGAAATATATTGAGGAGACAGACAAGATTGTGTGATATCTGAATAAGTAATTGGAAAAATGATTGATTCCAATGACTATAGTCAAGTAGAAGAAATTATTCGAGTGATGGTGCCAAATGGGAAATAGTAGAGTTTATGATGAAAACATACCCCTACCTGTTTGATCAGACCGATAAGAATTTTGAGGACCAAATTTCTTTAAGGAGGGGAGAATTGTAACATCTCGTTACCCTTGATGAGACTTGAATTGTGTATTATGAGAAATTATTGAGAAATTAGAAAGTACAATTCATGTTTATGCTAAATATAACATGCACATTTTTGCACATTCAAATGATTGTACATGCATTCTTTGACATTTATGGGTACAATTGATTTATTAATGCGATTAAAATATGATTTGGCAATTTTAGTAATATTTCGGGTATTTTGAAATTTTGGTGAATTTTAGAAAAAGAAAAAGAAAATACTTATTTTGGACCAATCCTATTGTGACACGTGGACTAATTATTGTGTGACAAATGACTTGAACATGTGGTAGGTTGCTTGAAGGAAAAATGGCTCACATGCATAGAGCCATGTGTCAAATTGACAGTAACCCACGTAGACACATGTTTAGGTAAGGAAATTTCTACAGTTAGCATGTTTTCATTTGAGTTGTTTTTCTTCCTCACCGAAAATACCAAACTATTTCTGTTGAGAAGTTGGCATTTGAATCTTACATCAAAGTAAGGATTTCATTACTTAGAGAGTACTTAATCTGTTATCCTTGGTTTTCTTTATCCACCATGAACTTCATTGCTGGAACTAGAGCTGAACCAAGTAAGTGTTGTTTTCATGCAATTCAGGGACTATATCGTCTGTTTCCCACGATACATGCATGGATATTTGAGTGTTCATAGAAATGAATTGGATAAGTCTGATGATGCTCGAGTGATTGATAACAAAGTTATGCATGAGAGGTGTAAAATGGGTAGCTTCGGTGGTGTTTAGAATGAGTTAAATGAGGTGAAGGCATAGAGGAAGATGAGTTCATGCTTGAATTGAGAAAGTTGACTAGTTTCAGTGTTAATATAGATTTGTTAAAAATGTCTTGGAAACCATATTGTTGAACCGTGATTTTGATGATGACTAGTGTTAAAGATGAATGCATACATGAGAAGGTAAAGCAGTAGAGTTTCAGTGAATGCATGTTCTAAATGCCTTAGAGGAGGAATTGAATTTGTGAATGTGGAAAAAATGCAGAAACTTGGAATTTGCATGTATGAGAATCGAATTGTGGTGTTTAAGTGTAAATTTGGATTTTTGAATTGTATGTGTATTGATGAGCTAAAAATGAGTTAGAAGAATTGTTTGAATATTATTGAGTTAATTGATGTGAGAATAAACATAGGAATGCAGAAAAATGTTAAGAGGAAAACTGGGGAAGACGAGTTTTAGTAACCAGACGTCGCGACTCATTCCTTTTTGTATGTCGTGACGTGAAACGCACCTTTGATCTCATCACGACTCATTCCTTTTTGTACGTCACAATGTGTGACTCACCCTTGAGCTCGTCGCGGAAACTGTTGCAAACAAATCCTAAGAAAAACTGATTTCTGGACTGTACGTCGCGACTTCACTTTTTGTCCTCGCTGTGGCGAAGTCCCTCCCTTGACAGCTCAAACATACTTTAGTATTTTGACCATAACTTTCTCTATATTTATCCAAATTGGGTGATTTTTGATTTTTAGTAAATTAGAGACATAGGGATACAACGTTTATGAAGAAATGGAGTTTTAATTTTGTCTCTAAGGTTTTCAATGGTTGGTTGGAAATTGAGGTAAGAATTCTGCTAAAACTTATGAACCATCTGAAATATTTTTAGTATATCTCTTCATATACTGAACCAAATTAAATGATTGTAGTGTCATTAGAAATATAAGAAATGGGAGAACAACTTTACAGAAGGAAGTTTTGTCTAATTGGGTCATTTACTTTATCAAATTTAGCATGGAAAGTTGTCACGTATGTGTATTAGAGGAAAAATCTGAAATGGTCAATGAAGTTATGAAATTGTTTTACATTGTTTTGTTCAATCCAATTGTAATTATACATGGTATTAATGAGGGATTTGATATCTGATTGATTTCGATAAGGATCGCGTCATTGTAGCCCAGAATTGTCATTGAACATGCATTGTGCATACATTCTATACATTGATGTGCATAAAAGAACCACTTGTGTATTTATGCAAAAATGTGATATTTGTGAATGTGTTTTGTGTATTTTAGAGGAGCATATCTGACACCAATCGGACATTGCGGACCATCCAGGCAATAGCTTATTGGAGCATACTGTTAGTCAACCTAGATGATTTCCTAGGATTGATCTGATTTGATTTGTTTACACTTCCAACATTATTAAACTGTTTGCGATTTGTTATGAATTCTGGACTTTAAATTGTCCGAGGAGATCAATATTCAGGAATGTATTGGAAGTACTTTGAATATGGCTTTGAGTGCTATGAAATTCTGTATGATATGTGAATCCTCAATGAAAGTTGAATGCCAGACTTAGGTCCGATGTTTATGAGTTTTGTTTGAGCATCCTATGTGATTGCCATATATGCGATATTCAGTTTTGATGCATAGGAATTGTTCCGATTTGATGTGAAACCCCTTATGATATCTGAATTCTCAACGTATGTTGAATGTCGGACTTAGGTTCGATGATTATGAGTTTCTGATTGAACATCATATATGATTGTCTGATATGGCATAATCAATATTTGATGCATTACATAAAATGCATGCTCAGATAAAGGTGTTGTGACTTGACTAGCCAGTATGAAGCGCTTCCACGTAGAGCTTTGCTCCGTGATATATGTGTGTGCATGTAGAGCTATGCTCCGTGATTCTGTTCCGACTAAGCCCTAAAGACCAGTATTTGTATAAGTATGTGATAGGCACTCAGTCACAACAATAAGAACGAATGTGAGTCTCATGCATATAGCATTCTTATAAGATTGAAACTCATTAAATGATTTGTAAAGCTGAAGCGAGTGTAAATTCATATGAACTGTTGCTATACGTGGCTACGTGAATTGAGTGATCGCATGAGATGCCATGTTATATGAATATCTGGAATAAATATATGATTTGACTGAATATTTGTGATATATGTGATGTGTATGCGTAATCCGGTGAAATCATCAATGATGGTTCACTCATTGAGTTGCAAAACTCATCAAAAATTGTAATGTGGCTTTTCAGGTTATGAGGAATTATTCAACTAGGCTAAATTGAGTATAGCCACTGAGGTATGATATGGATTAGGGGTTGGGATCAGTTTGCACCTGCAGATGTCTTCATTGATTTTTTATTTTTGAATTATGTTGAGCAAGAAATGTACAAAGTGTATGTAAACGATTTGGTAATGAAATGACTTTATGGCTTCAAGTGTTTTGTATCTGAAATGGGCCCAAATTTAAGGTTGAATACTAATGTTTGTAAAGATTGTAACTTGTAAATGGAAATGTTTTTAAATGACATGGCCCCAATTTGATTAGTAATTTCTGCTTACATGTTGTGGAAATTAGCAATATTAAAATGAATTCAATGAGTGTTTTCGGATATGAATTGTGTTAGAGAAGTTTTATGCCTTGAGGAAACTGATGAGAACAAGAATTTATTGGTTTTGATGACTTTGAAGATTAGTTTTGGTTATGAAAGTTTAAGTAGATGAGATGATTGAAATGAAAGTTGAAATCAAGAAATAGAAAGTGAAAGCGTGAAATTTTGAAAAAATTAGAAAGTTTGACTTTTTGAAGTAGAGAGTTGACTTTTTGATTTGGGCAGATTTTGAGGAAATGATCTTCATAAAATTTATAGATTATGTTGAGAGCTTTCTGTAGCCATAAAGTTTGATATTTTTCGATATCGGAATCAAAAGTTATGAGTTTTCGAAGTTAAGTGTATTTGGTGTTGTTTTGGAAAAATACTAGGAAGTATCCGATTGCCATACTGATGGGGTTTGAATTGGAGTAAATGGTTTACGTGAAAGTTATAGAGAATTAGAATAGCTTTAAAATGATGTATAATATGCGATTCTTGGTTGTGGAAGTTGAAAGATATGATAATGTGAAGTTTGGATATTATTTCGGTGATTACTAACAGGGCAGAAACTTTGATTGAAAAATTGATTTAGCTAGAGGTTGAATTTTCTAAAACAACAGGGCAGAAACTTAGCTAGAGGTTGAATAACAGGGTAGAAACTTTGTTTTATCATTCCATTGATATAAAGAACGAAAATATTGGACAAGGGAGTAGAAAGTTATGACTGTTAGAAGTTTTGATGCTGTTTAGTGTGAAGCCGATTGACCAGTCACTTTGTGTGGAGTTTTTGACCCATTTAGAGGTCGTTCTAATTTTTAAAGCCTGCATAAAAGTTATAGAGGGTTCTTTTACCTTTCTCTAGACACCAAGTTTGTCAAATTTGGAGTTCTGGGTCAAAAGTTATGATGTTTGCAAGTTGAGGTGCTGTGTAAAGTTTTGAGGAGATTATCGATCGGTCATCTTTGAGTGCATTTTTGACCTCTTTAGAAACCGATCTTGCTTTTGAGTCCTGCTTGAAAATTGTATATCTATCTTTTATCTTTCCAACGATACCGAGTTTGTAAAATTCGGAGCTCGAAAGCAAAAGTTATAAGTGTTAGAAGTTTGAAGGTCGGATTGGGTGCTGGCCGACCTCTGTTGGCCGATCGACCTCAGATGGCCGACCGACCTCTGTTGGCCGATCGACCTCTGTTGGCCGAGCTTTGATTTTCTGGCCGAGCTCTGACCTTCCTTCACTCTTTTGAGCATAACTTCTTCGTCCGACATCCGATCGATCTGATTTTTGAATCGTTGGATTCCTAAGAAATTTTTCTATCTTTCCATACCAAATAGATTGATTTTGACATTAAATGGAGAAAGATCAACTCGATTAAAGTGAGCTGATCAATTGTAAAAGTTTGAATAGTGTTCAGTATTTTGGAGATATCTAGATCGGTAGAGCTCCAGTAGATCGGATTCTTCTTGCAAATTAAAGTAGATACATGGGGCTACAAATGTTATGAAGGAGTTGATCTACAATTTATCCTCTAAGACTTTCAATTTCTGAAGTGAAGCTCGGTGTAATGTTCAGCCTCAGGTCTAAAGAACAGACTTCAGTATTTTGGAGATATCTTGAGCAATAGAGCTTTGATCGATCTGATTCTTGAAGCGATGGATTCTTAAGACATAGATGGACATTTCTCTAGAAGAAAGTTTGGTCAAATGACTTTAGCTACAAGATCAAAATAAGGAGACAAGATGTCAGTTTTTAGGAATGACATTGTTGGAAGATCATTTAAGTTGTTATGTTATAAGACTTACATGTAAGAAAAAATTGGACATTATGCACTCATTAATGGCAAGTTGGTAAATAAGAAGAGTGAGCTTTAGTATATATATGGAGAATGCACGACACGTAGAAAGAAAAACAGCAAGAGAAGAAAAGAATAAGAAGAGAGGAGAATGAGAGGAGCTTCGGGAGAGAAGAAGAAAGAAAAGGGGAGAGAGCTAAGGTTCTGTTTTTTTCCAAGTTCCTTGAGGGGTTTTTGATGCTTTTCAAGGGGAAAGGTGAAGAAGAAGATAAAAGTTTCTTATGGAGCCCAGAAATCTGAAAATGGTGGTGAGAGAAGGTAAGAGTCGAAATTTTGAGATTTGTGAATTTTGATGAGTTCTTGGTTTAGAAACCTTGGAAGTGATATGGGCATGTGACTTATGAAGTCAATTTTGATGTTTATGCCTTAGGTTATGTTTAATTTAGGATGGAAATTAATTAGGATTTATCCCTAATTTTGTAATTGGGGTTTTTGAAAAATATTGGTTTAGAATCATGAGAAATATTATGGATTGGTGAGATATGATATCAATTTTGAAGATGTTGTGATTTATGATATTGAATTTGGGTGAATTGGTTTAGGTCAATTTTGGAATTTGGGGATTTTAGAAATTCTTGCTTTAGATAGCTTGGAAAAATGATGAGTATGGGTTTCTTATAGTTAATTTTGAGGATTATGCTAATAATGACGTTAAATTTGGATGATTATGGTTTAGGAAAATTTCAATTGGAAGAAAGAAAGAAGCAAGGGTCAAATTGAAGCATTGGACAAGTTTCAAGCAGGAAATCGAGGTGGGTACCTGTTTATAATAGAATTTATAAGCCAATAATGCTTTCTTTAAACAAAGAGATTTTCTGATTTCAATTGCATCATAAATGTGCATCATTGTATGAATGATTTGAAAAATCATTATTGATTCATAACATGAACTTTTGATGAATTGCAAAATACATTTGTGTTATGCCTCGAAAGATTTCATGGCATTTCGTATATTCGGAAAAGATCATTCGATAAATGATATTGAGCATAGATTGGTTGTGATTGGGCAAGAGAGAACCTGTTTCGTTAGTCTTGTGCATGATGACCTATAGCTTTCTCCCGGCTACCCGTTTGAGGCCACGAGATCCTGAGAAATCAAAATCATCGTGTTTACGGTAAAATTTTAGTTTTTCGTCGTGTTTATGAAACTCTCGAGCCAATTGTGTGCATTGCATATGTGATTTGCCACTACATCTATGAATTGTCAAGTTGATGCATTCATGTTTTGTAACCTATGGGTTTATGGATGAAAGCCTGAAAATCATACATTTTGCAAATTACGATTTTGAATACAGCAAGAAAAGAACTTTTTGAAAATGTGCTTTATGGATTTCAAAGAAATGCTTTCTAAGATCAGAAAAGAAAAAGAATTTCAAGGGTTTTGCTTATTTATTTGTTATAAACAGTTACCCACGATCTATAAGCTCACCCCCTTCATTCCCATCCATAGGGGATGAGAAGAAGATCGGGTGAAAGAAATTGAAGGTTTTTGTTTGTTTGTTTGTGTACATATTCAAATTTTGGATATTGATGTTGTATTATTGCTTGGAAATGCCATTAATATCTTGCAAGCATTTATGACGTGATGTAAATGAGTTATGGATTTTGTGTATGGAATTGGGTATATGATTGTGATGGTTGGTCTGAAATATTTAAAGTTCTAATCGTTGGAGATTTGATGGTATTTAATTTGGAATGTGTGCGATTTTATGGAAATGAAAAGTGAGAGTGTTGGACCTTGATTTTTTTTAATGATGTCATTAAGCATGAATTGTGTTATTTGTGTGATTATTGCTTAGTTTGATTAATTTGGGAGTATTAGTGGATGATTGAGATTAAGTTGAGTATTTGTAAGTTTAAGTGAGTATTCAAGGATAAAAATGTGTGAGGGTATTAGTGGAATGTGTGCGATTTTATGGAAATGAAAAGTGAGAGTTTATAACGATGAGATATGATTGTATATGAAGAAGCAAATAAATTGAGTTTGAGTGTGAATGATTTCAATTGGATATTGAAGTCACTTTGTAAGAGATGGAATGAAAATGAAAGAAAGAAGAAAAAAAAGTACACAGATTTGGATTAGCTTAGACCGATAGCAAACGTTTTCTTTGATATTTGTTCACGAATGTCAGAAATTGGTTTCGATTCGATTTGATCAGATGTTTGTTTCGCTTATGATTTTGCTTCCACCTTATGTTCCTTTCTTTCGTTTCATATTCGTTTTCCATTTCTTTGGTTGGGATCCGGTTTACGGATTGGGTCCCAACAGTTATGGTATCAGAGCAAGAGTGATAGTGTTAAGTTTAAGCAGTTGAGTTTCAGTCCCAACAATTATGGTATCAGATCCAGGTTTAGGATCTTACATGGGCGCATGTCTATAAGTGATATGCATGAGAAATTGACCAGAGTTTGAAAGGATAAAATTTAAATTAGTGAGAATGTGATATTGATGTGAATGACCTAGCATGTATTTGGAGTGTAAGAATGTTTTGATTAAGGTGTCGAAAGCATGTTTGATGATAAAAGAAAGTGAAAATGGAGATTAAGGTTCAAATTTCACGATGAATTTGGATGAATTCCTTTTGGATATATATATATGAGATGTAATATATATATATATATATATATATATATATATATATATATATATATATATGGAAGTTCAAAAGGATTAAATTGAATGGTATTGGTCCATATTATGGTTATTAAGAATTGGACCATTGTGAGTAAGTGGTATTTGATACAAGAAGTGATTGAATATGATATGTTAAGAAATATTGATATGATATGATATTAGTGGTATTTGATACAAGAAGTGATAAATTGTGAGTAAGTTCAGAAATATGTATGATGAGGAATTAGTTAAGAAAGTGATTGAATATGATTATTTCGAAGAAATTATTTGAGAAAATAAGTTACTTGGTGAATATTCATATAGGAATTTCGAGGGCGAAATCCTTTTAAGAGGGGGAGAATTGTTGGACTCCGAACTTTCGGTGGAAATTAGAAATATTAAAATGAATTCAATGAGTGTTTTCTGATATGAATTGTGTTAGAGAAGTTTTATGCCTTGAGGAAAATGATGAGAAAAAGAATTTATTGGTTTTGATGACATTGAAGATTAGTTTTGGTTATGAAAGTTTAAGTGGATGAGATGATTGAAATGAAAGTTAAAATCAAGAAATAGAAAGTGAAAGCGTGAAATTTTGAAGAAATTAGAAAGTTTGACTTTTTGGAGTAGAGAGTTGGCTTTTTAATTTGGGCAGATTTTGAGGAAATGATCTGCATGAAATTTGTAGATTATGTTGAGAGCTTTCTGTAGCCATAAAGTTTGATAGTTTTCGATATCGGAATCAAAAGTTATGAGTTTTCGAAGTTAAGTGTATTTGGTGTTGTTTTGGAAAAATACTAGGAAGCATCTGATCGCCGTACTGATGGGGTTTGAATTGGAGTAAATGGTTTACGTGAAAGTTATAGAGAATTAGAATAGCTTTAAAATGATGTATAATATGCGATTCTTGGTTATGGAAGTTGAAAGATATGATAATGTGAAGTTTGGATATTGTTTCGGTGATTGCTAACAGGGCAGAAACTTTGATTGAAAAATTGACTTAGGTAGAGGTTGAATTTGCTTTCGAGTTCTTCACAAACATTGTAGAGCTTGTTTTATCTTTCCATTGATATAAAGCACGAAAATATTTGACAAGGGAATAGAAAGTTGTGATTGTTAGAAGTTTTGATGCTGTTTAGTGTGAAGTCGATCAACCAGTCACTTTGTGTAAAGTTTTTGACCCATTTAGAGGTCGATATAATTTTTAAGGCCTTCATAAAAGTTATAGAGGGTTCTTTTACCTTTCTCTAGACACCAAGTTTGTCAAATTTGGAGTTCTGGGTCAAAAGTTATGATGTTTGCAAGTTGAGGTGCTGTGTAAAGTTTTGAGGAGATTATCGATCGGTCATCTTTGAGTTCATTTTTGACACCTTTAGAAATCGAGCTTGCTTTTTAGTCCTTCTTGAAAATTGTATACCTGTCTTTTATCTTTCCAACGATACTGAGTTTGTAAAATTCGAAGCTCGGAATCAAAAGTTATGAGTGTTAGAAGTTTGAAGGTCGGATTGGTTACTGGCTGACTTTTGTTGGCTGACCGACCTTTGATGGCCGACCGATCTATGATGGCCGACCGACCTCTGTTGGCCGACCGACCTCTGTTGGCCGACCTCTGTTGGCTGATCGACCTCTGATGGCCGACCGACCTCTGTGTTAGAGTAGTGCCCTGAAGGCCATCGCCATTAGCGCATTTTGTACAAATTTGTGTGTACAGACTTTATGAATAAATAAAGAAAGGCATATTTCATTACGTTGCTGTTCATTATTTATGAACTGATATTGATCAATAAGCAAATTAATGAAGTCTATGATATATGAAATAGCATGAAGGAAATTATGATGTGATCATACAACTAAGATTCCTATCATGTGCAATTATGTTAGTATCTAAATTATCCCTAGTCATAGGATTACTGAGACTGGACATTAGTAATCCGGAAAGACTAGGACATCTCAAGCTCCTTGATTTGATCAAGTAGTCGATCTCAGAAACTGTAAATATGAGATATTTAGGGTTGAGATGTGGATGCTTACTAGAGGTAGTAAGTACATTGGATGACCTGCTATGAGATCATCACATGGATGTCCTATTCTAATGTCAGTGATAATCTCATCATAGCAATGGTGCAAGTATCCTTAGACTTGAGGTACTTGAGGATATCTTGGATACTGATTTTGTGCTTTGACTCCACTCCTTGTTGCCTTACAGAGGTCGCTTATAGGGTGGTGCTTGGGTACAGCTTGAGATATTCGAAGGTAATTGAGTAGCCAATAAAGGATTCACCACTTCTGTGATAGCAGAAGATGATACCCATGGCCTCTTGTCAGGGTCATTACTTGGAAATCTCTGGCCGGAGTATATATGTCATGAAGAGTGTCTTCAGTGAAATATAAAGTAATGAGTCTCGTGACAAGAAGCGATATCACTGGACTAGATTTGGCGTAGTCGATCTAGTAAAGAGTTGACACTTTGCCCATACTCATAACCAAGTGGGGTATAGCATGGTGAAAGGACGAATTGCAGTAATTGTCTATGGAAAGGTTAAGTAATATGGTTCATGATGAGTATAAGTTCATTCGTCAAACCAATTACTTTCCGGTCAATTGGGGGTCATGATGTGTTGCTAGATACCGCTCATGACTTGCTTGGATTAATTGTTGATCTAAGTGGCCAACATAACTGGGAACCTAATGGGTCACACGCATAAGAGTGTCTCGGAGAATTTGTAAAATAGTTTTGGATAGAGATCCAATATATGGAGAGCAATCGGATTAAATTGATCCTGATGAGATCGAGATATGTCTCGATGAGATCGCGACATCGATATTGCTGAGACAGGTCTCCGGGGGTTTTTCCCATACCGGGACCTGGTAAGACCGACCCCAGTGTGATTGGACCACTTCAGCAGTTATATACATATATATATATGATTAATTAATTAAAAAATTAATATATATATATATATATATATGAATGTCACGTGGATGGAGGAGGAGGAAGCTTGTCATCTTAACTTTATATATATATATATATATATATATATAAGCTAACGTGGAAGCTTCTCCACCTAGCTTTTGGATGTCTTTAATTAAGTTAAAGACAAATAAAAGATGATGAAAGAAGAGGTTGAGGTCGTGGGTTTATGAAAGAAGATAGGTTGGAAAGAAAGAGTTTCTCTCTAAGCCATCTTCATCATCGATTCTTCATCTTCTTCTTCAAGTTCCTCCAAGTTCCATCGTTGATTCAAGCTCTCCAAGGAAAAAGGTAGGAGCTAGCACTCTTTACTTTGTTCTAGCTATTCTCGGGTCAAAGGGTTTGTCCTGGTTAGGTTCTCCGATCTCTGCGTGGATACCGTTAGAGACGGTCTCCTTTGGCCGTTATGGTTTGAGTTTGTTATATAGACACATGGATCACGGCTTTGGGAAGGTCCGGAACAAAAATTTTGTTTTCCGCACCTTGGGCATGTGATGCTCACACAGGATTTTCCTACGGTGGTATCGAGCCACTTGTGTCGATATAATGAAGAAACCATGACTAGGTCGGAGTTGCCTATTGCTTGTGACGATGATGCATGTTGATTGTCTGAATTTCGAATTCAGTGTAGAAATATTGTTTTCGAAATTTTCTTGCCCAGATATGTTCACAAGATGTTGTTGCATATGTCTGTGGAAGCTTGGAATTTATCAATGTGATTTGATATGGTTTTGCTAATTTATTCCCTAATGTTTTGGTTGCTGTCTTTGTGCACATTCAATGAACAGGCATGCTTATAAATTCGAGAATAAATTGTAGAAAATTTTTTTCAGATTTTTTTTCACCAAAATGTCTCTAAGATGTTTATGAATGTGTATGAGTATGGAAAAATGTTTTCTAGGTGATTTACTATTTATTTGAGAATTTATTGTGTGTTTCTGGGAATAACTGTATTGAGGAACACAGATTCTACATTGGCTTTGTTGCTGAGGTTGGATGAGTTTTTGATGGAATTAAATCCTGAAAACATTTATGGAGCATGTTGGGAATATTTTGTAACCACTGTAATTTTCTCAGAATTTATTGAAATTGTTTCAATGAGTTTTTCAAGCAAAAGACAAAGCTTGGCAGTTTTGAGAAAATTGCTGGAGCTGTTTTGTTTGAAATGAAAAATTGTGTATTTCTCAATTCCAATGCCTTGGATCATTTTTAATGTGATTAAAAATGTGTTACATTGATGTTGTATGCTTGCCTAAATGATTTTATTGAAATCGGGTTTCCAAACAATTTAGGATGTCAAATGTGTCTCATTAGCGTCTCGTTAGTATATTCCTTATCTTGATTGTTTTGGCGTCACAAATTTTGTGACGGTGCGAAGAAGTCTTGATAAAGTGTAGACTACCTAGAGATACTTAGGGTGATAATTTGATATTCTCAAATTATTTGAAAATCTAAATGAATAAGAGTGTATTCATCAATTTCAAGTTTCATGTATAGTTTGACTATATATGGTAAGGATGGTACAATGAAAGTGTTTCATTGGTACATCATAATAAAGGATATTACACTTGGTATTGTGAATTTGAACTACACGGATTGAGAAATTAGCCGATTAGATAGCAGGCCAAAAACTAGTCGACTGGCACATGTACCAGTCGACTGGCACATCCATTCGGTCATTTGGAAAGTGCGATAATCCATCGGTCGAATGGACATGTATATGTCATTTGGAACGCACTGATAACCTATAGTAGTCGACTAGCACAAGTTCCAGTCGACTGGCACATGAACCAGTCGACTCGAACATGCACCAGTCGACTAGAGCATGCACCAGTCGACTACAACAACATGTAGAGGTGGGATGATGGATGATTTTAGGTATAGACTCAATGTGATTAATGAAATACCCTAACTCATTCCATATAGTCATGGTGACTATAATCCTACAGCTTGGAGAGGAAGAAGATGAGACCTGAAAACCCTCACACATAATATGAAAACTAACGCCTTCCATTAATATGGGGAGAACTAGAGTTCTTATAGAGTTGGGTTGTTGGGTAAACCCAAGCTCGCTCTATACGGATATGTTCGAACCATGAAAATAAGATTTTTGGATTAATGGGTCAGTTTTCACTAGAAGCGTTGATTTGTTGAGTAAACTCAAGGTCAACGTGAACAGAGGGGAAATTGGGTAGTGTACATCAGATGTACGCGCATCAAGAGTTGATAACCCAATGTGTGTGCATACATCACGAGTTGATAGCACTAGTCGATAGTTGCATCTATGAAGCAAATGGTATGACCGATACCTGCCGATATATCTAAGGTGGCTTGTTGGGTAAACCCAAGGTCATTTTAGTAATGTCGGATATCTATGATGCAATTGGTATGACCGATACCTACCGATTGACCTAAGGTGGCTTGTTGGGTAAACCCAAGGTTATCCTTAGCAATATCGGATATCGACCCACTAGGACATGTTTTCATAAAGTTTCTTGGATTCGTACTGAGGGTTATGGATTCTCTGAAACTAGTGGGAGCCATATGCATGTCATTCAAGTCCTTATGATCATGCATGTAATTCTATTCTAACATTCTTTCTCTCTTTCCCTATAGGTTATTGAAGATGACTTCCAGTGTGAACTTGCACTCACTAATGGACTCCAACAAATTAACTGGACCAAATTTTCTTGATTGGTTGAGAAATCTGAGAATTGTTCTCAGGTCTGAGGAACTAGGATATGTCCTAGATGTTCCACTTCCTGATCCACCTACTGCTGATGCTTCTGATGAGGATCAGAAAGCATATCGTAAGCATCTTAAAGACAGTGACATGGCTACCTGCATTATGCTTGCCTCGATGTCACCAGAGCTGCAGAAGCAGCATGAGTCTATGGATGCTCATACCATAGTGTTTCATCTTAGGGATTTGTTTGATGAGCAAGCTCGGTCTGAAAGGTTCGAGACCTCGAGGCTACTCTTCACGACTAAGATGACTCCAGGTTCATCTGTAGTGCAGTATGCACTGAAGATGAATGGATATATTGAGAGGTTGGCCGTCTTAGGTTTTGTTATGGATTATGAATTAAGTGTTGACTTAATTCTGGTTGGATTGTCTGATAGTTATTCACAGTTTGTGTTAAGCTATCGGATGAACCAAATATCCACGATAATCCCTGAGTTGATCAATCTGCTCAAGACAGCAGAGCAATCTATCAAGAAGGATAGTAAGCAAGTGCTTATGGTGGCCTCTTCTTCTTCTGTTTCCAAGAAAAAGAAACTGAAGAAGAAAAGGTCTAAGAAACCGAAAGGAAGTGCAGCCAAGAAGAAAACCAAAAGAGCGCACTAAAGGAACTTGCTTCCATCAGGCAAGACCGCCATCGGAAGCGAAATTGTAAAGTCTATCTGGATGAATTGAAGCGAAGAAGGTATCGGATGCCTCGGCTCCTTCGGTATGTTTGTCATTGAGGTTATCTTGTTTACGACCATAAAATATGGGTATTAGATACGGTTGTGGCTCACATATGCAATGATATCACGGGCCTGGGACGATGAGATGCCTCATGAAGGAGAACTAGAACTGCGTGTGAGAAATGGAGCAAGAGTTCTTTGCATTAGCCGTGAAGGCACTTACTTGTCACTCCCAGGTGGGCTTGTAATTAAATTGGATGAATGTTATTTTCACCTGATTAACAAAGAACATATTATACATTTCTTGTTTAAATAGAATGGTTTCCATTTGACTTTTAGTAACAATGGTTGTTCTATTAGTTTGAATGGAATGCTTTATGGTACTGGTACATTATGCAATGGAATTTACATATTAGATATGTCACATCTAATTATGAATGTCAATGACACGAAAAGACAGAAACGGGATGATTTAAAATCAACTTACTTATGGCATTGTCGCCTTGGCCATATAAATGAGTGACTCATAGCTAAGCTCCATGAGAATGGAAGTTTAGGGTCATTTGATTATGAATCATATGACGCATGTGAATCTTGTTTATTAGGCAAGATGACTAAGTTACCCTTTAAGGGAAAGGTTGAACGAGCGACTGGAGTATTAGACTTAATACATTCAGATGTATGTAGTTCGATGTCTATCCATGCCAGAAGTGGTTGTCTTTACTTCATTACCTTTATCGATGATTATTGTCGATATGGGTACCTGTATCTGATGAGATACAAATCTGAAGCATTTGAAAAGTTCAAACAATTCAGAAATGAAGTAGAAAACCAACTTGGGAAAAGTATCAAGACATTACGATCCGATCGTGGTGGGAAATACTTAGAGCAACAGTTTTTGGATTATCTCAGAGATAATGGGATTTTATCTCAATGGACTCCTTCGTACACACCACAGCACAATGGTGTAGCAGAAAGGAGAAATCGAACCTTGTTAGACATGGTACGATCAATGATGGGCTTTGCAAAGTTACCAAAATCCTTTTGGGGATATGCAATCGAGACAGTTGTTTACTTGTTAAATAGAGTTCCATCAAAGATAGTTGATGTTACTCCATATGAGATGTGGACTAACAAAAGACCCTATCTTACTCATTTGAAAGTTTGGGGTTGTCCTGCTTATGTGAAACGGACACAGTCAGATAAACTTGATGCAAAGTCTGACAAGTGTTTGTTCGTAGGATATCCTAAAGAAACAATGGGATATCAATTCTACCTTGTTGATGAACAAAAGGTGTTTGTTTCGAAGCATGCTATCTTTTTAGAGAAAGAGTTTCTTTTACAAGAAGACAGTGGGAGCAAAATTGAACTTGAAAAAGTTCAAGATGCTCGAAATGCACGCAGATCAATCGCTCAACTGAACTGAAAGCGTGACTTATCGGATGAAATAACAGTTCAACCTTCTACAACACACGAAGTTCGAGGTCACGTAGGATACGCTTTGTTCCCGAGAGATATGGACTTCTCGTGAATGAACAGAATGACGTATTGTTCATAGAAGATAATGAGCCTACCACCTATGAAGAGGTTCTGAAGAGTTCAGAGTCTGAGAAATGGCTTCATGCCATGCAGGCTGAAATGGATTCCATGTATGAAAACCAAGTATGGACTTTGGTTGAGGCACCCGAAGGAATCAAACCCATAGGGTGTAAATGGGTTTTCAAAAAGAAAACCGACATGGATGGTAATGTAATTACCTATAAAGCAAGGCTTGTGGCTAAAGGCTTTCGTCAAAGACATGGAGTTGACTACGACGAGACCTTCAGCCCAGTAGCAATGCTTAAATCAATTAGAATACTCCTAACCATTACCACTCATTATGATTATTGTTAAGTCAAACCAGACTTTACGTATTAAATAATTTTGATGACAAACAAAGAGAAATGAAAAGTAGATGGACGCATCCGAAGTAAAAAACAGCTGAAGGAGAAAAATCAGCCGAAGTAAAAAATAGCTGAAGGAGAAAAATCAAAGCTTAAAAGCGATTTAAAAGCGTTACAAAGAGAAAATCGACTAAGCTTTACAAGAGAAAAGCGGTGATACAAGAAAAGTAGACTAAGCTTTACAAGAGAAAAGCGGTGATATAAGAAAATCGACGGAAGCTTTACAAGAGAAAAGCAACATACAAAAATCGACGGAAGCTTTACAAGAGAAGCGGTGATGACATAAGAAAAGAAGACTAAGCTTTACAAGAGAAAAGGCCGACACACAAAAATCAGACGGAAGAAAGAAACATCAGTTTGAGTTAGTTACGGAGTCAAACTGAATAACCGTTTCTTTCAAGAATCAAGAAGCAAATATTCAAGGAACAGTTGAAGACCCGACTATAAATAAGAGTCGAGATTGAAGAAGAAACAACTTTATGCAACTTTATGAAACTTCATGAAACTCGAGTATTCAACTTTTGATTTTCAGATTATCGAGAGAAAATTGTGAGCGATATTTCGAGTGAGCAGTGTTAAGAGCATTTCTATTGTAACAAGCTCTTTACTATTCTTTCAATTAGAAAGTGTTACAGATAGCCTGAAGAGGTAAGAGTAAAATAATACTTGCTGTAAAGAGACCTGGAGAGGCTCAGTCGAAAGAATACTTGTTAACAATTCAGAGATAGTGAAATCTCATAAGGATATCTGAGGACTGGACGTAGCCCACGGTTTGGGGTGAACCAGGATAAACTGTTGTGTTTCTTTATACTCTCATATTACTTATATCGTATTCTTCAAAATTAACAAAGTTTTTCAAACTAGTTACGAATTAATTTACGATAAGTTTTCGAAAGAACAAGTAATTTTTTAAGGGGATTAAGAAAAAGTTTATCACAATTCAACCCCCCCTTCTTGTGTATCTTGATCATATTATTGTTCAATATATTAACGTGTGATTCACTTCAATTGGTATCAGAGCCTGGTGTTCAAGAATCACTCTAAAAAAGTGTGAATTAAAGAAAATGGTGGAATCACACACGTATATTGCCGAAGGAGCTTCAGTCACAAGACCTCCAGCATTCAATGGTGAAGACTACCACTATTGGAAGGACCGGATGAGATTGTTTATCGAATCTACTCACATTGACCTTTGGGACATCATCGAGAACGGACCATATACACTTGAAGATGATGATAAAAATCCAATTCCACGAGAAAGATGGACGGTGAAAGCGTAAAGCAAGATTTCAACTAAACTCAAGGAAAAATTTTCTTGAGTTGTGCATTGAAGCGAAGCGAGTATGACAAAGTTCATGGATGCGACATCGCCAAAGAAATGTGGGATACATTATCAATTGCACATGAAGGAACAAATCAAGTCAAGGAGTCCAAGATAAGCATTCGGTGCATCGAGACGAGTTGTTCAAAATGAAAGAAGAAGAGACCATTGATCGAATGTTTGGAAGATTTCAAACAATTGTTAATGGGCTAAAAGCTCTTGGAAGAGCGCATACAACAGATCAAGACCATGTTCAAAAGATTTTGAGGAGTCGCCAAAAGATGGAGACCCAAAGTAAGCTGTTGTACAAGAAGCCAAAGACTTAAGCGTCTTCAAGCTTGATGAATTGCTTGGATCGTTGAAGATACAAGTAGAGCTTGATGCGAAGATAAGCCCAAGAAAGAGAAGTCCATAGCGCTCAAAGAAGTCAAATGAATCACAAGATCCGGAAGAAGAAGACAAAGAGGAATACATCAAAGGCATTAAAGATTGAAGAATCAAAGGATGATGATTCCAGAAGTCGAATCTGAATCAAGTGATGAAGGCGACGAGCTATCTTTCATTTCAAGAAAGATAAGAAGAATGTGGAATAAAAGTCAAAGGAAATTCAACATTCGGAAGGAACAGTGCAAATTCGATGGAAAAATCGAAAGCATCTATTACATGTTATGAATGCAATAAGCCGGGATATTACAAGTCCGAGTGTCCAATGTTGAAAAGACAACCCAAAAAGAGTAGGGATAACAAGAAAAGCATGATGGCAACGTGGGAGGATCTGGATTCATCAGAATTAGATACAAGCTCAGAAGCGTCAGAACATGCTAACATATGTCTGGTAGCTGAAGAAGAAAGTGATGAAGATGTAACTTCTAGCTATGATAATATACAAGATGCATACTCAGAATTGTTAGAGGATTCTCATGCTATTCTGAAACAGTAAAAGTTGTTGAAGAAGAAATATGTAGAAAACCTCAAACATACTCATGAGATAGAGAGTGAGAATATAAATCTGAGAAAGCAAGTTGAGGAACTGAATAACAACAAAGTTATAGATAGATCTGAAGAGATTAAGCAGTTGAAGCGAGAATCAATAATCTCTCGATTGATCTAGCTAAATTCTGAGATAGTACAAAAAAGATGAATGAAATGCTAGGAAAATGCACAGACATCAAGGTGATAAAAGCTGGATTAGGGTTTGCTAAAAATAAGTCTCAGCATTACGTGAAATCAATTGTTCAAAAAGATAAGAAAAGATATCAATCAGGTTTTCAAAAAGGTCATCAACGTTTTCATTCTACGTCTTATTATCATTCATTACACCATACTAACCCTAAAGGACCCAAGAGAATCTGGGTACCTAAAAATAAGATAATATCTCCAACAGAAATCCTTCTTTGGAAAAGCCAACAAGCAACATTGGTATTTGGACAGTGGATGCTTGCGTCACATGACGGGAAAAAGGTCTATGTTCCTAGATCTTCAGTACAAGAAAGGAGGTTCGGTAGCTTTTGGAGACAACAAGTAGGGCAAAATAATCAGGATTGGTAAGATTGGTAAGAATTCCCATGCATGCATTAACAACGTACTGCTTGTTGATGGTCTAAAGCATAACTTGATAAGTATTAGTCAATTATGTGATTACGGTTTTGAAGTTACATTCGACCAAAACTTTTGTGAAGTCGAAACAAAGATGGTTCTATTTTCTTTTCGCCAAAAGGCGAAACAATCTTTACAAAATTGATTTAGGCGATTTCGGTCTCAAAATATTTCATGTTTTTATCTCTTGAAGAAGAAAGACCGATCGGCATAAAAACTAGGTCATGTCAGCTTTTAAACATATTTCAAAACTTTTGAAACATGATTTGGTAAAAGGTTTGCCACAAATTTGTTTTAACAAAGATTTCTTTTGTTAAAGTTGTCGAGAAAGGAAACAAGTTAAAACCTCTTTCTCTTGAAACATTTCGTAACTTCATCTAGACCACTAGAGTTGTTACACATGGATTTATTTGGTCCAACAAGGATAATAAGTCTTGGTGGAAAGAAGTATGGACTTGTCATTATTGATGATTTTACAAGGTTTTGTTGGATACTTTTTACGGCACATAAAGATGAGTCTTTCAAGTGCTTTAAAACCTTTCCATGAGGTTCTGAGAATGAAAAGGAGTGTCTATAGCCAGATAAGGAGTGATCATGGTGGAGAATTCAAAATGAGAAGTTTAGAGTATTCTCGAAGAAAATGAAATTTTCCATAACTTCTCCGCCCCAAGGACTCATGACAGAATGGAGTTGTTGAAAGAAAGAATAGGACGATTCAAGAGATGGAAAGAACAATCTTTGTGCGAGATGAATCTTCCTAAATATTTCAAGCGAAGTCGTCAATCTGAGATGCTATATTTAGAATAGAGTGTTACTGCGACCAATATTGAAGAAAACTCCCTATGAGTTGTGGAATGGAAGGAGACCAAACATTTCTTATTTCCATCCTTTTGGTTGCAAGTGCACTATTACGAACACAAAGGAAGTTACGGACAAGTTTGATGCAAAGACACTTTCGGGAATATTTCTAGGTTATTCTCTCACCTCAAAGGCATTTAGAGTCTACAACCTCACCTCAAAGACTATTGAAGAAACTATTCATGTCAAGTTCGATGATAGCTCTCAACCCAATAAGGAAGAGGAATCGATAATGATGTTTATTCGATGCCTTTGACGGAGTACAAAGAAGTATCTTCATCAGAAACACTATATGACGAAAAGAAAGACATTTCGAAGAATTTGGAGTTAAAGAAAGATTGGAGATACAAAAGTTCTCATCCTAAAGAGTCAATCATTGGAGAAACCTCAGAAGGTGTACGAACAAGGTCCAAGTTCAGAAGAGAAGCCAACGTAGCATTTATATCTGAAGTAGAACCTAAGAAGATTGATGAAGCTCTAAAAGATGAAGCATGGATACTAGCTATGCAAGAGAAGTTGAATCAATTCTATAGGAATAAAGTCTGGTCCCTAGTTCCTAAACTTGAAAAGAAATCCATTATTGGTACTAGATGGGTATTCAAGAATAAACTAGACGAATCAGGAAAAGTAAGTCGCAACAAGGCAAGATTAGTAGCACAAGGCTATAATCAGCAAGAAGGAATAGACTACAATGAGACATATGCTCCAGTAGCAAGACTTGAAGCAATAAGGATACTGCTTGCATATGCGGTTTGCCATGACATAAAGCTTTTTCAGATGGATGTAAAAAGTGCATTTCTGAATGGTTTTATAGATGAAGAAGTCTATGTTAAGCAACCTCCCGGATTTTAGGACATAAAGTATCCAGATCATGTCTACAGACTTTATAAAGCCTTATATGGATGAAACAGGCCCTAGAGCATGGTATGATAAATGCGAAGTTCATTTCTTATAGAAAATAGATTTACTAGAGGTAAAGTAGACAAAACTCTTTTAGGAAGAACTTGAGTAATGATTTCATTATTGTGCAAATTTATATTGATGATATTATTTTGGTGCAACTTTGAAAAGGTTATGCATGAGTTTTGAAAATCGATGAAAAATGAATTTGAGATGAGCATGATGGGTGAGTTAAAATTCTTTCTTGGATTGCAAGTAAAGCAAAGCGAGGATAAGATTTTATCTATCAACCAAAATATTTTAAAGAATTGTTGTCTAAGTTTGATATATGCGATGTTAAATATATATCTACCCCGATGCATCCTTGAACTTGTTGTCAAAAACGAAAGTGGTAAGAAGGTGGATCAAACCCTATTTGGAGGGATGATTGGTTCTTTGCTTTATTTTACTGCAAGTAGACGACATTCTATTAGGTGTATGCTTGTGTGCAAGGTTTCAGCCGATCTAGAGAATCTCATTATATTGTAAAGCTAATTTTGAGATATCTCGCAGTACTCTTGATCTTTGCTTAATGTATGAGAAAGGTAAAAATTTCAGTTTGAATGGATATTGCGATGCGGACTATGCGGTGATAGGATCGAAAGGAAGAGCACAGTGGTGGCTATCACTTTCTTGGACCAAACACGGTGTCATGGTCAAGCAAGAGACAAAGCTCGATTGCATTATCAGCTGCCGAAAAGTTGAATATATATACCGCCGAAGTTGTTGTTCACAAGTATTGTGGATCAAGTATCAATTGGAGGACTACTCAATACAAGAGGAAGAGATTCCAATATACTGCGACAACACCAGCGCCATCAGCTTGTTAAAGAATCCAATTCAACATTCAAGGGTGAAGCACATAGAAGTAAGACATCATTTCTTGAGAGATTACGTTCAGAAGAAAGTCGTCAGTCTACAATTCGTAGAAACAAAATATCAGTGGGCGGATATCTTCACAAAACCACTAAGTGAAGATCGCTTTAAAGAAATCGGATGACCTCAATATGGTGATGTTAACGAACCATTCATCCAGTTTTCATAAAGACAAAGCAGATGACGGAGGAGTTAACGGACCATTCATACGGTTTTCATAAAGACAAAGCAGACAGACGGAGGAGTTAACGGACCATTCATCTGGTTTTCATAAAGACAAAGGCAGATAGGCGGTGGAGTTAACGGTTTGATCATATGATTTTCAAAAGAAAAAGCGGTGGAGCGGTGGAGTTAACGGCGTTAGGCGGTTTCAGATATAAAACTTCTTTCACGAAAAAGTTTTAGAGGGAAAAGTTGTCGATCATCGAGAAGTACAATCGTTCTAGAATTAGCTATAATATCCTAAAAGCGACTTTTGGGATTTCTAGAATTCGAAATTGCTAGTTCTCTTAAAATCTCTCTGAAATTTCTTGAAGCAAGTTCCTACTCAATCGAATCAGCAAGATGAATGTCAAGCCTATTTTGCGAGTTGATCCGGGATCGGTGGGGAAGATTGGTAAACTACGAAGAACTAAGAAAAGACGAGATGGATATAGAGCGGAGATAATGGCGGCGGGATGGAGAAACTTCTTTCAAATACGAGATGAAGTCTATCTACAAGAAGTTTATGAGTTACGGAAGAATACTAAATCGAAGAGAGCGATACAATCGTGTCATATGTAGACACACTCTGTTATAATGTGAAGGAGTTCTTGAAGAAAGTCCTTGAATGTCCGATGGATGGAGTTCAACCCACTAATATGGCGAAATGGATGACTAAGCTTAAGATGAGCGAAGATGAAGTTAGTCGTCAACTTTATGGACAAAATAACCTAACTGAAAGGAGAGCCTCTTGGCTGGTACCAAAAGCAAGGTATTGTTGGCGGTTACATGTGGTGTGTTTTACCAAGAATAGGTTCACGACATCGGTCACTACCTGGATGAACAATGTATTCTTCATCTTGAATCATCACCTAATAGATTTACCATTTTGATTTATCAGTACATGGTAAAATCAATAAAGGATACAAACACTTGTCCTTATGGGATGTTGTTGACAAGAGTGTTCAGATAATCTGGCATCAGATTGGAAAGGGAAATCAGATAGAAGATATCTGTTAAAAGCTATATAGATTCAACATCTATTGCTAAAATGGGTGCGAGATTTTCGAGACGTAAAAGGAGCAGATTTGGCAAGAAAAGCAACAATTGAGGGGGAGCGTTTACTAAAGAAGTCTTCTATGAAGGAAACAAGATCACATTCTCAGGAATCAAAGTTGAGAAGTGTTTGATTTTTTGAATCAGGTGACTTGAAGCGTAAAGGGGAACCACTCTTGAGTGACATTCAAAGCAAGCAAGAAGGTCACCCAGGCGTAAAAGCGTGCAATAGAAAGAAGTCAATCAATCCAGAGAATCAAGCCAATCAAAGCATTCTGAACTGCAAGGATCAAGAGCTACAAAGTCGTTGACATCAATCCTTGAAAAAGATTCAGAAACCCAGTCTCGAGGAAGTGGAGGAAAAAGGAAAGAAGAACCTGGAAAGCAAAAAACGCAACCTAAAAAGTCACCAAGGGGAAAGAAAATGGGTGCAACAAAGAAGGAAGTTCAACAACGAAACAAAGTCTAAGAAGATGCAGCAAAAAAGGCATTGTTGATACTACGTAAAAGTCTATTAACGTCTGGTTGATATTCTGAAGTTAATGTGGAAGCTTTTTTGGTAATCTTAAGGATACTCACAATGTCCTTGATAATCCAATGTTTGAAGAAGTAGTTTCTGTAAGTGCAAGTCGACTTGTACATGGGGTAAGTCGACTTACACGATTCGATCTCGATAAGTCGACTTGTACATGGGGTAAGTCGACTTATGCAAGGCTATAGGAAAATCCCGGAGGTACATCACATGTCTGCGGCGGAAAACAAAAATTTTGTTCGGGACTTTCCGAAACCAGGATCAGTGTCGGTATGAAGACCTCAAACTGAATAGCCAAAGAGACTATCTCTAAAGGTGATCCACGCAGAGATCGAAAACCTAACCGAGTCAAACCCTTTTGACTCGGGAATAGCTAGAAACAGAATAAGAGCTGCTAGACCTACCTACATCTCCGGAGAGCTTGAGAAAGCGTTGGAACCTTGTGCTTGGAGAAGAGAAATTGATGGTGCCTTTTGGAAGAAGAAGAAATTGAAACTTTCTTTACAAAGCTTAACACTTAAGCTTTCTTTTTCTCTTCCTTATCCATAACCTACGGCCATCCTCTCTAAAAAGCCATCTTATATTGTTTTTTAACACTTAAAAATCAATCCATAAGAAGCTTACAAATGGAGCTTTATATCCATTAGTTTATTTAATGAATTAAATAATCAAACTTTGAAAAGTCAAAGTTTTATCCTCTTCCTCTCCATTCCAACGTACATGGACATATATATATATAATAATTAATTAATTAATTACTTAATTAATTAATTAGAATATATTTGCTAAGGTCGATCCAACTGGGAATTCGGTCATACTGAACTCATCGGACCCGATCTTTCAAAACGACTTGAACCTTTCTTAGCAATATTGATGTCGCGATCTCATCGGGACATATCCCAATCCATTGGGATCCACTTAATCTTAATGCTCTCCATAATTGGAACTCTTTCCAATTACTATTTTCTGATTCTCTGAAACACTCTTATCGTGTGACCACTTTAGGTTCCGGTTATGTTGGCCACTTAGATTAACAATTAATCGAGCAAGTCATGGCGGTATCTAGCAACACATCATGACCCCAATTGACGGAAAGTAATCGGTTTGATGTATTCATCACGAACGGATCACGAACCCTTCCATGACAATTATTTGTGCATTCGTCCTTTCACCATCCTATACCCCACTTGGTTATGAGTATGGTCAAAGTGTCAACTCTTACTAGACCAAGTCCAGCTCAGTGATAATAGGTTCTCGTCTAGGACTCATTACTCTATATGTCCATGAAGACACTCTTCATGACATATTCACTCTGCCGAGATTTCAGAGTAATGATCCCGACAAGAGGCCATGGGTATCTCTTACGCTAATCCGAAGTGGTGAATCCTTTATTGGCTACTCAATTATCTTGAATACCTCAAAGCTGCACCCAAGCACCACCCTATGAGTTACCTCGGAAGACAACAAGGAATGGAGTCAAAGCAGGATCGGTATTCAAGATAGCCTTGAGTACCTCAAGTCTAAGGATACTTGCACCATTCTATGATGAGATTATCACCGACACTTAGATAAGATATCCATGTGATGATCTCATGACGGGTCATCAATGAACTTACTACTACTAGTAAGCATCCATATGTCAACTCTAAATATCTCATATTTACGGTTTCGAGATCCACCGCTGATCCAATCGAGGAGTATGACATATGTTAATGCGTGGGATTAATGATGTCGGTCTCATTAATCCTATGACTAGGAGAATTTAGATCTTGACATAATCGCACATGATAGGAATCTCGATGAGTATGATCACATCATAATTTCCTTCATGCTATGTCATATATCATGGACTTCATTAATTTGATTAAAGATCCAATCAATTCATAAACAATGTTCATGAACATCAAATTAATGAATTATGCCTTTTCTTTATTTATTCATTCGATGCGCATCATTTGTGAATAAAATGCGCTAAAGGGGATTTCCTTTAGGGCACAAATAAACAGTACCGTCCTGGAATAAGTCGACTTATCCAATGTACAAGTCGACTTATCGGTACCGAGCAAGCATAAGTCGACTTACACATGGTACAAGTCGACTTACCACTTACAAATCTCCCACTTGACCTAAAGCCAATCGCGCTTGGTATCTAATACCATAAGCGTCCATGAGAATCACAATTCTCTGTGACAATGGCTTTGTCAGCGGATCAACAACTTGTGCTCTGTGGGATTTCTCTCTATCAGGACATCATCTCGACTAATGATCTCCCGAATTGGCGAAGTACGAGTTCGGATCGTCGATAAGACCTTGATTCCTTTACCTGCGCACTAGCCCCATTGTATCACAATACAATCCTATGGGCCTATCATAGTTAGGGATTAGATCAAGTTCAGTAATGAACTTCTTGATCCAAACCGCCTCTTTCGCATCTCGTGCGGCGATGTACTCTGCCTCGGTTGATGAATCAGATCCTCTCTTGTTTGGAACTTTTCCAATCGGCGCCACGTTATTCGATGTGAATGTATATAACTGATCGTGATTCGAATCATCCTTATCGATTAAATCTGGCATCTGAATGCCGCTCACTAGAGATTTCCATCTCCAAACATCAAGAAAACATCCTTAGTGCTTCAAAGGTACTAGAGGATATTCTTGACTGCCACCCAGTGACCCTCACTAGGAACCGATTGGTATTTGCTCGTAACACTTAGAGGATACGATACATTGGGCTTCGTACATAGCATTGTTCCATGCTAAACCTCTTTAGCATCTCATCTATGTACGATGCTTGTGAAAGACCAAGCAACCTTTGATCTATCTCTATAAATCTATATCCTAAGGATATAAGTTGCTTTACCAAGGTCTTTCAAGGCAAATTATTTGGACAACCAAATTTTAACTGATTGCGGCATAGAGACATCGTTTCCGAGTAACAGTATGTCATCTACATACAACACAAGGAAAACGATTGCAGTCCCATTAACCTTCTTATACACACAATGATCATCCGGATTTTATGAGAAACCAAATTCTTTGATTAACTTTCGTCAAGCGGACATTTCAACTCTGGATGCTTGCGTCAATCCATACATGGATTTCGAAGCTTGCATACCATTTCGCCATCATAGGAGGTGAAGCCCTCTGGTTGTGTCATATACACATTCTTGGGTAGATTTCCTCTCAGGAAAGCTGTCTTCACATCCATTTTCCATATCTCATAATCATAATGAGTGGCTATGGCTAGGAGTATCCGAATGGTTTTAAGCATTGCTGAAATTTGAAGGTCTCGTCATAGTCAACTCCTTGTCTTTGGCGAAATCCTTTGGCCATTAGTCTCGCTTCATAGGTAATCAGTTACCATCCATGTTGGTTTTCTTCTAAAACCTCTTTGCACCAATGGGTTTTATCCTTCGTGTAACAACCAAAGTCCATACTTGGTTTTCATACATGGAATCCATTTGATTTCACGACGAAGCCATTTTCCGCACTCAATCGCTCGGAACCTCTTCATAGGTAGCAGGCTCATCATCTCATATGAGCAATCGTCATTCTGTTCCCCAGAAATCCATATTTCTCGTGAGCAGAGCATATCTACGTGACCTCTGAAATTGTGTAGTAGAAGGTTGAGCTGTTACCTCATCTATATGAGTGGCAGTTTGAGTTGAGCGATTGATCTATGTTTGTTCGAGCATCTTGAACTTCTCCAAGTTCAACTTTGCTCCCATTGTCCTCTTGTAAAAGAAACTCTTTCTTTAAGAAAACAGCATGCTTGGAAACAAACAACTTTTGTTCATAAGCAAGGTAGAATTAATATTCCACGAATAAACACTTGTCAGACTTTGCATCAAGCTAACTGATTGTGCTTCATATAAGCGAGGACAACCCCAAACTTTCATTTGAGAAAGATAGGGCTTTCGGTTAGTCCATATCTCCATATGGAGTAACATCAATCTATCTTTAATGGAACTCGTTTAACAAGTAAGCATTTGTCTCGGCGCATACCCTAAAGCTGTGCAAAACCTATCATCAATCGCACCATGTCTAACAAGGTTCGATTTCTCCTTTCAACCACACCATTGTCTTTGCGACGTGCAAGGTGGAGTGGCTGAGATAAAATCCATTATCTCTCGAGATAATCCAAAGCTGTTGGTCTAAGTATTTTCCACCACGATCGATCGTAATGCCTTGATACTTTTACCAAGCGCTTTTTACTTAATTTCTGAATTGTTTGAACTTTTCAAACGCTTCAGATTTGTATCTCATCAGATACATGTACCCATATCGTGAATAATCATCGATAAAAGTCATGAAGTAACGACAACCACTTCTGGCATGGATGGACATCGGACCACATACATCTGAATGTATTAGGTCTAATAATGTTGGGCCCCGAAAATTTTTTTTTATTTGAATTAATTATTTATTAATTTATAGATTTATTCGTTAATTATTTTATTTTTTGCCTTAATTGATTTAATTATGTGCTTATATAAATATTTTTATGTTGGGCTTGAGATTAGAAGTTAGAAATTTATTTGAAGGCTTGGGCCTAATGTTGGAAAGTATGGGCTTTAGGTAAATGGATTAAGTGGAAGGAGGAGTAGAATGAGTGGGTTAAGGTATGGTGGGCTTGTAGGTTATTAGAGGAAGGGCCCAACAGCATGGTAACCAAAACTATGTAGTTTTGGTATAGGCTTTTAAGTGGAGATGTAAAGGAATTAAAGAAGAGTTAAATGAATTTAAGAAGGAGAAGAGGAGTGTCGTGAGTCTCCAAAGAAAGAAAGAGGGAAAGCCAAAAGCGTGAAAATAGAAGGAGAAGAAGAGGAGATTGGCTAAGCCAAGGAGAAGAAGAAAGAAGGAGAAAAGAAAGAAATCAAGTGAGAAAGGTAAGTTTTCATCTTTTCTTAAGATAGATTCGAAAATGGTGTAGGATGGAAGTTAGGGTTTGTGTAGAGATTGAAGAAAATGGAAGAGAAGGTGAGATCTATGGAGGTTAGGGAAGGTTATGGTTATTCTAGCTTAAATGAGCCATGGGTAGGTTAGGTTAAGGTTAATGTTAGTTTTCCTTTAAATTTCTGAATATTATGACCTTTCCTATGAAGTTAGAAATTGATTAGAGATGTGTTTTGTTTGAAGGAGCTCGAAAACCCTACTCAAGACAAGGAGGAAGGCGATCTTGAATTCGGATCTCTACGATAGGTGGGTAACATTTTATAGTTGTTGTGTAATGGGCAAATGCTCTATGTGTGCTATCTTTGCTATAATATGTGTATATTGAAAGTGTATTTACATTGCTTTGAATGAAAATGCGAAACCATGATGATTTGAAAGTATGAAAGAAGCATGAAATGCTATTATTGTCTTGAATATGTGAGCATAAATGAGTTGTGTTTGGCGAGAGAGAACCTACTTGATAAGTCACGTGCACGTTGACCCCATTAGCCTTCTCCGGCTGCTCGCTTTAGGCTTACGAGATCGAAAAATGGACTAAATCGTGATTCTGGTAAACTTCGGTTTCCGTCGTGTTTATGGAACTCTCGAGCCAATTGTGTGTATTTCATCATTTATAAGTGTTTATGATGCATAATATGGGTTTTAGTTGCAAGATGATTCTATGTTATGCCTTATGTGATGAATTGAGTAAATTGTGAGTTATGTGATAAAGTTGAGTTTTCAACCTATTATGTAAATTGCTAATTCTTTGGATTATTAATTGTGTGTGTGTGGTTCATTATGTGATGGCTATAAATTTGTTAGCCACTGAGCCGTGTTAGCTCACCCCATTCTCCCTCCTCAGGTGCAAATTCTAGTTAATCGTGGAACCTTGCAAGGCATCGACATCACTCCAATAACTTAGGAGCTTTTGTATTAAGTTAGTAACTAGCTTTTGGAATAGCTTTGTAAGCATATTGATCATTGAGTATCTCATCTTTTGTGCTTTATACTTGATTTTGATGAATATGCCAATATGTAACCAAAGCTATCCATGAATCTTTCTTATGATTGGAAAAGAGAATGAGAGCTCTAGTACTCTCTTCATTTTATGTTTGTGTTGATTTGTGACCTATGTGTGAAGCATGTGTATGATTCTTTTAAGCTTGGAGATTGTTGTTGGGTATCTCTGGGTTTTGCCTTGGAAGAGCTTGCTGGAAAATTTCCAAGGTTAGGAGTTGTAGAAGTTTTGTAAATTGTGGGTATGTTGCATTTTCTGAAATTTCGGGGTTGTTAGAGGTTGTATGAAATCATTATGACTCCTTGAGAATGATAGGTGAGATTTAGAGCTCTCCTAAGATGTTTATGAGCTATTTATGAGGAATTAAAATGGTAGGTGTGAGTGTTAGAATTAAATGTAGGTGATGTCAAATGACAGATTTTTGGACAGAACCTTTGTGTCCATTTTTGACCCTTATAGAGTTGGAATTTGGGTCAGTGGTCTTCATGAAAAATGTAGATCTTTCTTTTCTCTATGAAATAGACACCAATTTTGTTAAATTTGGAGTTCGGTGGAAAGTTATGACCTTTGCAAGTGGAGCTGTTCACGGAGCAAAAATCAGACGAAGTTATATTGTTCACGAAAAATCGGGGCGATGTCTTATTCACGGGGCAAAAATCAGGCGATGTACTGTTCACGAAAAATCAGGCGATGTACTGTTCACGGGCAAAAATCAGGCGATGTACTGTTCACGGGCAAAAATCAGGCGATGTAATTGTTCACGAAAAATCGGCGATGTAATTGTTCACGAAAAATCGGGCGATGTAATTGTTCATGGGGCAAAAATCGATGATGTCTTATTCACGGGCAAAAATCAGATGTTGTACTGTTCACGGGCAAAAAAATCAGGCGATGTTACTGTTCACGGGCAAAAATCAGGCGATGTACTGTTCACGGGCAAAAAAAAAGGGCGATATTCTCGTTCACGGGCAAAAATCAGGCGATGTCTTGTTTTTATCTTTCGACCCCTCTTCCTTCTTTTGGCCATAACTTTTTGCACAGACCTCCGATCGACCTCATTCTCGAAGCGTTGGATTTCTAAGAGATTTTTCTACCTTTCTACACTGGATTTATCAGATTTTCTTTCAAATTGAAAATGGTGGTTTGAAACAAAGTGTGGAGGTCGGCTGATTCTTTCTGAATATACTTCACAAATTTTTAAATATCTGGAGCTATAGGACTCGGATTGAGGCGATTCTTATTTTAAATGAAACTAGAGACATAAATCTACACTTTTTATGAAGGAGCCGATCAGTAATTTTGCCTCTAAAGTTTTCAAATATTTACATGAATCGGTAGAGGGATTTGTTTTCTTTGTTTTCTTTAAGATAGCATTTTGCCATAACTTTTCATTTCTAACTCGAATTGAGCGATTCCAGTTGCGTTGGAATCGTTAGATCGAGGATCATTTTATCAAGAGCCAATCCCAAATTTTATAAAGTGAATTTTTTCTTATTGTGATTAGCATATGTGTTGGTTCTTGGGTCTTCTATTTGGATGGGTCGAATGTTGGGCCTCGGAGACGGGGTCCAACATTGTTTGGTATCAGAGCTTAGGCTTACTCCTAGGCTTAAAATGTATAGTAGGGAACATTGTTCTGTATGTGATTAAATGTTTACTTTATGAATTGATTGTTTGCATTACGTGACATGCATATCATGCATACATATAGGAACTAAGCTTAAAAAATGAATTGTAGCTAATCACTAGTATTTTTATTGAAGGAGTACGATGCCACCTCGTCGAAGGACACGAGGAGTTCTGCAAGGTTCAATTGCACCTGACTCTCCACAGAGAGAGGAGAGCATGGATGAGTCCGTAGCCCCGGGAGTGGCCGCAGCTGAGGCTTCTCTAGGGCAGGGTAGTGAGCCTCTTCGTTCACAGACTCAGCAGTCACCTAGTTTGTCTGAGCAAGTGCCTGCGTTAGACCCCAGGCTGTTCCAGGCATTTACCCAAGCATTCGTTCAGGCTATGGGTCAAATGCCCTGAAGCTTCGGGTTATTGACTAAGAAGGGAGACAGTTTGACAAGTGAGGAAGTATGGGCGGTGGAATTCCACGGGACCTCGGACCTCGAGGAAGCTGAGACTGGTTGAGGAAGGCGAGAGGGTTTTGGATCGAGATGGAATCTGAGGATGATGAGAGTGATTTATCTTGCCGTCTACTTGTGGTAATGCCTTGCATTGGTGGGAGGCTATCTGGGAGTCGACGAGACCGGTAGGATTGACATGGGAGACTTTGACTGTGTCACAGGAAGAAGTATCTGTCTGAGGTGTACATTCAATGAGGCGAGGGAGTTCTAAGCCTTACCTGGAGGAGATGACGATCGGTGAATCTGACGTCGGTTCACTGATTGTCTAGATATCTTTGCGAGATGAAATTGGCCGAGCGAGGCTGCTAAGTGCGTCGATTTGAGTCGGGTTTGCACTGGCTATCAAAGAGAAGGTGATAGTCAGAACTTCGTGACTTACAGCAGTTGGTTGAAGCGTGGCGAGGTTGAGAACCTCGAGAACATCAAAGTGCGATTAATAGGAAGAGGAAGGAAGAGAGCGATTCGGGAGGGAGGTGGTACTTCTATGCCTGAGAGAAGTGCTAGAGCCTTTCCTGTACAGTCTGAGGAGAGGAGTACCGGTGGGAGCCGGCCTAGACCGATGAGGACTTCTTCCGTTTCCCACCAAGTCTCAACGGTGGGCGGCGGTAGAAGAGGAGATGGGAAGAGACCACCCCTTCTTAAGTGTGAGCACTGTGGATATCTCCATAGAGGAGAATGTCGCAGATTGACAGGAGCATGCTTCAATTGTGGGCAGAAGGGACATTTTGCCAAAGAGTGTCCTAAACCAGATAGAAGAGAGGGATCTCAGATGCAAGCTTCCAGGAGGACAGAGACAGTGGGACAGAAGACTGTGACTGAAGTGGGTAGCTCTGGAGGTCTAAAGAGCTTATCCTCGTGACAGTCCAGAGGGCAAGTTCGGCCAGTGTTTGCCATGGCGAGAGAGGAGGCGTAGACCGCGCCAGAAGTTGTAGCGGGTATGGTTAAACTGTTTGATGATTATGTACTTGCTATGATTGACTCAGGTTCTACCCATTCTTTTGTGTCTTCGGGTAGGACTATTTCTAGGAGGAGTTTGAGCCCATTGGATACTCCGTTGATTGTGAGTACTCCAATCGGCCAATATATTATTATCAGTCAAGTGTATAGAGATTGTGAGATAGAGATTAGTGGAGGAAAATTGGTGGTGGATCTGATGCCTTTGAAGATGGGAGGATTGGATGTGATCCTAGGTATGGACACATTAGAGAGGTATCATGTTACTTTAGATTGTAAACAGAAGACAGTGGAGTTTGAGCTAGAGGATAGCAGGAAAGTGATACTCATGGGAGATAGAAAAGTCAGTCCACCTCGGGTTATTTCAGCTATGATGGCGTAGAGAATGATGAGCGAGGGTGTGAGGCCTTTTTGGCTTATGTGCTAAATATGGAGGCAGATAGAGGAGGTTGGAAAACATTCCTATAGTCGGGAATTCCGGACGTGTTTCGAGGAATTGCAGGACTACCTCCTCAGGGAAATTGAATTTCCGTTGAGCTTCTTCAGTCTTGGACCGATTTCAATCCCGCCTTATCGGATGGCTCCGGCGGAATTGAAGGAGCTTAAGGTGCAATTGGAGGATCTTTTAGAGAAGGGTTTCATTAGACCGAGCTCTTCTCCTTGGGAGCTCGGTTCTTTTTGTGAAGAAGAAAGATGGGTCTTTGCGGATGTGTGTGAATTATAGGAAGCTGAATCATGCCACTGTTAAGAATAGATACCCGCTCCCGCGCATAGATGACTTGTTTGATCAGTTGCAAGGAGCGAGAGCCTTTTCTAAGATAGACTTGAGATCGGGTTATCATCAGTTGAGGATTAAGGAGACCGATGTGTCAAAGACCTTTTAGGGAGAGTATGGCCACTTTGAGTTTTTGGTTATGCCTTTCGGATTAACTAATGCTCCTGCAGTCTTTATGGATTTGATGAATAGAGTCTTCAAGTCTTGCTTAGATCAATTTATCATTGTCTTTATTGATGATATATTGGTCTACTCTAAGAGTGATGAGGAGCATGAGGATCATTTGAGGGTTGCTTTGGAGACTTTGAGAAAGAATGAGCTGTATGCCAAATTCGATAAATGCGAATTTTGGCTAAGGGAAGTGGTATTTTTGGGGCATGTGATCTCTGAGCGGGGAGTGCATGTGGATCCACAGAAGATAGAAGCTGTGGTTAAATGGGAAGCGCCAAAGAATGTAGCTGAAGTGAGAAGTTTCTTGGGATTAGCTGGATATTACAGGAGGTTTGTGGAGGGCTTTTCCTTGATAATGCTCCACTTTCCAAGTTGACAAGGAAGAATAAAAATTTGAATGGACCGAGGAGTGCGAGTAGTTTCGAGGAGTTGAAGAAGCGACACAACCGCACCGATTCGACATTGCCTTTGGTGATGATGGGTACATTGTGTACAAGTGATGCCTCAGGAAGGGTTTAGGGTGTGTATTGATGCAAGGAGAGAAAGTGATTGCTTATGCCTCTAGCGGTTGAAGCCTTATGAGATGAACTATCCGATCCATGACTTGGGTTGGCGTATAATCTTTGCATTGAAGATTTGGAGACATTACCGTATGGAGTTACCACTAAGATATTCTGATCATAAGAGCCTTAAATACTTGTTGACCCGTAAAGAGCTGAATTTGAGGCGAGGCGATGGTTAGAGTTGCTAAAAGATTATGACTTGATGATAGATTACCATCAGGGAAAGCTAATGTGGTAGCGGATGCTCTGAGTAGGAAGTCCACTATGGCTCACATGGAGTGTGTATCTTCCCTTCTTTGAAGGATTTAGCCGGACTTGATGTGATGTTGAGGCAAGATGGGCTGAGTGTATTTTGGCAAGTTTGAGGTGAGGCCAGTCTTTGAAAGAAGATCAAGGGCTGCAGGATCGGGATGAGTACTTGAGTAAGCAGGAAGAGATAAAGAATGGCAAGCCGTCTAATGTAGAGGTAAAGGAAGATGGATTGATGGCTGTGGGTAGTAGAGTGTGTGTCCCGGGCAAGTTGGAGTTGAGAGATGAGATTCTTGATGAAGCGCATAATGCTCCTTATGCAATGCATCCAGGGAGTTCTAAGATGTATCGGAATTTGAAAGAGCATTTCTGGTGGAAGGGAATGAGGAAAGATGTGGCAGAGTATGCTAAAAGATGTTTGGTGTGTCGTGAGTTAAAGTGAACACAAGCACCTTCGAGCAAGCTTAATCCGTTGCCGATTCCAGAATGGAAATGGGAAAAGATAACTATGGATTTTCTGATGGGATTGCCGAGATCTAGCAAGAAGCATGATGCAATATGGGTGATTGTGGATAGGCTGACTAAGTCAGCTCACTTCTTGCCAATTCGTCGATGTGATTCTTTGAATGTGTTGGCTAAGAAGTATGTGGATGAGGTGATTAGGCTTCATGGGATTCCGAGTTCAATAGTTTCGATAGAGATCCGTGTTTACCTCTAGGTTTTGGGAGAGTTTGCAGGAGGCATTGGGGACTAGATTGCATTTGAAGACGGCTTTCCATCCATGGTGATGGACAATCGGAGAGGACCATTCGGACTTTGGAGGCAATGTTAAGGGCTTGTGCTTTGGATTTCAAAGGTTCGTGGGATGATCACTTACCTTTGATTGAGTTTGCTTATAACAATTCCTATCACTCGGGAATTCAGATGGCGCCTTATGAAGCCTTGTATGGTAGGAGATGTAAAACTCCTATATGTTGGGACGAGGAAGGTGAAAGGAAACTTGTGGGACTGAGTTAGTGCAGTCACGATTGATAAGATAAAGCTAGTGAAGCAGAGGCTTAAGGCAGCTCAAGATCGGATGAAGAGCTATTCGGATGCCCATAGGAAAGAGATGGAGTTTGAAGTGGGTGAGAAGGTGTTTCTTAGAGCATCTCCATGGAAAGGTGTTTTGAGGTTTGGCAAGAAGGGCAAGCTTAGCCCGAGGTATATCGGTCCCTATGAGATCATTAAGAGGATTGGACCTTTGGCTTATAGGCTAGATTTGCCATCAGAGTTGTCTAAGATTCACAATGTGTTTCATGTATCGATGCTAAGGAAATACAGATCAGATCCTTCGCATATAGTTCGACCTTCAGAGGTTCAGTTGAGAGAGGACTTGACTTATGAGGAGCAACCAGTGGAAATCTTAGATTCAAAGGAAAAAGTGTTAAGGAATAAGATTGTGAAGCTGGTTAAGGTCTTGTGGAGGAACCATTCGACCGAGGAGGCTACTTGGGAACCCTTGGAAGCCATGAGGGAGAAGTATCCCTACCTCTTCATGGACTCAGGTAAGGATTTCGAGGACGAAATTCTTTTAGAGGGAGAATTGTTGGGCCCAGAAATTTTTTTATTTGAATTAATTATTTATTAATTTATAGATTTATTCGTTAATTATTTTATTTTTTGCCTTAATTGATTTAATTATGTGCTTATATAAATATTTTTATGTTGGGCTTGAGATTAGAAGTTAGAAATTTATTTGAAGGCTTGGGCCTAATGTTGGAAAGTATGGGCTTTAGGTAAATGGATTAAGTGGAAGGAGGAGTAGAATGAGTGGGTTAAGGTATGGTGGGCTTGTAGGTTATTAGAGGAAGGGCCCAAAAGCATGGTAACCAAAACTATGTAGTTTTGGTATAGGCTTTTAAGTGGAGATGTAAAGGAATTAAAGAAGAGTTAAATGAATTTAAGAAGGAGAAGAGGAGTGTCGTGAGTCTCCAAAGAAAGAAAGAGGGGAAAGCCAAAAACGTGAAAATAGAAGGGAGAAGAAGAGGAGATTCGGCTAAGCCCAAGGAGAAGAAGAAAGAAGGAGAAAAAGAAGAGAAATCAAGTGAGAAAGGTAAGTTTTCATCTTTTCTTAAGATAGATTCGAAAATGGTGTAGGATGGAAGTTAGGGTTTGTGTAGAGATTGAAGAAAATGGAAGAGAAGGTGAGATCTATGGAGGTTAGGGAAGGTTATGGTTATTCTAGCTTAAATGAGCCATGGGTAGGTTAGGTTAAGGTTAATGTTAGTTTTCCCTTTAAATTTCTGAATATTATGACCTTTCCTATGAAGTTAGAAATTGATTAGAGATGTGCTTTGTTTGAAGGAGCTCAAGAAAACCCTACTCAAGACAAGGAGGAAGGGCGATCTTGAATTCGGATCTCTACGATAGGTGGGTAACATTTTTATAGTTGTTGTGTAATGGGCAAATGCCCTATGTGTGCTATCTTTGCTATAATATGTGTATATTGAAAGTGTATTTACATTGCTTTGAATGAAAAGTACGAAACCATGATGATTTGGAAGTATGAAAGAAGCATGAAAGAAGCATGAAATGCTATTATTGTGCTTGAATATGTGAGCATAAATGAGTTATGTTTGGGCGAGAGAGAACCTACTTCGATAAGTCACGTGCACGTTGACCCCCATTAGCCTTCTCCATTTTTGCTTTAGGCTTACGAGATCGAAAAATGGACTCGTCGTGATTCTGATAAACTTCGGTTTCCGTCGTGTTTATGGAACTCTCGAGCCAATTGTGTGTATTTCATCATTTATAAGTGTTTATGATGCATAATATGGGTTTTAGTTGCAAGATGATTCTATGTTATGCCTTATGTGATGAATTGAGTAAATTGTGAGTTATGTGATAAAGTTGAGTTTTCAACCTATTATGTAAATTGCTAATGCTTTGGATTATTAATTGTGTGTGTGTGGTTCATTATGTGATGGCTATAAATTTGTTAGCCACTGAGCCGTGTTAGCTCACCCCATTCTCCCTCCTCAGGTGCAAATTCTAGTTAATCGTGGAACCTTGCAAGGCATCGACATCACTCCAATAACTTAGGAGCTTTTGTATTAAGTTAGTAACTAGCTTTTGGAATAGCTTTGTAAGCATATTGATCATTGAGCATCTCATCTTTTGTGCTTTATACTTGATTTTGATGAATATGCCAATATGTAACCAAAGCTATCCATGAATCTTTCTTATGATTGGAAAAGAGAATGAGAGCTCTAGTACTCTCTTCATTTTATGTTTGTGTTGATTTGTGACCTATGTGTGAAGCATGTGTATGATTCTTTTAAGCTTGGAGATTGTTGTTGGGTATCTGCTGGGTTTTTGCCTTGGAAGAGCTTGCTGGAAAATTTCCAAGGTTAGGAGTTGTAGAAGTTTTGTAAATTGTGGGTATGTTGCATTTTCTGAAATTTCGGGGTTGTTAGAGGTTGTATGAAATCATTATGACTCCTTGAGAATGATAGGTGAGATGTAGAGCTCTCCTAAGATGTTTATGAGCTATTTATGAGGAATTAAAATGGTAGGTGTGAGTGTTAGAATTAAATGTAGGTCTTTGTCAAATGACAGATTTTGGACAGAACCTTTGTGTCCATTTTTGACCCTTATAGAGTTGGAATTTGGGTCAGTGGTCTTCATGAAAAATGTAGATCTTTCTTTTCTCTATGAAATAGACACCAATTTTGTTAAATTTGGAGTTCGGAGTGGAAAGTTATGACCTTTGCAAGTGGAGCTGTTCACGGAGCAAAAATCGGACGAAATTCTCGTTCACGAAAAATCGTACGATGTCTCATTCACGAAAAATTAGGCGATGTAATCATTCACGGGCAAAATCAGGCGATGTACTGTTCACGAAAAATCAGGCGATGTACTGTTCACGGGGCAAAAATCAGGCGATGTACTGTTCACGAAAATCAGGCGATGTCTTGTTCACGAAAAATCGGGCGATGTAATCGTTCACGGGCAAAAATCAGACGATGTACTTTTCACGGGGCAAAAAATCAGACGATGTACTGTTCACGAAAAATCAGACGATGTACTGTTCACGGGGCAAAAATCAGATGATGTACTGTTCACGGGGCAAAAAAAATCAGACGATGTTACTGTTCACGGAGCAAAAATCAGACGATGTACTGTTCACGGGCAAAAAAAGGAAGATATTCTGTTCACGGAGCAAAAAATCAGGCGATGTCTGTTTTTATCTTTCGACCCTCTTCCTTCTTTTGGCCATAACTTTTGCACAGACCTCCGATCGACCTCATTCTCAAGCGTTGGATTTCTAAGAGATTTTTCTACCTTTCTACACTGGATTTATCAGATTTTCTTTCAAATTGAAAATGGTGGTTTGAAACAAAGTGTGGAGGTCGGCTGATTCTTTCTGAATATACTTCACAAATTTTTAAATATCTGGAGCTATAGGACTCGGATTGAGGCGATTCTTATTTTAAATGAAACTAGAGACATAAATCTACACTTTTTATGAAGGAGCGGATCAGTAATTTTGCCTCTAAAGTTTTCAAATATTTACATGAATCGGTAGAGGGATTTATTTTCTTTGTTTTCTTTAAGATAGCATTTTGCCATAACTTTTCATTTCTAACTTGAATTGAGCGATTCCAGTTGCGTTGGAATCGTTAGATCGAGGATCATTTATCAAGAGCCAATCCCAAATTTTATAAAGTGAATTTTTTCTTATTGTGATTAGCATATGTGTTGGTTGCGGGTCTTCTATTTGGATGGGTCTGAATGTTGGGCCTCGGAGACGGGGTCCAACATTGTTTGGTATCAGAGCTTAGGCTTACTTCTAGGCTTAAAATGTATAGTAAGGAACATTGTTCTGTATGTGATTAAATGTTTACTTTATGAATTGATTGTTTGCATTACGTGACATGCATATCATGCATACATATAGAACTAAGCTTAAAAAATGAATTGTAGCTAATCACTAGTATTTTTATTGAAGAATGCGATGCCACCTCGTCGAAGGACACGAGGAGTTCTGCAAGGTTCAATTGCACCTGACTCTCCAGAGAGAGGAGAGCATGGATGAGTCGTAGCCGGAGTGGCCGCGGTGAGGCTTCTCTAGGCGGGGTAGTGAGCCTCTTCGTTCACTGACTCGTGATCACCTAGTTTGTCGAGCAAGTGCTGCGTTAGACCCCAGTGTCGTTCGAGGCATTTACCTAAACATTCGTTCAGCTATGGGTCAAATGCCCAAAGCTTGGTTTGACCCACTAAGAAGGGAGCAGTTTGTGGTGAGGAAGTATGGGCGGTGGAATTCCACGGGACCTCGGACTCGAGGAAGTGAGACCTGGTTGAGGAAGGCTGAGAGGGTTTTGGATCAGATGGAATGCGAGGATGATGAGAGAGTGATTTATGTTGCCAGTCTGCTTCAGGGTAATGCCTTACATTGGTGGGAGACTGTGCAGGGGAGTCAGACGAGACCGGTAGGATTGACATGGGAGACTTCCTGATTGTGTACAGGAAGAAGTATCTGTCTGAGGTGTACATTCAGCAGAAGCGGAGGAGTTCTAAGCCTTACCCAGAGGAGATGACGGTCGATGAATCTGCGTCGGTTCCACACATTGTCTAGATATGCTCTGAGAGATGAGGCCGAGCGAGGCTGCTAAGTCTGCGTCGATTTGAGTCGGGTTTGCACCGCTATCGGAGAGAAGGTGATAGTCTGAACTTCGTGACTTACAAGCAGTTAGTTGAAGCAAATACGAGGTTGAGAACCTCGAGAACATCGAGAGTGCAGTTAATAGGAAGAGGAAGGAAGAGAGCGATTCGGGAGGGAGGTGGTACTTATTCACGAGAGAAGTGCTAGAGCCTTTCTGTCTGATCGAGGAGAGGAGTGCGGTGGGAGCCGGCCTAGACCGATGAGGACTTCTTCCGTTTCCACCAAGCCTCAGCGGTGGGGGCGGTAGAAGAGGAGATGGAAGAGACCACCCTTCTTAAGTGTGAGCCTTTGTGGATATCTCCATAGAGGAGAATGTCGCATGATTGACGGGAGCATGCTTCAATTGTGGGCGAAGGACATTTGCCAAAGAGTGTCCTAAACCGAGATAGAGAGAGGGATCTCGGATGCAAGCTTCGGGGAGAGGACAGAGCAGTGGGACGTAAGGCTGTGGATGAAGTGGGTAGCTCTGGAGGTCTAAGAGAGCTTATCCTCCGAGACAGTCCAGAGGGCAAGTTCCGGCCAGTGTTTGCCATGGCGAGAGGAGGCGAGACGCGCGCAGAAGTTGCGGGTATGGTTAAGCTGTTTGATGATTATGTACTTGCTATGATTGACTCAAGTTCTACCCATTCTTTTGTGTCTTGGTGGGACTATTTCTAGAGGAGTTTGAGCCCATTGGATACTCCGTTGATTGTGAGTACTCAATCGGCCAATATATTATTATCAGTCAAGTGTATAGAGATTGTGAGATAGAGATTAGTGGAGGAAAATTGGTGGTGGATCTGATGCCTTTGAAGATGGGAGGATTGGATGTGATCCTAGGTATGGACACATTAGAGAGGTATCATGTTACTTTAGATTGTAAAATGAAAGCGGTGGAGTTTGAGCTAGAGGATAGCAGGAAAGTGATACTCATGGGAGATAGAAAAGTCAGTCCACCTCGGGTTATTTCAGCTATGATGGCAGAGAGAATGATGAGCAAGGGGTGTGAGGCCTTTTTGGCTTATGTGCTAAATATGGAGGCAGATAGAGGGAGGTTGGAAAACATTCCTATAGTCAGGGAATTCCCGGACGTGTTTCCCGAGGAATTGCCAGGACTACCTCCTCCGAGGGAAATTGAATTTCCCGTTGAGCTTCTTCCAGGTACTGGACCGATTTCAATCCCGCCTTATCGGATGGCTCCGGCGGAATTGAAGGAGCTTAAGGTGCAATTGGAGGATCTTTTAGAGAAGGGTTTCATTAGACCGAGCTCTTCTCCTTGGGGAGCTCCGGTTCTTTTTGTGAAGAAGAAAGATGGGTCTTCTTGGATGTGTGTGAATTATAGGAAGTGAATCATACCCTTTGTTAAGAATAGATACCGCTCCCCAGCATAGATGACTTGTTTGATCGATTTCTGGAGCGAGAGCCTTTTCTAAGATAGACTTGAGATCGGGTTATCATCAGTTGAGGATTAAGGAGACCGATGTGTCAAAGACTGCTTTTAGGACGAGGTATGGCCACTTTGAGTTTTTGGTTATGCCTTTCGGATTAACTAATGCTCCTGCAGTCTTTATGGATTTGATGAATAGAGTCTTCAAGTCTTGCTTAGATCAATTTATCATTGTCTTTATTGATGATATATTGGTCTACTCTAAGAGTGATGAGGAGCATGAGGATCATTTGAGGGTTGCTTTGGAGACTTTAAGAAAGAATGAGCTGTATGCCAAATTCGATAAATGCGAATTTTGGCTAAGGAAGTGGTATTTTGGGGCATGTGATCTCGGCGGGGAGTGCATGTGGATCCACGAAGATAGAAGCGTGGTTAAATGGGAAGCGCCTAAAGAATGTAGTGAAGTGAGAAGTTTCTTGGGATTATTTGGATATTACAGGAGGTTTGTGGAGGCTTTTCCTTGATAATGCTGCCACTTTCCAAGTTGACAAGGAAGAATAAAAATTTGAATGGGTGAGGAGTGCGGAGTAGTTTCGAGGAGTTGAAGAAGCGGCCACAACCGCACCGATTTCGACATTGCCTTACGGTGATGATGGGTACATTGTGTACATGATGCCTCGGGAAGGGTTTAGGGTGTGTATTGATGCAAGGAGAGAAAGTGATTGCTTATGCCTCTAGGCAGTTGAAGCCTTATGAGATGAACTATCCGATCCATGACTTGGAGTTGGCCGCTATAATCTTTGCATTGAAGATTTGGAGACATTACCTGTATGGAGTTACCACTAAGATATTTACAGATCATAAGAGCCTTAAATACTTGTTGACCCAGAAAGAGCTGAATTTGAGGCAGAGGCGATGGTTAGAGTTGCTAAAAGATTATGACTTGATGATAGATTACCATCCGGGGAAAGCTAATGTGGTAGCGGATGCTCTGAGTAGGAAGTCCACTATGGCTCACATGGAGAGTGTGTATCTTCCCTTGCTGAAGGATTTAGCCAGACTTGATGTGATGTTGAGGCAAGATGGGCCTGAGTGTATTTTGGCAAGTTTCAGGGTGAGGCCAGTGCTGAAAGAGAAGATCAAGGAACTGCAGGATCAGGATGAGTACTTGAGTAAGCTTAGGGAAGAGATAAAGAATGGCAAGCCGTCTAATGTAGAGGTAAAGGAAGATGGATTGATGGCTGTGGGTAGTAGAGTGTGTGTCCCGGGCAAGTTGGAGTTGAGAGATGAGATTCTTGATGAAGCGCATAATGCTCCTTATGCAATGCATCCAGGGAGTTCTAAGATGTATCGGAATTTGAAAGAGCATTTCTGGTGGAAGGGAATGAGGAAAGATGTGGCAGAGTATGCTAAAAGATGTTTGGTGTGTCAGCAAGTTAAAGCTGAACACCAAGCACCTTCAGGCAAGCTTAATCCGTTGCCGATTCCAGAATGGAAATGGGAAAAGATAACTATGGATTTTCTGATGGGATTGCCGAGATCTAGCAAGAAGCATGATGCAATATGGGTGATTGTGGATAGGCTGACTAAGTCGACTCACTTCTGCCAATTAAATCAGCATGATTCTTTGAATGTGTTGGCTAAGAAGTATGTGGATGAGGTGATTAGGCTTCATGGGATTCCGAGTTCAATAGTTTCTGATAGAGATCCCAGGTTTACCTCTAGGTTTTGGGAGAGTTTGCAGGAGGCATTGGGGACTAGATTGCATTTCGAGACGGCTTTCCATCCGCAGGTGATGGACGATCGGAGAGGACCATTCGGACTTTGGAGGCAATGTTAAGGGCTTGTGCTTTGGATTTCAAAGGTTAGTGGGATGATCACTTACCTTTGATTGAGTTTGCTTATAACAATTCCTATCACTCGGGAATTGGATGGCGCCTTATGAAGCCTTGTATGGTAGGAGATGTAAAACTCCTATATGTTGGGACGAGGAAGGTGAAAGGAAACTTGTGGGACTGAGTTAGTGCAGTCACGATTGATAAGATAAAGCTAGTGAAGCAGAGGCTTAAGGCGGCTCAAGATCGGATGAAGAGCTATTCGGATGCCCATAGGAAAGAGATGGAGTTTGAAGTGGGTGAGAAGGTGTTTCTTAGAGCATCTCCATGGAAAGGTGTTTTGAGGTTTGGCAAGAAGGGCAAGCTTAGCCCGAGGTATATCGGTCCCTATGAGATCATTAAGAGGATTGGACCTTTGGCTTATAGGCTAGATTTGCCATCAGAGTTGTCTAAGATTCACAATGTGTTTCATGTATCGATGCTAAGGAAATCTGATCGATCCTTCGCATATAGTTCGACCTTCAGAGGTTCAGTTGAGAGAGGACTTGACTTATGAGGAGCAACCAGTGGAAATCTTAGATTCAAAGGAAAAAGTGTTAAGGAATAAGATTGTGAAGCTGGTTAAGGTCTTGTGGAGGAACCATTCGACCGAGGAGGCTACTTGGGAACCCTTGGAAGCCATGAGGGAGAAGTATCCTACCTCTTCATGGACTCGGTAAGGATTTGAGGACGAAATTCTTTTAGGAGGAGAATTGTTGGGCCCGAAATTTTTTTTATTTGAATTAATTATTTATTAATTTATAGATTTATTAGTTAATTATTTTATTTTTGCCTTAGTTGATTTAATTATGTGCTTATATAAATATTTTATGTTGGGCTTGAGATTAGAAGTTAGAAATTTATTTGAAGGCTTGGGCCTAATGTTGGAAAGTATGGGCTTTAGGTAAATGGATTAAGTGGAAGGAGGAGTAGAATGAGTGGGTTAAGGTATGGTGGGCTTGTAGGTTATTAGAGGAAGGGCCCACAGCATGGTAACAAAACTATGTAGTTTTGGTATAGGCTTTAAGTGGAGATGTAAAGGAATTAAAGAAGAGTTAAATGAATTTAAGAAGGAGAAGAGGAGTGTCGTGAGTCTCAAAGAAAGAAAGAGGGAAAGCCAAAAGCGTGAAAATAGAAGGAGAAGAAGAGGAGATTGGCTAAGCCCAAGGAGAAGAAGAAAGAAGGAGAAAAGAAGAGAAATCAAGTGAGAAAGGTAAGTTTTCATCTTTTCTTAAGATAGATTGAAAATGGTGTAGGATGGAAGTTAGGGTTTGTGTAGAGATTGAAGAAAATGGAAAGAAGGTGAGATCTATGGAGGTTAGGGAAGGTTATGGTTATTCTAGCTTAAATGAGCCATGGGTAGGTTAGGTTAAGGTTAATGTTAGTTTTCCCTTTAAATTTCTGAATATTATGACCTTTCTATGAAGTTAGAAATTGATTAGAGATGTGTTTTGTTTGAAGGAGCTCGAAAACCCTACTCGAGACAAGGAGGAAGGCGATCTTGAATTCGGATCTCTACGATAGGTGGGTAACATTTTATAGTTGTTGTGTAATGGGCAAATGCCTATGTGTGCTATCTTTGCTATAATATGTGTATATTGAAAGTGTATTTACATTGCTTTGAATGAAAATGCGAAACCATGATGATTTGGAAGTATGAAAAAGCATGAAAGAAGCATGAAATGCTATTATTGTGCTTGAATATGTGAGCATAAATGAGTTGTGTTTGGGCGAGAGAACCTACTTGATAAGTCACGTGCCGTTGACCCCATTAGCCTTCTCCCTTTTGCTTTAGGCTTACGAGATCGAAAAATGGACTCGTCGTGATTCTGATAAACTTCGGTTTCCTTCGTGTTTATGGAACTCTCGAGCCAATTGTGTGTATTTCATCATTTATAAGTGTTTATGATGCATAATATGGGTTTTAGTTGCAAGATGATTCTATGTTATGCCTTATGTGATGAATTGAGTAAATTGTGAGTTATGTGATAAAGTTGAGTTTTCAACCTATTATGTAAATTGCTAATGCTTTGGATTATTAATTGTGTGTGTGTGGTTCATTATGTGATGGCTATAAATTTGTTAGTCACTGAGCCGTGTTAGCTCACCCCATTCTCCCTCCTCAGGTGCAAATTCTAGTTAATCGTGGAACCTTGCAAGGCATCGACATCACTCCAATAACTTAGGAGCTTTTGTATTAAGTTAGTAACTAGCTTTTGGAATAGCTTTGTAAGCATATTGATCATTGAGCATCTCATCTTTTGTGCTTTATACTTGATTTTGATGAATATGCCAATATGTAACCAAAGCTATCCATGAATCTTTCTTATGATTGGAAAAGAGAATGAGAGCTCTAGTACTCTCTTCATTTTATGTTTGTGTTGATTTGTGACCTATGTGTGAAGCATGTGTATGATTCTTTTAAGCTTGGAGATTGTTGTTGGGTATCTGCTGGGTTTTTGCCTTGGAAGAGCTTGCTGGAAAATTTCCAAGGTTAGGAGTTGTAAGTTTTGTAAATTGTGGGTATGTTGCATTTTCTGAAATTTCGGGGTTGTTAGAGGTTGTATGAAATCATTATGACTCCTTGAGAATGATAGGTGAGATGTAGAGCTCTCTAAGATGTTTATGAGCTATTTATGAGGAATTAAAATGGTAGGTGTGAGTGTTAGAATTAAATGTAGGTGCTGTCAAATGACAGATTTTGGACAGAACCTTTGTGTCCATTTTGACCCTTATAGAGTTGGAATTTGGGTCAGTGGTCTTCATGAAAATGTAGATCATTCTTTTCTATGAAATAGACACCAATTTTGTTAAATTTGGAGTTCGGAGTGGAAAGTTATGACCTTTGCAAGTGGAGCTGTTCACGGGCAAAAATCAGACGAAGTTCTTGTTCACGAAAAATCGGGCGATGTACGAATTATTCACGAAAAATTAGGCGATGTCTTGTTCACGGGCAAAAATCAGGCGATGTACTGTTCATGGGGCAAAAATCAGGCGATGTACTGTTCACGGGGCAAAAATCAGGCGATGTCTGTTCACGAAAAATCGAGGCGATGTCTTGTTCACGAAAAATCGGGGCGATGTATTGTTCACGGGCAAAAATCGGGCGATGTCTTGTTCACGGGCAAAAAATCGGGCGATGTCTGTTCACGAAAAATCAGGCGATGTCTTGTTCACGAAAAATCAGGCGATGTCTTTGTTCACGGGCAAAAATCAGATGATGTCTGTTCACGGGGCAAAAAAATCAGGCGATGTTACTGTTCACGGGCAAAATCAGGCGATGTCTGTTCACGGGGCAAAAAAGGACGATGTTACTGTTTCACGAGCAAAATCAGGCGATGTCTTGTTTTATCTTTCGACCCCTCTTCCTTCTTTTGGCCATAACTTTTTGCACAGACCTCCGATCGACCTCATTCTCGAAGCGTTGGATTTCTAAGAGATTTTTCTACCTTTCTACACTGGATTTATCAGATTTTCTTTCAAATTGAAAATAGTGATTTGAAACAAAGTGTGGAGGTCGGCTGATTCTTTCTGAAAATACTTCACAAATTTTTAAATATCTAGAGCTATAGGACTCGGATTGAGGCGATTCTTATTTTAAATGAAACTAGAGACATAAATCTACACTTTTTATGAAGGAGCCGATCAGTAATTTTGCCTCTAAAGTTTTCAAATATTTACATGAATCGGTAGAGGAATTTTTTTCTTTGTTTTTTTAGATAGCATTTTGCCATAACTTTTCATTTCTAACTTGAATTGGCGATTCCAGTTGCGTTGGAATCGTTAGATCGAGGGATCATTTTATCAAGAGCCAATCCCAAATTTTATAAAGTGAATTTTTTTCTTATTGTGATTAGCATATGTGTTTGGTTGTGGGTCTTCTACGCTGGATGGGTCCGAATGTTGGGCCTCGGAGACGGGGTCCAACAAATAATCCAGTCGTTTATCCTTTCCATTGAAGGATAACTTAGTCATCTTGCCTAATAAACAAGATTCGCATGTGTCATATGATTCATAATCAAATGACCCTAAACATCCACTCTTATGGAGCTTAGCGATGCGTGTCTCATTTATATGGCCAAGCCGACAATGCCATAAGTAAGTTGATTTTAAATTATCTCGATTATGTCTTTCCGCGTCATTGACATTCATAACTGGATATGACATATCTAATATGTCATTTCTATTGCATAATGTACCAGTACCATAAAGCATTCCATTCAAACTAATAGAACAACCATTCTACTAAAGTCCAATGGAAACCGACTCTAATTAAACATGAAACATACAATATGTTCTTTGTTTAAAACAAGTACAAAATGTCAATCATCAATTTGAATACAAGCCCGGTAGGGAGTAACAAGACATAAGTGCCTCGGCAAATGTAGCAACTCTTTCTTTGCATTACCTACCAAAGTCTAGTTCTCTTTTATGAGCTTTCTCTTGTCCACGATGCCTGCATATCATTTCATATGTATGACCGACATCGGTATCAAATACCGATATGTTTGGATCGGAATAGTATTAACCTCAATGACAAACATACTTGAAGGAGTAGAGGCATCGATGCCTTTTCTTGCCGAGGACTCGAATAGATTTTACGGTTTAGCCTCTGGTGGCTAGACTTGCCATGAATGAAAAAATCCTTTTGAGGCGAGAATCTTGGGTTTTTCCTTGATGGCACTTCCTTTGGTTTCTTAGAACCGAAGAAGGGCATCCACCACTAGCACTTGCTATCTCTCTTGATAGCACCTTTCAATTATCATGGCGATTGATTAGCTCGAGAATTGTTGTGGATATTTGGTTTATCGATAGTTTATCCTGGCTGTGAATAACCATCGGACAATCAACCAGAATTAAGTATCTACTTAACTCATAATCCATTACAAATCCTAAGGCGGCCAATCTCTCAATATAGCTATTCATCTTGAGGGCATCTTTGCGTGAGATATCCACAGAGCCATCTTTAATGATGAAGAGAAGCCTTGAGGTCTCGAACCTTTCGAGACCGAGCTTGCTCAACAAACGACTCCTAAGATGAAATACTATAGAGTGAGCATCCATGGACTCGTCTTTCTTGCTGCGGCTCTGGTGACATCAAGACAAGCATAATGCAAGTATCCATATCAACTTTGTCGTTTAGATGCTACGATATGCTTTCGATCCTTATCGAAGCATCGATGGCGAGTGCATCGGAAGTGGAACATCTAGGACATATCGATTCCTCGGATCGAGAACAATTCTCGAGTCCTTAGCCAATCAAGAAAATCGGTCCGGAAAGAAGAGCATAAATTCACACTAAAGACTTCTTCAATCAACCTAAGCGATAAAGAGAAGGAATGATAGAATAGATATACTGCATGATCATAAGGACTTGCATGATATGCATATGGCTCCCACTAGTTTCTAGAATCCATAACCCTCTTCACGAATCCGGAGAAACAAAGTGACATAATGTCTAGTGGGTCGATATCCGACATTGCTAAGAGTGACCTTGGGTTTACCAATGAGCCCTGACTTAGGTCAATCGGTAGGTATCGGTCATACCAATTGCATCATCGATAACCGACTTTGAGAATGACCTTGGTTTTACCAACAAGCCACCTTAAGTCTCGGGAGGTATCGGATATACCAATTACATCTTAGACACAACTATCGATCGGTCTATCAACTTGTTGATGTGTGCACTTACATTAGGTATCAACTCTTTGATCGCATACATCCGATATATGCTACCCAATTTCACCTCTGTCACGTTGACCTTGAGTTTACTCAACAAACCAGCGCTTCGGTGAAAACCAACCCATTAATCAGAAAATCATATTTTCATTGTTTGAACATATCAAGTATAGAGTGAGCTTGGGTTTACCCAACAACCCGTCCTATAAGAACTCGGTTCTTACCATATTAATGGGGCGTTAGTTTTCATATCTGAGGAGGATTTAAAACTCTAGACTCAGTGAAGGATCATAGTCACTAGGACTATATGGAATGATTTAGGTGTCATCAATCACATTGAATCAATCCTTATAATCATCCATCATCCAACTAGAGCATGTCATAAGTAAGCCTTACATCAAATGCAAGTAAGCATTAAGCCCTTTGCACACACACAGTGGACTTATCGATATAAGTGGAACTTATGCTCTAACCACACACAAGTGGACTTGTCTAATATAAGTGGACTTATGTAAAACTTTGAACAAGTGGACTTATGTACAATACAAGTGGACTTATCCGAAAACTTTGAACAAGTGGGCTTATGTATGAGTCAAGTGGAACTTGTCCAAAACTTTGAACAAGTGGGCTTATGTATAAAACAAGTGGACTTATCCAAAAAATTGCTATACTTTCTAATAGGCTAATACCTCGATCATTGCAATTCCAATTCACAACACCTACATACCTAAGGTAATATCGATAAATTTGATGTATCGATGAACAATTCATTGAACCATGAAAGCTTAAATAGTCAAACTATATGAAAAGCTTGAAATGAGTCAAAACTCATTCATTTCCAAACAATTTAGGAACACCCAAATTATCATCCTAAGCATCTCAAGCTAGTGTATACACTCTCAAAACTACTCGGCACTTGTCACAAAATTTGTGACGGCCAAAACACAAAGAAAATGAAATATACTAACGAGACACAAATGTGACCAATTAGGCATTCAAAATTCTTGGAAAAACAAATTCAAGCAATTCAATTTGGAAATCATACTACATCAAGATAACACATTTTTAATCACATTAAGAATGCTGCAAGGCATTGGAATTGAAAAAGAAAACTCAATCAAGCCAAGCAAAACAGTCCCAACAATTTTCACCAAAACTGTCCAGTTCTGTACATTGCTTGAAATGATCAATGAAACAATTTCAATAAATTCTGAGAAACTTATATAGGTTACTAAATTTTCTGAACATAATACCTGAAGTTTTTCAGGATTTTAGGCCATCAAAAACTCAGTCAACCAAAAAAACAAAACCGATTCCAATTCTGTGTTCATCAACACAGCAATTCCCAACAGCATAGAATAAAATCGAAAATAAATATCCAATCACCTTGAAATCCAATTTCCATGCTCACAGACATTCACCAACATCTTAGAGACATGTAGGTGAAGGAAAATCCAGAAAACGATTTTTCTAGAATTTATTCTTGATTTTATACTACTGCCTGTTCACAGAATCGTTTCAAAAACAGCATCTGTAAGCTTAGGGAATTAATTAGCAAAACTATATCAAATCAAATCAATAAATTCTGAAAATTCATAGACATATTCTCTAACATGTTATGAACATTCCTGGGCATAAAAAGTTTGAAAAATATATCACAATATAAATTCGAAAATCAGGCAGTATGCATGCATCAACATCAACAGCACTTAGGGTTTCTTATCTAGCTTCGGTTTTAGCTTCATATACGACACGAGGCGCTCTGATACCACTGTAGGAAAATCCCGGGAGGTACATCACATGTACCGGCAGCGGAAAACAAAAATTTTGTTCGGGACTTTCCGAAACCAGGATCAGGTGTCGGTATGAAGACCTCAAACTGAATAGCCAAAGAGACTATCTCTAAAAGGTGATACTTGAGATCGAGAAAACCTAACCAAGTCAAACCCTTTTGACCCGGGAATAGCTAGAACAGAATAAGAGCTGCTAGACCCTACCTCTGTCCTGAAGAGCTTGAGAAAACGTTGGAACCTTGTGTTTGGAGAAGAGAAATTCGATGGTGCCTTTTGGAAGAAGAAGAAATTGAAACTTTCTTTACAAAGCTTAACATAAGCTTTCTTTTCTCTTCCTTATCCATAACCTCTGGCCATCCTCTCCAAAAAGCCATCTTATATTGTTTTTAACACTTAAAAACAATCCATAAACTTACAAATGGAGCTTTATATCCATTAGTTTATTTAATGAATTAAATAATCAAACTTTGAAAAGTCAAAGTTTTATCCGCTTCCTCTCCATTTCAGCGTGCATGGACATATATATATATAATAATTAATTAATTAATTACTTAATTAATTAATTAGAATATATTGCTAAGAGTCAATCCAGCTGGGGTGGTCTACTGCAAACTCTTAGACCCAAATCTTTGAAGCGACTCGGAAGCCTTTCTTAGCAATATTGATGTCGCGATCTCATGGGACATATCCCAATCCATTGGGATCCATTTAATTTAATGCTCTCCATAATTGGAACTTTGTCCAATTACTATTTTACAAATTCTCTGAAACACTCTTATCGTGTGACCCTTTAGGTTCCGGTTATGTTGGTACTTAGATTAACAATTAATAAGAGGCAAGTCATGGCGGTATCTAGCAACACATCATGACCCCAATTGGCGGAAAGTAATCGGTTTGATGTATTCATCACGAACGGATCACGAACCCTTCATAGACAATTCTTGTGCAATTAGTCCTTTCACCATCCTATACCCACTTGGTTATGAGTATGGTCAAAGTGTCAACTCTTACTAGACCAAGTCCAGCCCAGTGATAGCGGTTCTCGTCCAGGACTCATTACTCTATATGTCCATGAAGACACTCTTCATGACATATTCACTCTGGCCGGAGATTTAGAGTAATGATCGACAAGAGGCCATAGGTATCTCTTACGCTAATCGAAGTGGTGAATCCTTTATTGGCTACTCAATTATCTTGAATACCTCAAAGCGTACGCACCACCACTATGAGTTACCTACGGAAGGCAACAAGGAATGGAGTCAAAGCAGGATCGGTATCAAGATAGCCTTGAGTACCTCAAGTCTAAGGATACTTGCACCATTGCTATGATGAGATTATCAGCGACACTTAGATAAGATATCCATGTGATGATCTCATGACGGGTCATCGATGAACTTACTACTACTAGTAAGCATCCATATGTCAACTCTAAATATCTCATATTTACGGTTTAGAGATCCTTTGCTTGATCCAATCAAGGAGTATGACATATCTAGTCATGGGATTAATGATGTCGGTCTCATTAATCCTATGACTAGGAGAATTTGAATCTTGACATAATTGCATGATAGGAATCTCATTAGTATGATCATATCATAATTTCCTTCATACTATGTCATATATCATGGACTTCATTAATTTGATTAAAGATCAATCAATTCATAAACAATGTTCATGAACATCAAATTAATGAATTATGCCTTTTCTTTATTTATTCATTCGATGCGCATCATTTGTGAATAAAAGCAGCTAAAGGGATTGCCTTTAGGGCACGAATAAACGATCTAGATCACGGAATAAATGAAACATATCAGTGTACAAATCGACTTATCGATGCAGAAACAAGCATAAATCGAACTTACACATGGTACAAGTCGACTTACCGCACTGAAGGCAGTGCTTGTTTATATTGTGCTAACAGTCACTGGCGTTGTTCAAACATGTTTTGATCAAAGTGCGTATCTTGTTCAAAATAAAGATGCATGAATTTGGATGTTGGCTGAACAAGATGATTAATGAGTTGGATGAACTGGATCAGTGGAAAATGCATATATGAATGAATGTGTGGCACATAAGCATATATGGTGAAAGGCTGATCATGTACATGAATGTGAAGTCAGACCAGTTGATCAGTTGAAAGTGTGTAGTCAATGAGTAAAGATTGAGTAAATGTTGAAATGGCCAAGTGTTGAAGATGTCAGTAAATGGATCAGGAATTGAGATGTCGATGGATCGCGTATGTCAATATGAGAAAGGACTCGGCGTTCATTGCGGGCCAGTGAGCGACAGGGCCGACGATAAGCTGGACATAGATGATATTCTAATTAATTAAGTAATTAATTAATTATTATATAAATATATGCATGTGTTCGTTTGAAAGTGGGAGGAAGAAGAATTAACTTTGAAAGTCAAAGCTTGATTTCTTTATTCCATTTATTAATGAATGGCTATTAAGCCATACACATGGCCTCATCTTATGGTAGTATTTTAATGGTTAAAATACATATAAGATGGCTTACTTTTCAAGATGATGAGCAGCGGTTTTGCTAGGGATGAGAAGTTGGAAAACTTAAGTGTTAAGTTTGCTTTGAAAATGAGTTTTCATTCTTCTTTTCTCATAAGCATCATCGTTTTCTCTTCTTCTTCAAGCAATTCAACATTGATCTATGCTCTCCAAGGTCAGAGTAGGCTCTAGCAGGCTTTAATCTATTCTAGCTATTCCCGAGGTCAAGGGTTTGACTTCGGTTATGATTTTACGATCTGCGTGGATCACCTTTGATAATCTCTTTTATTTAATTGATGTCTTCATGCGACACTGGATCTGAGTTCAGAATCTCGGGAACAGAGCCCTAGATGCTGATGTGATGATCATGTCTGAAAACTAAAATCAAGAAACCTAATGAGCCTACTGTTGATGCATAGCACTGTCTATTTTCAATTTATATAATGAGATATTTTGAAATTTTGCCCAAGATTATTGATAACATGTTGATTTGATGAATTGATCGAATGTTGTTTTTAGGATTTGGAACAGAGTAGACTGGGTTTTTGATTCTGGAAATTCTTCAGAGTTTTTCAATGTTTTTGTTGAATGTGATTGAAAAGTGATTGATGATTAAAAACTGAATTGCTGAAGATTCATTTCAGAATTTTGGATGCCTAAGTGATCACATTAGCATCTAGTTAATATATTGCATTATCTTGTTTGTTTGACAAATCATATTTTTTATGGCATGTGCTGAAATAGGGTGAATGTACAGCTAGTGATGCTAGATGATTTGGGATGATATTGTTAAGTTGTGAGTTTGACTCATGAGGATGGTTTGATAAAATTTCATGTAGTTGAGATGAAGTGTTCATTGAGACATCAATGTAGAATATTACCTTTAGTGAAATTGGAATTACAAGGATTGAGGAATTGCTGATTGAAATTATAACAAATTTTGTTGGACAAGTCGACTTATTTGGAGTATAGGCGACTTGTTGAGAATCATGCATAGAATGGACTTGCGATGTGAAAGGCGACTTATGTGTGAAATAGTGCATAGGCGACTTATATCAAATAAAATAAGCCTTGTCTGTGCGAAGACAAGGCGACTTGTATTATGATACACAAGGCGACTTGTGTATGAGCGAGGGCATAAAAGGCGACTTGCATTCTTTTAAATCGACTTGTGGCATCTTTCGAGGTTGGTTGATGGATGATTAAAAGTTGATTGATGTGATTGATGAAACCTAAATCATTCCATATAGTCTGGCGACTATAATCCTTCATCTTGGGTCGGAATTGAATGATTGAAAATGTGATAAGAACGATTGGTTTGAGCTCACTAAATCATGTTCAACGATTAATGGGTTGGTTTCACGAAGCGTTAGTTTGTTGAGCAAACTCGAGGTCAGCGTGAATAGCGAAGTTGGTGAGTATACATCGGATGTGCATCTGAGTTGATAATGATGTAAGTGCACACATGACAAGTTGATAGCTTTGATCGATAGTTATGTCTAAGATGTAATTGGTATATCTGATACCTCCGAGACATATGGTGGCTTATTGGGCAAACCAGGTCATTCTCAATGTGGGTTATCGATGATGCAATTGGTATGTCGATACCTACCGATTGACCTAAGTTGTGGCTTGTTGAAAATGAGGTCTTTCTTAGCAATGTCATTAGGACTTTATGTCACTTTGTTTCTGGATTAATAAAGAGGTTATGGTCTGAAACTATATGCATGTCATGATCCTTATGATCATGCAGGCAAATTGATCATTCATTCTCTCTATAGCGTTTAGGTTGATTGAAGAGTTGTTAGGTGTGAATTTTGCTCTCTATTTTGGACGAATTTTCTTGATCGGTGAGGAATGAGAATTGTTCTCGGATCGAAGGCTAGGATCGTCTAGATGTTTCACTTTCAGATGCACTGATGTCGACTTACGAAAGGATCGAAAGCATATTTTAAGCATCTAATGACGGTGATATGGATGCATTATGATTTCCTTGATGTCACGAGGCTGCGAAGCGGCGAGTCTATGGATGCTCACTATAGTATTTCATCTTAGGGAGCGATAGATGGCTTCGATGCGAAAGGTTCGAGACCTGAGGCTTCTCTTCACCGAAAAGGTGGCTCGAGGACATCTGTTGTCGGGATACCACGAAGATGAATGGTATATAGAGATTGTTTGTCTTAGGATTTGTAATGGATTATGAGTTAAGTATAGACTTGATTACGGTTTGGATTGTCGGCGATTTTCACGGTTCGTGTTAAACTATCGGATGAACCAATATCCTCAACAATTCTGGTGATCAATCTGCTTTCGAGCGGTGAAGGCTATCAAGAAGGATAGCAAGCAAGTCTTAGTGGTGGATGCTTCTTCTTACGGTCCAAAGAAAGGGCCAGAAACCGAATGGAAGTGCCATCGAGGAAAAACAAAGAAACTTCCCCAAAGGTTTTGCTTTCATTGTGCAAGGCTTGAAGGCCCTAAATGAAAGCAGCAAAATCTCTCAGGTTCTGAAGCGAGAAGAAGGCATCGAGATACCTCTACTCCTTCAAATATGTTTGTCATTGAGGTTATCTTGTTTACGATCAAAACATATGGGTATTTGATACGGTTGTGGCTCATACATATGAAATGATATCACGAGGCCTCGGGGACGATGAATGACTCATAAAAGGAGAACTAGACCTTCGATGCGGTAATGCGACAAGAGCTGCTACATTGCAAATGAACAACTTATCTTGTCACTCCTAGTAGGCTGTATTCAATTGGATGATTGTCATTTTGTACTGTTTTAACAAAGAACATATTATGTTTCTTGTTTCAATAAATTTGGTTTCCATTGGATTTTTAGTAGCAATGGTTGTTCTATTAGTTGAATGGAATGCTACTATCTCTTGGTACATTATGCAATGGAATTGACATAATAGATATGTCATATCCGATTTTGAATATCGATGGCGAAAAGACATAATCAAGATAATTTAAAATCAACTTACTTATGGCATTGTCGACTTGGCCATATAAATGAGACACGCATCGCTAGCTCGAAATGTAAAGTGGCGGTTTAGGGTCATTTGATTATGAATCATATGACACATACGAATCTTATTTATTAAGCAGATGACTAAAGTTACCGCTCGAGGAAAGGGTGAGCAGTGATTGGGTATTAGACCTATTACATTCGGATGTATGTGGTCCGATGTCCATCCATGCCAGAAGTGGTTGTCTTTACTTCATTACTTTTATCGGTGATTATTCACGATATGGGTACCTGTATCTGATAAGATACAAATCTGAAGCGTTTGAAAAGTTCAAATAATTCAGAAATGAAGTAGAAAACTAACTTGGTAAAAGTATGAATACATTACGATCTGATCGTGGTGGAAAATGCTTAGACCAGCGGTTTTGGATTATCTCGAGAGATAATTGAATTTTATCTCAGTACACTCCACCCTTGCCTTGAGAACAATACGTGGCTGAAAGGAATATCGAACCTTATTAGACATAGTGCGATTAATGATAGGTTTACTTGCATTTTTTGGGGTATCTTTCGAGGCATTTGTTTACTTGTTAAGCGAGTTCCATTAAAAGGCGATTGATGTTACTCCATATAAGATGTGGATTAGCTGAAAGCCTATCTTTCTCAGCTGAAAGTTTGGGGTTATCACCTTATGTGAAGCGGACACGGTCGATTAACGATGCAAAATCGACAAGTGTTTGTTCGTGAGATATCGTGGGATATCAATTCTACCTTCTTTGAGGAACAAAGTTGTTTGTTTTAAAGCATCTTTGTTTTCTTAGAGAAAGAGTTTCTTTTACAAGAGGGCGGTGGGAGCAAAGTTGAACTTGAGGAAGTTCAAGATGCTCGAACAAGCCTTGAGATCATTGCTGAACACACTTTGTAACTCATGTACATGAGGTAGCAGTTCAACCTTCTATTACACAAGAATTTACGTAGGTCATGTAGGATCGCTCACATTCACGAGAGATATGGATTTCGTGAGGAGCAGAATGGCGTATTAACTCATCTGAGATGATGAGCTTACTACTATGAAGAGGTTACGAAAGTTGAGTGCGAAAAATGGCTTTGTGCCATGAAATGCGAATGGATTCCATGTAAGAAAACCAAGTTTGGACTTTGGTTGTTGCAGAAGGAATAAAGCCCAAAGGGTGCATATGGGTTTCAAGAAGAAAACCGACATGGATGGTAATGTGATTACTTATAAAGCAAGGCTTGTGGCCAAAAATTTAAATCGGAGACAAGGAGTTGACTATGGCGAGACCTTGACCCGTAGCAATGCTTAAATCCATTTGGATACTCTAGTCATTGCCGCTCATTATGATTATGAGATATGGCAAATAGATGTGAAAACGACTTTCTGAATGGAAATCTTCGAGGATGTGTATATGACACCCTGAGAGGACTTCACCTCTATAATGGCGAAATGGTATGCAAGCTTGAGAATTCCATGTATGGATTGAAGCAAGCATCCGGGAGTTAGAATATCCGTTTGATGAGGTACTCAAAGAGTTTGGTTTCTCACAAAATTGGATGTACATTGTGTGTATAAGAAGGTTCATGGAGCTGCAATCGTATTCCTTGTGTTATAAGTAGATGACATATTAATACTAGGAAAACAATGTCTCATGCTACAATCGATTAAGATTTGGTTGTCCAAACCCTTTTTGCAATGAAGATTTATAGAGATAGATCAAAGAAGTTGTTTGGTCTTTCACAATCAGCGTACATAGGTAAGATGCTAAAGAGGTTTAGCATGGAACAATGCTATGTCTGAGACCCGATGTATTATATGCTCTAAGTGTTACGGTAGATACTAATCGGATCTGGTGAGGTCCTTTGGGTGGTGTCATGAATATCCTCAAGTACTTGCGAAGCACTAAGGATGTTTTCTTGATATATGGAATGCAAATCTCAGTGGTGAGCATACAAATGCGGTTTAATCTGATAAGGATGATTCGAATCACGATCGGGTTATATACATTCTGCTGAGCGGCTGGCGGTCGGTTTGAAAGTTCAATCGAGAGACATGCTGATTCAACAGCAGAAGCGAGTACATTGTCGCATAAGATCTTGTGAGAAGCGGTTTGGATCGATCCTAGGCTGTGATGAGCCCATAGGATTGTATTGTGATACAATGGGGCTAGTCTTGAGGAAAGGAACCAATGTCTCATCAGCGATCAAGACATGTACTACGCCGATTCCATTTGATTAGGAAATTATCGGTTGAGATGATGTCCTTATAGAGAATTCCCCGAGCAAAGTGTTCTTTGATCCGATGACAAAGCTATTGTCACGAGAATTGTGATTCTTATGTACTAAGCTTTTGGTATTAGATACTAAGGTGATTGGCTTTAGGTCAGTGGGAGATTTGTAAGTGCAAGTGGACTTGTACATGGGGTGAAATCGACTTACGTATTCGATACCGATAAGTCGACTTGTACATGGGGTAAGTCGACTTATGCAGAACGATCTTGTTTATATTGTGCCTTGAGCAATCCCTTTAAGCGCGTTTGTTCAAAGTCGTGTGCGAGACTTTATGAATAAATAAAGATACTTCATTAATTTGATGTTCATGAACATTGTTTATGAATTGATTGGATCTTTAATCGAATTAATGAAGCCCATGATATATGACATAGCATGAAGGAAATTATTATGTGCTCATACTCACAGAGATTCCTTTCATGTGCAATTATGTCGATATCTAAATTCTCCTAGTCATAGGATTAATGAGGCTGGACATCATTAATCCGAATAGACTAACACATGTCATATTCCTGATTGGATCAGCGGTGGATCTCGAAGCTGTAAATATGAGATATTTAGAATTGACGTGTGGATCTTACTAGCGGTAGTAAGTACGTTGGATGACTGTCATGAGATCATCACATGGATATCTTCTTCTAGTGTCGGTGATAATCTCATCATAGCAATGGTGCAAGTATCCTTAGACTTGAGGTACTCAAGGATATCTTGAATCTTGATTACGTGCTGACTCCATTCCTTGTTGCCTTCGAGAGGTACGCTCGTAGGGTGGTGCTTGGAGTGCGAACAGAGGTATTGAAGGTAATTGAGTAGCCAATAAAGGATTCACCACTTCTGGAATATCCAATCACCTTGAAATCCAATTTCCATGCTCACAGACATTCACCAACATCTTAGAGACATGTAGGTGAAGGAAAATCGAAAACGATTTTTCTAAATTTATTCTTGATTTTATACTCTTTTGTTCACGAGAATCGTTTCAAAAACAGCATCTGTAAGCAGGGAATTAATTAGCAAAACTATATCAAATCAAATCAATAAATTCTGAAAATTCATAGACATATTCTCTAACATGTTATGAACATTCCTGGGCATAAAAAGTTTGAAAAATATATCACAATATAAATTCAAAAATCAAGCAGTATCATGCATCAACATCAACTGACACTTAGGGTTTCTTATCTAACCGGTTTTAGCTTCATACGACACCAAGCTCGATACCCTGTAGGAAAATCCCGGAGGTACATCACATGTACGGCAGCGGAAAACAAAAATTTTGTTCGGGACTTTCCGAAACCAGAGATCAGTGTCGGTATGAAGACCTCAAACTGAATAGCCAAAGAGACTATCTCTAAAGGTGATCCCTTGAGATCGAGAAAACCTAACGAGTCAAACCCTTTTGACCGGGAATAGCTAGAACAGAATCAGAGCTGCTAGACCTACCTCTGTCTGGAGAGCTTGAGAAAGCGTTGGAACCTTGTGCTTGGAGAAGAGAATTGATGGTGCCTTTTGGAAGAAGAAGAAATTGAAACTTTCTTTACAAAGCTTAACACTTAGCTTTCTTTTCTCTTCCTTATCCATAACCTCGGCCATCCTCTCCAAAAGCCATCTTATATTGTTTTTAACACTTAAAAATCAATCCATAAGAACTTACAAATGGAGCTTTATATCCATTAGTTTATTTAATGAATTAAATAATCAAACTTTGAAAAGTCAAAGTTTTATCCTCTTCCTCTCCATTCCAGCGTACATGGACATATATATATATAATAATTAATTAATTAATTACTTAATTAATTAATTAGAATATATTGCTAAGGTCCAATCAGCTGAGAATTGAGTCTGCAAACTCTAGAACCCAAATCTTTGAAGCGACTCAGGAAACCTTTCTTAGTAATATTGATGTCGCGATCTCATCGGGACATATCCCAATCCATTGGGATCCATTTAATCTTAATGCTCTCCATAATTGGAACTCTGTCCAATTACTATTTCTGATTCTCTGAAACACTCTTATCGTGTGACCTTTGGGTTCCGATTATGTTGTACTTAGATTAACAATTAATCGAGCAAGTCATGGCGGTATCTAGCAACACATCATGACCCCGATTGACGGAAAGTAATCGGTTTGATGTATTCATCACGAACGGATCACGAACCCTTCCATGACAATTCTTGTGCAATTAGTCCTTTCACCATCTTATACCCCACTTGGTTATGAGTATGGTCAAAGTGTCAACTCTTACTAGACCAAGTCCATTGATGATAGCGGTTCTCGATCCTGGACTCATTACTCTATATGTCCATGAAGACACTCTTCATGACATATTCACTCTGCGCGAGATTTCAGAGTAATGATCTGACGAAGGCCATAGGTATCTCTTACGCTAATCGAGTGGTGAATCCTTTATTGGCTACTCGATTATCTTGAATACCTCAAGCGTACCCAAGCACCACCCATGAGTTACCTCACGGAAGGCAACAAGGAATGGAGTCAAAGCAGGATCGGTATCGAGATAGCCTTGAGTACCTCAAGTCTAGGATACTTGCACCATTGCTATGATGAGATTATCAACGACACTTAGATAAGATATCCATGTGATGATCTCATGACAGGTCATCAATGAACTTACTACTACTAGTAAGCATCCATATGTCAACTCTAAATATCTCATATTTACGGTTTACGAGATCCTTGCTTGATCAATCGGTATGACATATCTAATGCAATAGGATTAATGATGTCGATCTCATTAATCCTATGACTAGGGAGAATTTGAATCTTGACATAATTGCACATGATAGGAATCCCGATAGTATGATCACATCATAATTTCCTTCATGCTATGTCATATATCATGGATTTCATTAATTTGATTAAAGATCCAATCAATTCATAAACAATGTTCATGAACATCAAATTAATGAATTATGCCTTTTCTTTATTTATTCATTCGATGCGCATCATTTGTAGATAAAAACAACTAAAGGGATTGCCTTTAGAGGCGCAAATAAGCGATGCAAATCTGGAATAAGTTGACATCCAATGTACAAATCGACTTATCGATCACCAGAAACAAGCATAAATGGACTTACATGGTACAAAGTCGACTTACCTTTCTGAGGGTAATTAATTAATTAATTAATTAATTAATTATTATATAAATATATGCTTGTGTTCGCTTGAAAGTGGGAGGAAGAGATTAGCTTTGAAAAGTCAAAGCTTGATTTCTTTATTCCATTTATTAATGAATGGCTATTAAGCCATGAAAGTGGGAGGAAGATGGCCTCATCTTATGGTAGTATTTTAATGGTTAAAATACATATAAGATGGCTTACTTTGCAAGATGATGAACGACGATGAGTTTTGCTAGGGATGAGAAGTTGGAAAACTTAAGTGTTAAGTTTGCTTTGAAAATGAGTTTTCATTCTTCTTCTCTCATAAGCATCATCGTTTTCTCTTCTTCTTCAAGCAATTCAACGTTGATCTATGCTCTCCAAGGACGTAGGTAGGCTCTAGCAGGCTTTATCTGTTCTAGCTATTCCCTGTCAAAGGGTTTGACTCGGTTAGGTTTTCTTCTGCGTGGATCACCTTTAAAGATAGTCTCTTTTGGCTATTTAGGTTGATGTCTTCATATCGACACTGGATCACGGTTTCGGAAAGTCCCGAACAAAAATTTTGTTTTCCGCTCACGTACATGTGATGTACATCCCGGAGTTTCTGGCGCTTACTACTTTTCGCCTTCACTTGTTCGCAAAGCATTGCTACACATGTTATGGGACAAAAGGTTAGTCAAAAAGTCTTGAGTGTGATGACTAATGTTCCATCCAAATATTTAACCTTTTAAAGAGAAAGTTGGGAACAAAGATTGGTTGTCACGAGGAGAAGAAGACCAAATCATCATCATCCAAGACAAACCAAAGAGATTTGTGAAAGCCTTCTTCAAATCGCTTGAATTTGATAACAAAGATTCTACATCCATTGGATAGGGGTTACAAAATTTCTATGATCAATTGAAGAGAGTTGGAAGAGAACCATATCCACCAGAGCCATTTGGAGAGCGTCTTACTTCTTATCAAATACTGGACATTACAGTAATCAAGGTGGTACCTGATTTACAACCACCAAATTTTGTTGAACGTAAGTGAAGAAGAGAAATCAAGTGAAAGTTCAACCGTAACGATTTTGATGACATGACTTCGATCGATTGCGAAGCAAAGTGCAATTGATTGATGAAGCATGTGAAGAGAAAAGAAGTGGAAGTTCTATCTGCATTTATCAAGATCCAGAACAAGCCAAACTAAGGCTACTGAGCAGATGATCCACAGTGGAGGCACTATCGAAAGGGTCAAGATCGTTCTTTTCTCGATTGGGAACTTAAAATGTTCTTATAGTATTTACGTAACATTCGCAAAATCGGCCTCGTGGGAGATCAACTCAATTGCGAAGCTATGCCTTGGCTTGGAAGCACATATCAACGATACTTGATTCCTATGATCTTGATATTCCGATCAAGTTGTATATGTCCTCCGCCTCCTACAAATTATTGAACCACATGTCTCAAACGTGAAGTTTATACAACAATTCTTGTTGTTGACAAACAAGTTGTTGAGATGTAATCTTTGATCGCTGCTGAATCATTGACCTTAAAGAAACAAGTTCGTAAACTTGATAAGGAAATGAAGAAGATTAAGAAGATGTCAAACAGTTGGTGAAGCGATCAGGAAATAATTTTTTGATTAATAACAAATAGGGGGAGAAGGAAGAATGAGAAGGGAGAAGGAAGAATGAGAAGGGAGAATCAGCTGAAAGGAAAAGACAGAAGAAATTTTGAAAGCAGGAGGCATAAGTTATTTTTGATCTATTAATACTTCTGTATATGTGATACTTTTCATAATTTGATACCTTTCATATTTCTCTATTTCATAATATTTGTTATCATCAAAAAGGGGGAGAATGTTAAGTCAAACCAGACTTTACGTATTAAATAATTTTGATGACAAACAAAGAGAAATGAAAAGTAGATGGACGCATCCGAAGTAAAAAACAATTTGAAGGAGAAAATCACCAGTTAAAAGCGCATTTAAAGCTAGCGTTAAAGAGAAAATCGAGGAAGCTTTACAAGAGAAAAGCAGCTGATACAAGAATAGCAGACGGAAGTTTTACAAGAGAAAAGCAGCTGATACAAGAAAATCAGACGGAAGCTTTACAAGAGAAAAGTAGCCGATACAAAAAATCAGACGGAAGTTTTACAAGAGAAAAGCAGCTGATATAAGAAAAGTAGACGGAAGCTTTACAAGAGAAAAGCAGTCGATACAAAAAATCAGACGGAAGAAAGAAACATCAATTTGAGTTAGTTACGGAGTCAAACTAAATAACCGTTTCTTTCAAGAATCAAGAAGCAGATATTCAAGAAACAGTTGAAGACCCGACTATAAATAAGAGTCGAGATTGAAGAAGAAACAACTTTATGCAACTTTATGAAACTTCATGAAACTCGAGTATTCAACTTTTGATTTTCGATTATCCGAGAGAAAATTGTGAACGATATTTCGAGTGAACAGTGTTAAGAGCATTTCTATTGTAACAAGCTCTTTACTATTCTTTCAATTAGAAAGTGTTACGATAGCCCAAGAGGCTAAGAGTAAAATAATACTTTCTTTGTAAAGAGACCCGAGAGGCTCGGTCGAAAGAATACTTGTTAACAATTCGTAGATAGTGAAATCTCGTATGATATCCGAGGATCGGACGTAGCCCACGGTTTGGGGTGAACCAGGATAAACTGCTGTGTTTCTTTCTACTCTCATATTACTTATATCGTATTCTTCAAAATTAACAAAGTTTTTCAAACTAGTTACTAATTAATTTACGATAAGTTTTCGAAAGAACAAGTAATTTTTTAAGGGGATTAAGAAAAAGTTTATCACAATTCAACCCCCCCTTCTTGTGTATCTTGATCATATTATTGTTCAATATATTAACGTGTGATTCACTTCAATTATGAGATATGGCAAATGGATGTGAAGACAGCTTTCCTAAATGGAAATCTAGCTGAGGATGTATATATGACACAACCTGAGGGCTTCACCTCCTATGATGGCGAAAAGGTATGCAAGCTTCAGAAATCCATCTATGGATTGAAGCAAGCATCTAGGAGTTGAAATATCCGTTTTGATGAGGTAATCAAAGAGTTTGGTTTCTCACAAAATCCGGATGAATACTGTGTGTATAAGAAGGTTAATGGGACTGCAATCGTATTCCTTGTGTTGTATGTAGATGACATATTATTACTAGGAAACGATGTCTCTATGCTACAATCGGTCAAGATTTGGTTGTCCAAATAATTTGCCATGAAAGACCTTGGTGAAGCAACTTATATCCTTGGGATAAGAATCTATAGAGATAGATCAAAAAGGTTGCTTTGTCTTTCACAATCAACGTACATAGACAAGATGCTAAAAAGGTTTAACATGGAGCAATCCAAGAGAGGTTACCTTCTCGTGACTCATGGGATAACACTCTCGAAATCTATGTGTCCTAAGACACAAGATGAGAGGATGCACATGAACATGATCCCATATGCATCTGCGGTAGGATCTATCATGTACGTTATGCTATGTACGAGACCCGATGTATCATATGCTCTAAGTGTTACGAGCAGATACCAATCGGATCCTGGTGAGAGTCACTGGGTGGCTGTCAAGAATATCCTCAAGTACTTGCGAAGGACTAAGGATGTTTTCTTGATATATGGAGATGGAGATCTCAAAGTGAGCGGGTATACAGATGCCAGTTTTCAATCTGATAAGGATGATTCCAAATCCCAATCAAGTTATGTATTCACACTGAATGGCGGGGCGGTCAGTTGGAAGAGTTTCAAACAAGAGACGACTGCCGATTCAACAACCAAGGCAGAGTACATTGTCGCTTCAGAAGCAGAAAAGGAAGCAGTTTGGATTAAGAAGTTCATTACTGAACTTGGTGTGGTTCCTAGCAGTGATGGGCCCATACAGTTGTATTGTGACAACAGTGGGGCTACTGCGCAGGCGAAGGAACCAAGGTCTCATCAACGATCCAAACATGTACTCCGCAGATATCATCTGATCAGGGAGATCATTGCTCGAGGTGATGTCCAGATCGAGAGAATTCCCACCGAGAAGAATATTGTTGATCCGTTGACAAAGCCATTATCACAGAAGAACTTTGATTCTCATGTACTCGCCTATGGTATTAGATATCAAGGCGATTGGCTTTAGGTCAAGTGGGAGATTGTTAGAGTAGTGCCCTGAAGGCAATCGCCTTTAGCGCATTTTGTACAAATTTGTGTGTACAGTCTTTATGAATAAATAAAGAAAGGCATATTTCATTACGTTGTTGTTCATTATTTATGAACTGATATTGATCAATAAGCAAATTAATGAAGTCCATGATATATGACATAGCATGAAGGAAATTATGATGTGATCATACTACTGAGATTCCTATCATGTGCAATTATGTCAGTATTTAAATTATCCCTAGTCATAGGATTACTGAGACTGGACATTGGTAATCCGGAAAGACTAGCACATCTCAAGCTCCTTGATCTGATCAAGCATTCGATCTCAGAACCTGTAAATATGAGATATTTAGGGTTGAGATGTGGATGCTTACTAGAGGTAGTAAGTACATTGGATGACCTGCTATGAGATCATCACATGGATGTCCTATTCTAATGTCAGTGATAATCTCATCATAGCAATGGTGCAAGTATCCTTAGACTTGAGGTACTCAAGGATATCTTGGATACTGATTCTGTGCTTTGAATCCATTCCTTGTTGCCTTAAAGAGGTTGCTCATAGGGTGGTGCTTGGGTACAGCTTGAGGTATTCGAAGGTAATTGAGTAGCCAATAAAGGATTCACCACTTCTGTGATAGCAGAAGATGATACCCATGGCCTCTTGTCAGGGTCATTACTTGGAAATCTCTGGCCGGAGTATATATGTCATGAAGAGTGTCTTCAGTGACATATAAAGTAATGAGTCCCAGGACAAGAACTGATATCACTTGGACTAGATTTGACGTAGTCAGTCTAATAAAGAGTTGACACTTTGCCCATACTCATAACCAAGTGGGGTATAGCACACGGTAATTGTCTATGGAAGGGTTCGTAATATGGTTCATGATGAGTATAAGTTCATTCGTCAAACCAATTACTTTCCAGTCAATTGGAGGTCATGATGTGTTGCTAGATACCGCTCATGACTTGCTTGGATTAAGTGTTGATCTAAGTGGCCAACATAACCAGGAACCTAATGGGTCACACGCATAAGAGTGTCTCGAAGAATTTGTAAAATAGTTTTGAATAGAGATCCAATATATGGAGAGCAATCAGATTAAATGGATCCCAATGAGATCGAGATATGTCCCGATGAGATCGCGACATCGATATTGCTGAGACAGGTATCCGGGGGTTTTTCCCATACGGGACCCGTAGAGACCGAATTTAGTGTGACTGGACCACTTCAAATAGCTATATACATATATATATATGATTAATTAATATAAAATAATATATATATATATATATATATATATATATATATATATATATATATATATATATATATATATAAGCTAACGTGGAAGCTTCTCCACCTAGCTTTTGGATGTCTTTAATTGTTAAAGAAAAATAAAAGATGATGAAAGAAGAGGTTGAGGTCGTGGGTTTATGAAAGAAGATAGGTTGGAAAGAAAGAGTTTCTCTCTAAGCCATCTTCATCATCGATTCTTCATCTTCTTCTTCAAGTTCCTCCAAGTTCCATCGTTGATTCAAGCTCTCCAAGGACAAAGGTAGGAGCTAGCACTCTTTACTTTGTTCTAGCTATTCCCGGGTCAAAGGGTTTGTCTCGGTTAGGTTCTCCGATCTCTGTGTGGATACCGTTAGAGACGGTCTCCTTTGGCCGTTATGGTTTGAGTTTGTTGTATAGACACATGGATCCTGGCTTTCGGGAAGGTCCCGGAACAAAAAAAAAAAATTTCCGCACCGTGGGCATGTGATGCTCACACCGAGATTTTCCTACACTCTGTTGGCTGACCGATCTTCGTTCAGGCCGAGCTTTGATTTTCTGGCCGAGCTCTGACCTCCCTTCACTCTTTTGAGCATATCTTCTTCGTCCGACATCTGATCGATCTGTTTTCGAAGCGTTGGATTCCTACGATATTTTTCTATCTTTCCATACCAAATATATTGGTTTGGACATTAAATGGAGAAAGATCGACTCGATTAAAGTGAGCTGATCGGTTGTAAAAGTTTGAATATTGTTCAGTATTTTAGAGATATCTAGATTGGTAGAGCTTTAATAGATCTGATTATTCTTGAAAATTAAAGTAGAGACATGGGGCTACAAATGTTATGAAGGAGCCGATCTACAATTTAGCTTCTAAGACTTTCAATTTTTGGAGTGAAGCTCGGTGTAATGTTCAGCCTCGGGTCTGAAGAATAGACTTCAGTATTTTAGAGATATCTTAAGCTATAGAGCTTTGATCGATCTGATTCTTGAAGCGATGGATTTGTAAGACATAGATGGAAATTTCTCTAGAAGAAAGTTTAGTCAAATGACTTCAGCTACCTGATAGAAATAAGGTGACAAGATGTCAGTTTTTAGGAAGGACATTGTTGGAAGATCACTTAAGCTATTATGTTATAAGACATACATGTAAGGGCAAATTGGACATTATGCACTCATTAATGGCAAGTTGGTAAATAAGAAGAGTGAGTTTTAGTATATATAAGGAGAATGCACAACACTTAGACAGAAAAACAGCAAGAGAAGAAAAGAATAAGAAGAGAGGAGAATGAGAGGAGCTTCGGGAGAAAAGAAGAAAGAAAAGGAGAGAGAGCTAAGGTTCAGTTTTCTCCAAGTTCCTTGAGGGATTTTTGATGCTTTTCAAGGAGAAAGGTGAAGAAGAAGATAAAAGTTTCTTATGGAGCCCAGAAATTCGAAAATGGTGGTGAGATAAGGAAAGATTCGAAATTTTGAGATTTGTGAATTTTGATGAGTTCTTGGTTTAGAAACCTTGGAAGTGATATGGGCATGTGACTTATGAAGTCAATTTTGATGTTTATGCCTTAGGTTGTGTTTAATTTTCGATGGAAATTAATTAGGGTTTATGCCTAATTTTGTTATTTAAGTTTTTGGAAATTATTGGTTTAGAATCATGGGAAATATTATGGATTGGTGAGATATGATATCAATTTTCAAGCTGTTGTGATTTATGATATTGAATTTTGGTGAATTGGTTTATGTCAATTTTGGAATTTGGGGATTTTAGAAATTCTTGCTTTAGATAGCTTGGAAAAATGATGAGTATGGGTTTCCTATAGTTAATTTTGAGGATTATGCTAATTATGACGTTAAATTTGGATGATTATGGTTTAGGAAAATTTCAATTGGAAGAAAGAAAGAAGCAAGGGTCAAATTGAAGCATTGGATAGGTTTCAAGCAGAGATCGAGGTGGGTACCTATTTATAATAGAATTTATAAGCCACTACTGCTTTTTTTAAACAAAGAGATTTTCTGATTTCAATTGCATCATAAATATACATCATTGTATAAATGATTTGAAAAGTCATTATTGATTCAAAACATGAACTTTTGATGAATTGCAAAATACATTTGTGTTATGCCTCGGAAGATTTCATGGCATTTCGTATATTCGAAAAAGATCATTCGATAAATGATATTGAGCATAGATTGGTTGTGATTGGGCAAGAGAGAACCTGTTTTGTTAGTCTCGTGCACGATGACTTATAGCCTTCTCCTGGCTGCCCGTTTGAGGCCACGAGATCCTGAGAAATCGGACTCGTCGTGTTTACGGTAAAACTTCAGTTTTCCGTCGTGTTTATGGAACTCTCGAGCCAGTTGTGTGCATTGCATATATGATTTGTCACTGCATCTATGAATTGTCAACTTGATGCATTCATGTTTTGTAACCTATGGGTTTATGGCTGAAAGCTTGAACATCATACGTTTTGCAAATTGCGATTTTGAATACAGCAAGAAAAGAACTTTTTGAAAATGTGCTTTACGGATTTCAAAGAAAGGCTTTTAAGACCAGAAAGGAAAAAGAATTTCAAGGGTTTTGCTTATTTATTTTTTATAAAATGTTACCCACGAGCTATAAGCTCACCCTCCCTTCATTCCCATCCATAGGTGATCAGAAGAAGATCGGGTGAAAGAAATTGAAGGTTTTTGTTTGTTTGTTTATGTACATATTCGGATTTTGGATATTGATGTTGTATTATGGCTTGGAAATGCCATTAATATCTTGCAAGCATTTATGACGTGATGTAAATGAGTTATGGATTTTGTGTGTGGAATTGGGTATATGATTGTGATGGTTGGTCTAAAATATTTAAAGTGCTAATCGTTGGAGATTTGATGGTATTTAATTTGGAATGTGTGCGATTTTATGGAAATGAAAAGTGAGAGTGTTGGACCCCGATTTTTTTTATGATGTCATTAAGCATGAATTGTGTTATTTGTGTGATTATTGCTTAGTTTGATTAATTTGGGAGTATTAGTGGATGATTGAGATTAAGTTGAGTTTTTGTAAGTTTAAGTGAGTATTAAAGGATAAAAATGTGTTAGGGTATTTTAGGAAGACCACTTAGGTGGGAGAGCTTAAGGCATGTCTAGGAGGGATAAGTTGGTCTTTGTATAGGAAGGGGAAATCCTTGGGTTGATGAGTTTGTGACGGTTTTTAAGGTTTAAATGGGTTAGAAATGTAGTATAGGACTTGAATCAAGGTTTAAGTATGTTACATTTGTGTTTGGGGAAGGATTAAAGTGTGAAAATGCTGAAAAATCAGGTTCGGAGTCGTTCTCCAGGCCCGCACGTCGCGACGTGCTTATGAACACGCCGCGATGTACAAATTTATGTGTACGCCGCGACGTGCACCATCCTCTCGCACGACACGGCGTGCTCCCCACGCTCGTCAAATGTTAGACCCCGAATTTTTTTTATGATGTCATTAAGCATGAATTGTGTTATTTGTGTGATTATTGATTAGTTTGATTAATTTGGGGGTATTAGTGGTTGATTGAGATTAAGTTGAGTTTTGTAAGTTTAAGTGAGTATTAAAGGATAAAAATGTGTGAGGGCATTTTAGGAAGACCACTTAGGTGGGAGAGCTTAAGGCATGTCTAGGAGGGGTAAGTTGGTCTTTGTATACCCTTTAGACTTAAGAAAGAGCTAGAAGAAAGGGAAAGGAAAGAAAGAAGAGGAAAGAAAAAGAAGAGTCTCGTAGGTGGAGGAAGAGGAGAAGGAAAAGAGAGTTTTCGATCTTTGTGATTTTCGATAGTTTTGAAGCTCAATCCGGGTAAGTTAGCTTCTTTTCATCTTGTTTTAGTTGGATTAAACTCTAGAATCGATCTGTATGAGTTAGAATCGGTGGTTTAGGGTTTCTCGGGAAAAATTAGGGAAAATCCTTGGGTTGATGAGTTTGTGACGGTTTTTAAGGTTTGAATGGGTTAGAAATGTAGTATAGGACTTGAATCAAGGATTAAGTATGTTAAATTTGTGTTTGGGGAAGGATTAAAGTGTGATAATGCTAGAAAATCGGGTTCGGAGTCATTCTCTAGGCCCGCACGTCGCAACGTGCGTATGAACACGCCGTGACGTGATGAGTATGGTGAGCACGCCGCGATGTGCGAGAGGATGGTGCACGCCATGGCAAGACATTTTGTGTGCTCGTCATGGCGAAAGCACGGCGTTCTCCACGACAGCTTGAGTCACTGCCATGCGAGCCCCAATTTTCAGCAAAGAGGAACTTTCGTATTTTGGGCATATCTCTTGCTATAGATGTCCAATTGAGGTGATTTCAGATTCATTGTGAACTAGAGATAAAGGGCTATAAGTTGTATGAAGAAGGGAAGTTCAGAATTAGCCTTTAAGGGTTCAGGAATTTAGATGGAAGTCAGATGTAGACTCTTAGTGCTTTTACTTTTGCTTTGTTTAAAGCTTTTGAATATTTTCTTTGAATATTGTTTGAATGGGAACTTGGTTTGTTATAGGAAACCAAGCCGACCTGACCCAATCGCAAGAGGAAGGACCACAATGAGTTTGATTCTCTAGCGATATTAGGTAATATATTTATGGTTGTTGTGTGTATGGGCAATATGTGTATGCTTGCTTGCATATGTGTGACACTGTTTGTATTGGATGATAAGAAATATTGAAAATGCATTGTCAGCATGATTATGTACGGCCCTGATAGGCCTTATGGCATTTTGAAAAAATGAAAAGAACGAAAAGTATGAAAGTGTTAGATGCATTTTTATCATTAGAATTAATGGCATTTTCCCTTACTTTCTGGATTAATTATTGGGTCTTATACATATTTTTCCTACTAAATTATTTAGTTGTCTTAATCTGCATTTTTAATGGGTCTTGTTTAATTTGTAGGAAATACACTTTTTTTAATTAAAAAAGACCACAATAATAATTAAATGAGGGATGCTAGTTGCAACTATGGAGAAGTAAGTTGGAGGCGTCGAAAAATTAAATAGGGAAGGAAACCAGCAGCAAGGTAACGCACGGCAATTAGATTGTCACAAGAGAATGACAGCTAGAGGACAAAATGAAAGGAATTAATCATTGGTCAACAATTCATGCAAGCTAGGCAACAGTACATGTACAAGAGAGAGGCATCATTTACAAGGAGGAGCAAAATAAAAACCAAAAGGCAATGAGTTAAAATTACAGCTAACGTTTTTAACCAACAGTGGGCAGCGTTGGGAACAAAATCAAGAGGAGACTTTCAATCACCTAGAACATGGATGACGCAGATTAAACAGATGGGAGAGCAGAATTAATTGGCTAATGGCAGCATCCCACAGCTGAAGAAACGATGCATAAGAAGTAAAATAATTACGTTTGTGATGCAAGTGAACATCAAACAGCTAGCTGGATAAGGGACCAAGCTTAGAGGAATTAACGCACATCACTAAAGGAGAGGACCAAGGCAGCTTCAACAGGTGGAACGTTGCAGCTTGGAGATGACCCACCACGCATGCAAAATGGAGGCGTAAGCTGACGATAAATCCAGGAGCTACACAAGACAAAACAAAGACAAAAAGACAGCTGAGGTGTGGACTATGAGCAAATGAAAATCAAGCTTGGGGCTCTACCATGGTGAACCTATACATGAAGTAAGCGTGGGCTGTGGACAATGAAATCAACGCCAGCTGAAGCATGCAGTGGGAGGCGTGAATCATGCAGCAAAGAAGAGGAGAATCAAGCATTTGTCGGCACCTAAGGTCAAAGGAGCCGTGAAAATAAGAAGAAAAACTTTAGCTGGTTGGAGATAAGCATCACGTGGAGGTGGCACTTGAGGAATAAAACATGCAGGAGCTTGAGGCGTGTGGGCGTGAATCAACTACTGTGAGGAATAAATCGAGAGAAAATCAAAGCTATAAGGAGGCAAGGACGGCTGGCGGTGGTGAGCGTGGAGAAGCAAGGAAGATTTAGCAACAATCAAGTTGAAAGACAAGAGAACGCAAGTAAATTAAACAAAATTTGGATCAAGAAAATCAAGCAAGGCGTGAAATAAAAATAGAAGACAAGCAGGAGAAGAGCTAGCTAGTAGGCGGTGGAGGAGAGAAGATTTTAGAAGACTTTTGAATATGAAGAAAAGGGCGAGACCACATATGATTGAAATCACCGAGAGGACAAGCTGGAATCAAGGAAATAGACAAAGGATGCACGAAGAACATGAGTCACTAATGCGACAAGAGAGGAGATAACTCACATGGGCTGGTCAACAAAAGAGGAGCACGCAATCAGCTGGGCGTGAATTGAGAAGCAGACAAGGGAAATACAACAAAGCAACGCAGGAGGGCTCTCATCTGCTTCCACGCAAGAGAGAAGAGGAGCAAGTTTTAACATGATGTAGACCTTTGTTGGTCTTATCATGCTACAGTAGCAAGGAATTGACGCACACCAAGGGAAGAGCTATGAACGTTGAAAAAAGAACAAGAAGCACTCACTTCATTACTCACTCAAAAAGCTATCAACATTGAAAAACAAAGGAGAGGCTCCACTAGACAAGCATTAACGTAAACATATAAGGGGGGCTCCATTTTTCTTTAAAAAAGCAACACTCTACACTCACGCACAAGCCAAGGAAAAAAGTGTTTCACGTTACAAAGGAGTGAGGGTCTCATTCACTCTATATTTAAGCACTCACTCTTCATTTAAAAAAGAGGGACTGACGCTACTTCTTGGGGAGATTGGCTATCAACTGAAAAAACCAAGCATTAATGTGAGGGTAGGAGAAACCAAGAAATAAAAAAAAAAGGAAAGGCTGGGTTGGAGAAGCTAGCGAGGACGCCGGAAGCAACATTGAAGACCAAGCAATCACCAATTGTTTTAACATTCCTTATACTCATTTCATATTTATAATGTTTGTTTTTATTATTTTTATTGTTGCTACTATTATTATGCGTAACTAATCTTTTCATTCTAGGATCTTAACCGAACCCTTGATGTAATCTCGGTTAATTGGTATTTTCTGTGTTTAATCTCTTACGCTCATTTTTACTTAAAGGTTTGATTATTACAATTTGTTCTTAATGCTTTTCATAATTTGATCACCTATGAAATTGATTTTCTTAATCTTTGTGTAACGAAACAGGGAGCAATAGATTTGGAAAAAGATTGCAATAGCTTAGGATCACTTTAAGTAGTGATTTGTGTCTAGGATGGGAGATACCTATCCACCTAAGTAACCACATTAAGATTGATTTTATAAAGCTATCGTCAATTATCACAATTTACCATAGAAATATAGGAAATTGGTTCGATGATTAGGATTACTAATGATCCGGGAGGGCTTAGTAATTAATTCTGAATCTTAGGTTATCAAACCCGATATAAGAATTAAACCGAAAATTTTTTCGACATCGAGGTAAAATCAAGGGGGAAGTTAAAATCCTAGATTTTCATTTCTTTGATAATTCTTATATTTTTATCTTGCGTTAATTCTAGTTTTTATTTCATTTTTCAAACCACAATCAATCAATCTTTTCTTTAATTTTTATGTTATTAACTTAAATTAGAAGTTATTACGAGTATTACTATTTAGCTAATTTGGTCTCCGTGGGATTGATATTTTTACTACTTGACGATAGAAACGTGCACTTGCGTTAATGACCATCAAGTTTTTGGCGCCGTTGCCGGGGACCAATTTTTTAGTTTTAATATTGATACTTGTTTTGATTTTTGATTTAAGTATACTTAAGTGTCTCATTTTGTTTTTATTGGCTAGGTGATCTGCATGCTCACCCGCTCGAAACCGATCCAACCCATTTGTGATCCTGAAATAGAAAGAACGTGTAAAGCCAATCGGAGAAGAGTTCGAGAACAACGAGCAGCTGCAGTCGACATGGCAAATAATAACGAGACACCCAAACAAATAGCCGAACGACTCCGAAATGAAGAAATACGGAGACAAGTTTGAGAGGAGATGTAAGCCGAGCAAAAAGAATTGGAACGAGCACGAAGTTGTTTAGATTTCCATACACCTACTTTTGATGAGAGAACGAGTATAGCTCACACTCGGATTCCAGCCACTCAAACTTTCAAAATCGACGGAGCGGTCATGAATTACTTGAGGGACAAACCTTTCACTGGAGTGGCATCTGATTGTCCCATCACGCACCTTAAAAATTTTCTTGAAATTGCCAATAGCTACCAAGTAGCAAATGTGTCAAATGAGCAAATGCGACTAAGGCTTTTTCCATTTTCTCTTGCAGGTGCAGCCAAAGAATGGATGTGGGATGCAAACCCAAAGGGTTCGTTGACGACGTGGGGTGAATTAAAGGACAAATTCATGAGAAAATACTTCTCACCAGCAAAGACTCACAAGCTCCAAAGGAAGTGCCCACATCACGGGATTATCAACTTCAAACAATCCGAGATGGAGTCATTAGCTGAAGCCTTTGAACGATTCAAAGAACTCCAAAGGAAGTGCCCACATCACGGGATTCCTCCATCATCTCTGGTCTCTCATTTATATCATAGGTTGACTCTCGCTACGGCAAGTCAATTAGATACAATTGCTGGAGGTACGTTCTTAGAACTCAATCCCAATGACGCTATATCGTTAGTAGAAAAGGTTACTGCTAACAACTGTAGGGCTCATGAAAGAGGAGGATCTCAACCTACGCGGAAAGCTCCTGGTACGTATGAAATCAATCCCTCGAAATTGATGGATACCAAGATCTCGAATATGTGCAAGAAAATTACAGACACTGTTTTGGAGCAACTTAAACCCATAACACAACAGGTAAAAGCTGTTACATTTACTTGTGATTATTGTGGTGAAAGTCATCATTATGAACAGTGTCCAAACGTCGAGCCACCAACCGAGATGGTAAATTACTTCGGGAATCAAAGAGCTCCGTATAATTAAAATGCAAACAACTACAATTCGGGAGCAAGAAATTACCCTCCAAGGCAAAATTACCCACCGGGATTCCAACCGCAACAACAAAATTGGCAATATCAAAACCAACCTCAAGGACAACCTTCAAATACATCCAACCAAGCATCATTGGAGAGTATACTGGGGAAGTTCATGGAGCAAAGTGGTCAAAGAATGGTTAAACTTGAAGAATCAACAAGGAACTTGCAAACTCAAATGGAACAAGTGATTGAAGCTTTAAAAAATCGCCCTCAAGGAACATTGCCAAGTGACACCGTAAATCCTCGGAAGGAACAACTTCATGCCATCGTTCTTAGGAATGGAAAAGAGGTGGATACAACACCAACTCCCAAAGGGAAAGAGGTATGTATAAATTCTAAAAATTCTAAAATTTTGCGGAATGATGTTGTTATTGATGTTGATAGATCCATGGAAAAAGAGGAGGAAGAAAAACCAAAGGAAGACAAGGAAAAACAACCGAGGGAGAGACCATATCCTCCACCACCATTTCCTCAAAGGCTAGCAAAGCAAAAATATGAAAAAGGGTTTGAAAAATTTATGGATGTTTTTAAGAAACTAACAATTAACATTCCCTTTGCTGAAGCTTTAGAAAATATGCCAAGCTATGCCAAATTTATGAAAGATGTTCTATCAAAAAAAGAGAAGGCTAGGAGATCATGAAACGGTGGCCTTGACGGAAGAATGTAGTGCAATACTACAAAAGAAGCTTCCACCAAAGCTCAAGGATCCTGGAAGTTTTACAATTCCATGTGTAATTGGCACACAAATTTTTGGTAAGGCTCTTTGTGATCTTGGTGCTTCCATTAATTTAATGCCCATCTCTGTTTTCAAGAAATTAGGCATGGGAGATGTAATTAAACCAACTTCGGTGAGACTACAATTGGCCGATCGTTCCATTATCCATCCATGGGGAATTCTTGAAGATGTGCTAGTCAAGGTGGATAAGTACATTTTTCCAGCAGATTTTATAGTCTGTGACATTGAAGAAGATGTAGAGGTACCTATCATTTTGGGACGACCGTTCTTAGCCACAGGTAGAGTTCTCATTGATGTTGAAAAAGGAGAACTTACCATGAGAGTAAATGGAGAAGAGGTAACCTTTAGCATTTTTTCTTCAATGAAATTTCCAAATGAAAAATGTTATGCAATTTCTTCAACTAGCGCAATTTTAAATGACTCAACTATGAATGCTCTAACTGATGATCCTTTGACAGCTGCTTTAACAACACTTAATGAGTTTGATGAAGAAGAAATTCTCAAATAAATTAACTTGTTAGATGCAGGATCATCTCTAAGACCATACAGAGAAGTTATAGAGCCATTGAACAATTCCAAAGATGAAGCAGCAAAACCTTCAATCAAGTACCTCCGAGTTAGAACTTAAGCAACTTCCTCAACACTGAAGTATGCTTACTTGGCGAGAACTCCACCCTTCCCTGTTATTGTTTCCACAGAACTAACTAATGTGCGGGAAGAGAAGCTACTTCGTGTTTGAAAGGACACAAAAGAGCAATCGGTTGGACCATAGCCGATATCAAGGAATAAGCCCACTTTTCATCAACACAAGATCATACTAGAAGAAGAGTTCAAGCCTAGTGTGCAACCACAAAGGCGATTGAACCCGAACATGAAGGAAGTGGTGAAGAAGGAAATCGTGAAGTGGCTTGATGCTAGTATTATTTACCCCATATTGGATAGTTCTAGGGTGAGTCCGGTGCAATGTGTACCCAAAAAGGGAGGAATGAAGGTGGTGACAAACGAGAAGAACGAACTCATTCCAACGAGAACCATTACCGGATGGAGGATTTGCATGGACTACCGAAAGCTGAACAAAGCAACAAAAAAAGATCACTTTCCACTACCCTTCATTGATCAAATGCTTGATCGATTGGCTGGTAAGGTATATTATTGCTTTTTGGATGGCTATACAGGTTATAATCAAGTCACAATTGCGGTGGAAGATCAAGAGAAAACCACATTTACATGCCCTTATGGCACTTTCGCGTTCCGTCGAATGCCATTTGGACTATGTAACGCACCAGCCACATTTCAAAGATGTATGATGGCCATCTTTTCAGACATGGTTGAGAATAGGTTAGAAGTGTTTATGGATGATTTTTCAGTCCATGGAGATTCATTCGATATGTGCTTAGAAAATTTAACCAAAGTTCTAGAAAGATGTGAAGAGACCAACCTTGTGCTCAATTGGAAGAAATGTCATTTCATGGTACAAGAAGGTATTGTTCTTGGACACAAGGTTTCTAGTAAAGGGTTGGAGGTAGACCGAGCAAAAATCGAGACAATTGAGAAGCTACCACCACCCACCTTAGTAAAGGGAATCCGAAGCTTCCTCTGACATGCCGGGTTTTATAGACGTTTCATAAAGGATTTTTCTAAAATCTCAAAACCCTTGTGCAATTTGCTTGAAAAGGATGTCACATTTAAGTTTCATGAAAATTGCATGCTTGCTTTTCAGGTACTAAAGGAGAAGTTGGTGTCTTCGCCAATTATTGTTGCACCTGATTGGAGCTGCCCTTTTGAGCTTATGTGCGATGCAAGCGATTATACTGTGGGTGCCGTTTTAGGACAACAGTACAACAAGGTTTTTCACTCTATCTACTATGCTAGTAAAACTCTTAATGATGCTCAATTGAATTATACCACAACTGAAAAAGAGTTACTAGCTATCGTTTATGCATTTAAGAAATTTCGATCTTACCTTGTTGGCACGAAAGTGAAAGTTTTTATAGATCATTCAGCCATCAAATACTTGATTGAAAAGAAGGATGCTAAACTGAGACTTATTCGATGGGTCTTACTCCTCCAAGAGTTTGACCTAGAGATAGTGGATAGGAAGGGAACCGAAAATCAAGTGGCCGATCACTTATCCAGAATGGAGAACGCGGAAAGCTCTTCACCAAAAGCCGTGCAAATCAACGAGTCTTTTCCTGATGAAAGACTCTTCATGGTGAATGACAAACAAATCCCTTGGTATGCTGATTTTATTAACTATTTGGTATGTAAACAATTACCTCCTGATTTTACATATCAATAAAAGAAAAAATTCATGCATGATGTTAGAGCATATTTTTGGGACGAACCATATCTCTACAAGTTGGGTAAGGATAATGTATTGAGAAGATGCGTTCCTTTCGAGGAACAACAGAACATTATTTATCATTATCATTCTTCTCCATATGGTGGTCACTTCAACGGTGAGCGGACAGCAGCCAAAATCCTCCAATCTGGATTCTTTTGCCAACACTTTTTGCAGATGCTCATAACTACGTAAGAAGTTGTGATGCATGCCAACGAGTCGGCAAGATCACTAAGAAAGATGAGTTACCTTTGACTAATGTTCTTGAGGTTGAATTATTTGATGTATGGGGAATTGATTTTATGGGTCCTTTTCCAGCTTCAAATAGAAATATTTATATACTTGTAGCAGTTGACTATGTTTCAAAGTGGGTAGAAGCAATTGCTTCTCCAACTAATGATGCAGGTGTTGTTACGAGATTTCTCAAGAAGAACATTTTCACAAGGTTCGGAACTCCTAGAGCCATCATCAGTGATCGAGGGACACACTTTTGCAACAAACAATTTGTTAATCTCGTTGCCAAGTATGGAGTCCGACACAAAGTGGCACTCGCTTATCATCCACAAGCAAATGGCCAAGCTGAGGTTTCAAATAGACAATTGAAGCAAATTCTCGAGAAAACCGTTGATGCCTCACCAAAAACATGGCCAATTAAGCTAGATGATAGCTTATGGGCTTTCCGAACGGCATACAAAACTCCGATAGGGTGTTCGCCTTATCAATTAGTATTTGGAAAGGCTTGCCATCTCCCGGTAGAGCTAGAACATAAAGCATTTTTGGCCACAAAGCAATTGAATCTCGACCCAACTCTAGCCGGTGAACAACGTCTTCTTTAACTAGAGCAACTTGAAGAATTTCGTCTTAATGCATATGAGAATGCACGAATTTACAAGGAAAAGACGAAGAAATGGCACGACCGGCATTTAAGGGAGAAACACTTCGAACCGGGCCAACTCGTGTTGCTCTACAACTCTAGACTCAATCTCTTTCCGGGAAAATTGAAGTCTAGATGGTCCGGGCCATTTCGAGTATTGGAAGTTTTTCCCCACGGAGCCATTAAAATTTCACCTCTTAATTCTACACATTCATTTAAGGTGAATGGACAACGCTTAAAGCTATATCTAGGAGGCGAAGTCGATAGGGGGACGGCAACCATTCAGCTCATTGAGGCCTGAAGAAGCAACAATGTCTAGCCAAAGACGTTAAAGAAAAGCGCTTCTTGGGAGGCAACCCAAGTTTCACACCTTTGTTGTTTTCATTTATTTTATTTTATTTTATTTACCCTAAATTCACGTTCTCTTTATTTTCGTTGCAGGAAATTGGCCCTTACGAGCGACTTTTGATGAGAGAAACTACATTTCTGAAGAAAATGGTCCACGCTTATTACAGGGAAGATCTTTGTGCCTTTTACTCATGATTTCACATGTTGTAGAATTTTGCTGCTATTTGTGTTTGCGTATGATCTGCAGTATTTCTTAACTCGCATGCATCATTGCCGACATTCTGTTTGTCTTTAACTATGCATATCCATGTTTACTTACCTACTTCAAATTGTGCCTGCGTATTTTGACATTGAGGACAATGTCCTATCTGAGTTTGGGGGGCTGAGTGTCAATTTCATCCATTTTCTCAATTTTTAAAAAAAAAAAAAAAAAAAATTACCATTACTTTTCATTTTTTTTTATGTAAGTCATTTTCTTGCATAGTTAAACCTCATTGATCTTTAAAGGTTTTGATTTTGGCCTCACTTTTGGGAAATTGAGAATTGCTTTAAACCTAATTGGATTTACCTTTAGAAGGTTTGTGGATATAATGTTCCGGATTAGTGCTCGGTTTCAAATTGTTTAATCATACTCATATTCTTTGATTTAAGTCTTTCCATCCATTTTATTTGGGTTTTGATTGCCTATTAAATTTTTAGGCAAGTTGGAACCTATTGAGATCTCGCCAATCCTAGAACAAGTTCTCTAGGCCTATCGAGGCGAAATGTTAGCACAAATTTGATAAGGAAGTGATTAAGGCATTTTCTTTGAATTATTAACCACATTCCAATTTTTGGCTTAAAATAACCCTATATTCCCTTTGGAGCCAAGTTGAGCCTAAATAATATCCCAATTCCTTTGGCACCTTTATTTAACCAAGCCATAAGCCAAGCATTCCTTACCTTTCATGTGGAAATGATTATTTAGGAGTAGGTTATGTGGGGGGTTTTAAAACAAAAACAAAAACAAAACAAAAAACAAAAAGAAAAAAAGAAAAAAAAAAGAAAAAGAAAAGAAAAGAGCAAGCAAGTGAGGATTTTGCAAGTTATCGCCCCTAGTATACAAGAAATTGAGTTTGGGGGAAAAGTCAATTATTTGGAACTTGGGAATTCATTGAAATTGAGTTATGTCTTGTAATTATTACTGTTCTCGATAACATGTTGTCTTGTTGAGTTTTGTTATTTTATAAATTGAAAAAAAAATTCCTTGTTTCCCAGGTTTTACTTGCTCTTTAAAAAAAAAAAAAGGGGTCCCTTACATTTTTCTTACTTCTTGAATAATTGTTTCCATTTCATTTGAGCTTTTATTTTCCTTTTCCTTGTCTAGCTAATTTTAAACCTCAACGACCCCATTACAACCCAAATAAAGACCTTTTGATCCTTTGAAAATAAGTGCTAAAAATTAGTGGAGATGGGATAGAAATTTTGCCTATGGGATTGGTTAATTTGATAATACCTTTAGAGTCCCTTGGGTTGTAAATTGCCTTTACGTTTATTTGGCTTTTCTTTACTCTTGTGAGTTGGTTGGTTTTTAATTAGACTTGAATCAAGGAGTATGTGTTTTGAGCGAGCATTGGTAGCCTTGCCTTCATGAAGGTGGGTATGGTTTGATAAGTGGCTAAAGGAAAATTTTAATTGGTTACTGCAATTCTGAAAATTCCAATTGTTGAGTGTTCCTTAATCCATTTTGTAAAATTTTTCTTAATTTTGCTTAGGGACAAGCAAAAGTCTGAGTTTGGGGGCATTTGTTAGATGCATTTTTATCATTAGAATTAATGGCATTTTCCCTTACTTTCTGGATTAATTATTGGGTCTTATACATATTTTTCCTACTAAATTATTTAGTTGTCTTAATCTGCATTTTTAATGGGTCTTTTTTAATTTGTAGGAAATACACTTGTTTTAATTAAAAAAGACCACAATAATAATTAAATGAGGGATGCTAGTCGCAACTATGGAGAAGCAAGTTGGAGGCGTCGAAAAATTAAATAGGGAAGGAAACCAGCAGCAAGGTAATGAACGACAATTAGATTGTCACAAGAGAATGACAGTTAGAGGACAAAATGAAAGGAATTAATCGTTGGTCAACAATCCATGCAAGCTAGGCAACAGTACATGTACAAGAGAGAGGCGTCATTTACAAGGAGGAGCAAAATAAAAACCAAAAGGCAATGAGTTAAAATTACAGCTAACGTTTTTAACCAACAGTGGGCAGCGTTGGGAACAAAATCAAGAGGAGACTTTCAATCACCTAGCACATGGATGACGCAGATTAAACAGATGGGAGAGCATAATTAATTGGCTAATGCCAGCATCCCACAGCTGAAGAAACGATGCACAAGAAGTAAAATAATTACGTTTGTGATGCAAGTGAACATCAAACAGATAGTTGGATAAGGGACCAAGCTTAGAGGAATTAACGCACATCACTAAAGGAGAGGACCAAGGTAGCTTCAACAGGTGGAATGTTGCAGCTTGGAGATGACCCACCACGCATGCAAAATGGTGGCGTGAGCTGACGATAAATCCACGAGCTACACAAGACAAAACAATGACAAAAAGACAGCTGAGGCGTGGACTATGAGCAAATGAAAATCAAGCTTGGGGCTCTACCATGGTGAACCTATACATGAAGTAAGTGTGGGCTGTGGACAATGAAATCAACGCCAGCTGAAGCATGCAGTGGGAGGCGTGAATCATGCAGCTAAGAAGAGGAGAATCGAAGCATTTATCGACATCTAAGGTCAAAGGAGCTGGTGAAAAATAAGAAGAAAAACGTTAGCTGGTTAGAGATAAGCATCATGTGGAGGTGGCACTTGAGGAACAAAATCAGCGGGAGCTTGAGCTGTGTGGGCGTGAATCAGCTACAGTGAGGGAATAAATCAGTAGACAAAATCAAAACTATAAGGAGGCAGTGACGGCTGGCGGCTGGTGAGCATGGAGAAGCAAGGAAGATTTAGCAAACATCAAGTTGAAAGACAAGAGCACGCAAGTAAATTAAACAAGCTGGATCAAGAAAATCAAGCAAGGCGTGAAATGAAAACAGAAGACAACAGGAGAAGAGCTAGCTAGTAGGCGGTGGAGGAGAGAAGATTTTAGAAGACTTTTGAATATGAAGAAAAGGGGCGTAGACCACATATGATTGAAATCAGCTGGAGAGGACAACTGGAATCAAGGAAATAGACAAAGCATGCAATAAACACATGAGTCACTAATGCGACAAGAGAGGAGATAACTCACATGGGCTGGTCAACAAAAGAGGAGCACGCAATCAGCTGGGCGTGAATTGAGAAGTAGACAAGGGAAATACAACAAAGCAACGTAGGAGGGCTCTCATCTGCTTCCACGCAAGAGAGAAGAGGAGCAAGTTTTAACATGATGTAGAACTTTATTGGTCTTATCATGCTACAGTAGCAAGGAATTGACGCACACCAAGGGAAGAGCTATGAACGTTGAAAAAAGAACAAGAAGCACTCACTTCATTACTCACTCAAAAAGCTATCAACGTTGAAAAACAAAGGAGAGGCTCCACTAGACAAGCACTAACGTAAACATATAAAGGGGGCTCCATTTTTCTTTAAAAAAGGAACACTCTACACTCATTTAGGAGAACACTCACGCACAAGCCAAGGAAAAAAGTGTTTCACGTTACAAAGGAGTGAGGGTCTCATTCACTCTATATTTAAGCACTCACTCTTCATTTAAAAAAGGGGGACTGACGCTACTTCTTGGGGAGATTGGCTATCAACTGAAAAAACCAAGCATTAATGTGAGGGTAGGAGAAACCAAGAAATAAAAAAAAGGAAAGGCTGGGTTGGAGAAGCTAGCGAGGACGCCGGAAGCAACATTGAAGACCAAGCAATCACCAATTGTTTTAACATTCCTTATAATGTTTATAATGTTTGTTTTTATTATTTTTATTGTTGCTACTATTATTATGCGTAACTAATCTTTTCATTCTAGGATTTTAACCGAACCCTTGATGTAATCTCGGTTAATTGGTATTTTCTGTGTTTAATCTCTTACGCCCGTTTTTACTTAAAGGTTTGATTATTACAATTTGTTCTTAATGCTTTTCATAATTTGATCACCTATGAAATTGATTTTCTTAATCTTTGTGTAACGAAACAGGGAGCAATAGATTTGGAAAAAGATTACAATAGCTTAGGATCACTTTCGTAGTGATTTGTGTCTAGGATCGGGAGATACCTATCCACCCTAAGTAACCACATTAAGATTGATTTCATAAAGCTATCGCCGAATTATCACAATTTACCATAGAAATATAGGAAATTGGTTCGATGATTAGGATTACTAATGATCCGAGAGGGCTTAGTAATTAATTCTGAATCTTAGGTTATCAAACCCAGTATAAGAATTAAACCGAAAAAATTTTCGACATCGAGGTAAAATCAAGGGAGAAGTTAAAATCCTAGATTTTCATTTCATTGATAATTCTTATATTTTTATCTTGCGTTAATTCTCGTTTTTATTTTATTTTTCAAAACACAATCAATCAATCTTTTCTTTAATTTTTATGTTATTAACTTAAATTAGAAGTTATTGCGAGTATTATTATTTAGCTAATTTTGTCTCCGTGGGATCGATATTTTTACTACTTGACGATAGAAACGTGCACTTGCGTTAACGACCATCAGAAAGCTTTGATAAAATGCTTTGAGCATGAAACGAATGGTTATGTGCTTTGTTTGGGTGAAAGAGTACGGATGGAGTCACGTGCACGTCGACATAAAGCCTTCTCCCGGCTGCCTGCTTGAGGCCACGAGATCCTTGAGAAATCGGACTCGTTTTGTTTACGGTATAAACTTCGGTTTATCCGGATCATTTTACAAAACTCTCGAGCCATTTGTGTGCATTCATTATTGATTTATTGGGCATGATGCATGATGAATTGTTATATTGTGTAATCATATGACATATTCTTGTGAGGGTTGTCAATGGATAGATTGATGATTTATTTATGCTTGTGTATATTGGTGTATATGCTTGAATGTGTGGCTCATTGCCAATGGCTATAAATGTATATGCCACTGAGCTTCACAGCTCACCCCATTACTCTCCCCTCCTCAGGTACAGAATGAGGCAATTGCTGATCTTGCAAGGCATCGAAAACTTCAAGCTAGTTAGGAGTTTTGCATTAAGTTAGTATTTTGGTTAGCCGACCAAGCATATCATCATGGAACATATTCATGTATTTTGGATTTAAACTTTCTTTTGTATTATGTTATTTTGAGAATACTTGCTGAATTTCCTTCGGATTGTAATGACATGAAGCCCCTTTGTTTATGGGATGTTTAATTTATAGATGGACTGCATGTGTAGTTGTGTGTATGGTATAATGTGTGCAAAATTGTATGTGCGAATCGAATTATGCATGGATGTTGGGATCGGGTCCGATAAGTTTGGGAGCTCGTCGCTGGCACAGCCGAGGGGTCGCCTTAGGCATAGGGATCCAAGACCTAGGCCCAACAGAGAGTTTATAACCATGAGATATGATTGTATATGAAGAAGCAAATAAATTGAGTTTGAGTACGAATGATTTCAATTGGATATTAAAGTCACTTTGTAAGAGATGGAATGAAAATGAAAGAAAGAAGAAAAAAATGTACACAGATTTGGATTAGCTTAGACCAATAGTCTTAAAGTTTCCAACGCAAATGTTTTCTTTGATATTGTTCACGGATGTCAGAAATTGGTTTCGATTAGATTTGATCTGATGTTTGTTTCGTTTATGATTTTGCTTCCGCCTTATTTCCTTTCTTTCGTTTCATATTCGTTTTCCATTTCTTCGGTTGGGTTCCGGTTTGCAGATCGGGTCCCAACATTGCATGTACCTTGTTTTAAAGAAACAAAAGTTTTGTAATGAATTTTGACTGAATGATCGTTCTAGCATGCGACCCTTGCGGGGTACATACTCAGAAATCACCATGGTTGTCGAGTATGTGTCTTGCGAGAGTAGGGTGCTATAAAACTACCATTTTTATTGTAGGAGACTCAAGGAAAAGGGACTCAAGAAGAAGATGTAGAGTAAATGAAGGCTGAAGTGAAGTCCATAAGAGAATGAAGTGCAACAGCAAGTTCACCATGGCGAAGTGGATCTATCGTCGCTGCGAAATACGCAAAATCCAGGCTGAACTTTCGGGAAAAGTTTGCCGTGGCGAATATTAATTCTTTCACCATGGTGAAGGAACCAGTAATGAAGCAAAACCTTTTGGGAAAAGTTTGTCGCAGCAAAAAAATCTATCGCCACAGTGAACCTTCGCAAACCTGAACAAATTTCAAAAAAATCACCCACTGTGCGACCCGACCCAAGCAACCTCGATTTAAAAACCTACCAAATTAGGTTATAGCCGACGATTATTAACAAGCATACAGAAGATATACACACTCTCAGCTCTTCCTCTCAACTTGACCATCATCCATCACTTCTTTCCATTTTTCTATCACCATCTTCATTATCTACTACTGCTGCCATAGATGCTCTTGGTGGGTTTTCGTTTGTGAGTTCTCCTGAAGCAATGCTTGGCTAAGCACCATTTCCTCTTAAAGATGTAGCAATGGCTTGAGTTCAATGGGCTTTAAAGGGAAGTAGTTTGTTCAAGTTTAGCTACATTGTTATGAACTCCTTGGTTAGAATTTATGCTTTGTAATTGGATTTTCTTGATTATAATTTAATCAAGTGTTGAACAATGTGTTGTGTTATTGGGTTTGTTGGTGTAAAACTTGGAGCTAGAATATATGAAGTCTCATATATGTCATTTTGTGATTTTGTTAATTCTCTTTTATACACCTAGTTGTGTTTGATATTGAGATGATGCTAGATCACAAATTGACCACTTGCATTAACTTACCTTTGGCACACACTAAGATGCATTCAACAAGGTTTTAAACAATGGAGTTCATTAATTAAAACCTTGGAGTTCTTTAAGGTTTATCATTTGGAAACTTAGTGGTTTTTACTCCCATAAAGATTTATTTTGAACTATGATAGCTAAAGCTCATTTTTCGAGAGGATTTTATCACATTTGATCATTGTTTTAACATTCAATTTCTTATTCCCAAAAATCCAAAAAAATACTTTTTACACACTTCCCTTTCAATTAGTTCAATTTTGTTAGTTTTTTCAAAGAACCAAACCCCCCTGCTAACCAATTTAGATGCATTTCATGACATTTAGGCTAGCTTAGATCCATTGCATTAGGTTCCAATTAAGTGAGACAACCCAAGGTTGCACTCTATATTGCAATCCTTGGAATTCAATTTTTGATTCGACCTCCAAGGGTAAAACCGAAAGACGAAGCAGATCAGTGACCTTCGTCAAGATTAGGAAAGATCAAATTAGATATTTTGTGACAATTTTTAAGTAGTGGCGATGGTAAAAAATGACGTATTTCATAGTAGAGCAAAGCATTTAGATTTGAGGCACCATTTTATTTAAGAGTTAGTTACAGAAGAGCTGATCAGATGGGAACATTGCAGCATAGAAGACCAACTTGCTGATATTCTCACGAAGGTGCTACCTCATGCAAAGCATAAGTATTTCTTGTCTCGTCTTGGTTTATATGATTTTGAATCAAGGGAGCGTGTTAGAAAGTGATTCAAAATACCTGTTATTCATTAAGGTCAAATTAGTCTTTTAGCATCAGTTGAAAGAGTCTTTTAGTTAGTTTAGTTTGTTGTGCTTCTTTTAACAGTCCCCAAATCTTAAGTGTAACTAGTAGAGTAAAATGTGGAGTACAATAACTGTGTAAAGCCTATAAAAGACAACTTTTTTTCTACAAATTAAATATATATTCGGCAGTATCTTTTTGCTCTCTATTTTGCAATCTATTTGTTCACTTTATTTCAACTTTGTGCTCTTTGTTTCTTTACTTTTTTTTAGCAGTATTTACTCACCCCATAGTTGTATTAAGTAACCATTTCCATAGGTTTTCACAAAAAGGTTTGTTCCATTTATGTAAAATTACTTGGCATTAAATCAAACAATATTATCCTGATCCCTAAATTGCACTTCTTCATTAGAGTTTACAAAGTGGATCATCAAATTCAATGCTTGAAATAAATTCGTTCTTCTTTTACCAGTATTGGATGCCAGAGTAAGTTGGAAGCTTTGGGACCGAAAATGTTGCTCTTTGGTGATGGTAGGAATAATAATATTATACACCACCTTGATGAACCACATTTTTGGTTCTTTTACCAGGGCCAGTGATCTTATACCATAACATCATCTTTGGTGTTTTTCATAATCATTATTCAATAATCTAACCTGAACCTACCCTCCCATAAGAAAGAAAGAGAAGGTTGATGGTCCTTTAAAGCTGTTTTTTTTTTTTCAAAAACTAGTGACCAAAATTTGAAAAGAAAATGAGGATGAAAAAAGATAGTATCAAAAGCTCTAGAAAGGGTGCATCATGCCATAAAGGTCTTGGTGGGTTTCTTGGAGAAGGAAGAGGTAAGCTATGCCTCATAAAGAGATGTGTGGTTACACTTCTTTGCTGGAGTTATTGAATGAGATCAATGAGCTCGTATATGCAGTATGTGAGCCATAAGACATATATTTTTATTGTTTCCTTTTCTCTTTTTTTCTTGAGCTGCTTACTTTATCTTATACCTAGAATAGATTAGTCGTAGTTAAGATATCTCTAGATTTTATGTTCATAAACCAATGATTTTGATCTCCTTTCATCTTTAGTTGTTTATACGAACTTTTGATGGTTAGTAGACACTGTGACCTTCCTGCTTCATTTTTCTTTATTAGTATTAGAGGTACTTGGAGGGTTTTGAGATATTACCTCCTATAAACTGAAGAAAGATGAAGTGATGATTTCACTATCATGATGATTCCATAGTCACCAAAAATGAGGCTCAATTGATCTATTTCTTTAACGACATTCCATTATGCAAACTTAAGTATATGGTATGCCCTATATCAAATAGTAATTGGTTGGTTAATGATCATCTTAGCAGAAACATCGTAAACAAGATTTCCAATGTATCTGGATGAAAGAACAGAGCTTCATTGCCCATTTTCAAAATCAAATCTACAAAAAAGTTAAAAGACATCAAATCTCATGTAATCTAATAGTCTTTTTTGGCCCTCTTTCAAATTCTTAGGGTTTGAATTAACTTCCTGGGTCAAAATTAGTTCATTTACATCTTTTATTTTTTAGTTGCTATTATTAGGAAATTGTGTTGAGATTTGATCCTGACCACAACAGAATAATCACGAAACTTTGTCATGACTTTTGATTTCCCAAATACCAAGATGTATTTAATTCTATAAAATGATTCACACAGATCATAATAAAGTCGAAACTTAATCTGTAACTTATTCTGAAGTTTAATATTTGTCTTGTCGTATCCCTCAAACTGGTCATAAAACTGATCCTTCTTAACTGCCATAGCTGCATAAGTGCTCTACCTCTAACGATATCCACAAATTTGGTTGAAAGACTCTGTAATTCTTACAAAGAGGGTTAAGCAAGAAGTACTAGCTTCATAGAACTTAAGCCTATTTATAATAAGCTTTAGACGTTTTAGTATTTTAATTATTATTAAAATCTAATTTCAATTAAACTTTAACTAGAATTACAAATAATTCTAATTAATTACCAATTATGACCACATAAGATTCAATATCTCATATTAATCCTTATTTATTAAATATCTCATATTTAATCATAAAGTTTCTCAAACTTTACAATCAAGTCCAACTTGATTAAATTAACTTTCCTCTCTTTAACCCATTTTATAAGTGAGACCTGTTAGGTTCCCAAATATGTTAGCAATGATTAAAAATCTATTTTAATTCATAATTAGTATTAGATAAATTAAAATCCTTTTAATTTATCTTTAATTCTCCATTTAAACAATTTATTGTAATAGATCAAGATTGGTGTCTATCAACGCATCATGATCACCTAAATATTTAAGAAGGTCAAAGTGATTTTGATTAAACTTTCTGTGCATAATTTTTATAATTTAATCCTTTCATCATAAAATATTCCAACTAGAGATGGAGAATGGAATTAATCTCTGCTCCATTTTGATTCTAATCATATTAGTTCTCCACCATTAGTTATCGATTCAATTAATGACATTTGTAAACTTTTTACAAAGTATCATTTCACCCTGGCTAAGGATTTCTTGAATCAATACTAATTGAGATCAACGAAATATTCTCCCTAATTACTTTAGGTTAATGAATCCTATCTTGATCACTCAACTGTATCTATATAGTTCATTATATATCTAATGACTACCAATTAAATGACCTATGATTAAATAGATCATAAGTAGTCTCAAAACATAGCAATCCCCATACAAGATAACTTTGATGTTTCAAGTCAAAGGATCACTTATACAATCATCACAATGAGAATTTCATTGACATACAAGTAATGTTGCAAATGGATTTCTCATATCAGGTTTATTCAATAAACTTGTTCTCTAGCAAGCACCTATATGCTTGTTTAAGTATATCTATGTTTTAGCCTATGAGATTGACTACTTCCTTCATAAGGAAAAAACAAAACGTGTGCTAGTCTTTTTACGTTCTATTCATGTCCGATCTTAATAGAACAATGACTACTAACATTTAGGAATAATATATAAATGCAATATGAATCTCATAATTATAATCTCGTTATAATTTCATTTACAATGTACAATTATCCCTTGGAATTTATCATATACATCTAAACATGTACATGATAAAGAATGCCTTTAAATAATTTGTCACTAAATTACAACCAAAGCGAATGGATGTAGCACATAAACCAATAATCTCCCACTTGCACTAAGCTAATCATTTAAGTATCTCATACCATATCATCATATGATGATTATTCTACAACTGGGGTAATGGCTTAATGAGAGAATTCTATAAGATTCTCTATAGTGAGCACTTAATTAAATCTTACAACTCCCATCTTAATTATGATCATAATTAAGAAAATTTGCCTAAACACATTCTTGGATCTTTGATGAGACATTCGCTCCTTACGTATGCGTAATGACTCTAATGTTCTACAGTACATTACCATCTTGAACAATGCAAAGAAACTATATCAAGTTCACTAAAGAACTTGTTGATCCAATTAATCATTTCCACTAAATGAAAAATGTATTATAGCTTAATTACCAACCAATTGCTATATTAGAACCTTTCCCATCGTAAATGATATTGTTCTAAGTAAATAACCTTAATTAGGATTTACTTCTAAGGTTATATCCTTATCCTCTTGAACTCAAATATTAACTTACATATAGAGTAATGAATATCTTTAATACTTCACCATTATCTAGTATCTTAAATACTAAACATCTTTAGGGCATTATCTATGCACTTGAACTTAGGAAAAGTTAACAACATCCAATCAATCTTTATAGATCAAATTCCCATAATTAAGTTGTTATTTTTTCATATCCAACAAGAGTTGTTCTTGAAAATTATATGTTCGACAACTAAAAGTTAGAACTTTTGTTCTCTGTGAGTGATATGTCTCCACATAGTTTGATTGAAGAGGACAACTATACTCCCACTTACCTTCTTGTAGATGTGATAAATTCATAATTATTCCCAAGACAAACTCTTTGAATTCATCAAGAAAGTGAATTTTTCAATGTCTTGTAGCCTTTCAACTATACATCAAATTTATCATTAAAGGCATTATTTTTAATTAGATGTAATTTTTTGAGATTTGAACCTTTCAAATTCCTTCTTACTGCCACTACTTATCTTGAGAACCATTCTCTTCTAAGCATACATTGAATCAAATAATTTGTTCAATGAATTTGTAAGACTATATCTAAACTTTTAAATATCTCATAACCTTTTATTATCCAATTTGGTTATAAACTTAATACATTATATATATGCTTGGACTAAGCGTCACATCCTTAAATCATTTACTTTGAGACTTTTAAAGACTTAGCATTTCATATCTAATATAAAATCTTGCTAATTGATTCAATTGAAACTATTGAAGGAAAGTCATTATACTAGGCATCGCTACAAAAGAAATATTGTTACATCATACAGTATCTCATATTGTATTTTACTCCTTCCATAAACCTATACTCTTACGAATTTAATTGTGAAGGTATTCACCAGAGAATCTCATTCCCTATAAATAACTGATAATTTCAAACTTACCACAATGATCTCATTGAAGTGTTTAAGCGTTCTCAATGCTTTATTTCTACTTAGATTTAATCAACTTGAACTTTTCAAAATTTTAAATCATTATTTCATTTAATATAAATTACTATATCACATAAATTAATTACTAATAAAATGAAATATAATATTATGCTTTTATGAATTGTTATTCCATCCAATACATCACATGTATAAGATTTAACCATTCAATACCATCATCATCCTTTCACTAAAGTTTGATTTGGTTATTCTTCAACTTGACAAGTTTTACAAGTTTAAGATGATTCATAATCAAAAGGATACACGTATCCTTATATGTAACTTTGTGATTGTCGTTTTGTTGATTTAACCAACATGACATAAAAGAATTGTCTGAGTTATCCAACATTTATTCTTGCCATTACGTTAAGGATAAGTCTTCCTTGATCCAATATATATGCAAACTATTTGCATAAATTTGGATCAACTACTTTGACTTAAGAATTTATTTCTAGCTATGCATTGAACGTTACAATAATGTTGAATCTAAATTCAGTATCAAATACTCATAAGCATGAATTAGAAATATATATAATCTCTATCAAATCATATATAGGCAAGAAAAGTTGTGCAATCATTTTCTTTTTATGACAACTACTATCATACTGTTGCTTAGCCTTTAATTGAAGTCCATAATTATGCTTTTAGTAGGCTAAATTAAGTGAAATAATTCCAACAAGTTACTATACCTTTTAGCCCTACTCCATGCAACCCCTTGCATTTGCTTTCATGGCGTTGACATACATCTTACATGTCATCATCAAAGTTTACGAGACATTAGTCAACTCAAAATATCAATAAACTTTGTCATCTAAATGATTTTGACATATCTCTACAACTCTGTCGCCATATTCTCAATGGGGATCATAACAAATTTTTATAATAGGCATACAATTTTCTTTCCTAACTTTGAGAACTTTTCTCAAACATAACCTATGTCTAAGAAATTTGGTTCTCTAATTTAATATCAACTATAGTAAATAAGGGATACCACTGTAGGAAAAACCCGGGGTGTCCATCACATGGACACAATGCGGAAAACAAAACTTTTTTGTTCTGGGAAGTTCCCGAAAGCCAGGATCCAAGTGTATGTATAAATAGTCAAACCATAACGACCAAAGGAGACCGTCTCTAACGGTATCCACGCAGAGGTCGGAAACATAACCGGGATAAACCCTTTGACCCGGGAATAGCTAGACTAAGGAAAAGACTGCTAGATCTTACCTTAGCCTTGGATAGCAAGTGATCAAACCTTGAGGAACAAGCTTGGAGATGAGAGAGAGATGAAGAGGAACCTTGAAAAACAAATTTTCCAAACCCTAAACCATGAAGTTTCGGTTCTTCCTCTCCAAAAGCCACGGCCTTCTCTTCCTTAGCCTTATTTTCCATGTCTTATAATTAATTAAAGACCATCAAAAGGCTTGGATGGGAGAAGTTCACGTGGATGGCTATTAACCCATTAATAAATGAAGTTAATCATCATCTTTGACTTAGTCAAAAGTGACTTAGTCAACACTTTATCTTCTCCCATAAGCAATCCAACGAATTCCTTCAATCTTAAGGCTTCTCATATGTTCCTTTAACTCATTAAAGAGCATATAAAAGGCTTGAATGGGAGAGCCCCACGTAAGTGGGTGATAAAGCCATTAAAGAAATGGTTTAATGATGAAGTTTGACTTTTCAAACTTCATCTCCTCCCATTAGGTAATGACACATGTCCATATATATTAATAAATTAATCTAATTAATTAATTGATATATATAGTTGCTGAAGCGGTCCGATCACACTGGGTCGGTCCCTCTGAAACTGGCGGGCCGATGCCGAAAAATCGGCGGAGACCCTTTTCAGCAATGTTGATGTCACGATCACATCGGGACATATCCCAATCTCACGGGATCTATTTAATCCTATTGCTCTCCAGATATTGGATCACTATCCAAAACTATTTTACAGATTTCCAATCCACTCTTATGCGTGTGACCCATTAGGTTCCCGGTTATGTTGGCCACTTAGATTAACACTTAATCTAAGCAAGTCATGAGCGGCGTCTAGCAACACATCATGACCCCCAATTGACCGGAAAGTAATTGGTTTGACTAATGAACCCGAGCTCATCAGGAACCAGATCACGAACCTTTCCATAGACAATTACCGTGCAATTCGTCCTTTCACCATCCTATACCCCACTTGGTTATGAGTATGGTCAAAGTGTCAACTCTCACTAGACTGAGTCTAGCCCAAGTGATATCGGGTCTCGTGGGACTCATTACTTTATATGTCCACGAAGACCCTCTTCATGACAGGTGTGCTTCCGGCAGAGACTTCCAAGTAATGATCCCGACAAAAGCTATGGGTATCTATTCGCTATTCCGTAAGTGGTGAATCCTTTATTGGCTACTCAATTACCTTCAATACCTCAAGCGGTACCCAAGCACCACCCTATGAGCGACCTCCGAAGGCAACAAGGAATGGAGTCAAAGCACGTAATCAAGATTCAAGATATCCTCGAGTACCTCAAGTCTAAGGATACTTGCACCATTGCTATGATGAGATTATCACCGACATTATAATAGAATACCCATGTGATGATCTCATGGCGGGTCATCCAATGTACTTACTACCACTAGTAAGCATCCACATGTCAAATCTAAATATCTCAATATTTATAGTTTCGTGATCCACCGCTGATCCAATCAAGGAATATGACATGTGCTAGTCTATCCGGATTAACAATGTCCGATCACGTTAATCCTATGACTAGGATAATTTAGATATCTTGACATAATTGCACATGATAGGAATCTCGGTAGTATGATCACATCATAATTTCCTTCATGCTATGTCATATATCATGGACTTCATTAATTTGATTAAAGATCAACATCAATTCATAACAAAATGAACATCAAATAAATGAAATATGCCTTACCTTATTTATTCATAAAGTCTGTACATGACTATGAACAAAATGTGCTAAAGGAGATTGCCTTTAGGGCACTACTCTAACAATCTTATGGTACTGGACATACATAAGTCGACTTACACTGGTGAACAAGGCGACTTATCAGTACCGAACAAGCATAAGTCGACTTACAGATGGTACAAGTCGACTTACACCTACAAATCTCCCACTTGACCTAAAGTCAATCGCCTTGGTATCTAATACCATAAGCGAGTACATGAGAATCAAAATTCTTCTGTGACAATAGCTTTGTCAACAGATCAGCAATGTTCTGCTCTGTGGGAATTCTCTCTATCAGGACATCACCCCGCGCAATGATCTCTCGAATCAGATGGTATCGGCGGAGTATGTGTTTGGATCGTTGATGAGACCTTGGTTCTTTCGCCTGCGCAATAGCTCCATTGTTGTCACAATACAACTGTATGGGCCCATCACAGCTGGGAACTACACCAATTTCAGTAATGAACTTCTTGATCCAAACTGCTTCCTTTGCTGCATCCGATGCTACAATGTACTCTGCCTCGGTCGTTGAATCGTGATCGTCTCTTGCTTGAACTCTTCCAACCGATCGCTCCTCCATTCGAGCAGAAAACGTAACTGATTGGGACACGAGTCGTCCTTATCAGATTGAAAACGGCATCTGATGCCGCTCACTTGAGATTTCCATCTCCATATATCAAGAAAACATCCTTAGTTCTTCGCAAGTACTTTAGGATATTCTTGACACCACCCGATGACCCTCACGGGATCCGATTAGTATCTGCTCGTAACACTTAGAGCATATGATACATCGGGTCTCATACATAACATTATGCATATGATAGATCCTACTGCAGATGCATATGGGATCATATTCATGCGCATCCTCTCATCCTGTGTCTTAGGACACATAGACTTCGAGAGCGATATCCCATGAGACATGGGAAGATACCCTCTCTTGGATTGCTCCATGCTAAACCTCTTTAGCATCTTGTCTATGTACGTTGACTGTGAAAGACCAAGCAACCTCTTCGATCTATCTCTATAAATCTTTATCCCAAGGATATAAGTTGCTTCTCCAAGGTCTTTCATGGCAAATTGTTTGGACAACCAAATTTTTACTGATTGCAGCATTGAGACATCGTTTCCTAGTAACAATATGTCATCTACATATAACACAAGAAATACGATTGCAGTTCCATTAACCTTCTTATACACACAATGTTCATCCGGATTTTGTGAGAAACCAAACTCTTTGATTGTCTCATCAAAACAGATATTCCAACTCCTGGATGCTTGCTTTAATACATAAATGGATTTCTGAAGCTTGCATACCTTTTCGCCATCATAGGAGATGAAGCCCTCAGGTTGTGTCATATACACATCCTCAGTCAGATTTCCATTCAGGAAAGCTGTCTTCACATCCATTTGCCATATCTCATAATCATAATGAGCGGCAATGGCTAGGAGTATCCTAATGGATTTAGCTACTGGACTGAAGGTCTCGTCATAGTCAACTCCTTGTCTTTGACGAAAGCCTTTGGCCACAAGCCTTGCTTTATAGGTAATCACATTACCATCCATGTCGGTTTTCTTCTTGAAAACCCATTTGCACCCTATAGGTTTTATCCCTTCAGGTGCATCAACCAAACTCCATACTTGGTTTTCGTACATGGAATCCATTTCAGATTTCATGGCACGAACCCATTTTTCAGACTCTGAACTCTTCAGAACCTCTTCATAGGTGGTAGGTTCATCATCCTCTATAAGCAATACGTCATTCTATTCACTCACGAGAAATCCATATCTCTCGGGAACAGAGCGTATCCTACTTGACCTACGAATTACATGTGTAGTAGAAGGTTGAAGCTGTTACCTCATCTATGATGAGTTCTGATTTTGAGTTGAGCGATTGATCTGCGTCTGTCCGAGCATCTTGAACTTCTTCAAGCTCAATTTTGCTCCCACTGTCTTCTTGTAAAAGAAACTCTTTCTCTAAAAAGACAGCATGCATTGAAACAAACACCTTTTGTTCCTCAACAAGGTAGAATTGATATCCTCTTGTTTCTTTAGGATATCCTACGAACAGACACCTGTCAAACTTTGCTTCAAGCTTATCTGACTTTGTCCGCTTCACATAAGCAGGACAACCCCAAACTTTCAAATAAGAAAGATAAGGTTTCTTGTTAGTCCACATCTCATATGGAGTAACATCAACTGTCTTTGATGGAACTTTGTTTAACTAGTAAACAGTTGTCTCGAGCGCATACCCCCAAAAGGATTTTGGTAACTATGCAAAGCCCATCATAGATCGAACCATGTCCAGCAAGGTTCGATTTCTCCTTTCTGCCACACCATTGTGTTGTGGTGTGTAAGGTGGAGTCCACTGAGATAAAATCCCATTATCTCTGAGATAATCCAAAAACTCTTGGTCTAAGTATTTGCCACCACGATCAGATCGTAATGTCTTAATACTTTTCCTAAGTTGTTTTTCTACTTCATTTCTGAATTGTTTGAACTTTTCAAATGTTTCAGATTTGTATCTCATCAGATACAGATACCCATATCGAGAATAATCATCGATAAAGGTAATGAAGTAACGACAACCACTTCTGGCATGGATGGACATCGAACCACATACATCTGAATGTATTAGGTCTAATAATCCAGTCGCTCGTTCACCCTTTCCTTTAAAGGGTAACTTAGTCATCTTTCCTAACAAACAAGATTCACATGTGTCATATGATTCATAATCAAATGACCCTAAACATCCACTCTTATGGAGCTTAGCGATGCGTCTCTCATTTATGTGGCCAAGGCGACAATGCCATAAGTAAGTTGATTTTAAATTATCTCTTTTATGTCTTTTCTTGTCATTGACATTCAAAATTGGATGTGACATATCTAATATGTAAATTCCATTGTATAATGTACTAGTACCATAGAGCATTTCATTTAAACTAATAGAACAACCATTGCTTCCAAAAGTTACATGGAAACCAACTCTATTTAAACAAGAAACAGACAATATGTTCTTTGTTAAAACAGGTACAAAATAAAAATCATCCAAATTGAATACAAGCCCACTGGGGAGTGTCAAAACATAAGTCCCTACGGCTAATGCAACAACTTTTGCTCCATTACCAACACGTAGGTCCATATCTCCCTTAATGAGTTGCCTACTGTCCCTGAGGCCCTGCATATCATTACATATGTGTGAGCCACAACCAGTATCTAATACCCATATGTTGTGATCGAAGCGATATTAACCTCAATGACAAACATATCGAAGAAGTCGAGGCATCGATGCTTTCTTACGCTTGGGGACTCAGATAGACTTTCTGAGTTTAGCCTCAGGTGGCGGTCTTGCCACAATGGAAGCGAGTTCCTTTTTGGGCGTACCTTTGGTTTTCTTTTCGTCGTTCTTCCTACTTTCGATCTCTATCGAAACATCAACAAAGAAGTGGATCGGGAAGTGGAACATTGCCTAGTTCCTCGATCGAGAACAATTCTCGATCATTCACCAATCAAGAAAATTAAGTCCAGATAATTTGTTCGAGTCAATTAGTGGCGCAAGTTTACTTTGGAAGACATCTTCAATCAACCTAACCATAGAGAGAGAAAGATCTGTTAGAATAGACTTAAATGCAGGATTTAAGTTAAATGCATGATCATAAGGACTTAAATGACATGCATACAGCTCCCACTAGTTTCATAGAATCCATAACCCTCATTATGAATCCAAGAAACAAAGTGACAAAATGTCCTAGTGGGTCGATATCCGATATTGCTAAGAATGACCTTGGGTTTGCCCAACAAGCCACTTCTTAGGTCAATCGGTAGGTATCAGTCATACCAATTGCATCATCGATAACCGACATTAAGAATGACCTTGAGGTTAGCTCAACAAGCCACCTTATGTCTCGGGAGGTATTAGACATACCAGTTACATCTTAGACACAACTATCGATCAGTGCTATCAATGGTTGATGTGTGCACAAACATTGGGTTATCAACACTTGATGCGCGTACATCTGATGTACACTACCCAACCGCCTCTGTCCACGTTGACGCGAGGTTAGCTCAACAAATCAACGCTTCTAGGAAAACCGACCCATTAATCCGAAAATCTTATTTTCATGGTTCGAACATATTCGTATAGAGTGAGCTTGAGGTTAGCTCAACAACTCAACCCTAGAAGAACTCTGTTTCTTACCATATTAATGGAAGGCGTTAGTTTTCATATTACAAGGAGGGATTTCCAATTCAGGTCTCATCCAAGCTATGGGATTATAGTCACCATGACTATATGGAGTAATTTAGGGCATTGCATCAATCACATTGAATTTATACCGAAAATCATCCATCATCCCATGAGGCATGATATAAGTCGACTTATCCAATGCAAGTCGACTTATGTTGTTGTTAAGATGTACAAGTCGCCTCAGATCAATATACAAGTCGCCTTATACGACTCTTGCACATGTAAGTCGCCTTATCCAACTGAACAAGTCGCCTTACACAAGGAAAATTGCTATCTAGTCGGCTAATTCTCAATCCAAGCATTCCCAATTCACAACACCAATATAACAAGTATATAAACCTTTATATTAATGTGCTAATGAAACATTTTCATCAAATCATGCATGCCATATAGTCAAACTATATAGGAAAAACTTGAAACCGATTAATCACTATTAATCACTAGATTTCCATATAATTTTAAGAATATCAAATTATCATGCTAAGTATCTCTAGGTAGGATACACGTTATCAAGATTACTCTGGCACTTGTCACAAAAATTGCGACGGTCAAAATAACCAAGATAACGGAATAATCTAACAAGACGCTAAAGTGACCTATTCGACATCCAAAAATTATTGGAAACCATATTTCAAGAATCTCATTTTGGCATGCATACCAGATCAATATAACACATTTTTAATCACATTAAAAATGATTCAAGGCATTGGAATTCAGAAATACATAACCAATCATTTCAAACAAAACAGCCCCAGCAACTTTCTCAAAACTGCCAAGCTCTGCCTTTTGCTCGAAATAATCATTGAAACAATTTCAATAAATGCTGAGAAAATTACAGTGGTTAGTACATGTTCACAAAATGCTCCATGAATTTTTTTAGGATTTATTTCCAACAAAAACTCATCAAAACTCAGCAATCTAGCCGAAACAGAATCTGTGTTTTTCAACACAGACATTCCCAGAAGCATACAATAAATTCGGAAATAAATAGTAAATCACCTTGAAAACATTTTTCCATCCACAGAGACATTAAAAAACATCTTAGGGACGTGTCGGTGAAAACCCATCCGAAAAACAATTTTTCTAGAATTTATTCTCGAATTTACAAGTATACCTGTTCCAGAAATGTTCAACAGGACAGCATCCGAAACTTAGGGAATTAAATTAGCAAAACCATATCAAACGACATTGATAAATTTTTTCCTTTTATAGACACATTCAGAAACATCTCATGAGCAGGTCTATGCAAAAAAATTTCGAAAACCCTAATTCTGGACAGAATTCGAAATTAACACAGGCAGCATGCTACACAGCTCAATTCACAAAGGAACTCCGACCTAATTATCATTTTAACTGTTTATACAACACAAGTGGCTCTGATACCACTATAGGAAAATCCCGGGGTGTCCATTACATGGACACAATGCGGAAAACAAAACTTTTTTGTTCCGGGAAGTTCCCGAAAGCCAGGATCCAAGTGTATGTATAAATAGTCAAACCATAACGACCAAAGGAGACCGTCTCTAACGGTATCCACGCAGAGGTCGGAAACCTAACCGGGACAAACCCTTTGACCCGAGAATAGCTAGACTAAGGAAAAGACTGCTAGATCTTACCTTAGCCTTGGATAGCAAGTGATCAAACCTTGAGGAACAAGCTTGGAGATGAGAGAGAGATGAAGAGGAACCTTGAAAAACAAATTTTCCAAACCCTAAACCATGAAGTTTCGGTTCTTCCTCTCCAAAAGCCACGGCCTTCTCTTGCTTAGCCTTATTTTCCATGTCTTATAATTAATTAAAGACCATCAAAAGGCTTGGATGGGAGAAGTTCACGTGGATGGCTATTAACCCATTAATAAATGAAGTTAATCATCATCTTTGACTTAGTCAAAAGTGACTTAGTCAACACTTTATCTTCTCCCATAAGCAATCCAACGAATTCCTTCAATCTTAAGGCTTCTCATATGTTCCTTTAACTCATTAAAGGGCATATAAAAGGCTTGAATGGGAGAGCCCCACGTAAGTGGGTGATAAAAGCCATTAAAGAAATGGTTTAATGATGAAGTTTGACTTTTCAAACTTCATCTCCTCCCATTAGGTAATGACACATGTCCATATATATTAATTAATTAATCTAATTAATTAATTGATATATATAGTTGCTGAAGCGGTCCGTCCACAATTGGGTCGGTCTGAGCTGGCGGGCCGATGCATCAAAAAATCGGCGGAGACCCTTTTCAAAGAATGTCGATGTCACGATCACATCGGGACATATCCCAATCTCATCGGGATCCATTTAATCCTATTGCTCTCCAGATTTTGGATCACTATCCAAAACTATTTTACAGATTTCCGATCCACTCTTATGCGTGTGACCCATTAGGTTCCCGATTATGTTGGCCACTTAGATTAACACTTAATCTAAGCAAGTCATGAGCGGCGTCTAGCAACACATCATGACCCCCAATTGATCAGAAAGTAATTGGTTTGACTAATGAACCCGAGCTCATCAGGAACCAGATCACGAACCTTTCCATAGACAATTACTGTGCAATTCGTCCTTTCACCATCCTATACCCCACTTGGTTATGAGTATGGTCAAAGTGTCAACTCTCACTAGACTGAGTCTAGCCCAAGTGATATCGGGTCTCGTCCGGACTCATTACTTTATATGTCCATGAAGACCCTCTTCATGACACGGGTGTGCTCCGACGCCAGAGACTTCCAAGTAATGATCCTGACAAGAAGCTATGAGTATCTATTCTGCTATTCCAAAAGTGGTGAATCCTTTATTGGCTACTCAATTACCTTCGAATACCTCAAACTGTACTCAAGCACCACCCTATGGCGACCTGCGGAAGGCAACAAGGAATGGAGTCAAAGCACGTAATCAATATTCAAGATATCCTTGAGTACCTCAAGTCTAAGGATACTTGCACCATTGCTATGATGAGATTATCACTGACATTATAATAGAATACCCATGTGATGATCTCATGGCAGGTCATCCAATGTACTTACTACTAGTAGTAAGCATCCATATGTCAAATCTAAATATCTCAATATTTACAGTTTCTGAGATCCACTGCTTGATCCAATCAAGGAATATGACATGTGCTAATCTATCCGGATTAACAATGTCCAGTCTCGTTAATCCTATGACTTGGGATAATTTGAATCGACATAATTGCACATGATAGGAATCTCGAGAGTATGATCACATCATAATTTCCTTCATGCTATGTCATATATCATGGACTTCATTAATTTGATTAAAGATCAACATCAATTCATAACAAAATGAACATCAAATAAATGAAATATGCCTTACTTTATTTATTCATAAAGTCTGTACATGACTATGAACGAAATGTGCTAAAGGGGATTGCCTTTAGGGCATTACTCTAACAATCTTATAGTACTGGACATACATAAGTCGACTTACACTGGTGAACAAGGCGACTTATCAGTACCGAGCAAGCATAAGTCGACTTACAGATGGTACAAGTCGACTTACACCTACAAAATTCCATTAAAAACAAAATATAAATGTAAGAAAAGCAAGTAATCAATTATATACCATGACTACCAAATAATATTAGGACATTAATCAGGCATTTAGTTGCTTTGACTATTTTAATCGAAAGAATAGCCCTCACTATTATTTGGAAAGATTACTTTAATCTTTCTTGTGGGCTAGGATCCCATTCAAAAATAGTTGAATTTGAGTTTGCTCAACAAACTAACTAGACCCAAATTAGGTAGAAATTTATGAATCACATCTCATATGATTCCTAGATCCATTAGGTGACAACTGTAGCACACCCATACCGTAGGGTACACACTGGGATGCCCATAGATCATTCCGACACATATCCTACGATAAGAGTGAGCTACGAACGATCACTACTGTACTTCACATGGCATCATAAGAATAAAACATCAATATAAAAATCAGTAATTTTTGAAACCAAAGTTTTCCTCATTTCACTCATCAAAATCAAGGAGTTTATACATCTGTCATTCTATACTGTCTGTACATAAATCCCAAAAATCCTAAGACAAAATGCTACATGAAAGAGGAAAACAACCGATCTATCTAAGTCATCCCAAAAGCCCCAGCTGACTGACCTGTGATCCATGACTTCTCTCGTCAACACAATCTACACGGCAGGAAAAGTCCCTCTGGAGCTAGGAGTTTACTCTTGGTCCTGAAAAATAATGTTGCAATTTTGGGTGAGTTTGCAAACTCAGTGAGGTAACCATCATCGATGGTTCACTCAATTCATGCAACAATCAAGTATATCACAGTTATTTCACACTTTTACATACATCAGACGTACCACATGATCACATAGTATCACATTTCTTTTTCACACAAGCATAAGGCATTTGTGCATTTTTCTCAATCACAGATATTAAATCAAATGCATATGAAATGCGCATGTGACACTTTTTTAATTTATTTTGTTGTTGTTACCGAGCACCTGAACTGTCCCAATATGGGCACATTAATCGTTGAGCCCGAGGCTCTGAAGCACTGTGGGGCTCAAGGCCCAAATACAATTGTTGAGCTTGTAGCTCTCGGTAGCTGCTCCGGTCAAAACTGCCATTATCTGATCATGCATTCATGCATGGAACGTACATGTCACAATTAAGCAATATATACATCACAATCAATACATGTGTCACAATTTATCACATCTCAAGCAAGTAGTTCACAAATTCACATACAAGTAGCACTTCTATGTCATAGCTCCCCAATACATAGGACCTTCTGTTTGGAATCCACAATCAGAAACAATTCTTAAACCCACCATACAGTATTCTAAGCAAATAATAATTGAGAGAACCATGTAGGTCACTCACCAATAGCTTCCGAAGCTAATGCCTGGAAGTCTCGACAACGTCGGTGGGTTGACGTTCCAAATGTGCCTCTATAACAATTAAAATACATAAATATTACCAAGTGTACAATCAAAAATGTTTAATAATGCACATGGAGCAATTAAAATGTGTACAATGCATGTTCGTGACATTTCCGACATTATTCCAAAAATATTCATCACATAAATTTCCTCTAAATTTTAGAAATCCAAAGACACCAAAATCACTCAATTCGGACCTCTATAGGTTTAATTATTGATAAAACACGGACCAGAAAAATAATTACCCGATCTCCTCACTTTTACCTAATCAATCAATGTCAATTTAATTTCTAAAAATTCACAATTTTACATAGAAATGAAATTAAATATTTCACGAATCCGATGCTTCGAGAATTAGGTCAATCGGAGATCGGATGAAAAAGTTATTCACAAAAGAAAGAGAAAGGATCACTTTTCCTAAAATATAAATAAATAAATAAAGCAGAAGTTGGGTTTCGCACCCAGCTTCTCGCACCCTCGCAATTTCGCGAGGGCGAAATCACCCAAATTATTTTTTTTTTCAAATTTCCACTTAATCCCCTTTTCTTTCAACATGCATAACTTCTAATTTAGAAGTCCAAATTTTACAAACTTGGTATCAATGGAAAGAGAAAAGAAAGCTCTACAATTTCTATGTAGAGCTTGAAAACCAATTCCACTTCTAAGGGTGTCAAAAATTCGATCAAAGTTACTGCTTAATCATAATTTTCCAAAGATTCTTCCAAACATCATATCTTCCCATTACCTTTGCCAAAAATTCCAAGCCATATATCAAAAGAAAGATCAAAATATATTATACAACTTTCATGAACAACTTGAAAGTGAATTCAACCTCTAAATGGGTCAAAATCTCAATCAAAGTTTATGCCCTGAACATGTCATCCTAATAGTACCACAATCTTCTCAAACTGATAACTTCCTATCCCATTTTCCAAAAATTCCATGCTTTGTATCACTGAAAATATCAGAAAACATGCTACAATTCGCATGAAAAACTTAGAAGCAAATTCCACCTGTAACTAGGTCAAATTTTCCCATGATTGTGGCTGCCCTGTTAAAGATTGTTAAATCAACATATCACCTAAACCATATCCATACTTTGAAAATTCATAACTTACAATCCTTACATCCAAAATTAACATATTATACCTCATTACAAAGCTAATACATTCCTATATAACTTTTCATAAGATCACTTGAGCTAATTTAAACCATAACAGTTCAGAATTAGCTTCAAATCACAGTAATCACAAAACCCATACTTAGAAACATTTCACACACAAAGCACATTACTATATGAATTACCATCTGAAAGTTAAAAGGTCATAACTTTCAACCTAAAAATCTAAAAATGTCATACTTAGTGGCGATAGAAAGCTAACAAGAAAATCTTCAACTTTCATGAAGAGCAATTTCACAAAATCTGTCTACTTTAGCCTAGAAAAATTTCCCAAAGTTTCAGGTCTTCAATGTTAGAATCATAAACATGGCACTATTCAGCCCACACATATTGCCCATTTTTAAGGCAAATTTCAAAACCCTTTAAGCCATAATTGGACAGCACTTCCTTCATAAGAATTCTATTCAAACTTCTCAAGTTTAATTCAAGCTAAACCTAATCTAAATAGCATAACCATATAAAAAGTTATTTCCAAAACATTAAAACATATACAAATCCAATTTTCCAGATTCTCAACCTAACTCAATTTCTACCTCTTCCATACCATTTCTAAACCAATTCTCACTCAATTTACTTCATAAATCCACCATAACTAAATCACAACCTCTCCTTGAACATTAGTCCACAAATGGTAGCACACATACTCAATCATCTTTCTTGAATAAACACTCATCTAACATCATTAAATTCAATCCACAACAACTCAATTCACCTATTCAAAATGACATCTCATTCGTCCTCATTCAATCATAAATCAACCAAAGAAAATAACCTATCCATATACACCAAACACAAGTTCATGCAATGAATGCACAAGACATCATAATTAATGCATTTAACTACCAATTGAGAACATAAAACACAAATCTTACCTATCAAGCTTTTAATTCTTCAATTCTTCAAAATACTACAATTTCTCTGCCTCCCAACACCATATACGATCACCATCATCACTTGAGGGGGGTAAGGTTTTGGTTAGGATTTTAAGTGAACTAAAGGAAGTGAAAGCAAGGTGAAAGGAGGAGAAAAAGATGAGCAAACTTCCAAAAGCACAAAAGAAGAGGAGAGTTATGTAGATGAAGAAAATCTCATTTAAAAAACCAATGACCTATTTAGAGAAGAAGTGTCGTGAATGCCTAACTAAAAAGGGGAAGAATTTGAATTAAATAAAGCTAGTGGAGATAAGGCCATGTTTGGCTCCACAATTTCAATTTTTAAACCCTAAATCCAATTTCTACACCAATCATCTCCAAATTTTCAATGGGTCAATCTAATAAATCCTAAAATCATGTATCTAATTTCCAGTGCTATTGGACAGTCATTTTTAGTACCGGTAACCAATCAGTTAGCCACTTGGCAGTTTTTTTCGATCTAGAAAAGTACCCCAAAAATTACCAGAAAATTTCTAAAATGCTCCCAAAATTCAAAACACACAAGGACCTACTCTAATTAAATTTTCAAGCACAAAAATCCCATTTTTCACAAAAATCACATTTATGACCAAATATACCAGGAAATGTCATGAATGCATGTACAATCATGTGCATGTGCAAGATTTACTATTCATGTATATATATAAATGCATGAACATAGAAAAACAATTTTAAACACTCCTAACCCGTTCTAGGTTACTATTTTACCCTTCCCATCGGTGATGGGATGTTACAACTCTCCCCTCCTAACAAAAATTTTGTCCTTGAAATTCTTACCTATTTGTTCGAACAGGTGAGGATATTGTCTCCTCACATGCTCCTTTGTCTCCCAAGTTGCTTCCTCTATTGAGTGGTTTGTCCATAGGACTTTCACCAATGGGATAATCATGTTCCTCAATTGCTTAACCCGTGATCTCACAATCTTTATCGGCTCCTCAACATCACTCAAATTACTAGCAACCTCAATCTCCTGAACCGGTATCATATGTGTCAGATCCGATCGGTATCTCCGGAGCATACTCTCATGGAAGACATTATGTAACTGAGACATCTCATTCGGTAAAGCCAACTTGTAGGCCAAAGGTCCTATCCTCTCAGTGATCTTATAAGGACCAATGTACTTAGGGCTTAACTTGCCCTTTTTACCGAATCTCAACACTCCTCTCCACGGTGACACTCGTAGGAAAATTCTGTCTCCTACATTATACTCAATCTCCCTCCGATGCTGATCCACATAACTCTTCTATCTATCCTGAGTCGCTTTAATTCGACTCCGGATCAATTTCACCTTATCTATTGTATCCTAAATCAACTCCGGGCCCTCAACCGTTCTCAAACCCTCTTCATCATAATACAATGGCGATCGACACTTTCTTCCATATAAGGCCTCATATGGTGCCATTCCGATGCTACTGTGATAATGGCTATTATAAGAAAATTCAATCAGAGGTAGATACTGATCCCATACTCCTCTAACCTCCAATACATAAGCTCCAAGTGTATCCTCAACAATTTTAGTTGTCCTCTCACTCTACCCATCTATCTGAGGATGAGATGTTGTACTGAAATTCAACTTGGTACCTATAGCAGACTGCAAACTCTTCCAAAACCTCGAAGTAAATCTGGGATCCCTATCTGATACTATAGAAACTGGAACCCTATGCAGTCTCACTTCCTCAGTCACATACTTTTGGGCCAACTGATCAAGTGAATTATTCTCCCTTACTGGCAAGAAATGGGCCGATTTAGTTAATCGGTCCACTATGACCCAAATAGCATCATGTTACCTCGGAGTCGTGGGCAATCCCATGATGAAATCCATAGTGATTCGTTCCCATTTCCACTCATGAATACGCAACGAATAGAGTTTCCCCACTGTAGCCTGGTGCTCAGCTTTAACTTGCTGGCACGTCATACACCTGGATACATACTCTGCCATCTGTTTCTTCATGCCAGGCCACCAAAAATTTTGTTTTAGAGTTTCATAAATCTTGTTAGTACTAGGATGCATAGCATAGGTGGCCATATGAGCTTCCTCCGAAATCTCCCTCCTCAGATCATCCACATCAGACACACATAGCCTCTGTCCCAACCATAATGTCTCATCTCTTAATTAAAACTCAGAACCCGAATTTGCCTTCACTTTCTCAATAAGCTTCATCATATCAGGATCCTTGCCCTGAACTCTCTTGATATTGCCATGTAGCAGCGGTCTGAGCTTCAGAGTGGCTATCAAAGCTCCATCTTGCTCCAAATTTAACTCCACATTCAAACCTCTCAAATGTACCAAATTAGGTAACCTCAATACCTGAATCTGAGCTGCACTGATATGAGACTTCCTGCTCAAGGCATCTGCCACCACATTAGCTTTCCTTGGGTGGTACTCAATAGTACAGTCGTAATCCTTCAGCAGCTCAATCCATCTCCTCTACCTCAAGTTCATCTCCTCTGACTCAGCAAGTATCTCAAACTCTTATGATCAGTAAAGATCTGAAAGGTTTCACCATACAAATAGTGTTTCCAAATTTTCAGAGCAAATGCAACTGCAACTAGCTCTAAATCATGTACTGGATAATTTACCTCATGAGACCTCAACTGTCTCAAGGCATAAGCAATCACCCTTCCATGCTGCATCAGAACGCACCCCAATCCCTGATACGATGCATCGCTATATACCTCATAACCTCCAGTCCCTGATGGAATGGCCAACATTGGTGCAGTAGTCAACCGATATTTCAGCTCCTCAAAGCTCTTCTGGCACTCCTCAATCCATCTGAATGCTACATTCTTCCTCAGAAGTTTTGTTAGAGGGGATGAGATCAGTGAAAACCCCTAAAAAACCTCCTGTAATAACCGGCTAATCCTAGGAAGCTCCGAATCTCTGACACATTCCTTGGAGCTTCCCACTTCATCACTGCCTCAAGCTTCTTTGGATTGACCTGTATACCCTCTCCAGTCACTATATGGCCCAGAAACACTACCTCATCCAGTCAAAATTAACACTTACTGAATTTGGCATATAATTGCTTCTCCCTCGTAATCTGTAAAACAATCCTCAAATGCTCAGCATGCTCCTGTCTGCTCCTCGAATACACCAAAATGTCATCAATAAATACAATTACAAACTGATCAAGGTAGGGCTGAAAGACCTTATTCATCAAGACCATAAAAGTTGCCATGGAATTTGTCAACCCAAACGGTATCACTAGAAATTTGAAATGCCTATACCTGCTCCGAAAAATACTCTTAGGCACATCAGCCTCTGCTATCTTCAGCTGATAATACCCTGACCTTAGATCTAGCTTAGTAAACACCTGAGCTCCCTATAACTGATCAAATAAATCATCGATCCTAGGCAGTGGGTACTTATTCTTCACTGTCACCCGATTCAGCTGCCTGTAATCGATGCACAATCTCAAAGTCCCATCCTTCTTCTTCACAAACAACACAGGAGCTCCCCATGGTGAAACACTGGGCCTGATAAAACCCTTCTTCAGTAACTCCTACAGCTGAGTCTTCAACTCCTTCAGTTCCACAGGTGCCATCCTATGGAGAAATAGATATAGGATCAGCACCTGGAACTAGATCAACGGTGAGCTCTGTTTCCCAATTTAAACCCGGTAACTCATCAGGAAACACATCTAGAAATTTCCTAACCACGGGAATATCCTGAAGCCTCTGCTCAACTCTATTATCAATAACATGGGCCAGATAGGCCTCATATCCTCCCTGCATCAACCTTAATGCACTTAGGAATGAGATCATCCGGGCTGGCACTGCCTGACTAACTCCTCTTAACACTACTCTAGGCTGACCTAGAGATTCTAATACGACCTCCTTGGTGTAGTAATTCATGATGGCCCTATGGGCAGTGAGCCAGTCCATGCCCAAAATCACATCAATCTCTCTCAATTGTAAAACTATTAGGTCTGCCTTCAACTCTACTTGATCAATCTGGATCGAGCACCCTTGCAGACCTCACCCAAGGTAGTAGTACTACCTAAAGGTGTATTCACCTCTAGCTCATACTGTAATAACTCCCTATCACCATGCAGTCTACATGTCATGTAACATCCCACCCTCAATTGAAAGGGTAGAATAGTAAATTGGCATAGGATGTGCTAGATTGGGATTTCATAGGACTGCTCATGCATAATAGGATTGCTACATAGTCACAATGATCGACATAAACTTCTTGTACATGCATACATGACATTCCGGTTGCTGTGCCTAAGACAATTTTATTGGGATTAACGTGATTTTTGGGTTTGGAAAATTATTCTGAGTGCGCCATAAATTGTTTTCTAATTTAAGGGATTTTCATAAATTTTTCTGGATTTTTCCGGAAAAAATGCCCGGGCCGGAAAGTTTTTCAACTGGCTGACTGAGTGGGTTTCTAGTACCGAAAAGACTATCTAATGGCATTCAGAATTTAGGTACATGATTTTAGGAGTTATGAATTGTGAGCCATCGAAATTTGGAGAGAAATTGGAGTGAAATTTGGAACCGGAATTAAAATCAGGACACGTGGCAAGTGACACTTGTCACTTGCCTAAGGATATCTTAAGTTATTAATTTAATAATTATTTTAGTGGGCTGGTCGCCTACGACTCTCTCCTTCATTCATTTAAATATAAAACACTTTGGAAGCCCTCATTTTTGACTCACCCGTAGCTTCCTCCATGGCCTTTATCCTTTGAATTTTTCTTATTCTCATTCCACGCAAGAAGTTGTCCTTGGTTCCTTGCTTGCTTCTCTTCACACATAAACCAAGTTGAAGCCTTGAGTTGATGATGATCTTGGTGATGCTTGGGGTAGCCGTGAGTGGTGTTTACGTTGTCATAGGTGGTGAGTGTGAAAGACTTAGAGAAGTGATAGCTTGTAACTTGTTTAAGGTGAGAATTGATGTTTGTTTTTATTCTTTTGATAGTTATAAGCATTCATGGAGATCCTTTAAGCATTTATTTGATCATGAAAGTGGTAGGTTTGAATGGGTTAATGTATGCTTGTGTGAGGGAAGTGGATAGAGTAGTTAAAGAATGTGAAAGTAATGTTGTTAATGATGTTTATGATGTTTAATGAATGGAAATGAAATATGGAAGTTGTGTATGTGGGTGCTGCCAACTTTTGTGTAATTATATAAGTAAATGTTGTGATGATTTTGTGGTTGAATTAGAGGTGTAAATGTATGCTTGGTGATGTGTTATTGATCTTAGAAGTGATAGGAGTTAGGTTGAAGTTGAAAGCTGGAAAATGCATTTTTGACCCTATTGCAATGTTTTGATAATAACTAATTGCGTAGGTGAGCAAATGAGTTGAGGTTTGTTCCCAATTAAACTTTGGTATGTTGGCTACATTTTTGTGTGAAATAGGTGTTGTCCAATTTTAGCTTTAAGAGGTTGCAATATGGCTTGGAAAGTTACTGCTATTGATTGGAATGAATAGTACCCGAAACCATAACCTAGAGTTTTGCTAATTTTTCTAAATTAATTGAGAAGGAATTAGAACAAATGGACTAAATGAAAGTTGAAGCCTATTAAGTTATCTTTCCAATGCCACTGATTTTTCAATTGTTCGATATGTATAGTAGGAGTTATGGACTGATGACTATTGACTGTTTTCATGCATTGAATGAAACCTAGCTGGAATGTCAAATTTGGTGCACATTATGATTGGGAGTAATTTTAGTAATTTATGTGAACTGAGTGATATTCTGGAAAGTTGTACAGGAAGAAATTATCTTGAGAATGATATATGACATGTAATTTGTGGTTGTCAGATTTGAGAGAAATGAATTTGTAAAAATTGAACCTGCGTTAGGTTGTGAATTGCTGATCATGGCAGAAACTTGCATAACAGTTTTGAAACTGTTAGAGATCGAATTGGATGTTGAGTTCTGCATAAAAATTGAAGTTTGAGATCATATCGTTTCAGGGATATAAGGTAGTGAATTTGGTGACATTTTGCTAAGAGATATCTTGTTGTGAAATGTCTTTGTTGATTGGGAAAATTACGAGGTGATGTTTTGGTGAATTGTTTGACATAGTTAGCAAGTGAATCTGATTTTGGGTTGTTCATGAAAGTTGTAGATAACATTGTGGTCTTACTGCCTTATTTATTATGTAATTGTTTACTGAAGAATTAGAAAGTTAATGAATTTGCAATGTCTTTGCTTTGATAGGTTTTGAGTGGCGGTGGCTTTGACTGAATTTTGACACCCTTATGGGTAAAATTGCTTGTTGGGGTCTTCATGAAACTTGTAGAGGGTTTCATTATCTTTCCAACAAGGTATAGTTTGTATTTTTCTGAAATGTGTACGGTTGGAAAAAAGGAAAAAGAGAAAGAAATAAGGGCTATTAATTGTTGAATTTTGGTTTCTTTCGTGAATAACTTTTCCGTCCGTCGTCTGATTGACCTGATTGTAGAGGCATCGGATTTAGTGAATATTGAATTTTATTTTCTGAGAGATTCGAGATTTTTGGATGGGAAATTGACGTGGAGTGCAGGTAAAGGTCCATTTAATCCTTGTTTTGTTTAATTGGGGACTATAGAGGTCGAATTGCGCATTGTCGGCCGCCAATAGGTTTCTAATTTTAGGCTAATTTTATGATGGAAAAAGATGAGATTAGGGCCGGGAATTCATGAACATGCATATTTGACCTACATGTGCACAAATTGCATATTTAGTGACTCATTCTTTCTCTGATTATTATAGAGGCCCAAGTGGAGCGTCGTTCGACCGACGGGGCGGAAACTTCCCGGCATTAGCTCTAAGTAATAGGTGAGTAACCTAGGTGGTTACCTCAATCTACGTGTTCTTGTGACTTATTTTCCCTACGAGGAGTTTCTTGGATTACGTGATATTGTTGTAAATTCTCGCTCATCGGGAATTCTAGATCGTTATGTAACTGCTCAATCAAACATGTGCACTCGTGAATGTATGCATAAACCGATAAAGAATACATTTAAACCGAGTCGCCATCGACATCGACATCTCTGCTAGCCTAGAGCTCGAAGGAGATAATTCTCCTGAACCGTCTCTCGACTCTTGAACACCGCTAAAGCACTCGGTCACAATACTGTAATAAACTGGAAAAGAGTCACATGTGCATTGCATACTGGACTGAATATTTGACATGGTACCTGACTGTATGTATACTGTAATATGACTGTACCTGTGTTCTATTTACCGTGACTGTGTTGTATGCCGATTACTGTGATTGTATTAGCATTGTAATTGTATGATTTCTGGATGCATACTATATCATGCTTATGTGATGCATGAATTAGGAGAACCATCGATGATGGTTTCTCATTGAGTTCGCAAACTCATCCAAAATTGCAATCTATTTTTCAGGTTTAAGTGTAGACAGATAGCTCCCTCAGGAGTGTAGAGCCGTGTACTGTGGATTGGCGAGAGAGGCGATGGCTCAAAGGTCGGTCAGTTGGGCTTTCTTTTGGAGACTTATAGTTAGATCTGTTCTTTGTACATTACTGTATGGTACGTAGTGTACGGTGTTTTGGAACATGTGTAGACTGAAAATACTGACAGTTTGTAAATTTATGAATTTTAAGTGACTGAAATGAAATCCAGTTTGGCTTTAAAAAGTTGTCAATTTCTTCGTACTGCTTTATGATTGTGATGCCATGAGGAGTTTAGTGGTAGTTGTCAGTAGTGGTCTCTTATCGTAAGATATGTACCGGAATGACCTACGGGCGTTCCGGTGGGTACTCTATGGTAAGGGGGCGCTACAATAGGTGGTATCAGAGCATGGTTTGGCATCTTTTGGGAATGTAGGTATAAATTTGACGGAACTGTTGAAACTGATCATAATTCTTGTTTTGTTCTAGGTCTTCTGCATTAGGTGATCAGGTTGAGCAACCAGCTGACCAAGGCTCAGTGGGAGCCAGTAGAGAGTCTTCTATGCCTCGATCTGAGCAATTACCTCCTAGAGTCCTAGTGAGACGGGAGAGGAGATATGATTTACTGCGCAAGTAGGGGGCTATAGATTTCTATGGCAATTCAGACCCCGCTGAGGCTGAGGGATGGCTGGAGAGGACGGAGAGAGTCTTCGACTAGATGGACTGCGAACCTGATGAGAGGTTCGATTATGCGGTGTCTCTGCTGCAGGGCCCAGCATACAAGTGGTGGAAGATGTGCGAGCGGTACCACGAAGCCCATGTACTATTATGGGGAGATTTTTTGAGGGCCTTCCGGGAGAACTACATGCCCAAGGACTATCTTGACATGAAGATGCAGGAGTTTCTATAGCTGAAGCAAGGTAGGATGTCGGTGACAGAGTATGAGATGAGGTCCAATGAGCTGATGGACTATGCCACTGTCATGATCCCGACTGAGGCTGATAAGTGTCGGAGGTTCGAGAACGGCCTCAATATCGAGATTCGTACCCTGTTAGCTCGGTCTGACATGGGTACCTTTATTGAGTTGAGAGCTGCTGCTGTAAGAGTGGAGCAGCTGTTGAGGTAGCGACAGGCTGAGATTGGGTCACGGGGTAGCGACCAAGTGACAGTCAGGGCAGCTCTGGCAGGAGCTTTAGTAAGCGCCATGGCAGGACTTTCAGGTCTCCGGGAGGTTTGAGACTGTCTGTTTATGGACAGAGGGGGAGATTCGGACAGACGTGCAGTAGTAGTGGCAAAGGTTCAGGGCAGACCCCTCCAGTGTGCCCGCATTGTGAGAGGAGACACGGTGGGGAGTGTTGGTGGCTTACTGGAGCCTGCTTGAGATGCGGCTCGACGGAGCACCAGGTTCGGGATTGCCCAGCTACACTAGGAGTTGATCTGCTTGGTAGTGGGCCAGTGGGAGTTCCACTCTTGTCTTGAGTAGGGTCGGTGGATCTGGATAGAGGGGTCGAGGTAGAGGCTGAGGTAGAGCTGAGGGATCCTTTGTGAGGACTGAGGGTCGGGGCAGCCGACCCACCGATCCCGAGGCGTAGTCTATGCCATGACGAGGTAGGAGGCCCAGATTCCCCGATGTTGTGTTGGTATGCTCCTTATTTACGATATTGAGGTGTTTGCATTCTTTGGATCTGGATCCACGCATTCTTTATTGCACCTCATATGGCATGTAGATTACATGGGGATAGGGAGTTGTTACAGTATGGGCTAGAGGTGAGTACACCTCTAGGTACTACTACTGCATTGGGAGAGGTCTGCATGGGATGCTCAATCCAGATTGATCAAGCAGTGTTGAGGGCAGACCTTATAATGTTGCCTCTGAGAGAGATTGATGTGATTATGGGGATGGACTAGCTTACTGCCCACAGGGCTATCATGGACTGCTACACCAAGGAGGTTGTATTAGAGTCTCCTGGTCAGCCTAGAGTAGTGTTTAGAGGAGTTAGCCAGGCAGTGCCAGCTCGGATGATGTCTTTTCTGAGTTCCCTGAGGTTGATGCAGGGAGGCTGTGAGGCATATCTGGCTCATGTGGTTGACACTAGAGTTGAGCAAAGGCTTCAGGATATTCCCGTGGTTAGGAAATTTCTATATGTGTTTCCTGATGAGTTACCGGGTTTGCCGCTGGATCGGGTGTAACATCCCACCCCCTCCTGGAAGGGCAAAATAGTAAAATTGCTATAGGATGAGATTGATAGGAAATATTTAGTACTGTTCATGCATAATAGGATTGATACATTATCAATTGTGTATCTGAATTCTGGTAAATGCATCCATGACATTCCGGTAATTGGGCCTAACGGTATTTTATTGTGATTAACGTGGTTATGGGATTTGAAAAATTATTCGAAAGTCTTATTTGTTAGCGTTTTTGATTTAAAGGATTTTCAAGAATTTTCTGGAATTTTCTGGAGAAAATTCTCGGATAAACAAAATCGCGGTGGTAGCCTAAACTTGTTTTGGGGTAGAAAAGGTGATTTTCGTGATTGAAAAATTATTTGAGTGCATTATTACTGTTTTATAATTTTGGGAATTTCATTAATTCTCGGAAAAATAATTGGGAAATTCTCGGATCGGATAAATCGCCAATTCGCGAACAAACGATTTTGGTAGCGAAAATTTCTACCTAATGGCCTTTGTATTATTGGGGATATTATTTTGAGATTTAAATTGGGGTCATTGGAGTTGATTTGGGTTAATTTGTTTTTATTAGGCTTAATTGATTAAGGTTTATTAGTTAAATTACTTTGACTTTTCTAATCCTTGTTGGACAAATCCTATCTTGCCACCATTTCCCTCCATTTAATGCCTACTCATTACTTGTTTTGGTTCTATCCTTTGCATTCTCGGTTATTGCCCTAAGAGAGGAAGAAATGGGATAAAAAAAGTTGATGGATTTACTTGTTTTTAAACTCATCCGAATACCTACACCTTTTAACATCTCCATCGATTTTCTCTCATCAAATTAAATCCTCCCTCCAAACCATAAGAGACTACCTTCTTTCCATGGAGAACTTGCACTTGCTTGGTGTTAGAAGTAATTAGTGAGAGTAGTAAAGAAAGAATTGAAGGAAGTGAAGAAGTGAAGAGCTTGATTTGGTGAGTGTTTTAGTTAAGCTTTAATGATGCTTTAATTATGAATTTAATGCCTTAGTTGCTAGATGCATTGATTGGTACATATTGTTAATTCTTTATGATTCATGATGCATGAAGGTCATGAAACATATGGGTTGAATTATTGGGTAAGTTTGTGTAAGACATGAAAGAGGGTTAGTGAATGAACAAGGTTTTGATTGGTTTGAGCTTGAACTTGGATTAAATTTTGATGACTATTCTTGCATGGAAATGAAGAGGTTAGTGCTGCCAATTTTTGGTAGGAATGCCTAGTGAATGTAGACATGATATAGGAACTGATTTTGTGTCCAAATAAGATGCTTATGGATGTAGGAAGGGTGTTGGAATGAAAGGAAGTGAATAGAGAAGTAAAGCTGGAAAATTGATATTTGACCTATTGCACTGATTTGACCATAACTCATAGTGTAGTTATGAAAATGAGGCAAGGTTTGTGGCCACTGAAACTTTGGGATGTTGGCTTCAATTTAGTGTGAAATGGGTGTTGTTGAATTCCAATGATAGAAGGGTGAAATTTTGAATGGGAAAGTTCCTGTTCCATTGCCTGTGAACAGTAACCGCAACCATGACATCTGAGTTTTGTTGATGTTTATGAATTAATTTAGATGGAATTAGGGAAAATGATCTTCATGGAAGTTGTAGCATATTGAATTATCTTTCCATTGCTACTTATCTTGCTATTTTTAGAATTGTGTATTGGGAGATATGAATTGATTACTAATGACTGGTTTTGAGCATTTTGGATGAAACCTAGCTTAAGTGTGATTTTGTGAGTTTACTGATTGGAGGCAATTTTAACATTTTATGTGGACTGAATTGGTGTGAGTGAGCTTCTGAAAAGTTGTAGAGGAAGAGACTATCTTGAAATTGATATTTGGTATGTAATTTTAGAAGTCAGAATTGGGAGATATGATTTTCAAAACTGATCCTACATTAGGTTATGAATGGCTGATGATAACAGAAACTTCCATAACAATTTTGAAATTGTTAGAGATCGAATTGGTGTTGAGTGCTTCATGAAAATGAAGTTTATGATGTTATCTTTACAAGGATATAAAGTTCTGATTTTATTGACTTATATACTGGAAGTTATGCTTTTGTAAGGTTACTGCCCATATTGAAGGATTTCAGGGACAGTGACATTGAATGAATTAATGGACTGGTTTAGAAATAGAATTTGATTTTGGATTGTTCATGAAAGTTGTAGAGGACATTGTGAACTTGTTGACCATATTTTTGTGGTAATTTATTACTAAGGAATCAGTGAGTTATGAAATTGCAAATGTACTGCCCTGTGTTGAGGGAAATTGTGAAGGCAGAAGGTTTGATGGCTTATTTGACACCCTTAGGGTTGGAATTGATTTTTATGGTCTTCTTGAGAGTTGTAGAGCTTTTCATAAGCTTTCCAATGAGGTATAGTGGGTATTTTTCTGATTTGTGTGCTAAAAGTTAGAGTAGTTGGAAATTAGGAATTGAAATTTGGAAAAAAAAGAAAAGCAGCGGGGAACTCGCTTGCGCCTGATGGCGACTTCTCGCCTCGAGGGCGAGATAATTAGTCTCGTCGCGAGGCGACGGATCGCCTCATGACGAAGAAAGGTGAAATCGCCTCGAGGGCGGCGTCTCGCCCATGAGGCAGGTTTCGTATATATATATATATATTTATTTTATTTTTGATTATTTTTTTATATTAAATGGTACAATGGTTCTTTTGTCAATTTCTTTCCGTCGGCGTCCGATTGACCTGATTCCAGAGGCATCGGATTCATTGAATATTTAATTTCATTTTCTGAGAAAGCGGGAATTTTAGACGGAATTTGGCGTAGCCCCTATCGATTTGAACTTGTAAACACTGCTTTATTTAATTGAGGACCTATAGAGGTCCGAATTGCATACCGTCGGCGCCTATGGATTTCTAATTTTCATAGAATTTTATTATGGGAAAATATTGAATTAGGACCGAATTCATGAACATGCATATTTCATCAACATGAGCACAAATTTCATATTTAGTGACTCGTATTTTTTCGATTCATATAGAGGCCCAATTGGGCGTCGATTGACCGACGTCACAGAGGCTTTCGGCATTAGCTCGGAAGTAATAGGTGAGTAACCTAGTTGGTTCCTCAACCTTTATGTGTTTAAGATTTTGCTATTATGCCATGTGGAGATAATGGAGGGTTTATGTGTATTTGACTTTGATTGATTTGGACCATAGGTGTATGAAATATGGGGAATGAGATAACGAAGTGCTATTTGTGTGTAACTGTTTGTGAATGGGAGATCTCGGACCAAAGGTTCGAGGGAATGGGGAAATTGATACTGAAGTGTTACTTATCCGTTTGATACATTGAATGTGACTTGTAAATGTGATATAGTAGGATGCAATAAATTGGAAATGTAGATAATTGAAATACCGGACCGAAAGTCCGAAGAATTGGCAAATAGTAATGATATGTAAATGGAAATTGGAATATATACATTGCATGCATAAACATAAATGTGTGATCGATAAAAAGCGGTTGGACCGAGCAACCATCGTATCGGGGCATATCACGCCTAATGTGAGAGAGCTTTCAGCAACGAGGACCTCGTGTCCAACGATTGAGCCTCGGGCTCAATGTATCGTGGCTTCAAGCCCAATGTTTGAAAGCCACGGCTCAACGCAATGTGCCCATTCTTTGGGACGGTTTAAAGCGCAGTCACAATAACATAATGAAAATGGAAAGGGTCTCATGTGCATTGCATATATGGTATGATTGATCGTGGATTGTATGATAGGCGATTAGCCTTACATTTGTGAAATGTGATTGTAAGTATTATTTGGTATTACTTTTGTAAATCGTGATCGTATGTGATAATTGGTAAAGTGTTTGAACATGCATGAATTGAGTGAACCATCGATGATGGTTTTCACCGAGTTCGCAAAACTCACCCAAAATTTGCATTTATTTTTCAGGTCTGAAGAATACCCGGTTGACACGGAGTATATCTATTGTAGAGCGAGTAAAGGTTAGAGATCGGGATCGTTCGCGTCGCATTAGTGTCTTAGTAAATTGTATTGTGGTAGTAATATTTTTGCATTGGTGATTGTAATTAATACTGAATGACTGTAATAACTGAAACTGGTTTATATTAAACACGGATTTTATTTACTTACTGTGTTTGCCGTGTGAACATGGAGTTAATGGCTCCAAAAAGGAAAAAAAAGTGTATCTGAATTTTAAATTGGTGATGTAAGACGCCACTCTCGTGGGACACGGACTCGGATATCACCAACGATATCGGGTTCGGGTCTTACGGGTGTGGGGTGTTACATCGGGAGACAGAGTTCACCATTGACCTCGTTCCAGGTACTACTCCTATATCTATTCCTCCTTATAGGATGACACCTGTGGAACTGAGGGAGCTTAAGGCTCAGTTGCAGGAGTTATTGGAGAAGGGTTTTATCAGGCCTAGTATTTCACCGTGGGGAGCTCCAGTGTTGTTTGTGAAGAAAAAGGATGGGACTTTGAGGCTATGCATTGATTACTGTGCGGTTGAATCGGTGTGATGAAGAATAAGTATCCACTGCCTAGGATTGATGACTTATTTGATCAGTTGCAGGGAGCTCAGGTGTTCACTAAGTTGGATCTGAGGTCAGGGTACTATCAGCTGAAGATAGCAGAGGTTGATGTACCTAAGAGTGCATTCAGGAGCAGGTATGGGCATTTTGAATTTCTGGTGATGCCGTTTGGGTTGACTAATGCCCCGGCAGCCTTCATGGCCTTGATGAATAAGGTATTTCAGCCCTACCTGGATCAGTTTGTAATTGTTTTTATTTATGACATTCTAGTGTATTCGAGGAACAGACAGGAGCATTGTGAGCACTTGAGGATTATCTTACAGACTATGAGAGAGAGACAGTTGTATGCCAAATTCAGTAAGTTTGAATTTTGGCTGGATCAGGTGATCTTTTTGGGGTACATAGTGACTGGAGAGGGTATACAGGTTGATCCTAGTAAGATTCAGGCAGTACTGTAGTGGGAAGTTCCACGGAATGTGCCAGAGATTCGGAGTTTTCTAGGATTGGCCGGGTATTACCGGAGGTTTGTCAAGGGGTTCTCACTGATCTCAGCCCCTCTGATAAAGCTTTTGAGGAAAAATGTACCATTTCGATGGACTGAGGAGTGTCAGAAGAGCTTTGAGGAGCTCAAACCTCGGTTGATTACTACACCGGTGTTAGCTATTCCATCCGGGACAGGAGGATTTGAGGTTTACAGTGATGCATCGCATCAGGGTTTGGGGTGTGTTCTGATGCAGCATGGGAGAGTGATTGCATATGCTTCGAGACAGTTGAGAGCTCATGAGGTAAACTATCCAGTGTATGATTTGGAGTTAGCTGTAGTGGTTTTTGCCCTCAAGATTTGGAGACATTATCTGTATGGTGAGACATTCCAGATCTTTACTAATCATAAGAGTCTGAGGTATTTACTGAGCCAGAGAGAGTTGAATTTGAGACAGAGGAGATGGCTTGAGTTGCTGAAGGACTATGACTGTACTATCGAGTATCACCCTGGGAAAGCCAATGTAGTGGCAGATGCTCTGAGTAGGAAGTCACATATTAGTACAGCTCATATTCAGCCAATAAGGTTGCCTAATTTGATTTAGTTGAGAGCCTTGAATGTACAGTTGAATCTGGAGCAGGATGGAGTCTTGTTGGCTACTTTGAAACTGAGACCGATGCTACTGGACAGGATCAGGAGAGTTCAGGATAAGGATCCTGTTATGGTGAAACTGATTGAGAAAGTAAAAGTTGATTCGAGTTCTGAGTTTGACTTGAGAGATGAGACTTTGTGGTTGAGACAGAGGCTTTGTGTGCCTGATGTGGATGAATTGACGCGAGAGATATTGGAGGAGGCTCATATGGCCACATATGCTATGCATCCTGGTACTACCAAGATGTATAACACTCTTAAGCAACATTTTTGGTGGCCTGGCATGAAGAAGCAGGTAGCTGAGTATGTATCTAGATGTTTGACGTGCCAGTAGGTTAAGGCTGAGTACCAGGCTCTAGTAAGGAAGCTTCATTCGTTGTCTATTCCGGAGTGGAAATGGGAATGAATTACCATAGATTTCATTATGGGATTGCCTAGGACGTCGAGGCAACATGATGCTATCTGGGTCATAGTGGACCGGTTGACTAAATCGGCCCATTTCTTGCCAAATGAGGAGAATAATACTATGGATCGGTTGGTCGAAGTATGTGGTGAGATAGTGAGGCGCACGGGGTCCCAAAGATGTCGATAGTGTCGACGGGGATCCCGATTTACTTGAGGTTTTGGCGAGTTCTGATCTGCTATGGGTACTAGCTGAATTTTAATCTGAGATTTCATCCTCGACATGATGGGCGAGTGAGAGGACGATTATGGTATGCGGTGATATGCTTCGGGCTTGTGTATTGGAGTTTAGAGGAGCATGGGATCAGTATATAGTTCTGATTGAGTTTGCATATAATAACCATTATCACAGTAGTATCGGGATGGCACCTTATGAGGCATTGTATGGGCGAGTGTAGATCATTGTTGTATTGGGATGAAGAGGGTGTCGGGATGATCGAGGATCCGAGTTGATTCGGGGACACCGTGGATAAGGTGAAAGCGATTGGGCAGAATTAAAGCGGCTCAAGATGCATGTAAGAGCTATATGGATCAGCATAGGAGGGACATTGAGTACAATGTGTAGGTGTAAGTCGACTTCTATGGAGATGTAAGTCGACTTATACCAGTTCGGTACTAATAAGTCGACTTGTATAGCCGTGTAAGTCGACTTACGCGTACGTGTCTGATCGTGAGATTGTTAGAGTAGTGCCCTAAAGGCAATCCCTTTAGCGCTTTTGTTCATAGTCATGTATGCGGACTTTATGAATAAATAAAGAAAGGCATGTTTCTTTTATTTGATGTTCTTTATGAATTGATATTGATCTTTAATCAAATTAATGAAGTCCATGATATATGACATAGCATAAAGGAAATTATGATGTGATCATAATCCTGAGATTCCTATCATGTGCAATTATGTCAAGATATCTAAATTCTCCCTAGTCATAGGATTAATGAGCTGGACATCATTAATCCGGATAGACTAAGATATGTCATACTCCTTGATTGGATCAAGCGGTGGATCTCGTAAGCGTAAATATGGGATATTTAGAGTTGACATGTGGATGCTTACTAGTAGTAGTAAGTACATGGATGACCGCCATGAGATCATCACATGGATGTCCTATTCTAATGTCGGTGATAATCTCATCATAGAATGGTGCAAGTATCCTTAGACTTGAGGTACTCAAGGATATCTTGAATCTTGATTACGCTTTGACTCCATTCCTTGTTGCCTTTCAGAGGTTACTCATAGGGTGGTGCTTGGAGTACAGCTTGAGGTATTCAAGGTAATTGAGTAGCCAATAGAGGATTCATCACTTACGTGATAGCGAAGAGATACCACGCCTCTCGTCGGGATCATTACTTTAAGTCTCCGGCAGAGCATAAATATGTCATGAAGAGTGTCTTCATGGACATATAAAGTAATGAGTCCTAAGACAGAACCGATATCACTGGGCTAGACTTAGTCTAGTAAGAGTTGACACTTTGACCATACTCATAACCAAGTGGGGTATAGGATGATGAAAGGACGAATTGCACAAGAATTGTCATGGAAGGGTTCGTGATCCGGTTCGTGATGAATTCATCAAACCAATTACTTTCCGGTCAATTGGGGTCATGATGTGTTGCTAGGCGCCGCTCATGACTTGCTCAGATTAATTGTTAATCTAAGTGGCCAACATAACCGGGAACCTAAAGGGTCATACGCATAAGAGTGTTTCAGAGAATCCGTAAAATAGTATTGGACTGAGTTCCAATTATGGAGAGCATTAGGATTAAATAGATCCCGATAAGATTGGGATATGTCCCGATGAGATCGTGACATCAATATTGCTAAGAAAAGTTTCTGGGGATTTTTCCCATACTGGGACCCGGTAGGACCGACCCCGGTGTGACTGGACCACTTCAGCAATATATATACATATATATATATGATTAATTAATTAAATAACTAATTAATATATATATATATATATGTTGAGTACGTGGGATGGAAGGAGAAGATGGAAGAAACTTCCATTTCCATGCTTAGTCACCAAAGTCATTAAATGACTAAATGACAAAAAGAAAGATGGATGAAGTGATGCTCGTTGGTGATTAAGGGAGAGCATACGATGCTCATTTTTCTTCATCTATGAGAAAGGTTTATGGAGAAAGAAAAGATGAGAGCTTGATCGTGGGTTGAGAAAAGAAGATAGAAAAGTGTTTTTCAAAGGTTCTTTTACTCTTCTCCAACGATCTCTTCATCATCTCCAAGCTTCATCCCTTCTCTCCATCGATTTCTTAAGCTCTCCAAGGACAAAGGTAAGGTCTAGCAGCCTTTAATTTGTTCTAGTTATTCCCGGGTCAAAAGGGTTTGTCCTGGTTAGGTTTTCTGATCTCTGCGTGGATACCTTTAGAGATAGTCTCTATTGGCTATTCAGGTTTGAATCTTCATACAGACACATAGATCCTGGCCTTCGGGAAGGTCACGGCAACAAAAATTTTTGTTTTCCGCACCTGGTACATGTGATGTACCTCCCGGGATTTTCCTACAGTGGTATCAGAGCCACTTGTGTCGTGTATGAAGTTAAAATCCTAGCTAGGTCGGACTTCCTATTTGAATTTGATGTTGATGCATGTATGCTGTCCAAATTTCGAATTAATATAGGGATATGTTTTTCGAAATTTTTCTGGCCAGAATTGTTCATAACATGTTATAGAATATTTCTGTGAAAGATGAGAATTTATCAATTTGATTTGATATAGTTTTGCTATTTTATTCCCTAAGGTTCTAGATGCTGTTTTGTGACACATTCTGTGAACAGGCATGTGTATAAATTCGATAATAAATTCTAGAAAAAAAAATTTCGGATTGTCCTTCACAAAAATGTCCCTAAGATGTTTGTGAATGTCTATGTGGATTGAAAAGTGTTTTCAAGGTGATTTTCTATTTATTCACGAATTTATTCTATGCTGTTGGGAATAGCTGTGTTGATGAACACAGATTTTGAATCGGTTTTGTTGCTTAGGTTGAATGAGTTTTTGATGGCTATAAATCCTGAAAAAATTCATGAAGCATTTTCTGAACATTTAGTAACCTTTATAATTTTCTCAGAATTTATTGAAATTGTTTCAATGATTATTTCGAGCAATGTGTAGTACTTGGCAGTTTTGTGAAAATTGCTGGGACTGTTTTGCTTGACATAATTGAATGTGTATTTTTCAGTTCCAATGCCTTGGACCATTTTTAATGTGATTGAAAATGGGTTATCTTGATGTAGTATTCTTGCCAAACTGAATTGCTTGAAGTTGGTTTTCCAAGAATTTTCGGATGCCGAATAGGTCACATTAGCGTCTCGTTAGTGTATTTCATTATCTTGCTTGTTTTGGCCGTCATAATTTTTTGTGACTTGTGCCGAAGTAATTTGATAACGTATGGACTAGCTAGAGATGCTTAGGGTGATAATTTGGTGTTTCCTAAATTGTTTGGATATTTATGAGTAATGACTCATTTTCAAGCTTTTCTTGTATGGTTTGACTATATATGGCAATCATGTAACAATGAAGTGTTCATTGGTACATCAAATTAACAGATATTACCCAAGGTATGATGGTATTGTGAATTGGGACTACACGGATTGAGAAATTAGCCGATTAGATGGCAATTTCTCTTAGATAAGTCGACTTACACAATGTACAAGTCGACTTGTCCGTGCACTGTAGACGCATAAGTCGACTTGCACAATGGTACAAGTCGACTTGTTCGTGCACAGTTGCACAAGTCGACTTACACATGCATAAGTTGACTTACATAGAGGCATAAGTCGACTTATACATACACAAGTCGACTTATAACATGCAAAAGAGGGATGATGGATGATTTTAGGTATAAACTCAATGTGATTGATCATATGCCCTAAATTATTCTATATAGTCATAGTGACTATAATCCTTCAGCTTGGAGTCTAGAGTTTGAAATCCCTCCTCGGTATATGAAAACTAACGCCTTCCATTAATATGGTAAGAACCAGAGTTCTTATAGGGTTGGGTTGTTGGGTAAACCCAAGCTCGCTTTATACGGATATGTTCGAACCATGAAAAAGTGATTTTCGGATTAATGGGTTGGTTTTCACTAGAAGCGTTGGTTTGTTGAGTAAACTCAAGGTCAACGTGGACAGAGGCGAAATTGGGTAGCATACATTGTTAGTAGTGTGCTCTAGGCCAATGGATATTTGTGATTCATGTATTAACATTATGACTTGTTAATAATATATTAAGAGGTATTCCTTTATATATGCATGTATTTCGTTTATGCAATGTGATTTACATTCCATGAATAGTATTAGACTTATGTCATCAAGTATGTGACTTGATAGTAAAACCATAAGCGTTATAATACTATTCTAGATCGTCTCTGTCGATCATTATTGGTGGAACAATAATGAATTAAGACTAGTATGTGTTCGATTGATGATCACGTTTCTTGATCATGGATATGAGATATCAAATCAGAAACATAGATATATGTTAGAGAACATATATTGGACCGACCCACATAAAGAATACTACATGGTTTCATGTCATTAGTGATTCTTTATATGGTTTGACTTTAGTCCTTTGACCTGAAGTCATCATGGTTTCCACATGAGGAATTTAGTGTTTTGATATTAGACTAAGTTATTTTTAACCGAATAACATATAGTCTTATGTTGGACACTAAATGAATCATGCGGAGGGATGTGAATGACGTAGATGGGATTTGTACCTCTCTTAAATGAGAGAGATATCATTTGGGCCTCTTGACAAGTATGATCAAGAAATGCATGGTCGTGCTCAAATGAATTGATGAAGAGTCATCAATGTCATTTGTTATAATCACCAACTCGGGGATCAAGAAACTATGATTAATCAAAGGTTGACATGTACCATGCCTTGTGATTAATGTTGATATCGTGTTACAAAGGATGAGCCTATAACCATAATTCTGAGTTAAATCGGATTATCGATCCTCATTTGATTTGGGTAGTCATAATGTCTTGCTAGAGGCCGCTTATGACTTATGGGCCTTGAAGTGTAATCAAGCCCATTGCCAACATCAAATGAGCCTGCTGTGGTCGCACACAAAGAGTGATGTGATCCGGGCTTATTCTCTTCGGGCTTAATTTATTAGGTGTCAATAAATATATTTAGATATATTTATTGAACTAGATTTAATTAAGTTGTCGAGCTTTTATTATATATGATATAATGGGGGTCAAACTTAATAGGCCTGAATGAGATTAGGGTTTCTCTATAAATAGAAACTTAGGTCTCATTAAAAAAACGACACAACTGTTGTCGAAACCCTACCGCCAAGAGAAAGATCGCGGCGCTCGAAGGTTTTAAGGACGTCTTTAGCACACTCTGTACCGCAGCCGGATCGTGCATGCTCGTGTGGATACGGTAGAGGACATTAGCGATTTGCAGTGTCTTGAATCAAAAGAAGCAATCCATCCACAAAAATAAGGTATTTTCATTAATCCTCGTGTTTTCGATTATACTTGATAATTTTGTATGGTCTCTTCCGCAGCGTATTATGAATACTCGGACCATACGCGATCCTACAGTGGTATCAAAGCCAGGTTTAATCGTTAATCTTGGATTAGTGGCTTGATTATTGTTATTGATTTGTGTTCATGCTTTGGTGAAAGACAAATAACAATGGTGATTGTTTTTGTGAAAGTTTTGAACTTGTTCCCCGAAGCTGGATTGGAAATTGTTTCATCGTTGATGCATGATCTGGATTTTGTTCTATGTGCATATACGGTGATTACTGGGTTTCTGAAATCCTTGTTATTCGATGCATGTTTTATTTTCCTCCTGGAAATAGTTTCCTCCATTGCCGCACCCATGTTTTCTGACGATACATGATTTGGTTTTAAACAAAAACATGAAGGAATCTTGCAATTTTCTAACCCTAATTTGCGATCTTGGCTTCTGGAATTACTTGTGTTTTTGTTAAATCATCTGCCTTTATGATTTCTGATTTATGGATAGCAAATAATGTATTTGCATTTTTGCCTCTCCTTCACGTATATTTGTTTGCAATTTTCTGGTTTTTTCCTCCATGTATCTGCGTTTTTGTTTTCCTTCTTCCCTTTGTTTTTGGGTTTACTGTCGTGGGTGTTGGAGAACACCGATGGTGTTCCTTGGGCGATCTATCGCGTGCGACGCCACTGATGGCGTCGCACGGTGCCTCTGTGGCGTCTCCGGTGACGCCACAGGTGGCGGTGACGATCGGGTGGAGACCCGATGATAGAACCTTCACGTTTTTCGTTAGATCCGACAGTACGGGCTTCGAATCGTGCAACGTGGGGTGCGTGACATGGTTGTGGAAGGAAGATCCAGAAGAAAAGGAGGAAAAACCAGTAGAGAGAGGACGGCGTGTTGGAGAAGACGACGGGCGCGTGTGGGACACGCGCCCGCGTCAGCCAGGGCGTGGGCACGCCTCACAGCGTGCCTGGCGTCTGGCGGCGTGCGGCAAAGGCACGCCAGACGCCTCCCTCCCTTTTATTATTATTATTTTTAAAAAATTGTTTTAAAACCCTAATTTCTCTTTTATTATTTTAATAGAGATTAAATTAATAATAATCCTAATAATAATAAAAGGTGTTTTATTAAAATTTGAAAATTGTTTTCAAAGGATTATTTATTAGGAAAGGGTTTTGGAATTTAATTTAATTTTTCAAGAGTTGAATTATTAAATTTCCTTTTATTAATTTAATAGAGATTAAATTAATAAATACTCCTAATAATAATAAAAGGTGTTTTATTAAAATTTGAAAATTGTTTTCAAAGGATTATTTATTAGAAAGGGTTTTAGAATTTAATTTAATTTTCAAGAGTTGAATTATTAAATTAAATTTATTTTCAAATCAACAATTAGAATCAAGCCGAGGTTGTAATAAGCGCTTTGTAATCTTCCATAATTCTTTATAAGGATTAATAACCTTCTAAGAACGACCCTCATCGTAATTTCAAGTTTTATATGCCTTCCATAAATCTTTACCAATGTTTATCTCTAGATTATCCTTATGTGGGTTTTTGCCAAAGCAAGGCATGTAGGATCATCTAGGAAGACATTTGAATAATGGTGCTATTCATAGGTAAAGTATGGTTAAACTTGACTAAGCTATCAAAACGGTTTTGGGCTTAGGGCATAAGATTGGGTTTATACATACATGCAAGACATAAGATGTATTTTAACATAAGCCCATCAAGAGTTACACGTGATGTAACCGAGAAGAGTTTTCTACCTAAATAACTAAGTCTTGAGTGTTAAGCCAAAGCTTTCTTAGACTTAGTGAAATATGGATCTTGCTTCTCCCATTCACAATCGAGGGTTATTTATTCGAGTGGGAGCTAATACCTCATAATATATGAATGTTGACCCTTATTGCATAATTCTTGTAGATTATGGCTACTCCATCCACAAACTTTTCTATGCGATCTATCTTAGAGAAAGAAAAACTTAAAGGAACAAATTTCCTAGATTGGTATAGGAACTTGAGAATTGTTCTCAAACAAGAAAGAAAGCTTTATGTCTTAGAAGAGCCCATCCCTGAGGAACCACCAGCAATTGTACCTAAGGCTCAAAAAGATGCTTACACGAAGCATATCAATGACTCTACGGATGTGTCATGCCTTATGTTAGGTGCCATGATCTCTGACCTTCAGAAGGATTTAGAGGAAATGTAGGCCTATGACATGCTTTCTCAATTGAAAACTATGTTTCAAGAGCAAGCACGCCAAGAGAGGTTTAGAACCACTAAGGCATTGAATTCATGAATTGAAAACTATGTTTCAAGAGCAAGCACGCCAAGAGAGGTTTAGCACCACTAAGGCATTGAATACATGAATTGAAAACTATGTTTCAAGAGCAAGCAAGCCAAGAGAGGTTTAGAACCACTAAGGCATTGAATTCATGCAAGATGACTCCTGGCACACCCGTGAGTACTCATGTTCTCAAGATGAAGAGTTACATTCATCATCTTGAGAAATTAGGTGCACCTGTTAGTCAAGAATTGGCAACTGATCTTATTCTATCAATTTTGACTGATGAATATGATTAGTTCATTCTTAAATACAACATGCATAATATGGAGAAGTCCATTGATGAATTGCATGGGATGCTGAAAACTGCTGAAGAGAACTTAAAGGGAAAGGTTAAGACCACCAATGAAGTTCTTGTGGTTCAAAAGGGAAAGGTTTTCAAAAGGAAGGGCATAGCAAAGAACAAGGTAAAGTACCCAAGTCCAAGTCCAAGCCCAAGCCTAAAGCTAAGACTAATGGCACCCAAGGAGGGAGTTTGTTTTCACTGCTATGAACCTGGTCATTGGAAAAAGAACTGTAAACTCCATTTGGAAGAGCTGAAAGAGAGGTTATTTGTATTTCATTACTTTTTCAGATGACTTCAGTAGATATGGGTATGTCTATTTAATGAAGTACAAATCTGAATCTTTGAAAAGTTCAAAGAGTATAAGAATGAAGTATAAAATCACTTGGCAAGAATATTAAAATCCTTCGATCCGATCGAGGAGGTGAATATTTAAGCCAAGAGTTTGATGATTATCTTAAGGATTGTGGAATCGTTTCACAATTGACTCCTCCAGAACTCCTCAATGGAATGGTGTTTCGAAAGGAGAAATCGAACTCTATTAGATATGGTTCGATCAATGATGAGTCAAACCGATCTTCCAAAATACTTACGGGGCTATGCTTTAGAAACCATTGCATTCATATTGAACCGTATTCCTTCAAAGGTTGTAGAAAAGACACCTTACGAGATATGGACCGAAGCGTCCCAATTTATCTTTTCTAAAGATTTGGGGTTGTGATGCTTATGTGAAGCGCCCAATTGTTGACAAGTTGGCACCCAAATCTGAAAATGTTATCTTGTGGGATATCCTAAGGAAACTAAAGGATATTACTTTTACATCCCATCGAGAACAAAGTGTTTGTTGCTCGAAATGGTTTCTTCTTAGAAGGAATTTGTTTCCAAAGGAAACAGTGGGAGTAAAGTACAACTTGAAGAAATTCAAGTTTCACAAAATGACATTGAGCTCGAAAAGGAGATTGAAGTGAGCTCACAAATTTGTTGATGAGCAGCCTTCAACAACACAAGGCCTACGTAGATCCGATAGATTCGCCATGAGCCCGAGATATGGATTTCTCGCATCGATGATGATAATGTGATGCTCATCGATCATAATAAGCCCATAACCTATCAAGAAGCTATGGAAAGTCCAGAATCTGCTAAATGGTTAGAGGCCATGAAAGCAGAGATGCAATCCATGTATGAAAATCAAGTTTGGACTTTGATTGATCCGTCTGATGGCTTCAAGACCATTCGATGCAAATGGGTTTTCAAAAGAAACTCGACATGGATGGAAATGTGCACACTTATAAAGTAAGACTTGTTGCCAAAGATTATCGACAAGTTCATGGAATTGATTATGATGAGACATTTTCTCCAAAGGGTCATGATCAAATCCATTAGAATTTTATTGCCATAGCTGCATACTATGATTATGAGATATGGCAAATGGATGTCAAAACGGCTTTCCTTAATGGAAACTTACTTGAGGATGTATATATGATACTGACTGAGGGTTTTGTCCATCCTAAGAATTTGGGAAAAGGTGCAAGCTTCAAAGATCCATTTATGAATTGAAGCAAGCATCAAGAAGCTGAAATCTTCGCTTTGATGAAGTTGTCAAAGAGTTTGGATTCATCAAGAATGAAGATGAACCTTGTTTACAAAAAGTTAGTGGGAGTGCCTGTTGTCTTTTAGCTTTATATGTTAATGACATATTGCTCATTGGAAACGATATTCCACCTTACAGAGTGTCAAGATTTGGTTAAGGAAACGCTTCTCAATGAAAGACTTAGGTGAGGCTACCTATGTTTTAGGCATTAAGATCTATAGAGATAGATCAAGAAAGCTTATAGGCCTAAGTCAGAGTACATACATAGATAAGATACTGAAAAGATTCAGTATGCAAGATTCCAAGAGAGGATTCTTGCCTATGTCACATGGAATCAAGCTTTCTAAGAAGGATTGTCCTACTTTAGATAAAGAGCTTGAGCGCATGAGTAAGATTCCATATGCATCTGCAATTGGATCTATCATATATGCCATGTTATGTACTCGACCTGATGTCTCATATGCTTTGAGCATAACAAGTAGATACCAATCTAATTATGGTGAGAGTCACTAGATAGCAGTTAAGAACATCCTTAAGTACTTGAGAAGAACTAAGGATATGTTCCTAGTCTATGGAGGACTCAAGGAGAGCTAGTTGTAAATGGTTACACCGATCTTTGGTTTTCATCGACATAGATGATTTTAGATTGCAATCAGGTTTTGTGTTCTGCTTGAATGGAGGTGCAAGTGAGTGGAAAAGTTCAAAGCAAGACATTGTTGTTGATTCTACAACCAAGTCGAGTACATTGTTGCATCGGATGCAACTAAGGAAGTCAGATGGATCGGGAAGTTCATTATCGAACTTGGAGTTGTTCCTAGCATTGCAAGTCCTATGACCTTTATTGTGGTAATAATGGAGCTATAGCACGTGCTAAGGAACCAAGCTCGCATCATAGATCCAAACACATACTCGATGTTTCCATCGATTAGAGAGATCGATGGGAGAGAGACGGAAGATATGCAAAGTGGGCACAGATGACAACATTGCGATCCACTTACTAAGCCTCTTCCACTGACCTAAACATGAGAGTCATACGAGGTCTATGGGTATTAGATATCGACCGATTAGGCCTAGTGCAAGTGGGAGATTGTTAGTAGTGTGCTCTAGCCAATGGATATTTGTGATTCATGTATTAACATTATGACTTGTTAATAATATATTAAGAGGTATTCCTTTATATATGCATGTATTTCGCTTATGTAATGTGATTTACATTTCATGAATAGTATTAGACTTATGTCATCAAGTATGTGACTTGATAGTAAAACCATAAGCGTTATAATACTATTCTAGATCGTCCTCGGTCGATCATTATTGGTGGAACAATAATGAATTAAGACTAGTATGTGTTCGATTGATGATCACGTTTAATCGATCATGGATATGAGATATCAAATCGAAACATAGATATATGTTAGAGAACATATATTAGACCGACCCACATAAAGAATACTACATGGTTTCATGTCATTAGTGATTCTTTATATGGTTTGACTTTAGTCCTTTGACTGAAGTCATCATGGTTCCTACATGAGGAATTTAGTGTTTTGATATTAGACTAAGTTATTTTAACCGAATAACATATAGTCTTATGTTGGACACTAAATGAATCATGCGGAGGGATGTGAATGACGAGATGGATTTGTACCTCTCTTAAATGAGAGAGATATCATTTGGGCCTCTTGACAAGTATGGTGAAGAAATGCATGGTCGTGCTCAAATGAATTGATGAAGAGTCATCAATGTCATTTGTTATAATCATCAACTTGGGGATCAAGAAACTATGATTAATCAAAGGTTGACATGTACCATGCCTTGTGATTAATGTTGATATCGTGTTACAAAGGGGTGAGCCTATAACCATAGTTCTGAGTTAAATCGGATTATCGATCCTCATTTGATTTGGGTAGTCATAATGTCTTGCTAGAGGCCGCTTATGACTTATGGGCCTTGAAGTGTAATCAAGCCCATTGCCAACATCAAATGAGCCTGTGGTCGCATACAAAGAGTGATGTGATCCGGCTTATTCTCTCGGGCTTAATTTATTAGGTGTTGAATAAATATATTTAGATATATTTATTGAGCTAGATTTAATTAAGTTGTCGGGCTTTTATTATATATGATATAACGGGCGAAACTTAATAGGGCCTGAATGAGATTAGGATTTCTATAAAGAGAAACTTAGGTCTCATTAAAAAACGACACAACTGTTGTAAGAAACCCTACCGCCAAGAGAAAGATCGATGTATGCTCGAAGGTTTTAAGGACGTGCTAGCACACTACTACCTTGCCGGATCGTGCATGCTCGTGTGGATACCGTAGAGGACATTAGCGATTTGCGGTGTCTTGGAATCAAAAGAAGAATCCATCCACGAAAATAAGGTATTTTCATTAATCCTCGTGTTTTCGATTATACTTGATAATTTTGTATGGTCTCTTCCGCAGCGTATTGTGAATACTCGGACCATACGCGATCCTACATACATCAGATGTATGCGCATCAAAGAGTTGATAACCTAATGTAAGTGCACACATCAACAAGTTGATAGCACTGATCGATAGTTATGTCTAAGATGTAATTGGTATATTTGATACCTCCCGAGACATAAGGTGGCTTGTTGGGTAAACCTAAGGTCATGCTTAATGTCGGTTATCGATGATGCAATTGGTATGTTCGATACCTACCGATTGACCTAAGTTGTGGCTTGTTGGGTAAACCCAAGGTCATTCTTAGCAATATCGGATATCAACCCACTAGGACATTATGTCATTTGTTTCTTTGGATTCGTAATGAGGGTTATGGATTCTATGAAACTAGTGGGAGCTTTTTGCATATCATTCAAGTCCTTATGATTATGCATCTATTCCTATTCTAACATTCTTTCTCTCTTCCGCTTAGGTTGGTTGAAGATGTCTTCCGAGGTGAACTTACGCCGCTAATGGATTCCAACAAGTTAATCGGACCGAATTTTTTCGATCGCTAAGGAATCGAGAATTGTTCTCGAGATCGAGGAACTGGATACATCCTAGATGTTCCACTTCCAGATGCACTCGTCTTGTCGATGCTTCGATGAGGATCGGAAGGCATATCGTAAGCATCTAAAGGACGATGACATGGCTACTTGCATTATGCTTGCCTCGATGTCACCAGAGCTGCGAAGCAAAGACGAGTCCATGGATGCTCACACTATAGTATTTCATCTTAGGGAGCCGTTTGATGAGCAAGCTCGGTCCGAAAGGTTCGAGACCTCAAGGCTTCTCTTCACCACAAAGATGGCTCTGGGACATCCGCAGGCAAGATGCCTCAAGATGAATGGCTATATTGAGAGATTAGCCGCCTTAGGTTTTGTAATGGATTATGAGTTAAGTATAGACTTAATTCGGTTGGATTGTCCGAGAGTTATTCACGGCTCGTGTTAAACTATCGGATGAACCAAATATCCACAACAATACCGAAGTTGATCAATCTCGCCAAGACAAATGAAAGGCACTATTAAGAATGATAGTAAGCAAGTGCTAATGGTGGCTGCTTCTTCCGGTTCAAAAAGAAAAAGAACCCAAAGAAGAAGAAGGCCAAGAAACCAAAAGGAAGCGCCATCAAGAAGAAGACCAAAGAAGTCGCCCGAAAGGAACTTGCTTCCATCAGGTAAAGATGGCCATTGGAGGCGCAATTGTAAAGTCTATCTGGAGTCACTGAAGCAGAAGAAGGCATCAGATGCCTCAACTACTTCAGATATGTATGTCATTGAGGTTAATATTGTTTCTGATCACAACATTTGGGTATTTGATACTGGTTGTGGCTCACACATATGTAATGATATGCAGGGCCTAAGGGACAGTAGACAACTAATGAAGGGAGAAGTAGACCTGCGTGTTGGAAATGGATTAAGAGTTGCTGCATTAGCCATAGGAACCTATGTTTTGTCTCTCCCTACTGGGCTTGTACTCAAATTGGATGATTGTTATTTTGTACCCGTTTTGACAAAGAACATATTGTCTGTTTCTTGTTTAAATAGAGCTGGTTTCCATTTGAATTTTAATAGCAATGGTTGTTCTATTAATTCTAATCGAATGCTTTATGGTACTGGTACATTATGCAATGATATTTACATATTAGATATGTCTCATCCAATTATGAATGTCAATGACACCAAACGGCATAAAAGAGATAATTTAAAGTCAACTTACTTATGGCATTGTCGGCTTGGCCATATAAATGAGACACGCATCGTTAAACTCCATAAGAGTGGCAGTTTAGGGTCATTTGATTATGAATCATATGACACATGTGAATCTTGTTTATTAGGCAAGATGACTAAGTTACCCTTCAAGGAAAGGGTGAACGAGCGATCGAGTATTAGACCTAATACATTCGGATGTATGCGTCCGATGTCCATCCATGCTAGAAGTGGTTGTCGTTATTTCATTACCTTTATCGATGATTATTCTCGATATGGGTACTTGTATCGATGAGATACAAATCAAGCGTTTGAAAAGTTCAAACAATTCGAAATGAAGTAGAAAACCACTTGGTAAAAGTATCAAGGCATTACGATCCGATCGTGGTGGAGAATACTTAGACCAGCAGCTTCGGATTATCTCGTAGATAATGGCATTTTATCTCGGTGGACTCCTCCTTACACAAAGACAAAAAATGGTGTGGTTGAAAGGAGAAATCGAACCTTGTTGGACATGGTACGATCAATGATGGGTTTCGCAGTTACCAAAATCGTTTTGGGGTATGCGCTAGAGACAAATTGCTTACTTGCTAAACAGAGTTCCTCTAAGAGGCAGTTGATGTTACTCCATACGAGATGTGGACTAACAAAAACCTTATCTTTCTCATTTGAAAGTTTGGGGTTGTCACCTTACGTGAAGCGGATTGGTCGAGATAAGCTTGAAGCAAAGTCGACAAGTGTTTGTTTGTAGGATATCCTAAAGAGACCATGGGATATCAATTTACCTTCACGAGGAACAAAAGGTGTTTGTTTTAAAGCATGCTGTCTTCTTAGAGAAAGAGTTTCTTCTGAAGAAGACGGTGGGAGCAAAATTGAACTCAAGAAGTTCAAGATGCTCAAATGCATACTGATCAATTGCTCGAACTTGAGACCTGCCACTCATTCGGATGAAGTAACAGTTCAACCTTCTACTACACACGAAGTTCGAGGTCAAGAGGATACGACCTTGTTCGAGAGATATGGATTTCGTAAGTGAACAGAATGACGACGCTCATAGAAGATGATGAGCCCGCTACCTATGAAGAGGTTACAAAAGTTCAGAGTCGAAAAATGGCTTTGTGCCATGAAAGTCTAAATGGATTCCATGACGAAAACCAAGTATGGACTTTGGTGAATGCACCAAGGAATCAAGCCCATAGGGTGCAAATGAGTTTTCAAGAAGAAACCGACGTGGATGGTAATGTGATTACTTATAAAGCAAGGCTTGTGGCCAAAGGATTTCGTCAAAGACAAGGAGTTGACTATGACGAGACCTCAAATTTCCGTAGCAATGCTTAAATCCATTAGATACTCCTAGCCATTGCCGCCATTATGATTATGAGATATAACAAATGGATGTGAAGCGACTTTCCTTAATGGAAATCGCCGAGGATGTACATGACACAACCAGAGGACTTCACTTCCATCGATGGCTAAAAGGTATGCAAGCTTCGTAAATCCATTTATGGATGAAGCAAGCATCCAGAGTTGGAACATTCGTTTTGATGAGTCAATCAAAGAGTTTGGTTTCTCACAAAATCTGGATGAATACTGTGTGTACAAGAAGGTTAATGGGACTGCAATCGTATTCCTTGTGCTATATGTGGATGACATATTATTACTCGGAAACGATGTTTCTATGTTGCAATCAGTGAAAATTTGGTTGTCAAGAATTTGCGATGAAAGACCTTGGTGAAGCAACTTTATCTTGGGATAAAGATCTATAGAGATAGATCAAAAGGTTGCTTGGTCTTTCACAATCATCGTGACATAGACAAGATGCTAAAGAGGTTTAGCATGGAGCAATCTAAGAGAGGGTTTCTTCCCATGTCTCATGGGATAACACTCGAAATCTACGTGTCCTAAGACACAAGATGAGAGGATGCGCATGGATCGATCCCGTATGTATCCGCAGAGGATCGATCATGTATGCTATGTTATGTACGAGGTCCGATGTATCGTATGCTCCGAGTGTCACGGCGAGATACCAATCGAATCTGGTGAGGGTCATGGGTGGTCACAAGAATATCCTCAAGTACTTGCGAAGGACTAAGGATGTTTTCTTGATATATGGAGATGGAAATCTCCAGTGAGCGGCATACGGATGCGATTTTAATCGATAAGGATGATTCAAAATTCGGTCAAGGTTATGTTTTCACATCGAACGGCGGAGCGATCAGTTGGAAGAGTTCCAAACAAGAGACGACTGCTGATTCAACGACCGAGGCAGAGTACATTGCTGCATCAGAGGCAGCAAAGGAAGCTTTTTGGATCAAGAAGTTCATTACTGAACTTGGTGTGGTTCCTAGCTGTGATGGGCCCATACAGTTTTATTGTGACAACAATGGAGCTATTGCTCAGGCAAAGGAACCAAGGTCTCACCAACGATCTAAACACGTACTCCGCAGATATCATCTGATTCGAGAGATCATTTCCAGAGGTGATGTCGCGATCGAGAGAATTCGCCTGAGCGTAACATTGTTGATCCGCTGAAGCCATTGTCACGAAGAGTTTTGATTCTCATGTACTCGCTATGGTATTAGATACCAAGGCGATTGGCTTTAGGTCAAGTGGGAGATTTGTAGTGTAAGTCAACTTGTATGGAGATGTAAGTCGACTTATACCGATTCGGTACTAATAAGTCGACTTGTATACGGTGTAAGTCGACTTATGCGTACAGATACCATGAGATTGTTATAGTAGTGCCCTAAAGGCAATCCCTTTAGCGCTTTTTGTTCATAGTCATGCATGCACTTTATGAATAAATAAAGAAAGGCATGTTTCATTTATTTGATGTTCTTTATCAATTGATATTGATCTTTAATCAAATTAATGAAGTCCATGATATATGACATAGCATGGAGGAAATAATGATGTGATCATAATCTCGAGATTCCTATCATGTGCAATTATGTCAAGATTCAAATTCTCCTAGTCATAGGATTAATGAGACTGGACATCATTAATCCGTATAGACTAAGATATGTCATACTCCTTGATTGGATCAAGCAAAGGATCTCGTAAACCGTAAATATGAGATATTTAGAGTTGACATGTGGATGCTTACTAGTGGTAGTAAGTACATTGGATGACCTGCCATGAGATCATCACATGGATGTCCTATTCTAATGTCATTGATAATCCCATCATAGAATGGTGCAAGTATCCTTAGACTCGAGGTACTCAAGGATATCTTGATATCGATTCGTGCTTTGACTGCATTCCTTGTTGCCTTTCAAAGGTTACTCATAGGGTGGTGCTTGGGTACAGCTTGAGGTATTCGAAGGTAATTGAGTAGCCAATAGAGAATTCATCACTTACGTGATAGCGTAAGAGATACTCCTCTTCGTCAGATCATTACTTTAAGTCTCGGCGAAGCATAAATATGTCATGAAGAGTGTCTTCATGGACATATAAAGTAATGAGTCCCAAGACAGAGGCGATATCACTGAGCTAGACTTAGTCTAGTAAGAGTTGACACTTTGACCATACTCATAACCAAGTGGGGTATAGGATGATGAAAGGACGAATTACACGACAAGAATTACATGGAAGGGTTCGTGATCGGTTCGTGATGAATTCATCAAACCAATTACTTTCCGGTCAATTGGGGTCATGATGTGTTGCTAGATGCCGCCATGACTTGCTCAGATTAATTGTTAATGTAAGTGGCCAACATAACCGAAACCTAAAGGGTCACACGATAAGAGTGTTTCGTAGAATCCAGTAAAATAGTATTAGATCGAGTTCCAATTATGGAGAGCATTAGGATTAAATGGATCCCGATGAGATTGGGATATGTCCCGATGAGATCGCGACATCAATATTGCTAAGAAAAGTTTTGGGGTTTTCCCATACCGGACGGTAGACCGACCCGTGTGGTGGACCACTTCAAGAATATATATATATATATATATGATTAATTAATTAAATAATTAATATATATATATATATATGTTGAGTACGTGGGATGGAAGGAGAAGATGGAAGAAACTTCCATTTCCATGCTTAGTCACCAAAGTCATTAAATGACTAAATGACAAAAAGAAAGATGGATGAAGTGATGCTCGTTGGTGAATAAGGGAGAGCATACGACGCTCATTTTTCTTCATCTATGAGAAAGGCTTATGGAGAAAGAAAAGATGAGAGCTTGATCGTGGGTTGAGAAAAGAAGATAGAAAAGTGTTTTTCAAAGGTTCTTTTACTCTTCTCCAACGATCTCTTCATCATCTCCAAGCTTCATCCCTTCTCTCCATCGATTTCTTAAGCTCTCCAAGGACAAAGGTAAGGTCTAGCAGCCTTTAATTTGTTTTAGCTATTCCCGGGTCAAAAGGGTTTGTCCCGGTTAGGTTTTCTGATCTCTGCGTGGATACCTTTAGAGATAGTCTCTATTGGCTATTCAGGTTTGAATCTTCATACAGACACATAGATCCTGGCCTTCGGGAAGGTCCCGGCGACAAAATTTTTTGTTTTTCGCACTTGGTACATGTGATGTACCTCCCGGGATTTTCCCACACAATGTGGGCGACAGAGTGTTCTTACGGGTGTCACCATGGCGTAGTGTACTGAGATTTGGGAAAAAGGGTAAGTTAAGCCCTAGGTACATTGGTCTATATGAGATCACAGAGAGGATAGGACCTTTGGCCTACAGTCTAGCTTTACCGAGTGAGATGTCTCAGTTGCATGACGTCTTCTATGTGAGTATGCTCCGTAGATATCGGTCAGATCCGACACATGTGATATCTGCTCAGGAGATTGAGGTCTCTAGTAATCTGAGTTATGTAGAAGAGTCGATACAGATTGTCGAGTCACAGGTGAAGCAATTGAGGAACAAGAGTATTCTACTGGTGAAAGTTCTCTGGAGGAACCATTCGACTGAGGAGGCTACCTGTGAGACCGAGGAGCATATGAGGAGACAGTATCCTCACCTGTTCGCTCAATCAAGTAAGAATTTTGCGGACGAAATTTTTATTAGGAGGGGGGAATTGTAACATCCCACCCTCAATTGGAAGGGTAGAATAGTAAATTGGCATAGGATATGCTATATTGGGATTTCATAGGACTGCTCATGCATAATAGGATTGCTACATAGTCACAATTGTGCACATGAACTTACTGTACATGCATACATGACATTCCCGGTTTTCGTGCCTAAGACAATTTTATTGGGATTAACGTGATTTTTGGGTTTGGAAAATTATTCTTGTTGGACCCCGAACTTTTGATGAAAATTAGAAATATTAAAATGAATTTAAATGGAGAAAGAATTGGTGAGAATGAGAATGAATTTAAGGAAATAATTTTGAGGACTTTAATATTTGAATGAATTTATATGGATTATGAGAGGAAAGTGGATAAGTTGATTGAAATGAAGTTAAATAGCAAGAATTAAAAAGAAAAAGTGTGAAAATTTGAAGAATTTAGAAAGTTTGACTTTTGGAGAGAGAATGTTTGACTTTGAGAGTTGACTTTTGATTTAGGTAAAATTTGATAAAATGATCTACATGAAACTTGTAGATTATGTTAAGAGCTTTCTGTAGCCATAAAGTTTGCAATTTTTCGATATCGGAAGTGGAAGTTATGATCAGTCAAAGTTTACGTTTGAAAGGTTTGACTTTAATTATGATTGAAACTTTGACTGAGAAATTAACCTAGTTAGAGGTTAATTGAGCTTTGATGTTCTTCATGAAAATTTAAGGATTTGTTTTGATCTTTATTTCGATATAAAGTATGCAATTTTTCGATCTCGTAATAATAAGTTATGATTTTTACAAGTTTATATTGTGGTTTTAGCATGATTATTAGAGGATAGTATCTTTGACCAGAAAATGGACTCCCGTAGGAGTCAAATTGATTTTTATGTCCTTCATGGAAGATGTAGAGCTTCCTTTAAGCTTTCTATAGAGACTAAGTTTGTCAAAATTGGAGTTCGAGATTAAGAGTTATGAATTTCGAAAGTTTTGGATTTTATGTGAAAAAAAAAGAGAGGAAAATGTTTTATCCCCGTCACTAGGGCGACGCGTATCGCCATAGCGATGGCGAAGCGCCCAGCGTCGTCGTCATTTGGCGATGCGCGACGCCATAGCGATGGCGAACGTCACCACCGTCGTCGGCATGACGCCAAGATCGTCATAGCGATGGCAAGATTCGCTCAAGGCCGCTAGGGCTTAGCGTCTTCGCCTCGCCTAAACGCTGGCATTTTGCTTGGAGCGACGCCGTTTTGTTTTTCAATCTGGCGTCGTTTTGATTCCTTTGTTAGTTTCCTTTCACAAATTCGACCTTTGTTCACTATTTTGTTTATATCTTTTCCGTCCGACATCCGATTGAGTTGATTCTTACGGCGTTGGATTCCTAAGACAATTATCTACATCCTCACAGAAATTTGTGAAATTTTGAGATGAAATTAATGGTGATTAATTTAATCAAAATGAGTCAGGAAATTTTCAGAGCATAGTTCAGTGTTTTGTAAAATTCGGGATCTGTAGAGATCCGATTGAAGTGATTCTTTAGGCGAAATAAAGATAAGACAAAGGGCTACAAATTATATGAAGACATGAAATGTCAATTTTGCCCCTAAGACTTTTAATTTCTGAATTTAAGTTCGGAATAGGGTGTAATTTTTGGATTGGAAACACCTATGAGTAATTTGAGCATAACTTTTGATCTGGGAATCGAAATGAGGCAATTCTTGTTTTGAATTAAACTAGATACATAAGGCTACAATTGTTATGAAGACATCGAGTTTCAATTCTGGGATTAAGAATGTGAACTTTTGGATGGAAATAATCATACATGGAAAATGTGTTAGAATATGGATATTCCTAAACTGTTTTGCGTATAACTTTTGATGTAGTGATCAGAATTGAGCGCGGTCAGTGGCGTTGGATTCGTATGATTGAGAGGAACGTTTCTCGAGAAGGAAGTTTTAACAAATTCCTTCAAATTGATAGTGCGAATCAGATCCGCATGTATAAGTGAAGTTAGGGGCAATTTTGGAATTAAGTTAAAGAATAAGGGTAAAAGGGTCATTTACCCCTCATTTTAATGACTTGGCACTCCAAAAAACCAGATGAGTGTCGTTTTTAAAGGTGATTCACGATTATTCTAGAAAAAAAAGAAGAAATAAGAAGAGAAAGATGAGAAGCTCTTTCGTATGGAGAAAGAAGAGAGAAAGAAGAAAGGTAAGAAAGTTTTTGATTTTTCCAAGCTTCCAAGGTGATTTTCGTGCTTCTTCCATGGAGGAAATAGATGGAGGAGCTTAAGGACTTTCTTCCAAGCCCAAAATTTCGAAAATGAAGGAAAAAAAAGAGGTAAGAGAAAATTTTGAGTTTTGAGTTTTTGGTGAAATTTTTGTTGAGAAATATGGAAAATGATATGGGTATGTGGTATTTGAAGTCAATTTGAGAGATTGTTAAGTATATTGGATTTAATTTTGGATAAAAATTTAATTGGGATTATGCCCAAATTTTATAATTTGGGGTTTTTGGAAATTGTTAGTGTAGAATCATGAAAAATACTATGGATTGATGATATGTGAAGTTAATTTTGAAGAATTTGTGAATTATGATATTGAATTTGGATAAATTGGTTTAGGCCAATTTTAAGATTTGGGGAATTTTGAAATTGAGGATCTAGATATTTTGGAATTAGTGTGAATTGATGAATTGTGACGTTAGTTTTGAAAATTAAGTTATTTATGAGATTGAATTTGAGTGTATTGGTTTAGGTCGAATTTTTGAAATTGGGGATTTTAGAAATTCTGGTTTTAGAAAGCTTGGAAATATGATGATTATGAATTTTCGATAGTTAATTTTGAGAATTATGCAAATTGTAATGTAGAATTTGAATGATTGTGGCTTAGGTTGATTTTAATTGAAAGAAGGAAAGAAGCAAGGATCAATTGGAGCTAGGATCAAGTTTCTGGCAATAATTCGAGGTGGGTAGTATATTTATTTGTTAAATTTTAAGCTAAGCATGTGAAATTGAAAGTTTAAGAAGTATGTTTGAAAAATTATGATTTCGAAGGATTAAATTCCTTATTTTGAAATGAATTTACGAAAAATAAAGCGAGGATTTTGAATTTCGCTAGTTCCGAATTATTTGGACAATTGAAAAAAAAATGTGCTTTGTGAATTTGAAAAAAATTCTGATTATGATTTGAAGAAATTACTGCATTCATTGTTATGGATTTAATTATTATGTGATATAAATTCATGATTTGAGATTGAACGTGTTTTGCTATATGAATTGGTATGATATGAGTTTATGTGAAAGTATCAAGTAATGACGCTATGTGACCTTTTGATATGAAAATTTTGAAAGGTAAGATTTTCGAAAAGTGCCTTCGGGCAATCCGAATTATGTGTTATGTGGGTTTGGTCAGGTCCCATATGTGAGACGAGTGCGCACTTGTCTGTTTTATAGCCTTCTCCGGGCTGCCCGCTAGTGGCATGGAGCTCCGTTCGGACTCCTTCACGATCACTTTGACCGCTATGCGGAAAGTGTAGTACGTTCTGTTAGGACCGACCCAAATCATTAAATGTGATTTGGAATTTGTGTTGGATGCCGCGGTATAACCCGCAAACACACGCCGGGGTATAACCCCTAAACACCTACGGGTGGGGTGTGGGGTCCAACATCAATTCACTTGGATATGTTGTGTATTTTTTTATTTGTTACCTTGGAAAGCATTGTTATGTGCGTTTATTCGTTTCTAAGTGTGATGCATTCATGCTTTTAAATTTGATTATGAAATAAGAAGGAATTGAGAATTTTGAGAAATGTGAAGACAAATTTTGTAAATGTGAGATTTTGGAAATGTTTTATGAACGGTTTGAAAAGTGAAATGTTTAAAAATATCAAACTTCTTGAAAATGAGTTTTCCGCTTATTGTTCAATTTATAAATATATTATCCACGAGCTTCCGAGCTCACCCCTCTTTCATCCCCATCTCCAGGTTTCGAGCAGGAGATCGGATGAAAGAATGTGAAGACATCAGTTTCGACATTTGCATAAGTTAGATTTTGAGTATTTTGGAATTTGTATATGAATTTGTGTATGATTTTTGGAATATATATTTACGTTTGATTCTGGGAATGAGGATGATTGATGAGACTAGTGAATTGGATTACAATTTGAAGCAGTTTAGAAATAGGTTTGTGTTTATCTGCTGAGATCCCGGACAGAGGGTCCGGTTGATTTTGATGTGTGTATGATTGTTTGGGCTTTTAGAAGTGTATTTTTGAACCCTTGCAGGTTTGGGTTAGGATAAAGGCAGCCGTTATGCTGCCGAAATTTCGATAAAATGAGAATAAAGTGTAATTTGAGATTCGTATGGATTTGTATAAGATTTTGTATGATTGCTGAGTTTTGGGTTTAAGAATGAATTTTCCTATGGGAAATTATATGGATGTGATCGATGTAAGAAATGAGAATAAGAAAGAAAAAAAAAATTATACCGGATTTTGGAACGCCTTAGGGTTTCCAACGCGACTATGTTCATTCGATAAGTTTTCTTTGACTATTGTTTCCGGATGTCGGATATGTTTGCTGTGATTCGTTTCGCTATTTTTCGCTTCCGCCTTCGCTTTGCTTCTGCTGTGATTCCGCTTCGGTTGTTTCGTTTCCTCCGTTCTTTCACTTTCCGGTTGGGATTTGGTTCCCGGATCGGGTCCCAACAATTCTGAATGCGCCATAAATTTTTTTCTAATTTAAGAGATTTTCAGGAATTTTTCTGGATTTTTCCGGAGAAAATGCCCGGACCGGAAAATTTTCCAACTGGCCGACTGAGTGGGTTTTCGATACCGAAAAGACTATCTAATGGCATTGGGAATTTAGGTACATGATTTTAGGAATTATGAATTGTGAGCCATCGGAATTTGGAGAGAAATTGGAGTAAAATTTGGAACCAAAATTAAAATCAGGACACGTGCCAAGTGACACTTGTCACTTGCCTAGGGATATCTTAAGTTATTAATTTAATAATTATTTTAGTGGGCTGGTTGCCCACGACTCTCTCCTTTATTCATTTAAATATAAAACACTTTGGAAGCCCTCATTTTTCACTCACCCGTAGCTTCCTCCATGGCCTTTCTCCTTTGAATTTTTCTTATTCTCATTCCACGCAAGAAGTTGTCCTTGGTTCCTTGCTTGCTTCTCTTCACACACAAACCAAGTTGAAGCCTTGAGTTGATGATGATCTTGGGGATGCTTGGGGTAGCCGTGAGTGGTGTTTAAGTTGTCATAGGTGGTGAGTGTGAAAGACTTGGAGAAGTGATAGCTTGTAACTTGTTTAAGGTGAGAATTGATGTTTGTTTTTATTCTTTTGGTAGTTATAAGCATTCATGGAGATCCTTTAAGCATTTATTTGATCATGAAAGTGGTAGGTTTGAATTGGTTAATGTATGCTTGTGTGAGGGAAGTGGATAGAGTAGTTAAAGAATGTGAAAGTAATGTTGTTAATGATGTTTATGATGTTTAATGAATGGAAATGAAATATGGAAGTTGTGTATGTGGGTGCTGCCAACTTTTGTGTAATTATATAAGTAAATGTTGTGATGATTTTGTGGTTGAATTAGAGGTGTAAATGGATGCTTGGTGATGTGTTATTGATCTTAGAAGTGATAGGAGTTAGGTTGAAGTTGAAAGCTGGAAAATGCATTTTTGACCCTATTGCAATGTTTTGATCATAACTAATTGTGTATGTGAGCAAATGAGGTGAAGTTTGTGCCCAATTAAACTTTGGGATGTTGGCTACATTTTTGTGTGAAATAGGTGTTGTCCAATTTTAGCTTTAAGAGGTTACAATATGGCTTGAAAAGTTACTGCTATTGACTGGAATGAATAGTACCCGAAACCATAACCTAGAGTTTTGCTAATTTTTCTAAATTAATTGAGAAGGAATTAGAACAAATGGACTAAAAGAAAGTTGAAGCCTATTAAGTTATCTTTCCAATTCCACTGATTTTGCAATTTTTCAATATGTATAGTAGGAGTTATGGACTGATGACTATTGACTGTTTTCATGCATTGAATGAAACCTAGCTGGAATGCCAAATTTGGTGCACATTATGATTGGGAGTAATTTTAGTAATTTATGTGAACTGAATTGATTTGAGTGATCTTCTGAAAAGTTGTAGAGGAAGAAATTATCTTGAGAATAATATATGACATGTAATTTTTTGTTGTCAGATTTGAGAGAAATGAATTTGTAAAAATTGAACCTGCGTTAGGCTGTGAATTGCTGATCATGGAAGAAACTTGCATAACAGTTTTGAAATTGTTGGAGATCGAATTGGATGTTGAGTTCTGCATGAAAATTGAAGTTTGAGATCTTATCTTTTCAGGGATATAAGGTAGTGAATTTGGTGACATTTTTTCTAAGAGATATACTATTGTGAAATGTGCTGTTCAGATTGGGAAAATTCTGAGGGCTGATGCTTTGGTGAATTGTTTGACATAGGTAGCAAGTGAATCTGATTTTAGGTTGTTCATGAAAGTTGTGGATAACATTTTGATCTTACCACCTTATTTATTGTGTAATGTTTTACTGAAGAATTAGAAAGTTAATGAATTTGCAATGTACTGCACTGTTTTGATAGGTTTTGAGTAGGCAGTGGCTTTGACTGAATTTTTGACACCCTTATGGGTACAATTGCTTGTTGGGGTCTCATGAAACTTGTAGAGGGTTTCATTATCTTTCCAACAAGGTATAGTTTGCATTTTTCTGAAATGTGTACGGTTGGAAAAAAAGGAAAAAGAGAAAGAAATAAGGGCTATTAATTGTTGAATTTTGGTTTCTTTCGTGAATAACTTTTCCGTCTGTCGTCCGATTAACCTGATTCTAGAGGCATCAGATTCAGTGAATATTGAATTTTATTTTCTGAGAGATTTGGGATTTTTGGATGAGAAATTGACGTGGGTCCGGGTAAAGGTCTGTTTAATCACTGTTTTGTTTAATTGGGGACCTATAGAGGTCCGAATTGCGCACCGTCAGCGCCAATAGGTTTCTAATTTTTAGACGGATTTTTATGATAGAAAAAGATGAGATTAGGGTAGGGAATTCATGAACATACATATTTTACCTACATGTGCACAAATTGCATATTTAGTGACTCGTTCTTTCTCTGATTCTTATAGAGGCTCAAGTAGAGCGTCGTTCGACCGACAGGGCGAAAACTTCCCGGCATTAACTCGGAAGTAATAGGTGAGTAACCTCGGTAGTTACCTCAATCTACGTGTTTACTGTGACTTATTTTCCCTACGGGGATTTATTTGATTACGTGATATTGACTGTAAATTACTACTCATTGGGAATTCTAGACTGTTATGTAACTGTTCAATCGAACATGTGCACTCATGCACAGATGCATAAACTGATAAAGAATACATGTGAACCGAGTCGCCATCGATATCGACATCTGCGAGCCTAGAGCTCAAGGAGATAATTCTCTAGATGCGCTTCATCGACTCTCGAACACCGCTAAAGTACTCGGTCACAACATCGTAATAAATCGAAAAGAGTCACATGTGCATTGCATCTCGGACTGAATATTTGACATGGTACCGATCGTATGTATACTATAATATATTTGTAAATGTGTTACATTACTCAGGATCGTGTTGTATGCCGATTCATGTGATTGTATTAGCATTGTAATTGTATGATTTCGGATGCATCTTGTATCATGCTTATGTGATGCATGAATTGGGAGAACCATCGATGATGGTTTCTCATTGAGTTCGCAAACTCATCCAAAATTGCAATCTATTTTTCAGGGCTTAAGTGTGAGCAGATAGCTCCTCGGGATTTGTAGAGCGTGTCTTGTGGATTGGCGAGAGAGGCGATGGCTCAAAGGTCGGTCAGTTGGGCTTTCTTTTGGAGACTTATAGTTGGATCTGTTCTTTGTACATTACTGTATGGTACGTAGTGTACGGTGTTTTGAAACATGTGCAGACTAAAAATACTGACAGTTTGTAAATTTCTGAATTTTGAGTGACTGAAATGAAATCCAGTTTGGTTTTAAAAAGTTGTCAATTTCTTCGTACTGCTTTATGATTATGATGCCATGAGGAGTTTAGTGGTAGTTGTCAGTAGTGGTCTCTTATGGTAGGATATGTACCGGAATGACCTACGGGCGTTCCGGTGGGTACTCTATGGTAAGGGGCGCTACATGCCAAATGCGGTACGATAAAAGAGTGTGTGGATCCTGGATCTAGCAGTGCAAATGCTTCAAAACTAGAGATAAGAAACAGACCGGCTACCACATCTAGGGAATCTTGGGCCTCCTGCCCAGTCCTGACATAGACCCTGGCCTGGGAATGCGGTCGGTTGTCCCGTCCCTCAGTCCTCACAAAAAAACCTTCAGCTCTGATTCGGCCTCTGCCTCGGCTCCTCTGCCCGGATCCACCACCCTGACTCTGCTACACCGTGGTATTACTCTCAGATCACCCACTGACAGTAGACTGAGCTCCTAAAGTAGCAGGGCAATCCCTGATTTTGTGGTCTATGGAGCTGCATTTAAGGCAAGCTCCAGTCAGGCGCCAACACTCCCCACTGTGCCTCTTCTCGCAGTGCTCACAAACTGGAGGTCGGGTGCGTCTGAACCTCTTCCATCGCCACTACCGGTTGTAAATCTCCTCTCTCGCCCAATCGACCGCCTGGATCCTCCGGTGACCAAGGTTCTACTCGGCGCTGCCTTTGAAATTCTGCTAGAATCGCCTCAGCGGTACTCGGTCTCTTTCCTCTAGATCCCTGTCTAGTCTCAGCTTGTCTCTGCTTCATCAACTGCTCAATCCGTATTGCGGAAGTTCTCAGCTTAATAAAAGTGCCCATATCTGATCGGGCAAACATGGTGCGGATCTCCATATTGAGGTCATTCTCAAACCTCCGACACCTATCTACTTCAGTAGAAATCAAAGCAATATCATAACCCATCAGCTCGTTAAATCTCACCTAATATTCGACCACAGACATCCTACCCTGCTTCAATTCCAGGAATTCCTGGATCTTCATCTCTAAATAAATCTTGGGCATGTAATTGTCTTTAAACACCCTCAGAAAATCCTCCCATTTTAGTAGGCAAGGCCTGGTGGTAATGCCCGGGATGGTCTTCCACCACTGATAAGCTGGGCCCTGCAAGAGAGACACTACATAATCAAACCTCTCATTAGGTTCGTAATCCATCTGGTCGAAGACTATCTTAGTCTGCTCTAACCATCCCTCAGCCTCAGCAGGGTCTGTGCTGCCATAAAAATCCACATCTCCCTGCTTGCGCAGTCTATCATACCTCCTCTCCCGTCTCTCTGGAACTCTAGGAGGCAACTCCTCAAATCGAGGCACCGAGGACTCCCTACTAGCTCCGACTGATGCTTGGTCAGCTGCTTGATCAGCCTGATCACCTAAGACGGATGACCTATAACAAAAGAATAATTCCGATCAAATTTTGCATTTCCAACAATAATTCACGCCTAAATATTTTACTAGTCCCAACAGATGCCAAATCATGCTCTGATACTACCTAAATGTAGCGCCCCCATATCTGAGGGTACACACCGGGAAGCTCGTAGGTTATTTCGATACATATCCTACGATAAGGGTGAGCTACGAATGATCACTACTGTACTTCACATGGCATCATAAGAATAAAACATCAATATAAAAATCACTGATTTTTGAAACCAAAGTTTTCCTCATTTCATTCATCAAAATCAAGGAGTTTATACATCTTTCATTTTTTACTGTCTGTACATAAATCCCAAAAATCCTAAGACAAAATGCTACATGAAAGAGGAAAACAACATATCTATCTAGGTCATCCCAAAAGTCCCAGCTGACAGAACTGTGAGCCATGACTTCTCTCACCAACACAATCTACATGACAGAAAAAGTCCCTTTAGAGCTAGGAGTCTACTCTCAGTCCTGAAAAATAATGTTGCAATTTTGGGTGAGTTTGCAAACTCAGTGAGGTAACCATCATCGATGGTTCACTCAATTCATTCAACAATCAAGTATATCACAGTTATTTCATACTTTTACATACATCAGATGTACCACATGATCATATAGTATCACATTTCATTTTCACACAAGCATAAGACATTTGTGCCTTTTTCTCAATCACAGATATTAAATCAAATGCATATGAAATGTGCATGTGACACTTTTCCAATTTCTTTCGTTGTTGTTACCGAGCACCTGAACTGTCCCAATATGGGCACATTAATCATTGAGCCCAAGGCTCTGAAGCATTGAGGGCGAAATCACCCAAATTAATTATTTTTTTTACAAATTTCAACTTAATCCCCTTTTCTTTCAACATGCATAACTTGCAATTAAAAAGTCCAAATTTTGCAAACTTAGTATCATTGGAAAGAACAAAGAAAGCTCTACAATTTCTATGTAGAGCTTGAAAACAAATTCCACTTCTAAGGGTGCCAAAAATTCGATCAAAGTTACTGCCTAATCAAAATTTTCCAAAGCAGTACAATCCAAAAATCATATCTTCCCATTCCCTTTGCCAAAAGTTCCAAGCTTAATATCAAAAGAAAGATCAGAACATATTATACAACTTTAATAAACAACTTGAAAGAAAATTCAACCTCTAAATGAGTCAAAATCTCAATCAAAGTTTCTGCCCTGCACATGTCATCCTAACAGTACCACAATCTTCTCAAACTGATAACTTCCTGTCCCATTGTCCAAAAATTCCATGATTTATATCACTGAAAAGATCAGAAAACATGCTACAATTATCATGTAGGACTTACAAGCAAATTACACCTTTAACTAGGTCAAATTCTCCCATGATTGTGGCTGCCCTGTTAAAGATTGTTAAATCAACATATCACCTAAACCATATCCATACTTTAAAAATTCATAACTTACAATTCTTACATCCAAAATTAGCATATTATACCTCATTACAAAACTAAGACATTCCTATATAACTTTCCATAAGATCACTTGAGCTAATTTAAACCATAACAGTCCAGAATTAGCTTCAAATCACAGTAATCACAAAACCCATACTTAGAAACATTTCACACACAAAGCACATTACTACATGAATTACCATCTGAAAGTTAACAAGTCATAACTTTCAACCTAAAAATCTAAAAATGTCATACTTAGTGGCGACAGAAAGCTAACAAGAAAATCTTCAACTTTCATGAAGACCAATTTCACAAAATCTGTCTACTTTAGCCTAGAAAAATTCCCCAAAGTTTCAGGTCTTCAATGTTAGAATCATAAACATGACACTATTCACCCTACACATATTGCCCACTTTCAAGGCAAATTTCAGAACCCTTTAAGCCACAATTGGACAACACTTCCTTCATAAGAATTCTATTCAAACTTCTCAAGTTTAATTCAAGCTAAACCTAATCTAAATAGCATAACCATATAAAAAGTTATTTCCAAAACATTGAAACATATACAAATCCAATTTTCCAGATTCCCAATCTAACTCAATTTCTACCTCTTCCATACCATTTCTAAACCAATTCTCACTCAATTTACTTCATAAATCCACCATAAATAAATCACAACCTCTCATTGAACATTAGTCCACAAATGGCAGCACACACACTCAATCGTTGAGCTTGTAGTTCTCGGTGGCTACTCCGGTCACAACTGTCATTATCTGATCATGCATTCATGCATTGAATGCACATGTCACAATTAAGCAATATATACATCACAATCAACACATGTGTCACAATTTATCACATCTCAAGAAAGTAGTTCACAAATTCACATACAAGTAGCACTTCTATGTCCTAGCTCCCCCATCCATCGGACCTTCTGTCCGGAATCCACAATCAGAAACAATTCTAGAACCTAACATTATTCACCACAATATTCTAAGCAAACAATAATTGAGAGAACCGACTATGTTAGGCCCGGGTTCCGATGCCCCATTCCCGAGGCGGCCTCTCGGGTTGCGCCAACGACGGGCACCCTAAACGTTGCAGACCCGATCCCAACATCCATGCATAATTCAATTCACATTACATACATACACATATTCTACACATACATTCCATCTAAGAAATAAACACCCCATAAACCAAGGGGCTTCGTGCCATTACAATTCAAAGGAAAGTCAACAAATATTCTCAAATATAGCATAATACAAAATAAAATTTAAATCCAAAATGCATGAGTATGCTCCATGAGGATATGCTGGCGGGCTAACCAAAATACTAACTTAATACAAAGCTCCTAACTAGCTTGAAATTTTCGATGCCTTGCAAGATCAACGATCATCTCGATCTACACCTGAGGAGTGGGAGAGTAATGGGGTGAGCTGCGAAGCTCAGTGGCATATACATTTGTAGCCATTAACAACGAGCCACACATTCAAGCATATATATTTATACAAGCATATGACAAATCATCAATGTATCACTTTACAATCGTCGCATCACAATTTATGGCATATGATTACGCAATATAACAATTTGACATGTGTCATGCTCAACAAATCAATCATGTATGCACAAACAATTGGCTCGAGAGTTCCGTAAAACTATCCGGATAAACCGAAGTTTATTCCATAAACTATCCGAGTCTGATTTCTCAAGGATCTCGTTGCCTCAAGCGGGCAACCGAGAGAAGGCTTTATGTCGACGTGCACGTGACTCTACCCGTTACTCTCTTACCCAAACAAAGCACATAACCATTCGTTTCATGCATAAAGCATTTTATTAAAGGTTTCATGCTTTTCATTCTTTTCATTCTTGCAAAATGTCATAAGGCCTATCAAGGCCATACATAATCATAATCATCATGCATTTCTAATATTTCTTATAATTCACCACAAGTAATGTCACACAATGCAAGCAAGCATACACAAGGCAATTTGCCCATACACACAATAACCATAAATATATTACCCACCTAATATCGCTCGAGTATCCGACTCACTGAGGTCCTTCCTCTTGCGATTGGGTCAGGTCGGCTTGGTTTCCTATAATAAACCAAGTTCTCATTCAACTAACATTTAAAGGAAAATATTCAAAAGCTTAAAAATCCAAAAGGAAAAGCACTAAAAGTCTCCACTCAACTTTCACCTAAAATTCCGAACCCTTAGAGGCTAATTCTGAACTTCCCTTCTTCATAAAACTTGTAGCCCTCTATCTCTTGTTCACAACGAATCTGAAATCACCTCAATTGGACATCTACAACCTAAGATATGCCCAAAAGTCTCTCTCGGAAAAATTTAAGTTTCGCCGCGGAGAAGGTACGCTGGTCGCGGCGAACGACGACTCAGCCATGGCGAAGACCAGCTCGCGCGGCATGCCAATCCTCTCGCAGACGTCATGATTTAACGCTTCCCATTGTCATGACGAATTTAATTATTACACGTCGCGGCGTGTTCATACGCTCGTCGCGACCTGCGGGCCTGGAGAACGACTCCGAAACCCGATTTCAAGCATTTTCCAACTTCAATCCTTTCCCTTTTCCAAATACAACACATATAAACCTTAGATCAAGTCCTACACTACATTTCTAACCCATTAACAACTTAAAAAATTGCACATAATCATCAACCCAAAGAAATCTAACCATTTTTTCCCTAAAACCCTAAACCACCAATTATCACATATTCAATCCATCTTAGGGTTAAATCTAACCACAATACAAAGGAATGAAGTTAAACTTACCCGGAAACACTTCAAATCTATCAGAAATCACTAGCTTCACAAAACTCTCTTTTCCTCTTCTTCTTCTTCAAGCTACGATAACTCCTCTTCTCTTCTTCCCTTCTTCTATTCTATTATTCCTTTCTAATTCTCTCTTTTAAACATAAGTCAAAGACTATTATGCCCTTCCTAACAAAGCTTAAACCAATCCAACTTAAGCAATCTTCCTAAAATGCCCTCATATATTCTTATCTTATACTTCTCATTTACACCACATTAGACTCAAATAAACCTCAATTATCCACTAATACTCCCAAATTAATCAAATTAAGGCATAAACTCTTAATTAACACAATTCATGCTTAATAACATAAATAAATAAAATAAAAAAATTCAGAGCCCAACATGTCTCCCCCTCTTAAAAGAAATTTTGTCCTCGAAATTATTACCTGGATCATCGAAGAGATACGGATACTTCTCCTTCACGGCTTCCAATGGCTCCCATGTAGCCTCCTCTACTGAATGATTCCTCTACAGGACTTTGACTAACTGAACCGTCTTGTTCCTGAGAACTTTTTCCTTGGTATTCAAAATTTCCACTGGAAGCTCTTCATAACTCAGATCATCCCGCAACTGAACCTCACTAGTCTAAATGATATGAGAAGGATCCGATCTATACCTCCTCAACATGGAAACATGGAAGACATCATGAATCTGAGACAATTTCGGAGGTAATGCCAACCTGTAGGCGAGTGGTCCAATCCTCTCAAGGATCTCATAAGGACCCACATACCTCGGGCTCAACTTGCCCTTCTTGCCGAACCTCATTACTCCTTTCCAAGGAGACGTCTTAAGGAACACTTTCTCACCGAGTTCAAACTCCATCTCCTTTCGGTGCGCAACGATGTAGCTCTTCATCCTATCCTGGGCTACCTTAAGTCGCTGCTTAACCAAATTGACTTTATCAACCGTCGTCTGAATCAATTCTGATCCTTCCAATTTTCTATCTCCTTCTTCATCCCAACAGATCGGAGTCCTACATCTCCGCCTATAGAAAGCCTCATATGGAGCGATCTGAATACTCGAATGGTACGAATTATTATAAGCAAATTCGACCAATGGCAAATGCTCATCCCAAGCTCCTCGAAAGTCCATCACACAAGCCCTAAGCATTCCCTCAAGAGTCCGAATGGTCCTCTCAGATTGACCATCCGTTTGAGGATGAAAAGCCGTACTAAAATTCAGCTTAGTCCCCAAGGCTTCCTGCAAACTTCCCCAAAACCTCGAAGTAAACCGAGGATCCCTGTCGAAAACTATGGAATTCGGAATCCCATGCAATCTAACTATCTCATCGATATACTTCTTTGCCAAGACATGCAAAGAATCAGTCTGCTTAATTGCCAAAAAATGAGTTGACTTTGTCAGCCGATCCATAATAACCCAAATGGCATCGTGCTTCTTATTGGTCTTAGGCAATCCCATCAGAAAATCCATAGTCACCCTCTGCCACTTCCATTCCGGAATAGGCAATGGCCTCAACTTGCCTGAAGGTGCCTGGTGTTCAGCTTTGACTTGCTGACACACTAGACACTTACTGACAAACTCGGCTACATCCTTCTTCATGCCTTTCCACCAAAAATGCTCTCTCAAATCTCTATACATCCTGGTACTACCTGGATGCATGGCATAAGGCGCATTGTATGCCTCATCCATAATCTCATCCTTAACCTCCTGCACATCTGGAATACACAACCTGTTCCCCACTGTCATAAGCCCATCATCCCTCACTACTACTTCAGAAATCTTACCATTCTGAATTTCATTCCTGAGTCTGCTCAAATTTGCATCTTGAGCCTGCAATTCCCTAACCTTCTCCCTGAGAATCGGTCTCACTCGGAAATTAGCTAGAAGGCAATCCGGCTCCTCCTGCTTCAAGCTTATCTTAAGCTTGGCCATCTCTTCCAATAAAGGAAGATAAATCGTCCGAACATGTGCAATCGAAGACTTTCTACTTAAAGCATCCGCTACTACATTGGCCTTGCCCGGATGATACTCAATCAGCAAGTCATAGTCCTTAAGCAACTCAATCCACCATCGTTGCCTCAGATTCAGTTCCTTCTGGCTCAACAAATACTTAAGACTCTTATGATCAGTAAAAATCCTCGTCTAAACTTCATACAGATAATGCCGCCAAATTTTCAAGGCAAAGATCATCGCTGCCAACTCCAAATCATGCGTCGGATAGTTCAACTCATAAGGCTTCAACTGCCTCGAAGCATAAGCAATTACTCTATCACCCTGCATTAAAACACAACCGAGACCCTTCCTCGAAGCATCACTATACATAGTATAACCCTCATCACCCGATGGCAAAATCAAGATCGGAACACTGGTCAATCTGTGCTTAAGTTCCTCAAAACTCTTCTAACACTCATCACTCCAGATAAACTTCTGATTCTTCCTCAATAACTTCATCATCGGAGCGGATATCATGAAGAATCCTTCCACAAATCTTCAGTAGTAACCTACCAAACCCAGAAAACTCCTTACCTCCGCTACATTCTTTGGTGCTTCCCAATTCACAACAGCTTCTATTTTCTTTGGATGCACATGCACTCCTTGCTCTGAGATCACATGTCCAAGAAATGAAACTTCTCTCAGCCAGAATTCGCATTTATCGAATTTGGCATACAACTTGTTCCTCCTCAAAGTCTCCAAAGCAATCCTCAAATGCTCTTCATGCTGCTCATCACTCTTGGAATAGACCAATATATCATCGATAAAGACAATGATAAACTGGTCCAAGAAAGGCTTAAAGACCCGATTCATCAAATCCATAAATGCTGCAGGAGCATTCGTCAATCTGAAGGGCATAACCAAAAAATCAAAATGCCCATACCGAGTCCTGAAGGCAGACTTTGGCACATCCGACTCCTTAATCCTCAACTGATGGTAACTCGATCTCAAGTCTATCTTAGAGAAGACTTTTGCCCCTTGCAACTGATCAAACAGATCATCAATGCGAGGAAGCGAATATCTGTTCTTCATAGTAACCTGATTCAGCTTCCGATAGTCCACACACATCCTCAACAATCTATCCTTCTTCTTTACAGAAAGAACCGGAGCTCCCCAAAGTGAAGAGTTCGACCTTATGTACCCTTTCTCCATCAACTCCTCCAATTGCTCCTTATGCTCCTTCAATTCTGCCGGAGCCATCCGATAAGGCAGAATTGAAATCAGCGCAGTACCTGAAAAGAGATCAATGGGAAACTCAATTTTCCTAGTTGCCGGTAGTCCTGACAATTCCTCGGGAAAGACATCCGAGAATTCCCTGACTACTGGAATATCCTCCAGCTTTCCTCTATCTGCCCTAGTGTCCACCACATAGGCCAAGAATGCCTCACATCCTTTCCTCATCATCTTTTCTGCTGTCATAGCTGAAACAATTCTGGGCGGACTTGCTTTTCTGTCCCCAGTAAACACCACTCTTCTGCTATCATCCAATTCAAATTCCACTGTCTTCCGCTTACAATCCAGACGGGCATTGTACTTCTCTAACGTATCCATACCCAAAATTACATCCAATCCTCCCATCTTCAGTGGCATTAAATCCACCACTAGAAGTTCTCCACCAATACAAATCTCACACTACACTTGACTGACAATAATATACTGGCCGATTGGAGTACTCACCATCAGCGGAGTATCCAAAGGGCTCACAATTCTATCACACATAGGTCTACTCGAGGAAACAAACGAATGAGTAGAACCCGGATCAATCAAGGCAATCACATCATCAAAAAATAGTCGAACCAACCAGTGACAACATCAGGAGCGGTCTCTGCATCCTCCCGAGTCATTGCAAACACCCTAGCCGGTGCCTGCCCCCTCGGTCTCCCCGAAATATTCACTCTCTTAGCCGCATCAGAACTACCCACTTCTGTTGCAGTCCTCTGACCCACAGTCTCTGCTCTCCTAGAAGCTTGCATCTCGCTTCTCTCTTGTTGCGGAGGCTGAAGACACTCTCTAGCAATGTGCCCTTTCTCCCCACAGTTGAAGCAAGCTCCTTTCAATCTGTAGCACTCTCCTCTATAGGATCTCCCGCAATGCTCACACTTCGGAATGAATGGCCTATCCCCATCTCCCCTTCTACTGCCTCCCACCGTTGAGGCTTGGTGAGAAACAGTAGGAGTCCTCATAGGTCGAGATCAGCTTGCACCACTGCTCCTCTCCTCAGGCTGAACAGGAAGCCCTGCACTCTGTCAGCACAGAGTACTAGTACTACCTCCCTCTTGAATCGCTCTCTTCCTTTCTCTTTTGTTCATCTTTGCACTCTTGATATTCTCAATATTCTCCACCCTCAAAGCTGCCTCAACCAGCTGCTGAAAATTACAAAAATTCTGCACTATCACCTTCTCTCTGATGGCCAAGTGCAGACTCGACTCAAACCGGCGACATCTAGCAGCCTCACTCAGCATCAGATCCGAAGCAAACCTCGCCAACTGAGTGAACCGCCGCTCATACTCACTAACCGTCATCTCCCTCTGAGTCAAATTGAGGAACTCCCTCTGCTTCTGCTGAATGTAAACCTCTGACAGATATATCTTCCGGAAGGCAGCAAGGAAGTCCTGCCATGCCAGCCCTACTGGTCTCATCTGACTCCCTGGCACGGTCTCCCACCAATGCAGAGCATCTCCCTAAAGCAGACTTGTAGCATAAACAACCCTCTCATCATCATTCTCACACTCCATCTGATCTAGCACCCTCTCAGTCTTTCTCAGCCAAGTTTCAGCTTCCTCAGGATCAGTGGTCCCGTAAAAATCCATTGTTCTGTACTTTCTCAACTTGTCGAACCGTTTTCCCTTCTTAGTTGGGGTTGAAGCAGAAGGCTGTGGCATTTGACCCATACCCTGCACAAATGCCTGGGTGAACGCCTAAAACAACCTCGGATCTAATGGAGGCACTTGCTCCTACAGAACTGGTGACTCCTGAGTCTGCGACGGAAGGGGCTCGCTACCTAGCCCTACAGAAGCCTCAGCATTTCCTGGGGCTACTGACTCATCAGTCCTCTCCTCTCCAATCGGAGAGTCAGGTGCAATGAATCCTTGCAAAGCTCCACGTGTCCTTCTACGAGGTGGCATCGTACTCCTTCAAATGGAAACACTAAGGATTAGCTACAGGTCAAAATTCCTAAATGTATGCATGATATGCATGTCACTTAATCAATGCAATAATTCAACATATAGCAAACAATTCATCCTACTATGCATTCTAAGCCGAGGAAACTAAACCTAGGCTTTGATACCAAACATGTTGGGCCCGGGTCCCGATGCCCCATTCCCGAGGTGGCCCCTCAGGTTGCGCCAGCGACGAGCACCCCAAACATTGCGGACCCGATCCCAACATCCATGCATAATTCGATTCACATTACATACATACACATATTCTACACATGCATTCCATCTAAGAAACAAACACCCCATAAATCAAGGGGCTTCATGCCATTACAATTCAAAGGAAAGTGAGCAAATATTCTCAAATATAGCATAATACAAAATAAAATTTAAATCCAAAATACATGAGTATGCTCCATGAGGATATGCTGGCGGGCTAACCAAAATACTAACTTAATACAAAGCTCCTAACTAGCTTGAAGTTTTCGATGCCTTGCAAGATCAACGATCGTCTCGATCTGCACCTGAGGAGTGGGAGAGTAATGGGGTGAGCTGCGAAGCTCAGTGGCATATACATTTATAGCCATTGGCAACGAGCCACACATTCAAGCATATATATTTATACAAGCATATAACAAATCATCAATCTATCACTTTACAATCGTCGCATCACAATTTATGACATATGATTACGCAATATAACAATTTGACATGTGTCATGCTCAACAAATCAATCATGTATGCACAAACAATTGGCTCGAGAGTTCCATAAAACGATCCGGATAAATCGAAGTTTATTTCGTAAACTATCCGAGCCCGATTTCTCAAGGATCTCGTTGCCTCAAGCGAGCAGCCGGGAGAAGGCTTTATGTCGACGTGCACGTGACTCCATCCGTTACTTTCTCACCCAAACAAAGCACATAACCATTCGTTTCATGCTCAAAGCATTTTATTAAAGGTTTCATGCTTTTCATTCTTTTCATTCTTGCAAAATGCCATAAGGCCTATCAAGGCCATACATAATCATAATCATCATGCGTTTCTAATATTTCTTATAATTCACCACAAGTAATGTCACACAATGCAAGCAAGCATACACAAGGCAATTTGCCCATACACACAATAACCATAAATATATTACCCACTTAATATCGCTCGAGTATCCGACTCACTGATGTCCTTCCTCTTGCGATTGGGTCAGGTCGGCTTGGTTTCCTATAATAAACCAAGTTCTCATTCAATTAACATTCAAAGGAAAATATTCAAAAGCTTAAAAATCCAAAAGGAAAAGCACTAAAAGTCTCCACTCAACTTCCACCTAAAATTCTGAACCCTTAGAGGCTAATTCCGAACTTCCTTTCTTCATAAAACTTGTAGCCCTCTATCTCTTGTTCACAACGAATCTGAAATCACCTCAATTGGACATCTACAACCCAAGATATGCCCAAAAATCTCTCTCGGAAAAATTGAAGGTTCGCCGTGATGAAGGTACGCTCGTCGCGGCGAACAACTCGAGCTCGCCTCGACGAAGACCAGGCTCGCCGCGACGTGCCAATCCTCTCGCACGTCGTGACGAACGAAAGTTTGCACATCACGATGAACGCTTCCCCGCTCGTCGCGACGAATTTAATTATTACACGTCGCGGCGTGTTCATACGCTCGTTGCGACGTGCGGGCCTGGAGAATGACTCCGAAACTCGATTTCCAGCATTTTCCTACTTCAATCCTTTCCCTTTTCCAAATACAACACATCTAAACCTTAAATCAAGTCCTACACTACATTTCTAACCCATTAACAACTTAAAAACTTGCACAGAATCATCAACCCAAAGAAATCTAACCATTTTTGCCCTAAAACCCTAAACCACCGATTATCACATATTCAATCCATCTTAGGGTTAAATCTAACCACAATACAAAGGAATGAAGTTAAACTTACCCGGAAACACTTTGAATCTATCAGAAATCACTAGCTTCACAAAACTCTCTTTTCCTCTTCTTCTTCTTCAAGCTACGATAACTCCTCTTCTCTTCTTCCCTTCTTCTATTCTCTTCTTCCTTTCTAATTCTCTCTTTTAAGCCTAAGTCAAAGACCATTATGCCCTTCCTAACAAAGCTTAAACCAATCCAACTTAAGCAATCTTCCTAAAAGGCCCTCATATATTCTTATCTTATACTTCTCATTTACACCACATTAGACTCAAATAAACCTCAATTATCCACTAATACTCCCAAATTAATCAAATTAAGGCATAAACTCTTAATTAACACAATTCATGCTTAATAACATAAATAAATAAAATAAAAAAATTCGTAGCCCAATAGTCTAGGTCACTCACCAATAGCTTCCGAAGCTAATGCCTGCAAGTCTTAGCAACGTCGGTGGGTTGACGTTCCAAATGTGCCTCTATAACAATTAAAATACATAAATATTACCAAGTGTACAATCAGAAATGTTTAATAATGGACATGGACCAATTAAAATGTGTACAGTGCACGTTCGTGACATTTCCAGCATTATTTCAAAAATATTCATCACATAAATTTCCTCTAAATTTTAGAAATCCAAAGACACCAAAATTACTCAATTCGGACCTCTATAGGTTCAATTATTGATAAAACATGGACCAGAAAAATAATTACCTGATGCCCTCATTTTGACCTAATCAATCAACGTCATTTTAATTTCTAAAAATTCACAATTTTACATAGAAATGAAATTAAATATTTCACGAATCCGATGTTTCGAGAATCAGGTCAATCGGAGATCGGATGAAAAAGTTATTCACAAAAGAATGAGAAAGGGTCACTTTTCCTAAAAATATAAATTAATTAATTAATTAATTAAAAAACAAAATAAAGAAATAAAAAAGCAGAAGCTGGGTTTCGCATCCAGCTTCTCGCACCCTCGCAATTTCGCGGGGGCGAAATCACCCAATTTTTTTTTTTTTTTCAAATTTCCACTTAATCCCCTTTTCTTTCAACATGCATAACTTGCAATTTAGAAGTCCAAATTTTACAAACTTGGTATCAATGGAAAAAACAAAGAAATCTCTACAATTTCTATGTAGAGCTTGAAAATCAATTCCACTTTTAAGGGTGTCAAAAATTCGATCAAAGTTACTACCTAATCATAATTTTCCAAAGCAGTACAACATTCTTCCAAACATCATATCTTCCCATTACCTTTGCCAAAAATTCCAAGCTTTATATCAAAAGAAAGATCAGAACATATTATACAACTTTCACGAACAACTTGGAAGCAAATTCAACCTCTAAATAGATCAAAATCTCAATCAAAGTTTCTGCCCTGTACATGTCATCCTAACAGTACCACAATCTTCTGAAACTGTTAACTTCCTATCCCATTGTTCAAAAATTCCATGCTTTATATCACTGAAAAGATCAGAAAACATGATACAATTCGCATGAAGGACTTAGAAGCAAATTCCACCTCTAACTAGGTCAAATTCTCCCATGATTGTGGCTGCCCTCTTAAAGATTGTTAAATCAACATATCACCTAAATCATATCCATACTTTAAAAATTCATAACTTACAATCCTTACATCCAAAATTAGCATATTATACCTCATTACAAAGCTAATATATTCCTATATAACTTTCCATAAGATCACTTAAGCTAATTTAAACCATAACAGTCCAGAATTAGCTTCAAATCACAGTAATCACAAAACCCATACTTAGAAACATTTCACACACAAAGCACATTACTATATGAATTACCATCTGAAAGTTAAAAAGTCATAACTTTCAACCTAAAAATCTAAAAATGTCATACTTAGTAGCGATAGAAAGCTAACAAGAAAATATTCAACTTTTATGAAGACCAATTTCACAAAATCTGTCTACTTTAGCCTATAAAAATTCTCCAAAGTTTCAGGTCTTCAATGTTAGAATCATAAACATGGCACTATTCACCCTACACATATTGCCACTTTCAAGGCAAATTTCAGAACCCTTTAAACCACAACTTCCTCCATAAGAATTCTAGCCAAACTTCTCAAGTTTAATTCAAGCTACACGTAATCTAAATAGCATAACCATATAAAAAGTTATTTCCAAAACATTGAAACATATACAAATCCAATTTTCCAGATTCTCAACCTAAATCAATTTCTACCTCTTCCATACCATTTCTAAACCAATTCTCACTCAATTTACTTCATAAATCCACCATAAATAAATCACAACCTCTCCTTGAACATTAGTCCACAAATGGTAGCACACACACTCAATCATCTTTCTTGAATAAACTCTCATCTAACATCATTGAATTCAATCCACAACAACTCAATTCACCTATTCAACATGACATCTCATTAATCCTCAATCAATCATAAATCAACCAAGGAAAATAACCTACCCATATACACCAAACACAAGTTCATGCAATGAATGCAAAAGACATCATAATTAATGCATTTAACTACCAATTGAGAACATAAAACACAACTCTTACCTGTCAAGCTTCTAATTCTTCAATTCTTCAAAATACTACAATTTCTCTACCTCCCAACACCATATACGATCACCATCATCACTTGAGGGGGGTGAGGTTTTGGTTAGGATTTTAAGTGAACTAAAGGAAGGGAAATCAAGGTGAAAGGAGGAGAAAAAGATGAGCAAACTTCCAAAAGCACAAAAGAAGAGGAGAGCTACGTAGATGAAGAAAATCTCATTTAAAACACCAATGACCTATTTAGAGAAGAAGTGTCGTGAATGCCTAACTAAAAAGGGGAAGAATTTGAATTAAATAAAGATAGTGGAGATAAGGCCATGTTTGGCTCCACAATTTCAATTTTCAAACCCTAAATCCAATTTCTACACCAATCATCTCCAAATTTTCAATGGCTCAATCTAATAAATCCTAAAATCATGTATCTAATTTCCAGTGCCATTGGACAGTCATTTCCAGTATCAGTAACAAATCAGTTAGCCACTTGACAATTTTTTTCGGTCCAAAAAAGTTCTCCGAAAATTTCCAGAAAAATTTCTAAAATGTTCCCAAAATTCGAAACACACAAAGACCCACTCTAATTAAATTTTCAAGCACAAAAATCCTACTTTCCATAAAAATCAAATTTATGACCAAATATACCGGGAAATGTCATGAATGCATGTACAGTCATGTGTATGTGCAAGATTCACTATTCACGTGTATATATAAATGCATGAACATAGAAAAACAATTTTAAACACTCCTAACCCATTCTAGATTACCATTTTACCCTTCCCATTGGTGATGGGATGTTACAACAACTCTTGTCAAAATATATCTTAAATATTATTCCTAACATTGCTTCTAAATTCATATGATCATAAGTTTGCTCATCCAAATCACACAAATTTAGTTAAGTAGAACTCATTATCATAAGATTAAACATGTTCGGGTTAAAACGGCCTTGAGTTTGCTCAACAAGCTTATAATAAACAAAACTCTGGTTTATTCTTATAACAATCGAATGCGACAATTACATTCTCAATTTGTACTTAATATTTTAACGAAGGATTTTAACATCATTTATCTCATTAAACAAAAATTCCATGTAAAATATCACACGATAAAACATACAATTTATCATGCATCCAATATATATATATATATATATATATCAACCATATAAATAAAGTATGCAACCTATGCACTCATAATCAAATTATATGCATAAAACAATTTTTAGTAACTCTTTGGAAAAATTTAACGAAAACATTTTTAGTAAATTATTCTTCTTATTAGAAAAACTCCTTTTCAAAATTATATAAGTAATACTTTCTAATTTGATTAAAAATTTCTAATCTAATTAGCAATTATTATTTTAATCTCATTAGAAATTACTATTCCTTAATTAGAAAACTATTTTCTAATATTAAAGGAGAGTGCTTTCAAAATTAAATAAAAATTTTTCAACTTTAATTAAGAAAGACTTTTGTATTATCTATTTAGAGATCGAGTTCTTAATAAATTAGAAAACCATCTTTAAAATATTAAAGAAAGTTCCTTTTCTTGATAAATAAATGAAAACATTTTTCAAATTTTATTAAAGATAATATCCTTTCCAATAAATCAAAAATTATTATTTATAAATAGAGAAACAATTTCTAAATTAATAGCATAATAATCCTTTAAACAAATAAAATTTTAATTTTAATTTATCTCAATCAAATTGAAATAAATAATTTTAACTAAGAAACATAGTTTATAATAACTTAATAAAACATTTTCTTAATTTCAAAAACTCTAATTAATTAATTTCAATTTAATTGAAAATGATTAATTCTAATTTTAGAAATAACTTTTCTAATTAATTAATTTCAATCTAACTAAAACTAATTAATTCTAATTTTAGAAACTACATTTCTAAAATTAATTAGGAATCAATATAATTATTAATCTTAAACAAATTAAGAAAAATAATTAATTTAATTTTGGAATTGAATTTTGTTTCTAAAACAATTTTAAAAAAGTTTGGAATAAATTTTATTAAGATTACATTAATCCTAATCCTAAAACATGTCCTTTTTGGACCAAAAGAGTATCCAAATACCCTTTATTCTTAGTTTTAGGTTAGAAAACCCAAGCTTTTGTCACTGCCGTCCCTTGTTTCTACCAACAATTCCAATCCACATGAGGCTGCTTCTAATTTTTGCTAACTAGACTCTTATGTAAGCCTCACCATCGTTTGTTTTTTGGAAGCTGCACTATTGCTTGCTCTTGTACGCAACGCCACTGCCCAAGGTGTCTCCTTCAAATCAAACTGGAACTCCTTCTTCTCTTTCCTTTGCACACCGAGTGATTTAGATGTTGTCGATTGTGACTGATAATCTTTCAATTTTCTACGGGAATTCTTCTGCTGGGATCTTTATTAAGAGCAGTTTCCACTTAGGACCTGCCACAACCTCCAACCAGTCCTGCACTGTCTTCCACCTCCTATTCCACCACTTACCGTCTTATGTAATGGTGGGTGAGGAGGGGTGTCCTTCAACGACTCCAATCCTGTGCCAAAGCATTGATCCGAAATCACCATAATAACTATACACTCTAACCGACTAAGCTACACTAGTATTGCCTTCTTGTTTTTCCATTAACAAAATTATAGAGGCCATCCATGTAGCCAATTGATTTTTCAACATACCCATATCGAGTTTTTCTAGCCACAATCCATACCCCACATCCTTATTCTGTAAACACATACAACTTCTTTAACAAGAAGAAACAGGAGGATACTAGTCTAATTGCTTAATCAATTGGCTTTGGGTTTATATGGTATTAATCTGATACACTTTTCAGATTTAAGGTGTAACGATTTTGCAATTCCAAAATTATAGTCAATAACAATTACCTAAATTTAATCCAATAATAGAATTAAAGATTGCTCTGATACTACAATTAGGAAGTTGGGTTGAGATCCGATCCTGACTATGATGGAATAATCACAAAACTTTTCCGTGACTTTTGATTTCCTAAATACCAAGATTTATTTAATTCTATAAAATGATTAACACAAATCATAATAAAGTCTAAACTTAATTCATACCTTATTTCAAAGCTTAATCTTTGACTTACATATCCCTCGAGCTATTCTCGAAACTGATCTGTCTCAACAACAGTAACCGCACAATGAGATTAAATTCTAATTTCAATTAAATATTAATTAGAATTATAAATAATTCTAATTAAATATGTATTATGACCATATAAGATTCAATATCTCATATTGATCCTTATTTATTAAATGCCCTATATTTAATCATAAAGTTTCTCAAACTTTACAATCAAACCCAACTTGATTAAATTAACTTTCTTTGTCTTTAACCCATTCTATATGTAAGACCCATTAGGTTCTAAAATGTATTGGCAATGATTATAAAATCTATTTTAATTAGTAATTAAATTAGATAAATTAAACTCATTTTAGTTTATCTTTAATTGTCTAATTAAACAATTTATAATCATAGATCAAGATTAACGTTTAGCAACGCATCATGACCACCCAAATATTTAGGAATATTAAAGTGGTTTTGACTAACCTTTATGTGCATAATTTTTTCATATAATTCAATTCTTTTATCATACAATGTTCCAATTAGACATAGAGTACGTAATTAATGTTTACTTTATTTTGAGTCTAATCATATTAATTCTCTACCATTAGTTATCGATTCAATTAATGACATTTGTAAACTATTTACAAAGCATCATTTCATTTTAGCTAAGGATCTCTTGAATCAATACTAATCGAGAACAATGAAACATTCTCCCTAATTACTTTAGGGTGACGAATTCTATCTTGATCACTTAACTATCTTCATATAGTTCACGCTATATCCAGTAACTACCGATTAAATGACCTATGATTAAGTAGATCATAAGTAGTGTTAAAATATAGCTATCCACATATAAGATAACTTTGATAACCTCAAGTTAAAGGATCAATTATACAATCATCACAATGAAAATTCCATAGACATACAAGTAATGTTCCAAATGGATTTCTCATATTGGGTTTGTTTAGTGAATTTATTCTCTAGTAAGCACCTATACGTTTGTTTAAGTATCTTTATACTTTAGCTTATGAGATCGACTACTTCCTTTATATGGAAAAATAAAACATGTGCTAGTGTTTCTACGTTCTATTAATGTCCAATCTTAACATAACAATAACTAGGAAAATTTAGGAATAATAAATAAATGCAATATGAATCTCATAATTATAATGTTGGGACCAAAATTTTTTATTTTATTAAGCATAATTTGAATAAAATTTGTGGTCTTGCTAGATAAATCATTTTATTTGGAGTTTAATTAGCATGCCAATGTTCGGAGGATTTATTGCATGGATTGATGGAATTTAAGTATTAATGTTGTAAGAATGAATCAAGGGCAAAATGGGCAAGTCACTTGAGGTTAAAAGATATAAGGCTTATATTGGAGGGAAAAAGGGACATTTGGTGATTATTAATAGTGTAGAAGAAGAAGAAGAAAACTTGTTGTCTCGCTTAAGAAGAGAAAAGCACGAGAATAGGAGAAGAGAAAAGAGGAGAAAGCTAGGTTTGGAGATTCTTGAAGAGTTTGAAGAATTTGAAGCTGCAGCAAGTAAGTAATGCGTTAACTTTCATGGGTTTGGTTAAATTAAACTTAAATGAAGTTGAATATAGCTAGAAAGTTGTTGATGAATGATATAGGCAAGTGTTCTCTTTTAGGGTTAATGATCAAAGATAGATTATGATGTATTTGTAAATCATATTAGGTTGAAATGAAGTTAAAAATGAAGTGGAAGAGATGGTTTAGGATTAAGATAGGTTATATATAAAAGATGGGAAGTAAAAAGATGAACAATGTCGTGAAATATGTTCTCGGAGCATGTTTCTGGACAAATTTGCTGGGACGAATTTCTGGGTTTTGCCGTAACGAACTCAATTTTTCAGCAAATATATGCTTTAGTATTTTAGACATAACTTTTTGTGTAGTTATCTAAATGGGATGATTTTTTGATTTGGTGTAAACTAGAGACATAGAGATACAATTTTTCTAATAAAATCGAGTTTTAATTAAGTCTCTAAAGATCTCAATTTTTGAAGGGAAGTTGGACATAAAATGCTGTGTTAGTATAGGAACAACCCAAAAATCATTGAGGCATAACTTTTAGAGTACTGAATCAAATTAAATGATTTTGGTGTCATTAGAAACTTAAGACAATGAGGAACAATTTTTTAGAAGGAAATGTTATCAAATTTCTTCATTTACCTAATTATAATGATCACAAAAAATTTACTCGAAGGTTGGGACTTTTGGAAGAGTTTGAGTACTTAGAATTCATCTTAGTAAATATGCAATATATGGTTCTGAAATTAGAATTCCTATTGAATTGAGATTTTGTTATTGTTAAAGGAAATTAAGAGAAGAATGAAGAAAATTAAAAAAGGAATGAAGGAACGGAAGAGGATCAAGATAATAAGCATCTTTGAGCAAGGTTTAAGTAAGGATTTCAAGGTGGAAGAGCTTATGTTGCTTTAGGAGTATCGCAAAAACTGACACTTATATACCAAAACTATTAAAAAAAAATCAGCAAGGGAACTAGAGACATGAGAGAGAATGCGAATATCTGAGACTCTGACTCCAGTGATCTCCAGCCTTAGCCCTCCATCTCCACGGCTTCATTTTCCCCTTCTCCGCTTGAAACTCGACCTCTTTTAAAACCTTTATCTTCTCCTACCGCACTTACGCCACCAAATCACCCTTCTCCTAACCCTATTTGCTACCATAACCTCAACCTCAACCCTAACCATCAACCTTCATCGATCTTGTCCTCTTCTAAAGTTATTCAAACCTCCTCCACCTTTGAACCCTTTCCCCTAATCCGCCTTCTCAACTGGATAAGAAACCAACCCCTATTTCCGCCTTACCCCCGACGGAGAAACCTCCTAGAAGTCTCAGGACCTGGAAAGCAGTTGTTTCCGCAGGACTCAATGCTTCATCCCAGGCCAAATCCTTGTCTTACTATCCTCCGGAACTAAAGGAAAACTAGATTTATGTTACTCCTCCACCAGAATTGGCCAAGAAAAGAGCGACCTAATTCAAAACCTCCCTCATTAGTTTTTTTTCGATAAGCGCCCGACCTTTCCTTTAGTACAAAGAGCATTATCTAGATCATGGGCTGCTTTTGGTCTTAAGGAAATTTTAATGACTAGTTCCAATAACTTCCTTTTTAAATTCAAATTTGAGGAAGTAATGAATGAGGTTCTGGAGAAAAGACCGTGGCATATACAAGGAAAACCTCTGTTTCTAAGGAAACGGTGTCTGAATGGAGGTGAGCAGGAAGTTGTTAGGTCAGCTCTTGTTTGTACTCGGTTTTATAATGTCACAATTGAAGACCACAGAAGGCATAGGGAGAATAGCTAGTGCAGTAGGTGTCCCATTACTACTACTACAAAGATGACCAGAATTGTGTATGCCCGTGTATGTGTGGATTTAGACTTACAAAGGACCTGGCCCAATTCCTTTCTATTGGCAACTTATACTGAAGATGGGTAGTTAACATACAACTAGCATAATAATATTGCGCAAATGCGCAATAATAATACCACGTGAATTAAAATAGAAAATGATTATAATGTTAATAGTAATAATAATAATGAATATATAAAAAGTTTATTACATATTTAAATTATTAATCTGCAACGATTTATTATTATGATGACTAAATATATAAATATTACTTATCTAGATTAATTAATATATAATTTTATTTTATATATTTATATATTTATGTAAATATTATTTTTATTATATTTATATATATATGTCACATAAGTGTCATGAGGGCGTAGTATTGATGAAAATCTCCAATTATATAATAATAATAATAATATTTATATTAATAATAATCATAATAAGAATAATTTAAATATTTGTTATATAATATATTTACTATTATATATTTACATAATAAAAATATAAATGACTAATTAGTTTTAATTATAATAAATTTAGCAAAATTGAACTGCATAAAATTTAATTAATTAATTAAACTTATTCATTTATTATATTCTAACTTTTATATTTTTAATGACATATTTAAAGCTTTTAATGAAAATTTCATCACATATTTGAATTATTAATCAAGAACGATTTATTATTATTCTCTAAATATATAAATATTACTTATCTATACTAATTATGAGAAATAATAGCGTAATAATGTACTGCTCAATTAGGCCTCGATTTATAATGAGGGCTTATTGTCACTTTTGTCAAATAAACCGACAAACGATTGTTTATATAAAACATCAAGAAAGTGTAAAGAATAAAAATTTTAAAAAATCTAACAGTAAAAAGCAAGTTTATTTGAAATCTTCCAAAGATTATATGGACTCGGTAATATGAAATTTACAATGGAAAGGGTCCATTTGATCATGGCGAATGCAATCACTTTTCTTTTCCATTGACATAGGTGGAAACATATTCTAAATCGATGATGCGGGACCAATGGCGACTTCAATGCTCAATCACGTAAGACACTCCCAAAGGACTCACCCCAAACCTAATCCAAAACCTTAAATAAAAAGTAAAAGTATACAAACGAAACTTCCGAGAAAGTAATGGAGGTATTCAAACAAACAATGCCACAAATTTTACATAGTCCGTTAAATGAAATTATATTGAATCACATGAAAGCAAAAGAGTCGATGGACACGTATTCTCTAGCCCACTTTAAAAAATCATGTGGCTTTCGCAGACTAACAAAAATTAGCCAAGACAGATGGGAAATAGGCCACTCGCATAAAGTACTCACCATCCAACTCGTGAAGAATAGTGGCTTTATTGTCTAATTGAGCTCCGTAATCCAAAGTTTCAGAAACTAAAGGACAATAATGATCGGGAAAAATCAAACAATCTTAACCATTAGCAAACTATGATATACGCCCCGTCCAAAGACAAATGACTAGAGTTCCAAAATCTAGTAAAATATATTAAAATTATTAGCACCTTTAACGCCATTGCAGGCTTGAAACATTTGCCTCATCACATCCACTTTCCACGGAATTACCGCAATCGAATCAAAACAAGTAGAACCAACAAAAGACGAGGAAAAGATTAAAAATAGGAAATAGAGATCGATAATTTTTCTTAGAAAGGAATGAAAACTCAATGGAGACAAAATCATTGAAGAATATCGATAAGCTACCCAAAACTCAAAAGAAAAACAATATTACTTCTAAAAATCCTATTAGGCATATAATCGGTACATTTTGGAAAAGCAAGCAGATATGGTTAAAGGATAACAACTTAATTTTACCACTAGAACTGTTTGAGCTATTGGTTTTACTACTCCTACATCCTTTATCCTTTTTATATATACGGAGGAAAGCTTGACACAGGAGGCTCATTGCCACCAATGTCAACATCCTCATCATCGCACTCATTTCTGCAAGTAAATCATCAAGAAGCATGGGTAACAAAAGCTTGCATCTTGACGGATGGAATCTATAGTTGCAATCGAAAAGAAAAGCAACCTTTGTCATGTTGCATGGATGAATTGCTTGGTCCGATTCATTTAACAAATGCAAGAAAGAACAAAGGATATCATTTCTCCAATATACATGTTCAAACTTGACAAGGAATTAGCCAAAGGATAGGTACCTCTATTTCACAAGGTTCCACTCTAACTTGTTTCTTTTGTTTCTATTCGGTATAGTCATCTAAAAGCTTTCTTAATGTAAACAAGGTATCAGTCCCACATTTGCGGTCGTCCGCATTTCAACTTCTTGTTTCCATCATTATTTTCAAGGGCATTATTATTTTCTAGATTTCAATGATGGGACTTAATACTGATCCCATTTGTTGGACCCCGCTGCCGGAGCCCAACGTCGGACATAAGAGTGTGCCGTGCAACCTGCTAAAACATGCTAATAATACATTTCGGGAAAAAGACCCGCGGAAGACTTATGGGTCCGCGAAAAAACATACTTGAAAACCTGCTTTCATGATACTTAATAAACAAGGCTAACCTGTAAATTAACAAGTGCGGAAGGAAACCATTGGAAATGGAATGGACCCTTCATGAGCATACCCAAAACGTGCTTATAATCTTTAAAACAAACATATTAATGCTCCAAAAGATGAGTTTCATAAACCTTGAAGAATGTCTCATAGCAACTTACAACTTTGAATTCAAGAGCCAAAAATCTAAAACACTCTTGATCCAATGATAATTGAAATGTAACTAAAGTCTTGTCGTCCAAAACATAACATTTAAAAACAATAAACGCAACACAATGAAACCGGGTGATGCCGCACTCGTGACTCACTCGATCTCTGGCTCGTCACCGAATGGGGAGATTAGAGAGGGGTGAGCTATAAAGCTCGTGGATACACATTTATAATATAGTAATAAACAAAATAATCAAAATGTCTCATTGTCGTGGTACTTGTTGAAATCATAGTCCTTGATCATAAAAACATGCTTGATTCTTGATTCTTGAATAATTCATGATGCATGTCACATAATAACAAATCATAAACACATAACATATCATAATGGTTTGGGTGGTCCTGAGTTAAATGACGTACTACACATGCCATCGAAATGTTGATGTGTAGACGTAGTTTCATGAGGGAATCTATCGAGAAACCACGTGCCCACAGTCAGGCGCAAAAGGAAGAAGCCTTTACGAGTCAATGTGCACTTGACTAATTCTGAGGGACACCACAAACCCACATAAGTATGCATGATTCATGTTCTTGTAAACTTGTTTGCCAAACTGGCACTTGCTTGTAAACTTGTCTGATAATCTTACTTGTCATGTAGTTCATAAAACTTGAATTCATGCACTTGTATTCATGAAAGGAATGCAAATGTCACAAAATATATATATATAATCATTCATAGTAGTAAGTAATGTGATCGTGGATGATGAAATTTAAAATGCATTGAATCTTTCTGAACTTGAACAAAACAATGAGCACTTATATACTTTATTATAAACATGAACCCACCTGGATTCCTTGCTTGTTCTTGCCTAGGAATGAGTTTCCTCTAGATCCTCTTGATCCTTTTGCCTCTCTTGGTTTCCTAAAATAAGAACCAAAATCTTATTCAAAAACTCATGCTGAAACCATAATGTCATTCCTAACTTCCGTCTCAAATTTCATATTCTTAAGAATTGATTCATCAATTCATCTCTTCACAACACTTGTAGATCTATTTCTCTAGTTCACAAAGCCTCTAAAATCACTCCAAAAGGACTTCTGTATCAAAAGATATGCAAAACCCTAAAAACAAAACAATGAAACATTTTGAGTTCAGAGCGAAAGGTTGTGCTTTCGCCATGCATGAAGGTCACAGACGCCCTGACGCCATGGCGAGGGCCAACCTCTTGCCGCGTCGAGCAAAAATCACGCACGCCGCGACATGCTTGCTTGCACGTCATGACGCGTGCAAATTTTTTCTCAGACGCCAAGGTTTCATGAGCACGCTATGACGTGCGGACGGGAGGGTCGACTCCCGAACGTAGATCTCCGACATTTCAACCCTAAAACCTTCCCTTCTTCTTCTACAACAAATCTAAGCCATGCATCAAGTCATATACTTCCATTCTACACTTATTCTAACACCAAAAACATCAACAAACACAACAAACTCAAACAAATCTACCCAAGTTCATCATAAACCCTAAACTATCGATTCTTCTCATTTCAAGCAATATCAAGCTTTGATTCAACCTAAACAAGACTAAGGAGTTAATCTTACCGGAGAATGCTTCAATCTGTCGGGAAACGCGTCTCAAACGAGCTTCCCTTTTCTTCTTCTTCTTCTTCTTCTTCACCGCCGACTCCTTCGTTTCTTCTTCTTTCTATTTCCTTTCTTTTCTTTTCTTCTTTAATCTTTAATTCCTCTAACCTCTTAAACCTACAACATGGGCAAGGACTATTATGCCCTTCCTTACTAAGCCTTAAACATCCTAACTCAAGGGTTTTGCCCATTTTACCCTTAAATATTTTTACCCTTCCATAAATATAATTTTCACCATAAACTCAATAAATTCCAAATTTTCCATGAATATTTTCAATAAAATCAATCTAGACCATAAATCATAAATTAAAATAATTCATGCTTAATAACATCAAGAAAACAAACATTTGGGGTCCAACATTTCTCTCCCTCTTAAAAGAAATTTCGTCCTCGAAATTTACCTGAATCATCGAAAAGACCTGGATACTTCTCTTTCATAGCATCTAAGGGCTCCCACGTGGCTTCTTCCATTGCATGGTTCCTCCACAGAACCTTAACTAGCTGAACTGTCTTATTTCTAAGGACTTTATCCTTGGTGTCCAAGATTGATACTGGAATCTCCTCATAACTTAAGTTGTCTCTCAACTGAATGTTTGAAACCTGAATGACATGAGAAGGATCTGATCTGTACCTTCTCAGCATGGAAACATGAAAGACATCATGAATCTGAGACAACTCTGGCGGCAACGCCAACCTGTAAGCTAGAGGTCCGATCCTCTCAAGAATCCCATACGGACCTACATATCTTGGACTTAACTTGCCTTTCTTGCCAAACCTCAATACTCCCTTCCAAGGAGACGTCTTAAGAAACACTTTCTCACCGACTTCATACTCCATCTCCTTCCGATGAGAATCAGTGTAACTCTTCATCCTATCCTGGGCTGCCTTAAGTCGCTGCTTAACTAGATTGACCTTATCCACTGTCATCTGAATCAACTCTGGTCCCACCAGTTTCCTCTCTCCTTCTTCATCCCAACATATTAGAGTCCTGCACCTCCTTCCATACAATGCCTCATATGGAGCCATCTGAATGCAAGAATGGTACGAGTTATTGTAAGCAAACTCGACCAATGGCAAATGCTCATCCCAAGCTCCCTTGAAATCCATAACACATGCTCTGAGCATTCCCTCCAGTGTCCGAATGGTCCTCTCGATCGACCATCCGTCCGAGGGTGAAATGCCGACTAAAATGCAGCTTAGTACCTAAAGCTTCCTCGCAGCTTCCCAAAATCTCGATGTGAACCGAGGATCCTGTCGGACACTATAGAACTGGAATCCCATGTAATCTCACTACCTCATCAATGTACTTCCGGCTAGCACACGTGACGAATCACCACTCGATTGTCAGAAAATGGGTTGACTTCGACAACCGATCCACTATAACCCATATGGCATCATGCTTCCATCGGTTTTAGGCAAACCCATCGAAAATCCATGGTTACTCTTTGCCACTTCCACTCAGAATGGACAATGGCTTTAACTTGCTGAAGGCGCCGTGTTCACCTTGACTTCGACACACGAGACACTTATCGACATACTCGCTACATCCTTCTTCATGCCCTTCCACCGTAAATGCTCTCTCAAATCTCTCAGACATCCCGGTGCTACTGGGTGCATGGCATAAGGCGCATTGTGTGCCTCATCCAAAATCTCATCCTTAACTTCCCTGCTGTCTGGGATACAAAGTCTGTCCCCCACTGTCATGAGTCCATCCTCTCTTACTACTACCTCAGAAACCTTACCATTCTGAATTTCCTCCCTAAGCTTGCTCAACTCTGCATCCTGTGCCTGCAACTCCCTAACCTTCTCCCGGAGTATAGGCTTTACTCTGAAAGTAGCTAGGAGGCAATTTGGTTCCTCCTGCTTCAAGCTTATCTTAAGCTTGGCCATCTCTTCCAATAAAGGAAGATAAACTGACTGAACATAAGCAATAGAAGACTTCCTGCTCAAAGCATCCGCCACTACATTTGCTTTTCCTGGATGGTACTCAATCATCTGTCTCAAATTCAGCTCCTTCTGACTCAGTAAGTACTTGAGACTCTTGTGATCAGTAAAGATCCTTGTCTGAACTCCATAAAGATAATGCCTCCAAATCTTCAAGGCAAAGATCACTGCTGCTAACTCCAAGTCATGAGTCTGGTAATTCAACTCATATCGCTTCATTGCCTTCAAGCATAAGCTATCACTCTGTCTCCTTGCATCAATACACAACCTAGACCCTTCCTCGAGGCATCATCAGAACTCGATAGCCCTCATCACCGTAAGGCAAAATCAAGATGGGGCACTTGTCAACTCGTGCTTGAGCTCCTCAAAGCTCTTCCGCACTCATCGGTCCAGATAAACTTCGATTCTTCCTCAATAGCTTGGTCATCGGAGCAGCTATCATGGAGAATCCTTCACAAACCTCCCGTAGTAACCCGCTGCACCGTAAAACTCTTTACCTCGTCATTGTCTTAGGTGCATGCCAACTTACTATCGCTTCAACTTTCCTCGGATCAACATGCACACCATCCCGCGAAATCACATGTCCAAGGAAAGTCACCTCGTGAAGCCGTAACTCACACTTCATCGAACTTGGCATAAAGCTCTCTCGCCCTAAGAGTCTGCAATACAATCCTGAGATGCTCCTCATGCTCTTCTTCACTCTTAGAATACACCAGAATGTCATCTATAAACACTATGACAAACTGATCCAGAAACTCCTTGAACACCCTATTCATGAGATCCATGAAAGCAATGGAGCATTGGTCGAGCGAACGGCATAACCAAAAACTCATAGTGCCCATAACGGTCTCGAAGTCATCTTGCTAACATCAGACTCCTTGATCCTGAGCTGATGATAGCCTGACCTGAGATCAATCTTGGAGAAAATGCTAGCTCCCTGCAACTGGTCAAACAGATCATCTATCCGTGGCAACAGATACTTGTTCTTAATTGTCACCTTGTTAAGCCTCCGATAATCAATACACATCCGCCATGATCCATCTTTCTTCTTAACAAACAGAACTGGCGCTCCCCAAGGAGACGAACTAGGCCTGACATACCCCTTCTCTAACAGTTCCTCTAACTGTTCCTTAAGCTCCCTCAACTCAGCTGGAGCCATCCTGTAAGGTGGGATAGAAATAGGCGCGGTTCCAGGAATCAAGTCAATAGCAAACTCGATTTCCCTCACCGACGGCAAACCTGGTAACTCATCTGGGAAGACATCTGGGAATTCCCTCACAATCGGGAAATCATCTAACTTCCCTGCATGCACATCGGCATCTACAACATGCGCCAAGAAAGCTTCACATCCTCGCCCATCATCCTTTCACCAACATACTGAAATCGCCTTAGTGATGGTGTCTTCCTATCCCCTCTGAAGATCACCTTCTCACCATTACCCAGATCGAACTCTACCTCTTTCTGACCACAATCCAGCTTGGCCAGATACTTCTCCATGGTATCCATCCCCAGGATAACATCTAACCCTCTAAGGTCTAGCGGCAGTAAATCCACTACCAATCTAGCACCATCTATAAAGAGCTCACACTGTTCATACACCTGACTAATCACCACATTCCTCCCTAAAGGAGTACTAACAATCAAGGGCCTATCCAAAGGCAGAGAACTCATACCAAGCAAATCTATGCTAGCAGAAACAAAAGAGTGTGTGGAACCAGAATCAATCAACACAAACACTGGTAAATCGAATAACCGAGCCATACCCGTGACAACCTCAGGTGCGGCTGCAGCTTCCTCCCTGGTCATGGCAAACACTCTTGCCGACACCTGACCCCTTGGCCTTCATGGAGGAACAGTCTTCCTTGCAGTCCCCGAGCTGCCTACCTCAATAACTGGCCTGGTTCCCACTGTCTCTGCACGCCTAGAGCTCAAATCGTGACCTCTTCGTCTCGGTGCTGCGGACAATGCTTGGCTATATGCCCTTTTCTCCACATCTCAAGCAAACTCAAGAGATCTCGAGGCACTCTCCCGATGGTGCTTCCCACACCGGTCACATATGGGGTAAGTGAGCCCGCCTCGCCGCTTCTACCTGCGCCTCCCACATTAGAGGCTTGCCTCAAAAAGCAGCTCTCATCTGCTTGTTCTGGTAGCCCCATCGCTACCCACTTCACTCGAGTGTAAGAGCTCCTCGTGCTCCTCTCGTGCAATGGAGCACTGGCACCCTTCCCAAACTCGCCCTCGTTCTTCCTCTTCTTGTTTGCCTCATTCTCGATATTCTCTAGCTTCTCACTGAGAGCAAAGATCCACTAAGCTGGCCGGTAGTCGCAGAAATTATGAATCAGACTTTCTCCCGATTCCCAAGTGAAGACCTCCTCAAACTTCGGCACTTGTCTTCTTCTGTTGCCACAATGTTCACGATATCCGAAAGTCGTGTGAACTTCAGCTCATACTCGCCACACTCATGTCCCTCTGCATAAGATTCAGAAATTCTCTGGCCTTCTCTTGCACATAGACCCTAGAAAGATACTTCTTCCTGAACACTTCTACAAAGTCCTTCCATGTCAGCACCGAAGGAACAACCTGACTATGGGGCACTGATTCCCACCAATGCAGTCCATCACCCTGCAACAGACTGACTGCATAATCCAGCTTGTCCTCATCTGAGCATCTCATTTGAACTAAGACCCTCTCGGTCCTCTTCAACCAAGCTTCAGCCTCTTGGGATTCGTCGTCCCATTGAAATCAATGACCCCAAACTTCCGGAGCTTGTCATCTCGTCCACTCTGCTCACCGGAGCCTACATCGACATCTGAGATCCCTGTCCCATGGCATATGTAAAAGCCTGTGCAAAGGCTTGAAAGAAACTCGGATCTATGGGAGTCCCCTGAGGCATATGAGGAGGCGGAGGAGGCACTTCTTGTTGCAAACTAGGTGCCTCTGAGATCGGAACAGAATGTGTCCCGGCATCTTGAGGAATATGGGATTCATCCGTACTCCCCTGACGAGAATGCGACCGAGTCGTAGCTCCACGAGTTCTCCTTCGAGGTGGCATGTTCACTCCTTGAATAGAAAACCATTGAAAACTTCAGTTCAAGTAAGACACTTTTCAAAATATGCGAAAACAGTTCCAATCATGTAAAACAATGCAATTATTCCTTGAAAGCAATGTTATGCAGCCCCAGATCAAAAACCTAGGTGCTCTGATACCAAACAATGTTGGACCCCGCTGTCGGAGCCCAACGTCGGACATAAGAGCGTGCCGTGCAACCTGCTAAAACGTGCTAATAATACATTTCGGGAAAAAGACCCGCGGAAGACTTATGGGTCCGCGGAAAAACATACTTGAAAACCTGCTTTCATGATACTTAATAAACAAGGCTAACTCAGAATTAACAAGTGCGGAAGGAAACCATTGGAAATGGAATGGACCCTTCATGAGCATACCCAAAACGTGCTTATAATCTTTAAAACAAACATATTAATGCTCCAAAAGATGAGTTTCATAAACCTTGAAGAATGTCTCATAGCAACTTACAACTTTGAATTCAAGAGCCAAAAATCTAAAACACTCTTGATCCAATGATAATTGAAATGTAACTAAAGTCTTGTCGTCCAAAACATAACATTTAAAAACAATAAACTCAACACAATGAAACTGGAGTGATGCCGTACTCGTGACTCACTCGATCTCTGGCTCGTCACCTGAATGGGGGAGATTAGAGAGGGGGTGAGCTATAAAGCTCGTGGATACACATTTATAATATAGTAATAAACAAAAATAATCAAAACTGTCTCATTGTCGTGGTACTTGTTGAAATCATAGTCCTTGATCATAAAAACATGCTTGATTCTTGATTCTTGAATAATTCATGATGCATGTCACATAATAACAAATCATAAACACATAACATATCATAATGGTTTGGGTGGTCCCGAGTTCGTGACGTACTACACATGCCATCGAAATGTTGATGTGTAGACGTAGTTTCATGAGGGAATCTATCTGAGAAACCCGTGCCCAAGCAAAGGGAGAAGCCTTTCTGAGTCAATTTGCACTTGACTAATTCTGAGGGACACCACAAACCCACATAAGTATGCATGATTCATGTTCTTGTAAACTTGTTTGCCAAACTGGCACTTGCTTGTAAACTTGTCTGATAATCTTGCTTGTCATGTAGTTCATAAAACTTGAATTCATGCACTTGTATTCATGAAAGGAGATAAACCCCTTTTTGAAATTCTTTTCATGATTTATGATTCATGAATGCAAATGTCACAACATATATATATATAATCATTCATAGTAGTAAGTAATGCGATCGTGGATGATGAAATTTAAAATGCATTGAATCTTTCTGAACTTGAACAAAACAATGAGCACTTATATACTTTATTATAAACATGAACCCACCTGGATTCCTTGCTTGTTCTTGCCTAGGAATGAGTTTCCTCTAAATCCTCTTGATCCTCTTGCCTCTCTTGGTTTCCTAAAATAAGAACCAAAATCTTATTCAAAAACTCATGCTGAAACCATAATGTCATTCCTAACTTCCGTCTCAAATTTCATATTCTTAAGAATTGATTCATCAATTCATCTCTTCACAACACTTGTAGATCTATTTCTCTAGTTCACAAAGCCTCTAAAATCACTCCAAAAGGACTTCTGTATCAAAAGATATGCACAAAACCCTAAAATCAAAACAACAGAAACATTTTGAGTTCGCCATGACGAAGGTGCGCTTTCATGCATGGCGAACAACTCTTGGCCATGGCCGAAGGTCACAGACGCGCAGACGCCTGCGCAAGTAGGGCCAACCTCTTGCCGCGTCGAGCAAAAATCACGCACGCCGCGACGTGCAAGCCTTTAGGGTCGACTCCCGAACCCAGATCTCCGACATTTCAACCCTAAAACCTTCCCTTCTTCTTCTACAACAAATCTAAGCCATGCATCAAGTCATATACTTCCATTCTACACTTATTCTAACACCAAAAACATCAACAAACACAACAAACTCAAACAAATCTACCCAAGTTCATCATAAACCCTAAACTATCGATTCTTCTCATTTCAAGCAATATCAAGCTTTGATTCAACCTAAACAAGACTAAGGGAGTTAATCTTACCTGGAGAATGCTTCGAATATGTCGGAAAACGTCTGAAACGAGCTTCCCTTTTCTTCTTCTTCTTTTTCTCTTCTTCACCGCCGCCGACTCCTTCGTTTCTTCTTCTTTTTATTTCCCTTTCTTTTCTTTTCTTCTTTTAATCTTTAATTCCTCTAACCTCTTAAACCTACAACATGGGCAAGGACTATTATGCCCTTCCTTACTAAGCCTTAAACATCCTAACTCAAGGGTTTTGCCCATTTTACCCTTAAATATTTTTACCCTTCCATAAATATAATTTTCACCATAAACTCAATAAATTCCAAATTTTCCATGAATATTTTCAATAAAATCAATCTAGACCATAAATCATAAATCAAAATAATTAATGCTTAATAACATCAAGAAAACAAAAATTTGGGGTCCAACACCATTTCTACGCCAAGTAAACTCTTCTAGAATCATTGAAGGATTCAGCACAAGATGACAACAATATCACATCATTAGTTTGGTCATATGGTTGGAAAATGTCTCATTCTGTTTATTTCACTATTGAGAAATATGCTAACATCACTTCATAAGAGTCTGCTAGTACATAAAGTGATGGGATGTTTATAAAATGCTCAACAGGAAAAAAATACAAATAAAAGCAGCAATACCAAATTTGTTTGTGCATCATGGTTAATTAAATAGAGCTAGATACAATTTAAGCAAATAAGCAATGCATGTTCACCCTAAACATAGAAAGGTTAGTCGTAATTTGGCTAAAAGCTTGAGCATTTTGTTCCGAAGATGCTCAATTGTAGCATTTATTCCGAGACCACTAAGTAAGCAAAAACAACAAGAAGCACAACACGCTTTCGGTCAAAATTTAGAAATTTAAAGAACTTAAGGTAGTATCTAGTCCAGAAAAGTCCAAATGAGTATCGAATAGCGTAAACAAAGCAAAAATGAAATTTTCTTTTTTGAGATAATCAAACAAAGATGATGAATTTATTTTGGATGTTTTTGTCTCATAGCCATCTCAATCACTTTTTACCCTAAAGAAAACTCCTAACACTAATGTAAAAGATGTAGGAAAATCCCGGAGGTACATCACATGTACCGCAATGAAAACAAAAATTTTGTTCCCGTGACTTTCCGAATCCTGTGATCCGGTATCCGATGAAGACATCAACCTAAATAGCCAAAGAGACTATCTCTAAAGGTGATCCACGCAGAGATCGAAAACCTAATCGAGTCAAACCCTTTGACCCGGAATAGCTAGAACAGTTAAAGCCTCGCTAGAGCCTACCTCTCTCCGGAGAGTGGATCACGTTGAACCATGTGCTTGGAGAAGGAGAAACGATGATGCTTAAGGAGGAAGAATTGAAAACCATTTTCAAAGGAAAACTTAACACTTAAGTTTCCAACTCTTCCAACCCATAAGCAAAACCGTCGGCCATACTCCTTCTAAGCCTCCTTTATGTATCTTTTAACTCTTTTAAAAGAGTTCCATAAGAAGAAGCTGCGGATGGCTTTAAGCCATTCATTTATTAATGAATTAAAGAAAAGAGCTTTGAAAAGTCAAAGCTAATCTCTTCTTCCCTTCATTCCACGCACATGTCAATATATATATAATATTAATTAATTAATTACTTAATTAATTAACATATATATAATTACTAAGAGGTCCATCAAACTGGAATTGGTCCTACTCTAACCTCATCGGCCTCGGTCAAAAAAATTCAAAACCTTTCTTAGCAATATCGATGTCGCGATCTCATCGGGACATATCCCAATCTCATCGGGATCCATTTAATCCTAATGCTCTCCATAATTGGAACTCGTCCAATTACTATTTTGAATACTCGAAACACTCTTATGCGTGTGACCCTTTAGGCTCCGGTTATGTTGGCCACTTAGATTAACAATTAATCCGAGCAAGTCATGAGCGGTATCTAGCAACACATCATGACCCCTAATTGATCGGAAAGTAATCGGTTTGATGTATTCATCACGAACGGATCACGAACCCTTCTATGACAATTACCGTGTAATTCGTCCTTTCACCATCCTATACCTCACTTGGTTATGAGTATGGTCAAAGTGTTAACTCTCATTGGATCGAGTCTAGCCCAAGTGATATCGGTTCTAAATCCCGGGACTCATTACTTTATATGTCAATGAAGACACTCTTCATGACATACATGCCGCCACTTTAGTAATGATCCCGACAAGAGGCCATGGTATCTCTTCTACTAATCCGAAGTGGTGAATCCTTTATTGGCTACTCAATTATCTTCAATACCTCAAGTCGCACCCAAGCACCACCCTATGAGTTACCTCCGAAGGCAACAAGGAATGGAGTCAAAGCACGTGATCAAGATTCAAGATATCCTCGAGTACCTCAAGTCTAAGGATACTTGCACCATTGCTATGATGAGATTATCAACGACACTTAGATAAGATATCCATGTGATGATCTCATGGCGGTCATCCAATGAACTTACTACCGCTAGTAAGCATCCACATGTCAATTCTAAATATCTCATATTTACGCTTCGAGATCCACCGCTGATCCAATCAAGGAATATGACATGTGCTAGTCTATCCGGATTAATGATGTCCAGTCTCATTAATCCTATGACTAGGGAAAATTTAGATACTGACATAATTGCACATGATAGGAATCTCAGTAGTATGATCACATCATAATTTCCTTCATGCTATGTCATATATCATGGACTTCATTAATTTGATTAAAGATCAAATCAATTCATAAACAATGTTTATGAATATCAAATTAATGAATAATGCCTTTTCTTTATTTATTCATAAAGTCTACACACGACTTTGAATGAAACGCGCTAAAGGGGATTGCCTTTAGGGCACAAAATAAACAGTACCGTCCTTGCATAAGTTGACTTACCCCATGTACAAGTCGACTTATCAGTACTGAATACGTGTAAGTCGACTTACCCCATGTACAAGTCGACTTGCACTTACAAATCTCTTACTTGACCTAAAGCCAATCGCCTTAGTATCTAATACCAAAAGCGAGTACATAAGAATCACAATTCTCGTGAGACAATGGCTTTGTCATCGGATCAGCAACACTTTGCTCTGTGGGAATTCTCTTTATAAGGACATCATCTCAACCGATGATTTCCCAAATCAAATGGAATCGGCAGAGTACGTGTCTGGATCAGTGATGAGACATTGGTTCATTTCCCTGCGCACTAGCCCCATTGTATCACAATACAATCCTATGGGCTCATCACAGCTAGGAACCATACCAAGTTCAGTAATGAACTTCTTGATCCAAACCGCTTCCTTTGCGCATCTTATGCGGCAATGTACTCTGCCTCGGTTGATGAATCAGCAGTCCTCTCTTGTTTGGAACTTTTCCAACTGACCGCCACGCTATTTAGTGTGAATGTATATAACCTGATTGTGATTCAGAATTATCCTTATCAGATTAAATACTAGCATCTAAATGCCCGCTCACTTGGAGATTTTCATCTCCATAGATCAAGAAAACATCCTTAGGCTTCGCAAGTACTTGAGGATATTCTTGACACCACCCAAATGACCCTCACCAGATCCGATTGGTATCTCGCTCGTAACACTTAGAGCATACGATACATCGGGCCTCGTACATAGCATTGATCCATGCTAAACCTCTTTAGCATCTCATCTATGTACGTTGATTGTGAAAGACCAAGCAACCTTTTGATTTATCTCTATAAATCTATATCCCTAGGATATAAGTTGCTTCACCAAGGTCTTTCATCGCAAATTGATTGACAACCAAATTTTAGCGATTGCAAAGATAGAGACATCGCTTCCTAGTAACAGTTTGTCATCTACATACAACACAAGGAATACGATTGCAGTCCCATTAACCTTCTTATACACACAATGATCATCCGTATTTTGTGAGAAATCAAACTCTTTGATTGACTCATCAAAACGGATAATCCAACTCCTGGATGCTTGCTTCAATCCAAACATGGATTTCTGAAGCTTGCATACCTTTTCGCCATCGATGGAAGTGAAGCCCTCAGGTTGTGTCATACATATCCTCGGGTAGATTTCCTCTCAGGAAAGCTGTCTTCACATCCATTTGCCATATCTCATAATCATAATGAGTGGCAATGGCTAGGAGTATCCTAATGGATTTAAGCATTGCTACGGGGCTGAAGGTTTTGTCATAGTCAACTCTTTATGCGTGGCGAAATCCTTTAACCGTAAGCATTGCTTTATAGGTAATCAAATTACCATCCATGTTGGTTTTCTTCGAAAACTCCTTTGCACCCAAAGTGGCTTTTATCCTTCAGTGTAACAACCAAAGTCCATACTTGGTTTTCATACATGGAATCCATTTGATTTCATGGCACAAAGCCATGTTCCGCACTCAACTTTTCGAACTCGCTCATAGGTAGTAGCGCATCATCTCATATGAGCAATACGTCATTCTGCTCACTTACGAAATTCATATCTCTGGGAACAAGTCGTATCCTACTTAACCCACTTAAATTGTGTGTAGTAGAAGGTTGAACTGTTACCTCATCTATATGAGTTACAGATTTGATTGACGATTGATCTATGTTTGTTCGAGCATCTTGAACTTCCAAGTTCAACTTTGCTCCCATCGTCCTCTTGTAAAAGAAACTCTTTCTTTAAGAAAACAACATGCTTGGAAACAAACAACTTTTGTTCCTCAAAGAAGGTAGAATTGATATTCCACTTAACAAACACTTGTCGCCTTTACATCAAATGTATCTCGATCGTGTCCGCTTCACATAAGCAGACAACCCCAAACTTTCAGATGAGAAAGATAGAGCTTTGTGTTAGTCCATATCTCCATATGGAGTAACCTCAATCGTTTTAATGGAACTCGCTTAACAAGTAAACAATTTGTCTCGGCGATATTCCCAAAGCTGTGTAAAACCTATCATCAATCGCACCATGTCTAACAAGGTTTGATTTCTCCTTTCATCCACCATTGTCTTTGCGGCGTGTAAGGTGGAGTATACTGAGATAAAATCCCATTATCTCTGAGATAATCAAAAACTATTGGTCTAAGCATTTTCCACCACGATCAGATCGTAATGTATTCATACTTTTACCAAGTTAGTTTTCTACTTCATTTCTGAATTATTTGAACGTTTCAAACGCTTCAGATTTGTATCTCATCAGATACAGATACCTATATCGTGAATAATCACCGATAAAAGTAATGAAGTAAAAACAACCACTTATGGCATGGATGGACATCGGACCACATACATCCGAATGTATTAGGTCTAATATTCCATTCACTCGTTTACCCTTTCCTTTAAAGGATAACTTAGTCATCTTGCCTAATAAACAAGATTCGCATGTATCATATGATTCATAATCAAATGACCCTAAACATCCACTCTTATGGAGCTTAGCGATGCGTGTCTCATTTATATGGCCGTTCGACAATGCCATAAGTAAGTTGATTTTAAATTATCTTGATTATGTCTTTTCGCCATTGACATTCAGAATCGGATATGACATATCTAATATGTCAATTCAATTGCATAATGTACCAAGAGCATAGAGCCTTCCATTCAACTAATAGAACAACCATTGCTACTAAAAGTCCAATGGAAATCAGCTCTATTTAAAAATAAAACATACAATATGTTCTTTGTTTAAAACAGTACAAAATGTCAATTATCCAATTTGAATACAAGCTCACTAGGGAGGAACAAGACATAAGTGTTCACGGCTAATGTAGCAACTCTTCACGCATTACCTACACGAAGGTCTAGTTCTCCTTGAATGAGCTTTCATCGTCCTCGAGGCCCCGTGATATCATTTCATATGTATGAGCCACATCCGGTATCAAATACCGATATGTTTGGATCAGGAATAGTATTAACCTCAATGACAAACATATTTGAAGGAGTAGAGGCATCTGATGCCTTCTTCTGCTTCAAGGACTCCAGATAGATTTTACAGTTTCGCCTCTAATGGCTAGTCTTGCCATAATAAAAGCAAAATCCTTTTGGGGCAGAATCTTTGGTTTTTCCTTGATGGCACTTCCATTTGGTTTCTTGGCCTTTTTCTTCTTTGAACCAGAAGAAGAAGCATCCACCACTAACACTTGCTATCTCTCTTGATAGCTTGCTCAGCTGTCATGAGCAGATTGATCAGCTCAGGAATTGTTGTGGATATTTGGTTTATCCGATAGTTTATCACAAACTGTGAATAACCATCAGACAATCCAACCAGAATTAAGTCTCTACTTAACTCATAATCCATTACAAATCCTAAGACGACCAATCTCTCAATATAGCCATTCATCTTGTGGCATCTTGCATGCCAGATATCCCCGAGCCATCTTTAATGGTGAAGAGAAGCCTTGAGGTCTCGAACCTTCGCATCGAGCTTACTCATCAAACAGCTCCCTAAGATGAAATACTATAGAGTGAACATCCATGGACTCGTCTTTGCCCTGCAGCTCTGGTGACATCGAGGCAAGTAGCCATGTCCTCGCCCTTAGATGCTTACAATATGCTTTTCGATCCTTATCGAAGCATCGACAAAGAAAGTAATTGGAAGTGGAACATCTAGACGATCCAGTTCCTCGAATCTGAGAACAATTCTCGATTCCTCAGCCAATCAAGAAAATTCAGTCCAGAATAGAGAGCGAAAATTCACACTGAAAGACTTCTTCAATCAACCTAGCGCGATAGAGAGAAGGAATGATAGAATAGAAATGCCTGCATGATCATAAGGACTTGCATGACATGCATATGGCTCCCACTAGTTTCCTAGAATCCATAACCCTCTTTACGAATCCAGAGAAACAAAGTGACATAATGTCCTAGTGGGTCGATATCCGACATTGCTAAGAGTGACCTTGGGTTTACCCAACAAGCCACAACTTAGGTCAATCGGTAGGTATCGGTCATACCAATTGTATCATCGATAACCGACATTAAGAATGACCTTGGGTTTACCCAACAAGCCACCTTATGTCTCGGAGGTATCGATATACCAATTACATCTTAGACACAACTATCGATCGGTCTATCAACTTGTTGATGTATGCACTTGCATTGGTATCAACTCTTTGATGCGCATACATCCGATGTATGCTACCCAATTTCGCCTCTGTCCACGCTGACCTCGAGGTTAGCTCAACAAATCAACGCTTCTAGGAAAACCGACCCATTAATCCGAAAATCTCATTTTATGGTTCAACATATTCAGATAGAGCGAGCTTGAGGTTAGCTCAACAACCCAACCCTATAAAACTCGGTTCTTACCATATTAATGGAAGGCGTTAGTTTTCATATACCGAGGAGGATTTTGGGTCTCATCTACTTCTTCTCCAAGCCGTAGGATTATAGTCACCATGACTATATGATATGATTTAGGCATTTCATCAATCACATTGAGTCTATACCTAAAATCATCCATCATCCCACCTATGATGCCACAAGTCGACTTTCATCAAATGCAAGTCGACTTATGCTTCTCTTTCACACACAAGTCGACTTATGTCATCTGCCCATGAACAAGTCGACTTATAAGGTACTACAAGTCAAATTATATCGAGATTTGAACAAGTCGACTTATTCTTCAAATAAGTCGACTTATTCAGAAAACAAGTCGACTTATCCGTAAAACAAGTCGACTTATTAGTTTAACAAGTCGACTTATGTCCCATATAAGTCGACTTATCCAGGAGATTGCTATTATATCTAATCGCTAATTCCTCAATCCATGCAATTCCAATTCACAATACCATTATACCTAGGGTAATATCTGTAAGTTGATGTATCAATGAACAATTCATTGAACCATGAAAGCCTTATATGGTCAAACCATATGAAAAGCTTGAAATGAGTCAAAACTCATTAATTTCAAATAATTTAGGAACACCCTAATTATCATCCTAAGCATCTCTAGCTAGCACATACATTATCAAATTTACTTCAGCACATGCCATAAAAAATATGACGGTCAAAACAAACAAGATAATGCAAGATACTACCGAGACGCTAATGTGATCAATTCGCATTCAAAATTCTTGGAAAAGAAACTTCAAGCAATTCAGTTTGGCAATCATATTACATCAAGATAACACATTTTAATCACATTAAAATGGTTCAAGGCATTGGAACTGAAAAGCACACTCAATCAAGCCAAGCAAAACAGTCCCAACAATTTTCACAAAACTGTCCAGTTCTGTACATTGCTCGAAATGATCAATGAAACAATTTCAATAAATTCTGAGAAAATTGCATAGGTTAGTACATGTTCAGAAAATGCTACATGAATTTTTCAGGATTTTAGGCCATCAAAAACTCAGTCAACCTAAATAACAAAACCGATTCAAAATCTGTGTTCATCAGCACAGCAATTCCCAACAGCATAGAATCAATTCGTGAATAAATATCCAATCACCTTGAAATCAAATTTCCATGCTCACAGACACTAAAAAACATCTTAGAGACATGTAGGTGAAGGAAAATCCGAAAAACCATTTTTCTAGAATTTATTCTCGATTTTATACTCATGCCTGTTCCAGAATCGTTTCACAAAACAGCATCTGTAACCTTAGGGAATTAATTAGCAAAACTATATCAAATCAAATCGATAAATTCTGAAAATTCATAGACATATTCTTTAACATGTTATGAACAATTCTGGGCAGAAAAATTTCGAAAAGCATATCACAATATAAATTCGAAATCTGAACAGATAGCATGCATCAACAGAAAATTCCATTAGAATTTCTGATCTCGCTTAGGTTATAGCTTCATACGGGACACCAGAAGCTCTGATACCACTGTAGGAAAATCCCGGGAGGTACATCACATGTACCGGCAGCGGAAAACAAAAATTTTTGTTCCCAGGACTTTCCCGAATCCCAGGATCCAGGTATCCGTATGAAGACATCAACCTAAATAGCCAAAAGAGACTATCTCTAAAGGTGATCCACGCAGAGATCAGAAAACCTAACCGAGTCAAACCCCTTTGACCCGAGAATAGCTAGAACAGATTAAAGCCTGCTAGAGCCTACCTCTGTCCTGGAGAGCTGGATCACGTTGAACCATGTGCTTGGAGAAGGAGAAAACGATGATGCTTAAGGAGGAAGAATTGAAAAACCATTTTTCAAAGGAAAACTTAACACTTAAGTTTCCAACTCTTCCAACCCATAAGCAAAAACCGTTGGCCATACTCCTTCTAAGCCTCCTTTTATGTATCTTTTAACTCTTTTAAAAGAGTTCCATAAGAAGAAGCCAAGTGGATGGCTTTAAGCCATTCATTTATTAATGAATTAAAGAAAAGAGCTTTGAAAAGTCAAAGCTAATCTCTTCTTCCCTTCATTCCACGCACATGTCAATATATATATAATATTAATTAATTAATTACTTAATTAATTAACATATATATAATTACTAAGAGGTCCAATAAACCGGGTTGGTCCTACCGACTATCAGACCCGATCTTTAAAACGACTCTAAACCTTTCTTAGCAATATCGATGTCGCGATCTCATCGGGACATATCCCAATCTCATCGGGATCCATTTAATCCTAATGCTCTCCATAATTGGAACTCTGTCCAATTACTATTTTACAGATACTCTGAAACACTCTTATGCGTGTGACCCTTTAGGCTCCCGGTTATGTTGGCCACTTAGATTAACAATTAATCTGAGCAAGTCATGAGCGGTATCTAGCAACACATCATGACCCCAATTGACCGGAAAGTAATCGGTTTGATGTATTCATCACGAACCAGATCACGAACCCTTCCATAGACAATTACCGTGCAATTCGTCCTTTCACCATCCTATACCTCACTTGGTTATGAGTATGGTCAAAGTGTCAACTCACTAGATCGAGTCTAGCCCAAGTGATATCAGTTCTCGTCCTGGGACTCATTACTTTATATGTCAATGAAGACACTCTTCATGACATACATGCTGGCCAACCTTAGTAATGATCCCGACAAGAGGCCATGGGTATCTCTTCTGCTAATCCAGAAGTGGTGAATCCTTTATTGGCTACTCAATTATCTTCAATACCTCAAGTTGCACTCCAAGCACCACCCTATGAGTTACCTCCGAAGGCAATAAGGAATGGAGTCAAAGCACGGATCAAGATTCAAGATATCCTCGAGTACCTCAAGTCTAAGGATACTTGCACCATTGCTATGATGAGATTATCACCGACACTTAGATAAGATATCCATGTGATGATCTCATGGCAGTCATCCAATGAACTTACTACCGCTAGTAAGCATCCACATGTCAATTCTAAATATCTCATATTTACAGCTTCGAGATCCACCGCTTGATCCAATCAAGGAATATGACATGTGTTAGTCTATCCGGATTAATGATGTCCAGCCTCATTAATCCTATGACTAGGAAAATTTAGATATCTTGACATAATTGCACATGATAGGAATCTTAGTAGTATGATCACATCATAATTTCCTTCATGCTATGTCATATATCATGGACTTCATTAATTTGATTAAAGATCAAATCAATTCATAAACAATGTTTATGAATATCAAATTAATGAATAATGCCTTTTCTTTATTTATTCATAAAGTCTACACACGACTTTGAATGAAACGCGCTAAAGGGGATTGCCTTTAGGGCACAAAATAAACAGTACCGTCCTTGCATAAGTTGACTTACCCCATGTACAAGTCGACTTATCGGTACTGAATACGTGTAAGTCGACTTACCCCATGTACAAGTCGACTTGCACTTACAAAAGAAACCTTTACGAACACTTGATCCACATGCTCATCTCATCCCAAGACTACTTTGAAGGGGGTTCACATCCTTTCTACAGCTCATCCTGAAAATTTTTAAGAAAATAATCTTCATTTCGATATGGACAAGTGAAACTATATACAAATTATAGTAATAATAAAGAACTTACATGTAATTCACTGTTGTCTTCGGATTTGGCTTCCTTGTCGTCATCCCCTTCAGCATCATCATCATCCTCATCCTCGCCCTTCAATAAATGACATTGCAATTAGGGAAAAAAGTGATGAAACAAGAACAATAAACACATAAATAAGTTTGTGGTAGGCTTACATCAAGATCGGCGAGGTTCATCCTTTGATTCTGTAAGACACAATCAAGAGATGAAACGTTGAACAGGGTGTAGCATCATTCAAATGAAGCGACAAAAGTATAAGAGAAAGTTTGTATGCAATAATGAGACAAAGCTTTCCAAGAACCCAAGCTACTATTCTATTACAAGGAGTAGGGCGGTATAGTTTAAAAAGACCTTCCTTTCTACCCATTTCTTCCTCTCTAACTCATTTCACTTAAGGATAGGCCATCGTCATAGTAAAGCCTCAAAACATGCTGACACGCTTTACAAGTAAAGAGCATGAAAATACCTCCTCCTCTTTCTTCTTTTCGCCTCCTCAAATGTCTGCCTTCTCACTGCAGTTATTTAGCAATATCAAACAAGTACCAAAAAGCCCCATTATGAAAGTTACATCGAAAGAAGGGAGATGTCGACATACATCCTTATTATTTCCCAAGTTTCTTCAAAGAAACTTCATGCATACTCGTTCATCAAGAAGATATTGTCAAACAAGGTTTGATTTCACTGTAAAATGATCTTTATTAGTTCGAACAAAATTATGGGTACCAATAATTAGGACATATGGCAACACGTAAGTACCGCCATAACTCAATTCCAACATATTTCGAATGGGGAACATATAGAGATCTGGATCATCCTTGAAATCGCTAAGTAAACATAAATTAGTGAATGCCATAAAGGTCAAAGGAAAGAGTATCAAGACGGATAAAATAAATGTTGGAGCAAAGACAAAGCTTTCCAAGAACCCAAGCTACTATTCTATTACAAGGAGTAGGACAAGTATAGTTTAAAAAGACCTTCCTTTCTACCCATTTCTTCCTCTCTAACTCATTTCACTTAAGGATAGGCTCGTTATAGTCGTAAAGCCTCAAAACATGCCGACAGTTTTACAAGTAAAGAGCATGAAAATACCTCCTCCTCTTTCTTCTTTTCGCCTCCTCAAATGCTGCCTTCTCACTGCAGTTATTCAAAGAATCTCAAACAAGTACCAAAAAGCCCCATTATGAAAGTTACATCGAAAGAAGGGAGATGCCGACGACATCCTTATTCTTTCCGCAGTTTCTTCAAAGAACTTAAGTGCATACTCGTTCATCAAGAACTAAGATATTGTATTGTCAAACAAGGTTCCAAATTTCACCAGAAATGATCTTTATTAGTTCGAATAAAATTATGGGTACCAATAATTAAGGACATATGGCAACATATAAGTACCGCCACAACTCAATTCCAACATATTTCAGATTGGGAACACATAGAGATCCGATGATCCTTGAAATCGCTAAGTAAACATAAATTAGTGAATGTCATAAAGGTCAAAGGAAAGAGTATCAAGACGGATAAAACAAATGTTGGAGCAAACACGGATTGTCAATCATTAGCGCCTTCCACTTGCCTTCCACTTGCAACATTGCATCAAGATACGATTTCAAGTCACCGTGATCCGAAAGACACCACCGGATAAGTTGTTTCAAGAACGCGCAGAGTCAGTGCAGATGTGGTAGCCTCATCAAAGCCATATTGTTCATCAATAACATTTGAACCGTAACCAATGTCCTCAAATCCTAACAGAGAACCCCTTCCATGTCATTTACTTGGTTGCTTTTCAAGAGAGCATTTACGTACTAGGTGATGAATCGCACAAAAGTAATAACTTACCTATAATCAATGAATACCAACCATCTTGTAGGATCCACTTCCATCCCCAAAATCACCCCTTCCCCGAATAAGGAAAAGAAAGGATATTCCAACTTTTCAAAGGAGACATTATTTAGATTACCTTTAACTACACGTAAACTTTTCTCAGATGCTCCAGATATGTTAGAACAGTTGATGGACCTAACAGAAAGTTAGCATTGTAAGCTCACGAAAAATGCATTTGTGCATGTATAAGATAGACCAATAGAATAACACAAGTGTGTAGAATGTCATTCACCACAAACTTGAATCTTTCTCTTAATTTATTCCATATCATATGAGGTGCAGTTTTCTTCATGGTAGGAGACATAATAAGAAAAAGAAACAAATTTATAGGAACTTGATCCATTTGACATTAACCTCATCAAAAAACATGTAGATTCTTCATTTATGCCTCCTAAATCAGAACACCATCATCGAGATCAATAAAACCTGTTAGAAAAAGATTCGAGTCCGGATCTATAACGAAAAACAATGTAAAATATACAAAACATACAATTGTTCGTAAATAGGATCCGAGCGTGCTCCTCTAAGAACTACAATCATAAGACTTTTGAAGAAAATGGACAAGTTATCATCTCATTAGCTTGCTCATTGTTGATCACACAAAGTGCCCTTGAGAAGAAGACATCTACAACATATATAAGCCAATCAAAATCAAAATTTCCCATAGAACTGCGGTAGATGATTTGAAAATTTGTTTTCACACAGAACAACTTGTAGTGAACTAGAATATCAAGTAGCAACAAATGAAAGAAAAGATTACATGGGCATATCTTGCCAAAGAAATTCTCTCACTCAACCTTTGAAATGATGTGGCGTAACGTTTCATTCCAATTCTTGCGGCGCTTGTTGCCATGCTAGTACCTACATCATTTGAATTATAAAAGCTCTAAACTTCGAATAGGAGGCTAGGATATCAAACAATTATTATATGTGTGACTTATCAAAGTGTAGTATACAAATGACCGTAGTTCAATTGCTTCATGTTTTCATCATTATTCTTATATGGGAAGAATCAATTGGATTAGTAAATGTTAATCAAGCATTAAAAACCAGGTCAATATTTAAAATAAATCATCCACACAAGTACAAAATCTAAGGGGATGAACAATTTATAAATGTAAGGAATGATGTAATTTTCATAAAACTTTGTCTGAATGAAGTTAAATGAGATCATGAATCATTCCATTGCACTAAATCGGGGAAAGGGCTAGCCTCTGACCCTCAATAATACCTTCAGTTTCAGTTTCTTGGCTCGTTTGGACACATGACGCTGGAAAGTTCCCTACTTTGTTGTTCTCGATTTCATATGTAAGGGAAAAGCATCAACAAAAGAAAGCATCTACATATACAACCGAGCCAACACAAATAGACCTATAGAAGGTACACATAAAAACACACGACACGAAGCATGATTGACACCAAGAGATGTAAACAAGAGTATATGAACTCAAGAATCGACTAGTTACATAGGCTCATTTCAGTTTAACAAATCAAACAATAATGTAAATAATCTCCAAGATCTGCCTTTTTACTTGTTGGGCAATGGTTATTGATGGATAGAGGATTGCAGGTTGATAACAAAATTGTTGGAAGAATAGTAAAGGAATGAAGCCTCAACAAAAAGCATGTTTAAAAGATTAGTAAATAAGATATGAAATTTTCATTGTCCATCCTAACTTTCAGAACTGCAAAATAGTAAAATTTGTCAAACCTAGATGACAAAGAATAAAGTAAACGCATACGATCGACCAGCAGAAAGAATGTGTCTTCCATTTGCATAGAACCTAAAATAGATAGAGAGAATTTAGAATTACATACGCTCGTCATAATATGCACAAAATTTCCAAAACAGGTGTCTTTTGATTAAGTTAGAACAGTGGGACTGCTGTACAAGGCAAGCATCACCTACAAAAAGTGATTCATATTTTCACAGTTTTTCTTTACATCAGTTATGAAATAAATCTATTCATAATAAAAATAATAAAAGCTCTAGGAAACTTTGAAGAATGAATATAATTACAAAACAGAAAATCCTTGGAATCTTAATAGTGAAAAGAAAAGGTAGAACCTCAATAGATACATACTTTTTAATATAGATCTCAAAATCCATGATCAACAGATGCAGAGGGATAGTACCTTATGCAAAGTGGAGGAGCACTGTGACCACTTCGAAATCGTAAAAGATGAGGATCTCCACAAGCTGTATTGAAAATCCACATCTAAATGAAAGAAAGGCAAAGAAAGAAAAGTGAGATGAATAACTAATGATGGGAAAGATTGAAGCACTGGACATGAATTCCAATGAATTATATTTATAACACATAAAAGAAACAACATCAAACAATTGTGTGCTTTAGATTTATCTAGTAATAATAACAGGTCATTGCTGAAGAGACTTAGCACGTATTAAATAACTTTCTAATCAAGTTAAAAAAATGACTACAAGGAAAATGCATTGTAGGAATTTCTCTTACTTTTACCTTAGGAACGAACTGAAATTAGCAATTCTATATAGTAACTAGTGGAGAACATTTGTCATTTCAATTTACCTATCTTTCAAGTTGTCCATAATTTTGTTTGCCATTTCATTACTCTTCCGAATTTTCAACCCATGATCCACTCAAAACTTAGCCTCAATCTCAAGTTTCTTCATTCCACAAGCAAGGTGAAATAAAAACTAGATGCAGAAGCAATATGCAAACAGAAAATAGAGAGACTGTGCACATGTCCCAGGTTTCTTCAAGACATCCATGATAGCCAACTTAGGAGCCCTTGTGAATGTAGAAGTTTACTTAACTGGTTTCAAATTTGTCCAAAGCTGCAGAAGAAACTCGATATTAAAACAAAATATCACTGTAAGGACACCTGTACATGCAGAGAGAAAGAGAGAGAGAGCTTACCATTATAGTTCAAAAGCTTTTCAATAAGGTCAACATGAGTCATTAGCATTCGTCTACAGCAATACCGGACCAAGCCAAGTGCATCAAGAGCATCTCTGCATAAAAAAACACTCAATTATCACAAATTCAAAATTATTTCTAACAAAGTTTACAAACATATTTTGGAATGATAGGATCTACCATTCTCCACAAGTTATAATTCATATAATAAAATGAGGCATTGGCATTTAATAGTGTTGATCAACCAATAAAGCAAGTAATGCATCTTTAACACAGAACTGGAACTTAAGAACCACAATGAAGGTATCCAGTTTGACAATCTTCCATCAAAATCTCCGATGAATCATATTGCCCTACATTATTACACTGGACACAATTTAGAATTAGAGCCACGAGTACGCTGAATATAAATGGTTTGAAATGAAAAGGTCAAATGTTCATGAAGACTGGATCATACAATTAATAGCGAGCATACACTGTTAACATGCAAAGGGTTGTAAAAAGACATCTCTTATGAACTCAATATTGCATGAAATGTAGACTACACTAACCAAAATACGAAATGTAAGACTTAAAAGTCGATAATGTAAAAGAATCAAGGGAACTCAAAGCTGATACCTTTACTTATCAAGTAGACTTCATAACCACAAGAAAAAAGAAAACTGAAAATGGGATAAACATTTAACTAAAGAACACCATACCATTTCCCAGTAAGTACGAAGTAAATTTATAGAGGAACAAACAAGTATAACAACCCCAACAATGGTCTGCCACCAAATCACAACAGATAAATGAACAATCTTCCGCATATGATGTTATAGAAGATTCATGTAGAAAAATCAAACCCATAAAATCCCATCTACGAATTCACCACTCTAGCGGAGAAACTATATATATATATATATATTTCTTTGCTCACAAAAAGATATTGCAGAAAAGGAAATAAAGAAAATAATAATAATAATTTTGAGTCTCACCCTTCACTGTAATCCGCCTGAAGAAGGTCGAGATACATGTCCCATTTGTTTCCGATCACCTTCCAAGACCAAGCATAAAAACCACAGCTTAGAATTTAACCTAAAAAATACTAGAATTAGTGAACAAGCAGCAAACAAGGGGCGGGTTCACCGCCGCCGTCGTTGCCGCCCTTACCATAAGTGCCTGAGGATTAAGTACTAAATAAATCGACCCACCAAAATATGCAATGCTTAAAGCTTCAAACTTCATATTAGAGAACAAAATTGGAATACAAGCATTGGTAGAATTCTTAAAACTATGATCAAGGTAATAAACAATAACCAACTAAGAGATTAAAACACTTCCCAAATCGTAAAACAAAAACCTAAAAACTCCTAAAAGAACAAATGATAAAACGACAAAATGACTCCAATTAAAATGTTGTACCTGCGATTGGAAGAAAGAGAAGAAAAAGAAGACAGTCAAGGGGCGGGTTCGCCGCCGCCGTCGTCGCTGCCCTTACCATAAGCGCCTGAGGAGGATCCTGCTGATTAAAGCTTGTGGATTGTCCAACCTACATTGATTGAAGGAGATAAATCCCTAACTTTAAATCCCCTTTGCCTTTTGCGTTTCTCTTCTCCCTGCATCCAAAACAAACGAGATCCCAAAGAATCACAAAACCTAGAGAGAGGAGAAACAAATATAAACGCGATGACGTTTGGGAAGGTTGAAAGAGGAGGCAAATAAACCTTCTTGCATGAGATTGGGTTCACGAGAACGATTGTGGGTGAATCATCGAGGATCGTGAGCCAACCGTGAGAAGAAAAGAGAAAGATAGTATCGAGAATACTTTCTGCAACTTTGAGAGACTTTGAGAGAGGGAGAACATTCGAGAGTTTCAATATTAAACAGGCAACCGTTGGATTAAATGGATGGAGGGGATGGATTTCGTGGTCGTCCATCCCCTTCGCCCTTAGTATATATACTTAAAGACATCCACATAGAGTATGAATGGAAATCAAACCCCCAAGTCCCTAAATAGAAATGGGCACTTACTGGGAGGACATTTGAAATAGGATTGCAGCAAGAATTGGTGAAAAAGAAGGAAACTTTTCAAACTAACCCCCAGAACCACCATAAGTAGTCCATCACCTTAGAACCATCCAGGTTACCAAGCACCCCAAGTGAAGAGCTCCAACCAGAACCAAATTCTTCTTTGGTAATACATCAGACAGAACATGAGAGTTAGCAGATGTGCCAAAGAGTTCAGGAAGCAATTACCTCAACCTCTGTTAGAGAGGAATGCCAGTAGGAAATAGACTCACAAGGAGCCTTTGAAGAACTAACTCTATCTACCATAAACCAGGTAAGTAGTTCTCCTCCCTCTCCTAGTTCTGAATTGGTTCCCAGTAGTTTAGGTATTAAGAGAGGGGCAGAAGGGGATTTAACTAGAACAAATAGGAAAACAAGAAGGAAGCATAAGTAGAATTCTTATATGGTATATAGTCTTATGGATTTAGTCTTTTGGAATGTAAGAGGGCTCAATAGCCCAAATAAACATTTAGCTGTCAAAGTTTGTCTTAAGAGTCTTTTTACGGCTTTTGTGTGTATAACTGAATCCCGAATAAGATCCCCCTTAATCCTAAACAATATTTATTCCTTGATGTTCCATAGATGGCAATACTCCTCCAACATTGATCATGCTTCAAATGCTAAGATAGTTATAGCTTAGAATGAAGAAAGTCTATCCTGCTCTAGGTTAAACACTACTGACCAATTAATCCATTTAGAGCTTACTCCCACTCATAACTCCTCCCCCTTCCTTATCATTTGTGTATATGGGTCCAATAATCTCAATCATACGAAACATCTCTGGACTATCTTGAACCATATCTCTTCCACAGTTGGTAATCAACCTTGGCTTATAGCTGGGGACTTTAATTCAATTCTATACTCTCTTGAGGTAGAAACCATGAGTTCCATGGCCTTGCAAGGCATGCGATACTTTAGGATGTGTGTAGAAGACTGCAAGTGTTGGGACCCGATCCGGGAACCGGATCCCAACCGAAAAAGCAGAACAGAAAACGGACTCGAATGGCAATGGGAATCGGAAACAAAATGCGGAAGCGCATAGTAAAAGCGCACTCGAATCACAAAACAAGCAGAAGCAAAGCAAATGCGAATCGAATACAAAATCGAAATGGAAGCAAATCGAAAAGAGAGAAATCTCTAATCGGAATACAAATCGTATCATCGGAGCAAAACGAATAATCGGAAAATTTTGCATCAGAAATACGAATAACAAAGCGGAGAAACTCGAAAGGCAGAATTCCGAATCGAATGCGAATCGAAATAATCAAATTGAAACAAACACCGACATCCGTTTCAAACATGAAGCATAGCAAACTCATCGCGTTAGAAACCTTACGACATTTCAAATCCGGTATAATTTTTTTTCCCTCTTATTCATTCCTTTTCTCTTTATTCAAACTCATTCAAAACATAACCAATCCATACCATTTCCTTTTTGGAAACTCATCCTCGCACAAATTTCAATTCACTTAAATCTCAAATAACATTTCGATTCATATTATTTTTCTTAACCAATCACACAAATCCCAAAAATTTCATCTTCTTAACTAAAAACTCATCTTTAACAAACTAACTTCTTATTCTTATTCTTATCTTAACCCGATTTTTACCGAAAATCGGGCAGCATAACGGCTGTATCTTATACAGCTAAAAAATTTCCAAAGGCAAAAACACACTTCTATAAACCAAATCTAATCACACAAAGTCATCGAACTCCCCGTCCGGAATCCAAACATCGGCAGAAACACAATCTTAGTTCTAAACACTTCATCATTCCAATCCATAATACATCTCAACTCAAATATTCACAATTCAATCACAAGCCATTCATATACATTCCAATTGCCATTTATATCCATCTCAATTCAAATTTACGTACAAAATCTATTCCACAAACATACATAACTCATAACTGAAATACATCATAAATTTACATAATGGCTTTTCAAGCCATAAACAAAAACAATACATAATCCATAAACCTTTTTTACAACTTCAAAACTAAACTCCAACATTACACATAAAACAAAGCATACAAAAATTATCGGGTTGACATCATACTCGTCTTCCATCCGATCTCCTGCGTGAAAACCTGAAGATGGGGATGAAAGGGGGGTGAGCTCGGAAGCTCGTGGGTAATATATTTATAAACTGAACAATAAGCGAAAAAATCTTTTATTTTTCAAACTTTTCAATATTTCCCATTTAAGAATTTCTCCAAAAACTCATTTTCAAACTTTTCAATTTCATCAACACTTTCTAAGATTTTTCTCAAAATTTTCATTTGTTTCAAAACATTTATATCCAGTTTCAGGGATTTCATGCTTGAAAATTTTACTTTCTCGTTTTTCAAAATCTCAAACCTTTTTTTAAAACATGCTCAGTCTTAAACATGAATGCATCACATCATAATCAAATTAAAAACACATAACACATCAGAATTGGTTTGGTTCGGTCCAAAACAGACGATCGCACATTCTCGCATAGCGGTTACAGGTGCGGAATGAGGGGAGTCCGAAATCGGAACTCCTATGCCACTAGTGGGCAGCCGGGAGAAGGCTATAACAAGTAGAGACAACGCTGACTCATAAAAGGACCTGACTAAACCCACTTAACACATAACGAAAACGAAATTCAGATTGCCCGAAGGCACTTTTCGAAAATCTTGATTTTTTTTTACCTTTTTCAACTCATATCATCAAATTGTGTCATAGATGACACAAGCATATATCCATATAATTGCACATAATCAATCTAATGCAATTCACGTAAATCACATATCAATATATGCACTAATTCTTTAAATCATTCAAATCATAAATCACTTTCTAAAACTCATTTTACTCCTTTGAAATCATAATTTCAAACATTTACATCCTTTTTCAAACATTTTTATCCATAATAATTTATCAAAAATCAAATTTTGCTTTCTATAATTTTCAAAATTTCACATTTAGCTTATAATTCAATAAATAAATATACTACCCACCTCATATCCATGCTAGCATCTTGTCCAATGCTTCAATTTGACCTTTCTCCTTTCTTCCTTCCAATTGAAAATTCCTAAATCAATTTCATCAAAATTTAATCTCATAAATAACTTAATCCTTCAATTTGATGCATAAGTCATCAATTCTTACTAATTCCAAGATAGTTACATCACTAATTTCAAAAACTCCCAAATTACAAATTGAACCTAAATCAATCCAATCAAATTCAATATCATAATTAACTTAATTTCTCAAATTGAACTTAGGAAATATCAATTCCTCTCATATTCAAGCTATTTCAATCTCCAATTTTGAAAATCCCCAATTTTCAAAATTGGCCTAAACCAATTTATCCAAATTCAATACCATAAAATACAATTTCTTCAAAATTAACTTCATATTCCACAAACTCATATCATTATCTATAATTCTACACCAAAATTTCACAAAATCCCCAAATTTCAAATTAAGCCTAAACCTTAATAAAATTTCCATCCAAAATTAAACACAACCTAAAGCATATATATCAAAATCAACTTCATAAATCACAAACCCTAGTCTTTATCCATGTTTCTAAACCAAAAATTCATCAAAAACTCAAAGTTGAAAATTTTCTCTTACCTCTTTCTCCTTCTATTTTCGGATTTCTTGGTTCCCAAAGCTAGCTTTCTTCATTTTCCATCTTTTTCCTTCATGTATCTACTCCAAACTCATGCTAAAAGCCTTCAAAATTTCGAAAATTTGCTTTCTCTTTCATCTTCCTCCATAACCGAAGCTTCCACTCTCTTCTTCTTCTTATTTTCTTCTTTTCTTCTCAAACCATCGTGCTTCCCTTGAATAAAACGACAACTCCTTGTTGTTTTAAAGCCATGTCATTTAAATGGTGTCTAAAAGACCAAATTGCCCTTATACTTTGCTTTATATCATTCTCACTTGCGGGTTGATTCGCACTATCAATTTGAAAGAATTTGTTAAAACTTCCTTCTCGAGAAATGTTCCTCTCAATCATACGAATCCAACGCCACTGACCGCGCTCAATTCTGATCACTACATCAATATGCGCAAAACAGTTCGGGTAAAACCATATTCTAACACATTTTCCATGTACGATTATTTCCGTCCAGAAATTCACATTCTTAATCCCAGAATTGAAAATCGATGTCTTTATAACAATTGTATCCTTATGTCTCTAGTTTAATTCAAAACAAGAATCGCCTCATTTCGATTCCCAGATCAAAAGTTATGCTCAAAATACTCTCAGGTGTTCCTAATCCAAAAATTTCACACAAATCCGAACTTAAATTCAGAAATTGAAAGTCTTAGGGGCAAAATTGACATTTCATTTTTTCATATGATTTGTAGCTCCTTGTCTTATCTTTATTTCGCCTTAAGAATCGCTTTAATCGAATCTCTACAAATCCCGAATTTCACAAAATATTGAACTATGTTCGAAAAATTTTCCGACTCACTTTGATTAAATTAGTCACCATTAATTTAATCTCATAAAATTATAAATTTCCTATGAGGATGTAGGGAATTGTCTTATGAATCCAACACCGTAAGAATCAACTCAATCGGATGTCGGATGGAAAAGATATGAGCAAAATAGTGAACAAAGGTCGGATTGGAGGGAATAACAAACAAGAAAAATGAAAACGGCGTTGTATTAGAGAAGCCAAAATGGCGTCGCACAAAGAGGAAACGCCCGCGTTTTGGGCGGGACGCAGGCGCGGTCGCCCTAGCGACGCTCGCCGGACGCTCGCCATCGCTACAACGACGCGTCGCCCTAGCGACGCGAGCTAAACGCTCGCCATCGCTAGGGCGATGTGTCGCCCTAGTGATGGGGATAAAACAATTTTCCTCTTTTTTTTCACATAAAAATCCAAAACTTCCAAAATTCATAACTCTTAATTCCGAACTCCAATTTTGACAAACTTAGTCTCTATAGAAAGCTTGAAGGAAGCTCTACATCTTCCACGAAGGACATAAAAATCAACTTGACTCCTACGGGCGTCCATTTTCAGATCAAAGATACTATCCTCTAATATTCATGCTAAAACCATAACTTAAACTTGTAAAAATCATAACTTATTATTTCGAGATCGAAAAATTCTATACTTTATATCGAAATAAAGATCAAATCACAATCTTCAATTTTTATGAAGAACATCAAAGCTAAATTAACCTCTAACTAGGTTAATTTCTCAGTCAAAGATTCAGTCATACTTAAAGTCAAAAGTTAACCTTATCAAACATGAACTTTGACTGATCATAACTTTCACTCCCGATATCGAAAAATTGCAAACTTTATGGCTACAGAAAGCTCTTAACACAACCTACAAGTTTCATGTAGAATATTTTCTCAAATTTTGCCTAAATCAAAAGTCAACTTTCAAAGGCCAAAAAGTCAACTATTTCATAATTTTTCATATTTTCACTCTTTCTCTTTTCAGTCATGATTTTCAACTTAATTTCAATCAACGCATCCACTAGAACTTTTATAAACTATACCAATCTCCACAATTATCAAATACATCAACATCCAATAATGCTTTTCTCATAAGTTTCCTTAAAGCATACATACAACATATATATATATATATATAACACTTATTTTATATCATTTCTTATTTCTAAATTCCACTTAAAAATCGGGGTCCAACATTTCTCCCCCTCTTAAAAGAATTCCGTCCTCGAAATTCAAATGTAGTCATTAAGTAACACATCCTTCTCATAATAGTCAAATCACTTTCTTATCAATTTCTTATTCTTAACTTAATCACTATTTTTCACTTCTCATTTATATCAGAACACTATTGTCTCAAATAGAATATTTCTTAACACATTTTCACAAGTCAATTTTCATCAAAATTCATCATAAAATTTTAATCACAATGTCTTAATCTCAAACCTAAAATCAATCATAATCCTTAACCTTAATCAAATAATCACTCTTCTTATCTAATTTTTCTTCATCATACATATTTTTCACTTCTTCACAAGGAACTCTTAAGATCATATTAATGCACAATCACCACAAATCAGAATTTCTCAATCCATTTACACGGATCAAAAGTTCAGGTCTTACTGAACCCTAGAATGGATCAATCATCAGTCAAATCAATCCATCATCAAACTCGTCTTTCAACTTTTCAATCGTTCATCTCCAAAATATATAATCATACACAATTCATCACAATCATTAAAAATTTCAATCTCATTTTCATTAATACATTTCTAAAGTCATGATAGGTCACTCACATCCAATCACACTATCATTAATGCAATTCGATCTTAATCTTTTATCAATCTCCTGCGCCCAGTTACGATCCTAATACTGGGCTCTGATACCATAAATGTTGGGACCCGATCCGGGAATCGGATCCCAATCGGAAAAGCAGAACAAAAAACGGACTCGAATGGCAACGGGAATCGGAAACAAAATGCGGAAGCGCATAGTAAAAGCGCACTGGAATCACAAAGCAAGTGGAAGCAAAGCAAATCCGAATCGAATACAGAATCGAAACGGAAGCAAATCGAAAAGCGAGAAATCGCTAATCGGAATACAAATCGCATCATCGGAGCGAAACGAATACTCGGAAAATTTTGCATCAGAAATACGAATAACAAAGCGGAGAAACTAGAAAGGCAGAATTCTGAATCGAATGCGAATCGAAATAATCAAACTGAAACAAACACCGACATCCGTTTCAAACATGAAGTATAGCAAACTCATCACGTTGGAAACCTTACGACATTTCAAATCCGGTATAATTTTTTTTTCCCTCTTATTCATTCCTTTTCTCTTTATTCAAACTCATTCAAAACATAACCAATCCATACCATTTCCTTTTTGGAAACTCATCCTCGCACAAATTTCAATTCACTTAAATCTCAAATAACATTTCGATTCATATTATTTTTCTTAACCAATGACACAAATCCCAAAAATTTCATCTTCTTAACTAAATACTCATCTTTAACAAACTAACTTCTTATTCTTATTCTTAACTTAACCCGATTTTTATTGAAAATCGGGTAGCATAACGGCTGTAACGTCCCACCCCCTCCTGGAAGGGTAAAATAGTAAAATTGGCATAGGATGAGACTAATAGGGATGTATGAGTAGTGTCCAGTATCTTTGCATCGATGCTCGATGAATTTGTGCCGCTGAATTGTTTGGTCATGCATTCATGACATTCCCGGTAATTGGGCCTAACGGCATTTTATTGTGATTAACGTGGTTATGGGATTTGAAAAATTATTCTGAGTGTGCCATTGAGCGTTTGACATTTTTGGGATTTATAGGAATTTTTCTGGATTTTTTCCGGAGACAATTCCCGGACCGGAAAAAAATCGCCAAGTGGCGAATCGGTCAATTTTCGGTAGCAAAAATTGCTACCCATTGGCATTGTAATATTGGGTATTTTATTTTGGGACTGAAAGTAGGGTCATTGGAGTAAAATTTTGGACTGGATTAAACAAATACTACTTTGACTTTTCTTTGAATTATTGACCAATCACATTTTGCCATTGAAAAAGGCATCATTTAATGCTTCTCTCAATTCTCTCGGATATGTTTTACAGAATGAAGAGATAAATTGTTTAGGCTTTTCTATATTCATCCGAAAACACAAACACACTCTCCTTTACAAAACCATCGAATTTTTCTCTTCTCTCAACTTTCTCCATAACTTCAAGCTACTATCTCTTACTTCCATCAAAGCTAGAAGATGAGTTTGGTACATGCTTGGGAAGGAAGGAGGTTGGTACTTTGGTGTAGAAGTTAAAAGTTAGAAGTTGAAGTTTTGAAGGAGGTTTTGAATTAGGTAAGTTTTCAATTAAGGTTTGAGTTTTAAATGGTGTTTTTACATGGAATTAAATGCCATGATAGTAAGGAGTGATTAATAAAAGGTTTAAAGCATGTATTAGGTTCATGTAGGCATTAAAGTGATGATTATTATGATTTGAAGAAATGGGTATGAGGCTAGGTGAAGATGTATTGAAATTAATGATATGGTTTGATTTTGAATTGAATATGGATAATTATTTGAGTATTTGAATTGAGGAATTTAGTGCTGCCAATTTTTCAGTATTAGTCCTAGAATATGTATGACTGTAGTAATATTTAATTTGTATTTATTTGGATGTCTAGTGATGTGAAAAAGGCATTGGAAATGTTAGAACTAAGGTTAACATTAAATCTGGAAAGTTAGAGTTGAAATTGATGTTACTGTTTTATTCATAACTTATTGTGTAGAAATGAAAATGAGGTAAGGTTAGTGGCCACTGAAACTTTGGGATGTTGGCTTCAATTTAGTGTGAAATAGGTGTTGTTAAATTTCAATGATAGAAGGGTGAATTTTTGCATGGAACGTTACTGTTCCATTGCCTGTGAACAGTAACCGCAACCATGACATCTGAGTTTTGTTGATTTTTATGAATTAATTGAGATGGAATTAGGGAAAATGGTTTTCATGGAAGTTGTAGCATATTGAATTATCTTTCCATTTCTACTGATCTTTCTATTTTTAGAATTGTATATTGGGTGATATGAATTGATTACTAATGACTGGTTTTGAGCATTTTGGATGAAACCTAGCTTAAGAGTGATTTTGTGAGTTTACTGATTGGAGGCAATTTTAACATTTTATGTGGACTGAATTGGTGTGAGTGAGCTTCTGAAAAGTTGTAGAGGAAGAGATTACCTTGAAAATGATATATGGTGTGTAATTTTTAGAAGTCAGTAGCTTATGAATGGCTGATCATAACAGTAGCTTCCATAACAGTTTTGAAATTGTTAGAGATCGAAGTGGATGTTGAGTGCTTCATGAAAATTGAAGTTTGAAATGTTATCTTTTCAGGGATATAAAGTTTTGATTTTACTGACTTGTATATAGGGAGTTAATGCTTGTTGTAAGGTTACTGCCCACATTGAAGGATTTCAGAGACAGTAACATTAGGTGAATTAATTGACTAGTTTAGAAATAGAATTTGATTTTGGATTGTTCATGAAAGTTGTTGAGGACATTGTGAACTTATTGACCATATTTTGTGGTAATTTATTTCTGAAGAATCAGTGAGTTATGAAAGTGTCAATGTCTTGCCTCGTGTTAATGGGAATTGAGTAGGCGAAGGTTTGATGGGATATTTGACACCCTTAGGGTTGGAATTGATTTTTATGGTCTTCTTGAGAATTGTAGAGCTTTTCATAAGCTCTCCAACAAGGTATAGTTTGCATTTTTCAGAAATGTGTAGAAAGAGTTATGGGTGTTGGAAGTTTGGTTGGAAATCAGAAAATAAAGGGGAAAATAAGGGCAATATTTATATATATTACTTGTTGAATTTTGATTTCTTTCGTGAATAACTTTTCCATCCGACGTCCGATTGACCTGATTCTTGAGGCATCGGATTCAGTGAAATTTGAATTTCATTTTTTTGAGAAATTGGGAATTTTTTTTGGACGGAAAATTTGACGTGGATCCGGGTAAGAGTCCTGATGGGAAAATTTTGGATTAGGGCCGGGAATTCATGAACATGCATTATACACCTACATGTGCATCATTCACTGATTCGGATTGGATCATTAGTGATCGTTTTATTCTCTGCTTCTTATAGAGGTCCAATTGGAGCGTCGTTCCACCGACGTGGCAGAGTCTTCCCGGCATTAGCTCGGAAGTAATAGGTGAGTAACCTAGTTGGTTATTCCAATCTATGTGTTTACTGTGATTGATTGCCCTACGGGGATTACGTGGATTATAACTGTGATTTGATTGCCCTACGGGGATTACGTGGATTATATGTGGCATTCGATCGCGATTTACATGAGGCAACTGTCTAATTGGACTGAATATTTGGACTGTGTATTATCATGTTTACTGCTATGGACCATGTGCATTCATGCACAAATGCATCACACTATTAAAAAAGAAAGTTGTGAACCGAAACACCACTGTACTGAACCGAGCCTAGAGCTCGATATACTGAACCGAGCCTCGAGCTCGACGGGAGATAATTCTCCCAGACGCGTCTATCTTGATCAACATTATGCGCTCGGTCACAATCTTGAAATGAATCGGAAAAGAGTCACATGTGCATTGCATCTTGGATGAATATTTGGCAATGTTTTGATTTGGTTCTTTATATCTCGCTCGAGAGATCATAATCGTCATTGTCTTGTGATTGTTTCAATCGTGTGTTTTGTATAATTATGGAATGAGTCTTGTATCATGCTTATATGATGCATGAATTGGGAGAACCATCGATGATGGTTTCTCACCGAGTTTGCAAAATTTACCCAAAATTTGCATCTATTTTTCAGTCTGAAGAATACCCGGTTGACACGGAGTATGTCTCATGTAGACGAGTAAAGGTTAGAGATCGGGATCGTCAAGCGTCTGCATTAGTGTCTTAGTAAATTGTGTTCGCAATCACTATATAACAAGGCTTTGTATTTTTTACCGAGCCCATTGTGGTTTTAATGTTTTCTTGCATTGGTGATTGTAAATTATTCTTGGATGACCGTAATAATCAAACCGGTTTATATTGAACACGGGTTATAATTACTTACTCGTGTTTGCGCGCTAACGTTGAATTAATGACTCAAAACAAACAAAATGTATACCGAGTTTTAAATCGATCGATGTAGTACGCCACTCGCGGGACACGGACTCGGATATCACCAACGATATCGGGTTCGGGTCTTCTACGGATGTGGGTGTTACATTTAGGTGGTATCGAGCCCAAGAGTACTGAAATGTATCTGGGCACGATTTGGAACATAGGTTGCATGCATTTGAGTCGCGTCGTTTGGATCGTGGTAATCGATCCCTAGTCAGAGTCGCACGAGGATAAATCCTACGGGTGCATAAGTGTCAAGTGACTAAGTGAGAGAAGAGTGAGACTGGATTAGAGTGTAAATCCCTAAAAGGGGATAATCAATTAGGAAAGGATAAAGGAAAAATGGATAAGAAGGTTGATATTGTACTGGGTTGGAAACCCTCATATGTGATAGCAGAATGACTGTGTTGGCCTAGACTAATTAAGAATTTTCGAATTAAATTGACAATATTATGGTGACAGAAAAATAAAGATGTTGAGAACTTGGAGAGGTCCATTAGAGATATGGGAAGCATATTGGTTATAGTAGATTTAAGTGAAATTAAAAGCCCGGGATGGTTAGGTAATTACAGTTCTGACTGTATATGTCATGAAAGGGGAAATATTGGAATTGAGTAAAATGTAGATGGTCCAATCGGGCATATCTTGATTCACGGTATTCGAGTTGGAGATCAGTAAATATTATAAGCAGATGATGATAGCGAGATGGAAAGAAGCTCAATAGAATACTGTAACGGTTTATTGAGAACTAAAAGAACTGAAAAAGTATGATGCCCAGTGCCTATTAGAGTGAGGTAAAAGTGTACAGATAAACTGAAGAATTTGTGAAATGGTTATGATCTGGATTGCATAAGTTTGAGACTGAAATGGTTATGTGACTATTGTGCTACGAGTTTCTGCTACTGATGGTGTATCGGGAAATTTTAAATTTGATTGAAAGGATGTATATGGACACAAAAATGGTAAATGGATAAGTAAATAGATAGAGATAAAATGGAGTTATATCAACGATTTTGTCGGGTATTGGGGACTGTGAACACCCGATCATATATTGTTTGAGGAAAATAGGAGATAAGTAGTAGAAAAAAAATACTAATAATAATGATCATAAGCTGATAAGCCAAGTTGATATGACCTTACAAGGTCAAGTTGCACGTAACGGATATAGAAATGAGACATACAGTTTAATGATACGGGGAGAATGAAATAAAGATCTTGAAATGAATGAAACCACAATAGTGGTATATGAAAAGAGTTGTCGCATTTAAGTCGATTTACTGTTGGGGATATCTATTGGATAGTAATGTTGATTGTGACTAATGAAATGTATGTGACAGATATATGGAAATCATAGAGGAAATGAGCGGTGAATGTTTAGAGTGATTATAAGTGTGAAGTTCTTAATGGGTTAAAGTAAGACAAAAGTAGATTAAGTGTGCATGTATGAGTGTAACTGAAAAGTGATTCTGGTATCAGTCATTCAGTTGAGGATGAGTATAAACTGAAAGGAATCTTAAGGAAGTCTGAATTGTATGGGTTACAAATTGGTTTCCGGATAAAATGTTGTGGTATAGATTACGAATAGGTGTGAAAGAAAATGTTTATGTGGTGACACAAGGAACCTTAGTGTAAGGAATGTTCGATATTTAAATTATGGCATAAAAGTGTTTCGATTGAGATAATGCGTATAGTGAAGAATGATTGAAAAGCAATTAGGTATAATAATTGATTGATGAGACTTTCGTGGACAGGATAAAGATGGTAGTAAGACTAACGGTTAAATGGATTGAAGTATGGACAAAATTAAAAGTGAAATTGGGTCATAGCTCATCTTGTGGAGGTTATCAGACCTTGTGTGTATAGAAATGTAAAGTATCCAACATGAGTGAAATTTTAATTGGAGGTAATCCTATTGCAATGTGAAGTGAATCGATCTCCATTTATGATGCAAACTGTTGAGGAATCTAGATTTGAAACGAAGAATAAAAGAGTCCCAAAATGAAAAGTGAGATACTAAAATAAAATGGAAATTTTGGAGGTTTAAATATGGATGACAAGGTATTAACTTATGTTGATATGAATGATATGAAAACAATTGAGAAGAGAAAATGAAAAGAGTAAATGAATGGAGACAAGAGGTACAAAAGGAAACCGACAATGATGTGATGTAGTGACACCTTCATAAAGAAATTGTAAATATACTAATTGTGGACTCAATGAAAAGGGTAAAAGATGTATGGTAAAATCGGTGTGGGACCCTAATAGGGAATTATATGAGGTAAGCAAATGGTAGTGATAATGAATGTGTTTGGAAGTGTTGAACAGTGAAAAGTAAAAAGAACGATAGGACTAATTGAGGAATTTGATACTGATGATAAACATACACTGGAAGAGTGGGCAGTGCGTGTTGAACTGAGACAATATGTTGAACGGGTATGAAATAAATTGAACTGACTTTGATAAATGGTATTGGTGTCATGCTCGCGATTGAAAGCCTTAGAGACTGTAGATTCCTATAAGGATACACTGTGTTAATTTGAGGAAAGAGACAGGTATAATACGACAATGCTGAAATGAACGAACAATTCTGCCTACTAAACTCAACTAGTGAACAGATAATGCTGCAATGAACAAATCAATTACAGATATTGGGATTTTCAACGACAATGAGTGTCAAGCAGATTATGGGTAATTGTAAAGTGTTTCTGGAAAATTGAAGTTGTAAATCTAGTGATAAGAATGGTTAAGAGTGCAGAAAGTAAAGTGATAAGTCTTATGATGAGTTTGAATATATGAATGGAATTGGAAAAACAATAGTGAAAAAAAAGTCGAAGAAGAAGTATGTGTACCCGATAAAAAGAGGTAGAACAAGAAAGTGAACAGTCGAAGTTAGACATTCTAGGAATTATATGCGAAAAGTGAAATTGAAGAATTGTGGGTATAGAATGAAGTTCAAAAGGAGAAAGGGTTTGATTATGGTTGTGTTATAGAGTTTTGATTCACTGGAGGAATATACTGTTACACGGCACAATGCCTACTGGGAGTTAAAGACCATAATGAATTTGAGACTAAAATGTGTGAGAAGAAGGAAAGTGACTGAGAAAGACTGCATGGTTAGCTAAAGTGGAACCGGATCGGACAAATGAGACAGAGTAAACTGTATATCCGGATAAAGTGTGTGAACACTATAGAATAGTGAATTGTCTTACGAGAATCGAATTTAAATATAAGTGAATGGCATACAACAAATGACTACATTAGGTACATTATTACTGATTATAGTGAAGTGGAGTTAAATGTCACTGTGTTGGTACGAAAGGAATATAAATCGTCCCTGACGTGATTAAGGGAGGTATCAAAGAAATGGAGATGTACTCAATGGAATGCGAACTGGACTATATGGCATTGGGGAAAAAGGTATTAGAAGGATAAAATGTGATCAGTGAATAGATTCAAAAATACTGAACTGAGCTACATATCGGAACCACAGGTAATGGCTATTCTAGAAATGGAAAGTGAGATAGCTAAGAAAATGAGATCGCCAACTAATAGTCTTGTCGAATCCGTCTACTATCCTAAGTGATAATGAGTTAGCCAAATTAGTAACTGAACCACGGACTGAGAGTGGTTATTGTGATCACTCGACAAGTGAATCATTAAGTGGAAAAGTGTATGAGATATGTAGAATCATGTGATTACTGTCATAGTGAACCGTTGACGGAGAATTTCGAGGACGAAATTGTTATAAGGAGGGGAGAATTGTAACGTCCCACCCCCTCCTGGAAGGGTAAAATAGTAAAATTGGCATAGGATGAGACTAATAGGGATGTATGAGTAGTGTCCAGGTATACTGGTACTGGTGCTCAGTGAATTTGTGCACGCGAACTGTTTGATCATGCATTCATGACATTCCCGGTAATTGGGCCTAACGGCATTTTATTGTGATTAACGTGGTTATGGGATTTGAAAAATTATTCTGAGTGCGCCATTGAGCGTTTGACATTTTTGGGATTTATAGAAATTTTTCTGGATTTTTTCCGGAGACAATTCCCGGACCGGAAAAGAATCGCCAAGTGGCGAATCGGTCAATTTTTGGTAGCAAAAACTGCTACCCATTGGCACTGTAATATTGGGTATTTTATTTTGGGACTGAAAGTAGGGTCATTGAAGTAAAATTTTGGACTGGATTAAACAAATACTACTTTGACTTTTCTTTGAATTATTGACCAATCACATTTTGCCATTGAAAAAGGCATCATTTAATGCTTCTCTCAATTCTCTCGGATATGTTTTACAGAATGAAGAGATAAATTGTTTAGGCTTTTCTATATTCATCCGAAAACACAAACACACTCTCCTTTACAAAACCATCGAATTTTTCTCTTCTCTCAACTTTCTCCATAACTTCAAGCTACTATCTCTTACTTCCATCAAAGCTAGAAGATGAGTTTGGTACATGCTTGGGAAGGGAAGGAGGTTGGTACTTTGGTGTAGAAGTTAAAAGTTAGAAGTTGAAGTTTTGAAGGAGGTTTTGAATTAGGTAAGTTTTCAATTAAGGTTTGAGTTTTAAATGGTGTTTTTACATGGAATTAAATGCCATGATAGTAAGGAGTGATTAATAAAAGGTTTAAAGCATGTATTAGGTTCATGTAGGCATTAAAGTGATGATTATTATGATTTGAAGAAATGGGTATGAGGCTAGGTGAAGATGTATTGAAATTAATGATATGGTTTGATTTTGAATTGAATATGGATAATTATTTGAGCATTTGAATTGAGGAATTTAGTGCTGCCAATTTTTCAGTATTAGCCCTAGTATATGTATGACTGTAGTAATATTTAATTTGTATTTATTTGGATTTCTAGTGATGTGAAAAAGGCATTGGAAATGTTAGAACTAAGGTTAACATTAAATCTGGAAAGTTAGAGTTGAAATTGATGTTACTGTTTTATTCATAACTTATTGTGTAGAAATGAAAATGAGGTAAGGTTAGTGGCCACTGAAACTTTGGGATGTTGGCTTCAATTTAGTGTGAAATAGGTGTTGTTAAATTGCAATGATAGAAGGGTGAATTTTTGCATGGATTTTTATTGATTTTTGTTGATTTTTATGAATTAATTGAGATGGAATTAGGGGAAATGGTCTTCATGGAAGTTATAGCATATTGCACTATCTTTCCATTGATACTGATCTTGCTATTTTTAGAATTTTATATTGGGAGATATGAATTGATTACTAATGACTGGTTTTGAGCATTTTGGATGAAACCTAGCTTAAGAGTGATTTTGTGAGTTTACTGATTTGAGGCAATTTTAACATTTTATGTTGACTGAATTGGTGTGAGTGAGCTTCTGAAAAGTTGTAGAGGAATAGATTACCTTGAAAATGATATATGGTGTGTAATTTTTAGAAGTCAGAATTGGGAGTTATGATTTTCAAAACTGACCCTACATTAGGTTATGAATGGTGATCATAACAAGTAGCTTCCATAACAGTTTTGAAATTGTTAGAGATCGAAGTGGATGTTGAGTGCTTCATGAAAATTGAAGTTTGAAATGTTATCTTTTCAGGGATATAAAGTTCTGATTTTACTGACTTGTATATAGGGAGTTAATGCTTGTTGTAAGGTTCTGCCCACATTGAAGGATTTCATAGACAGTAACATTAGGTGAATTAATTGACTAGTTTAGAAATATAATTTGATTTTGGATTGTTCATGAAAGTTGTTGAGGACATTGTGAACTTATTGACCATATTTTTTGGTAATTTATTTCTGAAGAATCAGTGAGTTATGAAAGTGTCAATGTCTTGCCTGTGTTAATGGGAATTGAGTAGGCAGAAGGTTTGATGGGATATTTGACACCCTTAGGGTTGGAATTGATTTTTATGGTCTTCTTGAGAATTGTAGAGCTTTTCATAAGCTCTCCAACAAGGTATAGTTTGCATTTTTCAGAAATGTGTAGAAAGAGTTATAGGTGTTGGAAGTTTGGTTGGAAATCAGAAAATAAAGGAGAAAATAAGGGCAATATTTATATATATTACTTGTTGAATTTTGATTTCTTTCGTGAATAACTTTTCCGTCCGACGTCCGATTGACCTGATTCTTGAGGCATCGGATTCAGTGAAATTTGAATTTCATTTTTTTGAGAAATTGGGGATTTTTTTTGGACGGAAAATTTGACGTGGATCCGGGTAAGAGTCCTGATGGGAAAATTTTGGATTAGGGCCGGGAATTCATGAACATGCATTATACACCTACATGTGCATCATTCACTGATTCGGATTGGATCATTAGTGATCGTTTTATTCTCTGCTTCTTATAGAGGTCTAATTGGAGCGCCGTTCCACCGACGTGGCAGAGTCTTCCCGGCATTAGCTCGGAAGTAATAGGTGAGTAACCTAGTTGGTTATTCCAATCTATGTGTTTACTGTGATTGATTGCCCTACGAGAATTACGTGGATTATAACTGTGATTTGATTGCCCTACGGGGATTACGTGGATTATATGTGGCATTCGATTGCGATTTACATGAGGCAACCGCCTAATTGGATTTGAATATTTGGGACCGTGTATTATCATGTTTATCTTTATGGACCATGTGCATTCATGCACAAATGCATCACACTGTTAAAAAAGCATGTATTAGGAACCGAGACACCACTGTACTGAACCGAGCCTAGAGCTCGATATACTGAACCGAGCCTCGAGCTCGACGGGAGATAATTCTCCCCACAGCGCGTCTATCTTGATCACCGTTATCGCTCGGTCACAACAATTGAAATGAACTAGAAAAGAGTCACATGTGCATTGCATCTTGGGATGAATATTTGTCAATGTTTTGATTTGGTTCTTTATATCTTGCTCGAGATCTGTACCTTTGTCATTGTCTTGTGATTGTTTCAATCGTGTGTTTTGTATAATTATGGAATGAGTCTTGTATCATGCTTATATGATGCATGAATTGGGAGAACCATCGATGATGGTTTCTCACCGAGTTTGCAAAACTCACCCAAAATTTGCATCTATTTTCAGGTCTGAAGAATACCCGGTTGACACGGAGTATGTCTCATGTAGACGAGTAAAGGTTAGAGATCGGGATCAGTTAGCATCTGCATTAGTGTCTTAGTAAATTGTGTTTCGCAATCACTGTATAACAAAGCTTTGTATTTTTTGAGCCCATTGTGGTTTTAATGTTTCTTGCATTGGTGATTGTAAATTATTCTTGGATGACCGTAATAATCGAAACCGGTTTATATTGAACACGGGTTATAATTACTTACTGTGTTTGCCGCGCTAACGTTGAATTAATGGCTCCAAAAAGAAACAAAAATGTATACTGAGTTTTAAATCGACTGATGTAGTACGCCACTCTAGCGGGACACGGACTCGGATATCACCAACGATATCGGGTTCGGGTCTTACGGGAGTGGGGTGTTACAACGGCTGTATCTTATACAGCCCAAAAATCTGCCAAGGCAAAAACACACTTCTATAAACCAAATCCAATCACACAAAGTCATCGAACTCCCCGTCCGGAATCCAAACATCGGCAGAAACACAATCTTAGTTCTAAACACTTCATCATTCCAATCCATAATACATCTCAAGTCAAATATTCACAATTCAATCACAAGCCATTCATATACATTCCAATTGCCATTTATATCCATCTCAATTCAAATTTACGTACAAAATCTATTCCACAAACATACATAACTCATAACTGAAATACATCATAAATTTACATAATGACTTTTCAAGCTATAAACAAAAACAATACATAATCCATAAACCTTTTTCACAACTTCAAAACTAAACTCCAACATTACACATAAAACAAAGCATACAAAAACTATCGGGTTGACATCATACTCGTCTTCCATCCGATCTCTGCGTGAAAACACGGAGATGGGGATGAAAGGGGTGAGCTCTAAGCTCGTGGTTAATATATTTATAAACTGAACAATAAGCGAAAAAATATTTTATTTTTCAAACTTTTCAATATTTCCTATTTAAGAATTTCTCCAAAAACTCATTTTCAAACTTTTCAATTTCATCAACACTTTCTAAGATTTTTCTCAAAATTTTCATTTGTTTCAAAACATTTATATCCAGTTTCAGGGATTTCATGCTTGAAAAATTTACTTTCTCGTTTCTCAAAATCTCAAACCTTTTTTTAAAACATGCTCAGTCTTAAACATGAATGCATCACATCATAATCAAATTAGAAACACATAACACATCTGAATTGGTTTGGTTCGGTCCAAAACAAGACGCATCGCACATTCTGCAGAAGCGGTTACGTGCGGTAGTGAACGAGGGGAGTTCAAATCGAACTCCTATGCCACTATGAGTAGCCGGAGAAGGCTATAACAAGTAGAGACAATGACGACTCACAAAAGGACCTGACCAAACCCACTTAACACATAACGAAAAGAAATTCAGATTGCCCGAAGGCACTTTTCGAAAATCTTGATTTTTTTTTACCTTTTTCAACTCATATCATCAAATTGTGTCATAAATGACACAAGCATATATCCACATAATTGCACATAATCAATCTAATGCAATTCACGTAAATCACATATCAATATATGCACTAATTCTTTAAATCATTCAAATCATAAATCACTTTCTAAAACTCATTTTACTCCTTTGAAATCATAATTTCAAACATTTACATCCTTTTCAAACATTTTATCCATAATAATTTATCAAAATCAAATTTTGCTTTCTTTAATTTTCAAAATTTGACATTTAGCTTATAATTCAATAAATAAATATACTACCCACCTCATATCCATGCTAGCATCTTGTCCAATGCTTGATTTGACCTTTTCTCCTTTCTTCCTTCCAATTGAAAATTTCCTAAATCAATTTCATCAAAATTTAATCTCATAAATAACTTAATCCTTCAATTTGATGCATAAGTCATCAATTCTTACTAATTCCAAGATAGTTACGTCACTAATTTCAAAAACCCCCAAATTACAAATTGAACCTAAATCAATCCAATCAAATTCAATATCATAATTAACTTAATTTCTCAAATTGAACTTAGGAAATATAAATTCCTCTCATATTCAAGCTATTTCAATCTCCAATTTTGAAAATCCCCAATTTTCAATGTAACATCCCACCCCCTCCTGGAAGGGTAAAATAGTAAAATTGGTATAGGATGAGACTAATAGGGAATATTTAGTACTGTTCATGCATAATAGGATTGATACACAGTATCAATTGTGTACATGGAATTACGGTAAATGCATTCATGACATTCCCGGTAATTGGGCCTAACGGTATTTTATTGTGATTAACGGGGTTATGGGATTTGAAAAATTATTCTGAGTGCGCTATGAAGCGTTTTAGTTTTAAAGGATTTTCAGAATTTTCTAGAATTTTCGGAGAAAATTCCGGACCGCAAAATCGCAGATGGCAGCCTAAACGTGTTTTGGGGTAGAAAAGGTGATTTTCGTGATTGAAAAATTATTTAGAGTGCACTGTTACCTGTTTTATAATGTTAGGAAATTTCATTAATTCTCAGAAAAATAAATCGGGGAAATTCTCGGATCGGATAAATCGCCAATTGGCGAACCAGTTGATTCTCGGTAGCAAAAATCGCTACCCACTGATACTGTAATATTGGGTATTTTATTTTGGGACTGAAAGTAGGGTCACTGGAATTAATTGGAGTAAATTTTGATCTGGATTAATAAGTAATATCTTGACTTTTCAAATAATAAAAAAAAAGAAACCAATCAAATTTTGCCATTTAAAAGCATCATTAAATGCATTCCCTCTTAAGGCTCGGATGTGTATGTTTTTCATAATGAAAAGATGAATTGTTAGGCCTTTATTATTGCCATCCAAGACACAAACACAAACTTTCTCTATAAAACCATCGAAATTTTCCTCTTCTCTCAACTTTCTCCATAACTTCAAGCTACTATCTTTTACTACCATCAAAGCTAGAAGATGAGTTTGGTACATGCTTGGGAAGGAAGAAGGTTAGTACTTTGGTATAAAAGTTAGAAAGTGATTGTTGAAGGTTTGAAGGAGGTTTTGATTTGGTAAGTTTTCATTAAGTTTTGATCTTTAAATGGTGTATTTACATGGAATTAAATGTCATGATAGTATGGGGTAGTTAATAAAAGGATTTAAAGCATGTATTAGGTTCATGTAGACATTAAAGTGATGATTATTGTGATTTAAAGTAAGGGCATAAAGCTAAGTGATGACTGAATTGAAAGTAATGATATGGTTTGATTTTGAATTGATTATGGATAATTAATTGAGTATCTGAATTGAGGAATTTAATGCTGTAAATTTTTCAGTATAAACCCTAGTATATGTATGACTGGAGTGATATTTAATTTATATTTATTTTGATGTCTAGTGATGAGAAAAGGTATTGGAAGTGATTGAACTAAGGTTAACCTTAAATCTGGAAAATTGGAATTATATTGATGTTACTGTTTTATTCATAACTTATTGTATAGAAATGAAAATGAGGTAAGGTTAGTGGCCACTGAAACTTTGGAATGTTGGCTTCAATTTAGTGTGAAATAGGTGTTGTTGAATTTCAATGATAGAAGGGTGAAACTTTGCATGGAAAGTTGCTGTTCCATTGCCTGTGAACAGTAACCGCAACCATGACATCTGAGTTTTGTTGATTTTTATGAATTAATTGAGATGGAATTAGGGAAAATGATCTTCATGGAAGTTGTAGCATATTGAATTATCTTTCCATTGCTACTGATCTTGCTATTTTTAGAATTGTGTATTGGGAGATATGAATTGATTACTAATGACTGGTTTTGAGCATTTTGGATGAAACCTCGTTTAAGTGTGATTTTGTGAGTTTACTGATTGGAGGCAATTTTAACATTTTAAGTGGACTGAATTGGTGTGAGTGAGCTTCTGAAAGGTTGTAGAGGAAAAGATTACCTTGAAAATGACATATGGTTTGTAATTTTTAGAAGTCAGAATTGGGAGTTATGATTTTTCAAAAACTGACCCTACATTAGGTTATGAGTGGCTGATCATAACAGAAACTTCCATAACAATTTTTAAATTGTTAGAGATCGAATTGGATGTTGAGTGCTTCATGAAAATTGAAGTTTGAGATGTTATCTTTACAAGGATATAAAGTTCTGATTTTATTGACTTATATACTGGAAGTTATGCTTCTTGTAAGATTACTGCCCAAAGTGAAGGATTTCAGGGACAGTGACATTGAATGAATTAATTGACTGGCTTAGCAATAGAATTTGATTTTGGGTTGTTCATGAAAGTTGTAGAGGACATTGTGAACTTATTGACCATATTTTTTTGGTAATTTATTTCTGAAGAATAGTGAGTTATGAAATTGTAAATGTACTGCTCTGTGTTGATGGAAATTGAGTAGGCAGAAGGTTTGATGGATTATTTGACACCCTTAGGGTTGGAATTGATTTTTATGGTCTTCTTGAGAATTGTAGAGCTTTTCATAAGCTTTCCAATGAGGTATAGTGGGCATTTTCTGATTTGTGTGTTAAAAGTTAGAGTAATTGGAAATTGGAATTTCAATGGAAAGAAGGAGGGCAAGGAAAGGGCCGTCTCGCGAGGCGACGTTTACGCCGATGGCGAGATCAAAGGGCTGGTCGCGAGGCGACGCCTCGCCTCGCGATTTAAGCGAGGTGCATCTGCCTCATGAGGCGACGCCTCGCCCTCGCGACAAAGCAGATGATTCCGCCTCAGGGCGGCGCCTCGCCCATGACGAGGTTCGTATATATATATATATATATTTATTTTATTTTGATTATTTTTTGATATTAAATGGTACAATTGTTCTTTTGTCAATTTCTTTCCGTCGACGTCCGATTGACCTGATTCCGAGGCATCGGATTCGTTGAATATTTAATTTCATATTATGAGAAAGCGGAATTTTAGGCGGAATTTGACGTAGCCCTATTCGAATGAACATGTAAACACTGTTTTATTTAATTGGGGACCTATAGAGGTCCGAATTGCGCTTGCCGTCGGCGCCTATGGATTTCTAATTTTGATAGAATTTTAGTATGGGAAAATATTGAATTAGGACCGGAATTCATGAACATGCATATTTCATCAACATGAGCACAAATTTCATATTTAGTGACTCGTATTTTTTTCGATTCATATAGAGGCCCAATTGGGCGTCGATTGACCGACGTCACAGAGGCTTTCGGCATTAGCTCGGAGTAATAGGTGAGTAACCTAGTTGGTTCCTCAACCTTTATGTGTTTAAGATTTTGCTATTATGCCATGTGGAGATAATGAAGGGTTTATGTGTATTTGACTTTGATTGATTTGAACATAGGTGTACGAAATATGGAGAATGAGATAACGAAGTGCTATTTGTGTGTGCTTGTTTGTGAATGGGAGATCTCGGACCAAAGGTTCGAGGAATGGGAAATTGATCTTGAAGTGTTACTTATCCGTTTGATACATTGAATGTGACTTTTAAATGCGATATGGTATGATAAATTGGAAGAATATATGATTGAAATACGGACCGAAGGTCCAAGAAATAGGAAATGGCATTGAATGTAAGTGATAGCAATAGCGTAAATGGAAATTGGAACATATGCATTCATACATAAGGACATGATCGAGATAAAGCGGTTGTGAGCAGGCCACCGGATCGGGGCATATCACGCCTAACGATATGAGAGCTTTCATTTCAACGCACAGGACCTCGGGTCCAACGTATTGAGCCTCGGGCTCAATGTATCGTGGCTTCAAGCCCAATGTTTGAAACCACGGCTCAACGCAATGTGCCCGTTCTTTGGGGCGGTTTGAGTAGCAGTCCTGATAACATAATGAAAATGGAAAGGGTCTCATGTGCATTGCATATATGGTATGATTATTTGTGGATTGTATGATAGGCGATTCGCCTTACATTTGTGAAATGTGATTGTAAGTATTATTTGGTATTACTTTTGTAAATCGTGATCGTATGTGATAATTGGTAAAGTGTTTGAAGATGCATGAATTGAGTGAACCATCGATGATGGTTTCTCACCGAGTTCATAAAACTCACCCAAAATTTGCATTTATTTTCAAGTCTGAAGAATACCCGGTTGACACGGAGTATATCTCTTGAGACGAGTAAAGGTTAGAGGTTGGGATCGGTTAGCGTCGCATTAGTGTCTTAGTAAGCTGTATTCCGCAATCAACGTATAACAAGGCATTGTATTTTCTTGAGCCCTTGTGGTATTAATGTTTCTTGCATTGATTGATTGTAATTATTCTTTGGATGACCGTAATAAGCTGAAGCGGGTTTATATTGAACACGGATTTTATTTACTTACTTGTGGTTGCGTGTGAGCGTGGAGTTAATGGCTCCCAAAAGAAAAAAAGTGTATACTGAATTTTAAATCGGTCGATGTAGTACGCCTCTCGTGGGACATGACTCGGATATCACCAGCGATATCGGGTTGGGTCTTACGGAGTGGGGTGTTATTTAGGTGGTATCGAGCCAGATGAGTGCGTAATGTATCAGGCACGATTTGGAACATAGGTTGTATGCATTTGAGTCGGCGTCGTTGCGGCATCGTGGTAGCGATCCTAGTCGAGTCGCCGAGGATAAATCCTACGGGTGCATAAGTGTCAGTGATTAAGTGAGAGAAGAGTGAGGCTGGATTAGAGTGAAAATCCCTAAAGGGATAATCAATTAGGAAAGGATAAAGGAAAATGGATAAGAAGGTTGATCTTTGTCTTTGGGTTAGAAACCCTTATAAGTGATAGCCAGAACCGTGTTGGCCTAGGCGATTAAGAATTTTCAAATTAAATTGACAATATTATAATGACAGAAAATGAAGATGTTGAGAACTTGGAGAAGTCCATTAGAGATATGGTTGGTTATAGTAGATCTCAGTGAAATTAAATGCCCGGGATGGTTAGGTAATTACAGTTCTGACCGTATATGTCATGAAAGGGGAAATATTGGAAGTGAGTAAAATGTAGTGGTCCAATCGGGCATATCTTGATTCACTGTATTCGAGTTAGAGATTAGTAGATATTATAAGCAGAGGATAATAGCGAGATGGTTCAGGGACAGTGACATTGAATGAATGAATTGACTGGCTTAGCAATAGAATTTGATTTTGGGTTGTTCATGAAAGTTGTAGAGGACATTGTGAACTTATTGACCATATTTTTGTGGTAATTTATTTCTGAAGAATAAGTGAGTTATGAAATTGTAAATGTCTTGCTCTGTGTTGATGGAAATTGAGTAGGCAGAAGGTTTGATGGATTATTTGACACCCTTAGTGTTGGAATTGATTTTATGGTCTTCTTGAGAATTGTAGAGCTTTTCATAAGCTTTCCAATGAGGTATAGTGGGCATTTTTCTGATTTGTGTGTTAAAAGTTAGAGTAATTGGAAATTGGAATTTCAATTTGGAAAGAAGGAGGGCAAGGAAAGGGCTGTCTCATGAGGCGACGTTTAGCCGCGAGGCGAGATCAAAGGGCTGGTCGCGAGGCGGCGCCTCGCCTCATGACAAGCGAGGTGCATCTGCCTCATGGCGACGCCTCGCCCTCGCGACAAGCAGATGATTCCGCCGATGGCGGCGTCTCGCCCATGAGGCAGGTTCCGTATATATATATATATATTTATTTTTATTTTGATTATTTTTGATATTAAATGGTACAATTGTTCTTTTGTCAATTTCTTTCCGTCGGCGTCGATTGACCTGATTCGAGGCATCGGATTCGTTGAATATTTAATTTCATATTATGAAAGCGGGAATTTTAGGCGGAATTTGGCGTAGCCCTATCGATTGGAACATGTAAACACTGTTTTATTTAATTGGGGACCTATAGAGGTCCAATGCTTGCACCGTCGGCGCCTATGGATTTCTAATTTTTGATAGAATTTTTAGTATGGGAAAATATTGAATTAGGACCGAGAATTCATGAACATGCATATTTCATCAACATGAGCACAAATTTCATATTTAGTGACTCGTATTTTTTCTGATTCATATAGAGGCCCAATTGGAGCGTCGATTGACCGACGTCACAGAGGCTTTCCGGCATTAGCTCGGAAGTAATAGGTGAGTAACCTAGTTGGTTCCTCAACCTTTATGTGTTTAAGATTTTGCTATTATGCCATGTGGAGATAATGAAGGGTTTATGTGTATTTGACTTTGATTGATTTCGGACCATAGGTGTATCGAAATATGGGAATGAGATAACGAAGTGCTATTTGTGTGTATTTGTTTGTGAATGGGAGATCTCGGACCAAAGGTTCGAGGAATGGGGAAATTGATCTTGAAGTGTTACTTATCCGTTTGATACATTGAATGTGACTTTTAAATGCGATATGGTATGATAAATTGGAAGAATATATGATTGAAATACGGACCGAAGGTCCAAGAAATAGGAAATGGCATTGAATGTAAGTGATAGCAATAGCGTAAATGGAAATTGGAACATATGCATTCATACATAAGGACATGATCGATAAAAGCGGTTGTGACCGGAGCGACCACCGGATCGGGGCATATCACGCCTAACGATATGAGAGCTTTCAGCTCAGCGCACGGACCTCGGGTCCAGCGTATTGAGCCTCGGGCTCGATGTATCGAGGCTTCAAGCCCGATGTTTGAAAGCCACGGCTCAGCGCAATGTGCCGTTCTTGGGGCAGTTTCAGGCACAGTCACAATAACATAATGAAAATGGAAAGGGTCTCATGTGCATTGCATATATGGTATGATTGATGTGGATTGTATGATAGGCGATTCGCCTTACATTTGTGAAATGTGATTGTAAGTATTATTTGGTATTACTTTTGTAAATCGTGATCGTATGTGATAATTGGTAAAGTGTTTGAACATGCATGAATTGAGTAAACCATCGATGATGGTTTCTCACCGAGTTCATAAAACTCACCCAAAATTTGCATTTATTTTTCAGGTCTAAAGAATACCCGGTTGACACGGAGTATATCTCTGTAGAGCGAGTAAAGGTTAGAGGTTGGGATCGATTCGCGTCTGCATTAGTGTCTTAGTAAGCTGTATTCCGCAATCCTTTGTATAACAAGGCATTGTATTTTCTTGAGCCCTTGTGGTATTAATGTTTTCTTGCATTGATTGATTGTAATTATTCTTGGATGGTGTAATAAGCGAAATGGGTTTATATTGAACACGGATTTTATTTACTTCTGTGGTTGCCGTGTGAGCGTGGAGTTAATGGCTCCCAAAAGAAAAAAAGTGTATACTGAATTTTAAATCGGTGATGTGATACGCCACTCTCGTGGGACACGGACTCGGATATCACCAACGATATCGGGTTCGGGTCTTACGGGAGTGGGGTGTTACATTCAAAATTGGCCTAAACCAATTTATCCAAATTCAATACCATAAAATACAATATCTTCAAAATTAACTTCATATTCCACAAACCCATATCATTATCTATAATTCTACACCAAAATTTCACAAAATCCCCAAATTTCAAATTAAGCCTAAACCTTAATAAAATTTCCATCCAAAATTAAACACAACCTAAAGCATATATATCAAAATCAACTTCATAAATCACAAACCCTAGTCTTTATCCATGTTTCTAAACCAAAAATTCATCAAAAACTCAAAGTTGAAAAATTTCTCTTACCTCTTTCTCCTTCTATTTTCGAATTTCTTGGTTCCCAAAGCTAGCTTTCTTCATTTTTCATCTTTTTCCTTCATGTATCTACTCCAAACTCATGCTAAAAGCCCTCAAAATTTCGAAAATTTGCTTTCTCTTTCATCTTCCTCCACAACCGAAGCTTCCACTCTCTTCTTCTTCTTATTTTCTTCTTTTGTTCTCAAACCATTGTGCTTCCCTTGAATAAAACGACAACTCCTTGTTGTTTTAAAGCCATGTCATTTAAATGGTGTCTAAAAGACCAAATTGCCCTTATACTTTGCTTTATATCATTCTCACTTGCGGGTTGATTCACACTATCAATTTGAAGGAATTTGTTAAAACTTCCTTCTCGAGAAGTGTTCCTCTCAATCATACGAATCCAACGCCATTGACCGCGCTCAATTCTGATCACTACATCAATATGCGCAAGACAGTTCGGGTAAAACTATATTCTAACACATTTTCCATGTACGATTATTTCCGTCCAGAAATTCACATTCTTAATCCTAGAATTGAAACTCGATGTATTCATAACAATTGTAGCCTTATGTCTCTAGTTTAATTCAAAACAAGAATCGCCTCATTTCGATTCCCAGATCAAAAGTTATGCTCAAAATACTCTCAGGTGTTCCTAATCCAAAAATTTCACACAAATCCGAACTTAAATTCAGAAATTGAAAATATTAGGGGCAAAATTGACATTTCATTTCTTCATATGATTTGTAGCCCCTTGTCTTATCTTTATTTCTCCTCAAGAATCGCTTCAATCGGATCTCTACAGATCTCGAATTTCACAAAACACTGAACTATGTTCAGAAAATTTCCTGACTCACTTTGATTAAATTAATCACCATTAATTTAATCTCATAAAATTATAAATTTCCTATGAGGATGTAGGGAATTGTCTTAGGAATCCAACGCCGCAAGAATCAACTCAATCGGATGTCAGACGGAAAAGATATGAGTAAAATAGTGAACAAAGGTCGGATTGGAGGGAATAACAAACAAGAAAAATGAAAACGACGTCGTATTGGAGAAGCCAAAACGGCGTCGCACAAAGCGAAAACGCCCGCGTTTTGGGCGGGACGCAGGCTCGGTCGCCCTGGCAACGCGTCGCCCTAGCGACGCGAGCCGGACGCTCGCCATCGCTACAGCGACGCGTCGCGATGTGTCGCCCTAGTGACGGGGATAAAACAAATTTCCTCTTTTTTTTTCACATAAAAATCCAAAACTTCCAAAATTCATAACTCTTAATCCCGAACTCCAATTTTGACAAACTTAGTCTCTATAGAAAGCTTGAAGGAAGCTCTACATCTTCCACGAAGGACATAAAAATCAACTTGACTCCTACGGGCGTCCATTTTCCGGTCAAAGATACTATTCTCTAATATTCATGCTAAAACCATAACATAAACTTGTAAAAATCATAACTTATTATTCCGAGATCGAAAAATTCTATACTTTATATCAAAATAAAGATCAAATCACAATCTTCAATTTTTATGAAGAACATCAAAGATAAATTAACCTCTAACTAGGTTAATTTCTCAGTCAAAGATTCAGTCATACTTAAAGTTAAAAGTCAACCTTATCAAACATGAACTTTGACTGATCATAACTTTCACTCCCGATATCGAAAAATTGCAAACTTTATGGCTACAGAAAGCTCTTAACACAACCTACAAGTTTCATGTAGAATATTTTCTCAAATTTTGCCTAAATCAAAAGTCAACTTTTAAAGGCCAAAAAGTCAACTATTTCATAATTTTTCATATTTTCACTCTTTCTCTTTTCAGTCATGATTTTCAACTTAATTTCAATCAACTCATCCACTAGAACTTTTATAAACCATACCAATCTCCACAATTATCAAATACATCAACATCCAATAATGCTTTTCTCATAAGTTTCCTTAAAGCATACATACAACATATATATATATATAACACTTATTTTATATCATTTCTTATTTCTAAATTCCACTTAAAAATCGGGGTACAACAGCACGGTATTTGTTCTAAATGCTAGCAGCCCTACCTTCACATAGACCAATAAACAAAGTGGAGATCTCTATGTAGCTAGAAAACTAGATAGAAATCTCATCAATTCTGAGTGTTCCTCCAAGTTTCCCAACTCTTACAGTGTCACTCTTAATCCAAATCTCTCAGATCACTCTCCTTTAGTGGTTAAGGCCTTATTCAGTTAGTAGAAGAGAACCTCCCCCTTTAGGTTCTCTAACTTCCATGTCAACCAACCTAACTTTCTTCAAGAAATTGATGAAGCATGGTCTAGTCAGATAAAAGGCACTCCTATGTATAAGGTAGTGTCTAAACTTAAATTGGTTAAAAGAGCCCTCAAATCCCTTAACTCAGGTCAAATAGGATATGTTAGTGTACGAGTGGAGAGATGTCAAGCCAATCTCAACTGTATTCAAGAGCAGATGAAACTTGATCCTCTATCTATCCTTTTAAAAGACAGAGATACTGAAGCCATCCAAGATTTACTTAGAGCATTTAGAGATCAGGAATCCTTTCTTAAGCAAGCTTCCCGTATTAAATGGCTTCAAGAAGGGGATAGGAACACTAAAATTTTTCACCATTCTCTCATTGCTCATAGAAATAGGAACTTTATTCACTCCATACACCTGGGCAATGGTACAAGAATTGTAGGATTTCAAGAGATCCAGGATCAGTTCTTGGATCATTTATAGTATTCCATAAGGAGCTCTAAATCTCTCCCTTCATCTCAAGAGTTTGTGGCCTCTCTCTTTCCTCTCCCTTTACCCGAAAGTCTCACAACTTATATAGCTAAAGTCTTAGTATAAGAGATAAGAGAGGCTTTCCACTCCTTTAACCCAAACAAAGCCCTAGGTCTTGATGGTTTAAATGGGAATTTTTTAAGGCATTCTTGACAAATAATAGGACAGGAAGTCACTGAGGCCATAAAGAACTTCTTTGATCATGGGAAACTCCTTGATGAGGTTATCTCAACATTTATCTCTCTCATCCCTAAGAAAACTCAACCAACCATAGTGCAAGATTGTAGACCCATTTCTTGTTGCAATTTTCTTTATAAGGTCATTGCTAAGATCATAGCTAATAGACTTCGAGAGTCTCTGAAGTAAATCACAAGTTATGATAATGCTTATAATACGATATATGAATACATGAGAAGGGAGGTTGAATTGTGTATTCCCCTTTTTGAAAATCTTTCCAGAAAACGTTTTGTTAAAAACAAGTTCTTTTCACAGAAACTTCAGTAAGTTCGAATTATTTAAAACTTTGAAAAACTTGTTTTGAAATCTAAGTAATAAAAAAACTTTAAACTTAAAAGAAAGATATAGTAGAGAGAAGTCGATACATCAATTTTTATACTGGTTCACCCCAAACCGTGGGCTACGTCCAATCCTCAGAAGTCTTTCTGAGATTTCACTATCTCTTCAACATTTACAAGTATTCTTTCTGAGCCTCTTCAGGTATCTACACTCAGTATTCTTTTACTCTTAGCCTCTGCAGGCTATCTGCACTACTTTCTTACAAAAATGTTTGAACTATGTTACAGTAATACTAGCTCTTGGCTAATTCGCACAATAATCTCACAAATAAGCTTTTTCGTTCGCGTATATGTGAGTCAACTAACTTTGCAATCTTCGACTTTGACTCATATATATAGCCTTCATCTGCAACTGCTTCCTGATTCTTGCTTCTTGAATCTTGAAAGAAACGGGTAATCAGTTGATTTCTGTAACTAACTCAAACTAACTCTTGCGTCTGCTTTTGAATTCTACGTTTGCTTTTCTGCGTCTGCTTTTCATTCTGCATCTACTTTTCAACTTTTGCATCTATTTTTTATTCTGCATCTGCTTTTCAACTTCTGCGTCTGCTTTTTATTCTGCGTCTGCTTTTCTACTTCTGCGTCTATTTTTCATTCTGTGTCTTTTTTTCAACTTCTGCGCCTGATTTTTATTCTGCGTCTGCTTTTCAACTTCTGCTTCTGCTTTTTATTCTGCATCTGTTTTTCTTTCTTCATTGTTATTCATCAAAATCATATATATGTAAAGTCATTTTGACTCAACAATCTCCCACTTTTTGATGATAACAAATCATATACATAAGAAAGGAAAAAAATCATATACATAAGAAAAACATTAAAAGAGCATATCTTCTTCTGACGTCTTTATTAGTTTTCCTCTTCCTCCTCCTATCTTTTTCATCAACTCCTTCAATCACACCCTTTGAGACTCTTTGATTGCTGCCTTTCATTCTCTTCTGCTGCCTTCCATTCTCTTCTCCGCCTATTTGTTATAATAAAAAATGATCAATGATGATGACTCTTCATTAGTTCGGTCATCATCTTCTTCATTTCATTCATCATCTCCTTTAGCTCCTTAACTTCTTTGCTTAAATTTCTGATTTCAGCTTGCGAGTCAAACTGTGAGGAGATTTGATCATCATCCACTGAGGGTTTTGTGAATGCAATTGTGGTAGCATATGCATCTGAGGATGGAATGTAGTCGTCAACAATCTCAAAAGTTGGTGGATGAACGGATAGATTAGGCTCTGGAAGATCTAAATCATAAGGAGCAGGCATCATGAGCACTTGTCTTCCTTACTGGGGTATGGCTTCAGCTTGAATAGACAGTGTACTAGATAGAGGCCTAATACGCATAACTGTCTACACAAGAGATTCAATGAATGTCCCTGTAATCAGTCTTCCCCCTACTGGACAGTATTCATTCTTATCCGTAAAACTGCTACCAACTCCATCATTTTTCTCCTTTGAAGTGCATGCTTCATCAATCTGTCGCACTTCTTCTTCAATCTGATCTGCGGACAGATCATTACTGATTCCTTCAGGATACAGCTTCATCTTCCCCTTACTCATATCTAAAAGAAATCTAGGCTGAATGTCTAGTACAATCTTTATCACCATCATCTCTGTTATTGGATAAATAGTATATGGTTGACTGGACATTTTTGAAGGGTATGGCTTTGTAGCAGCATCCCTCAAGGCATCATAAAAATTCTTTTCATCTTCACTCAGTAGATGCCGTGTCTCACTATTTATCAAAATAGGTTGTAGGATAACCTTCACCTTCCTTCTTGGTTGATCACAGATGGCAATTGTAGTACTCCACTTGGTCACAAATTCAAGCAGTCTGATCTCCAACTTATCCTTTCTCAAAAATTCAAAATAGTTGTGTATAACTAGACTAGGTTCATCAGATGTTTCCTGTGGTATCTGTACCAAGCTTAAATCTGCTGTTGCCTCTTGTTGAACAGCAATAGGAGTAAGCTGCACTAAGCTAGACTCAATTTGCTTTTCCTTTTGAGTAGCTTCGATAGTATCCTTCTTTTGACTAACTTCCTCAGCAGTATTCACATTCTTCTTTTGACTAATTGCTTCAGTCTTCTCCACTGCCTCAGTCAGTCTCGGAGTTTTCTGAACTTGAGATTTTTGCTTCTCAAACTCTGACTTCCTCTTCTTCTCTATCTCCTTAGCCTATTTGGCTGAGTCTTCTTGTAGGATTGAGATAAGAGATCTTGTTGGTTTTGGTGCACAAGATTAAGAGATTTCTACCTTACTCTGTTCTCTGGCTCTCTTCTCTTCCTGTTGTCTCAGAGTACGAATCTTAGGTGATCTCCTCGCCTTCTTAGTAATTTCACCCAGAAGATTCTCCCCTGTTCTTTTGAATGCACCTTCATCTGTCCTCCGAACTAGGCTGACTTCTCTTTGAGAACTCGCCTATTTTATCAAAGGTCTTCCAGACAATTTTCTTCTTTCATCTATGGGCATTCTTATACTTACTTGAGATCTTGAAGTTGTAGTGGGAGACTTCTTTAGTAACCGCTCCCCCTTAGTTCTAGCTTTCTTCATAGAATCTGCTTCTTCTTTTACCACCACCTTCAAGCCCATTATTCTTATTGTATCTGAGTCAATAAAACTCTTGATAGATATCGTCCTTCTGATTCCTTGGTGAAGAAGGACTCTAGATTCCCTAAAAATCCTCGTGAGTAGCATGTCGTAAGGATAACTGTTAGTATCCTTCATCCCCTTAACCATATAGTGAAAAATTAGAAATGGTAGATCAATGGGACGACGATTTAGCAAGTAGAACAGGCATTGCTCATCCAAAGTAGTCACTAAATGCCTTGACCCTGTTCTAGGTAAGATGCAATTGAACATAATCGTATGAAGAACCCTAGCCTTCGGGACCAGACTCGAGGTCTTCCTCTCCGATGGGTCATTAACTCCATACAAATGTTTACTGACATCTTCTTCCTTCTTACCGACCTTTGTCATCCATTTGGCTTTGCTTGACAAGGTTTCTCCAACCGATGAACATTCAGTCACCTTCTCTACTGTCTCCTTTGTAAGAATAATAGATATCCTATCTACTGTGGAGACAATAGTATCATCTACCAGTTGCACATTCTTCCAAAAATCATATACCTCATCAGTATACACCTGTTCCTGCACCTGGAAAAACTTTCACCATCCAGCCTCTACAATCTCTGGTTTAACATCCATACCATTTTTCCTCAGAGATTTGAAGTCGACATATCTTCCATAAATCATAGCTAGCTCCATTGATTCTGAGTAGAAACTGACTCTGGTAAGCTGTTCTTCAAAGGTAAAGTTGATTGCAAGAGTTTTTAGAGAGAGAGATGAAACGTCTGTGTTTGAGAGTAATCGAAATGATTTCAATTTCAGACTACTCGTAGGGTCTTATCAGGTGTATTCTAGAATCGTTGGGATCCTCAAGACTCTAAAACTTTCCCTCCATAACTTCCTTGTGAGAGAAGTTACCAGCTGTAAACCACTGTTTCTGACGCCGTTAACTTTGATGATCTCTTAGTCTGACTGGTCATTTAACATAACCATGTTGAGGTTTCATATGATTTCCTTGAACCGTTCTTCACTCAATGGTTTAGTGAAGATGTCTGCCCATTGGTACTCTGTTTCAATGAACTGTAGTCTCACCACCTTTCTCTGAACGTAGTCTCTCAAGAAATGATGTCTGACTTCGATATGCTTTACTCTCGAATGCTGAATTGGGTTCTTTGATATATTTATGGCACTGGTGTTGTCACAATAGATTGAGATCTCCTCTTCTTAAACTGAATAATCTTCTAGTTGATATTTAATCAACAATGTTTGTGAACAACAGCTTGCAGCAGACATGTACTCGGCTTTGGCAGTTGGTAGAGCGATTGAGCTTTGTCTCTTGTTTGACTAGGAAACTAGGTTTGAGCCAATAAAGTGACATCCTCCACTAGTGCTCTTCCTTTCAATTCTATCTCCGACATAGTCCGCATCGCAATATCCGATTAACCTGAAATCTTTACCTTTCTCAAACATTAAGCAAAGATCAGTAGTACCTGCGAGATATCTCATAATCCTTTTAATAGCAATAAAATGAGACTCTCTAGGATCAGCCTGAAACCTTGTACACAAGCATACGCTGAACAGAATATCTGGACTGCATCTTTGTAAGAATCTGATCAAGAGCCGATCATCCTCTATCTGAGGTTTGATCCACCTTCTTACCAAATTCATCTTTCGACAAAAGGTTTGAAGGATGCATCGGAGTCGCCATAGACTTTACATTATTCATATCAAATTTACACAGCAATTCTTTCAAATATTTTTGTTGATGGATAAAGATTTTCTCTTTGGTTTGCTTAACTGGCAATCCAAGAAAGAACTTTAACTCACCCATCATACTCATCTCAAACTCATTTTTCATCACTCTCAAAACTCATACATAACTTCTTTGAGGTAGCACCAAATATAATATCATCAACATAAATTTGTACTAAAATAAACTCACACTCATAATTCTTTCTAAAAATTGTCTTATCAACTTGACCTCTACTAAACCCACTCTCTAAGAGAAAAGTACTTAGACGATCATACCAAGCTCTAGGAGCTTTCTTCCGTATCAATCTTTATGAAGTCTATAGACATGATCTAGATTCCTAGCATCCTCAAAGCTAGGAGGTTGCTTAACATACACCTCTTCATTTATAAAACCATTCAGAAAAGCACTCTTCACATCCATCTGAAAAAGCTTTATGTCATGACAAACAGCATATGCAAGCAATATCCTAATTGCTTCAAGTCTTACTACTGGGGCATATGTCTCATTGTAGTCTATTCCTTCTTGTTGATTATAGCCTTGTGCTACTAATCTAGCTTTATTCTGACTCACTCTACCTGATTCATCTAACTTATTCTTAAAAATCCATCTGGTTCCTATAATGGATTTCTTCGAGGGTTTTGGAACTAAGGACCAAACATTATTCCTAGTAAACTGATTCAGCTCCTCTTGCATGGCTAAAACCCAAGCTTTGTCCTGAAGAGCTTCCTCAATCTTCATAGGCTCTATTTTAGAGATGAAAGCCACATTAGCTTCTCTTCTGAATTTGGACTTTGTTCTAACTCCTTCTGAGGTCTCCCCGATAATTAGCTCTTCTGGATGAGAACTCCTATATTTCCAATCTCTTTTTAATCCACTAGTTTCTGGAATATCCCCAACCTTGTCTACTTGAGTTCCTGATGATGGAGTTTTTGTTGTATCATCTAAGTTCTTTGAAGGACCTTCACTCTCCATGTCATCTTCCTTATGGGGTTGGGAACGATCATCAAACTTGACATGGATGGTTTCCTCAACTGTCTTTGAGATAAGGTTATATACCCGAAATGCCTTAGATGATGATGAGTAGCCTAGAAAAATTCCTGAATAGGTCTTTGAATCAAACTTATCCAACAACTCCTTTGTATTTAGAATAGAGCACTTGCAACCGAATGGATGAAAGTAAGATATGTTCGGTCTCCTTCCATTCCATAACTCATAACAAGTCTTCTTTAATAGAGGTCGCAATACTATTCTATTCTGAATTTAACACGCTGTATTCATAGCTTCTGCCCAGAAGTACTTAGGAAGATTCATTTCACATAGCATAGTCCTTGCCATCTCTTGAATCGTCCTGTTCTTCCTTTCAATAACTCCATTCTGTTGTGGGGTCCTAGGAGCAGAGAAATTGTGAAAAATTCCATTCTCCTCACAGAATAATCTAAACTTCTCATTTTCAAACTTTCCACCATGATTACTCTTGAAACTGGTTATAGGTACTCATTTTTCAATTTGTAACTTTTTGGAAAGGGTCTTAAAACACTTAAAAGACTCGTCTTTGTGTGATAAAAACAATATCCAACAAAACCTAGTAAAGTCATCAACAATAACAAGTCCATATTTCTTTCCGCCAAGACTTATTGTCCTAGTTGGACCAAATAAATCCATATGTAACAACTCTAAAGGTCTAGAAGATGTTGCAAAATTTTTAGACGAAAACGATGTTTAACTTGTTTCCCTTTCAAACAATTTTCACAGAAATATCTTTCTCAAAACTCATTTTTGGTAGATGATTGAGCCAAGTTTACATTATAAATTGGCTGTATTTTCATAACTGTTTATGCACTCGTTGACTCCTAATTGATGACTTTTGTGCTTAAATTGGTTCCTTATAACAAGCTCTTGTAATTCGTAATTTGTCAGTAAATTGTCATAATTTGATATTAATTTCTTTATAATTTTCATAAGGATAATTGATACTGTAAAATGTTATTTATATTGCAGGAGCAAAGGAGTCAACCCATCAGAAAGTCAACAGGTCGTGAGGTCCTATTCACACGTCGTGACGAGCAACCACACGTCGCGGCGCATGTTAATTCGCACGTCGCGATGAGCAACCCAATTCTACACGTCGCGACGTACGAGCGGATACCCGACTTTAAATGGAAAATTTGCCTCACTGTTCCGACCCGACCCGCATCCATCATTTAAAAACTTTGCTATTTTTAGGTCAAAGGGGGGAATATCTTCGAGAGACGTCTGGAGGCAGCAGAGACGACATTCCCTTCCATCACCATTCTCCATTTTCATCATCGTCAATCATCACCATCATTTCCTAGACCACCGTCAGTATCTTCTGCTATCATAGGAGACGTCCAATCTTCACCAGTTGTGAGAGAGTCCGGAGTCATGCGTAGCTAAACACCATTTCCTCTTGAAAATGTAGCAATGATTTGAGTTCACCGATAGCTTCAAAGGGGAGTAATCATATAGTGTCTGAAGTTTAGTTATGTTTGTGTAAGCTCTGAGTTAGAGATTGCCTCTGTATAACTAGATTAGCATGGTTAATAGTTTAACCGTGTGCTGAACATTATGTTGCGATTTAGACATAGTTATTTGTAGAATTTCGATGCTTAATATATGAAGTCTCATATATGTCATTTAGATATTGCATTGACTCTCATAATCTGCCTAGTTGTGTTTGGATTAGATGGTTGTGTTTTTATTCGATTGTCCGATTGCGTTTACTTGTCCAATTTTCACACTAAGGTTTTTAACAAGGATTTAAATGATGGAGTTCATTAATTAAATCTTTGGACCTAAAGAGTCCTTTAGGGTTGATCTTTTAAAACTTAGTGGATTCTATCCCCGAAAAATCATTTTGAACCGTGATAGCCTGAGCCCATTTTCAAGAGGATTTTATCAATTTGATTACTATCTTAGTTTTTGTCAATTGCATAATTCCCAAAAAAATCCAAAAATATTCTTTTATACTTTTTCTCCAATTTTAATTACTTTTACTAGTTCTTTCAATGACCAAAACCCCCATTTTATCAACTTTGATTGCAATTTTTGGTAATTAGGTTAGCTTAGACCTTTTTCACTTAGTTCCAATTAAGTGAGACGACCCGAGGTTGCATCCTGTATTGCAATCTCTGGAATTATTATTTTTGACCGACTTCCAAGGATCGATCATAAGGTCGAATCGATAAAGCCGTGATCAAAATGGTGCCGTTGCCGGGGAACCAAGAAATTGATTTACCGTAGGATAGCCATTGCCATATCATTTCAATTGTCGTTGATAATCGGAATCTTTATTTTTGCAGTGCATTTAGGATAGTTTAATTTTCATAGTTGTTCATAGTATAGGTTTTGATTTTCCTTTGCACAAGCATACTTCATACTTCGATTTTGACTCTTACATAGCAAATTTTTCACACATACACACTCATACATACATCCATACACTCATACTCTCGCATTCATTACATTTCACTTTTATTTGATTTTGTGTGATTGTGAGAACATTTTGTTACTGCATCTTTTATTTGTGGATTTATTTTGTGCATGCCCAGGAGGAGTAGACTTGTTCAATTCCAACCTGAAATTGAGAGACACTTACAGAGACTTAGGAAAGAGAGGAAAGAACAAGAGAGGAATAGATTAGTTGAGCGGGAAAGAGAAAATATGGCTGAAAATCTAAACATTTTCCCAAATCCTAACTTTCCTGCACACCAACCTAGAAATGGAACTAATGGTGGAAATGGTGAGCATGAGAGAGTAGGAGAAAACAATGAGAATCAGAGACATAGGACTATTAGGGAAGCAACAACCTCTGATGTGCATTATGATCCATTTACTGCTGCTTGTCCTAATTTTGATGTTAATTTTGAGGTTAAAGGTTTGTTAATTAATTCCCTTCCTAAATTTAGTGGCTTAGCAGGAGAGGATTCGTACATGCACCTACAAGCTTTGACGATGATCTGCCAGAGTATGAAGCCAGTAGGAGCTACTTTGGACCAAGTGCTATGGAAGGTATTTCATTTGTCCTTGGAAGGAAAGGCACGAGAGTGGTACATGAGTCTTCCGAGGCATGTAGCCAATGCTTATCATAGTTGGACCAATCTGAGGAAGGCCTTTTTGGAGAAGTACTTCCCAGCTTCCAGGACCTCATCAATGAGGAAGGAAATTTATTCAGCTCAGCAAGAGTATGATGAATCACTGTATGACTATTTGAATCGCTTCCAAGATCTATTATCTAGATGCTCCCATCACCAAATTCCTGATGAGCAATTAGTGCAATATTTCTATGATGGGTTGAAGAGTCAGGAGAAAGGTATGTTGAATGTTGCAGCTGGAGGTTCTTTGATTGATCTTACAACCTTGGAAGCATGGGACTTAATCAAGAAGATGGCCTTGAACCATCAACAGTATAGTGTGAGAGAAGCCAGAGGAGTGCATGAATTGGGAGCCTTAACGACTCAAGCTAAAAGAATGGAAAGCCTAGAATCGAAAGTGGATTCCTTAGAAAATCAAATAAGCTCACAGCTGTCTTTCATCACAGCCGAGCTGAAAATTTTGAATGTGCATCATTCTGCTCCTTCAACAGAGCTTACCGCACCCAGTTATGAAACTTGTGGGTCGGTAATGCATATTTTGAGTGTTTTCCAGGGACGATATGAGGAATTGTCGGCAATGTATCAAGGAAGGGAGAACCAGAAATGGGATCCATACTCTAACACGTACAATGAGGGATGGAAAGCTCATCCAAGATTCAGTTGGAGAAATGAAGAAGGTAGAGCGCCGAACAGATTTCAAAGTGGAGCTGGATCGTCGAACAACCAGTTTCCCGACCAACATGCTTTGACGGTGCAACAACCTAAAGAGGACACCAACCAGCTTTTGCACAGTATGATGGCGCTTATGAAGGAAGAGAGGAATTCCAACACTAACCAGTTCAAGGCCATTACGAATTTAATTCAGCAAGATTCCTCTAAGAATGTTGCTCGGTTTACTACCTTGGAAAAGAGAATGGAGCAATGGGAAAAAAAGGCCGAAAACCAAAATTCCTATGTCACTCAGTTGTCTAACAACTTGAGTGAAAATCAAGCTAGGAGCAGTGGAACCATACCTTCTAATACTGTGATGAACCCCAAGAGCTTGAATGCGATAGCTTTGAGAAGTGGGAAAAAGGTTGAATTCAACATTCCGGATGAGGAAGAAGCATACACAGAGGAAATTGAGGCTGAGGAAGCACCTCAATTTAAAGTGAAGGCAATGAAATCAGAAAGTGCCAGAGAGGAGGAACTATTAAAAGAAAAAAAGAAATCAACAACAAATGAGAAAGAAACAACTCCAAGAAGTTCCAAAGAGGAAGAAAAGGATGAAAGATCGAATGAGCACAGAGTCAAAAGTAAGGAAGTCAATCTAAAAGACCTACCCTTTCCAAATTCTTACCTAATGAGTAAGAAGATGAATGAGCTCAAACCTGAAAAAGAAATAATTGACTTGTTTGGAAAGGTAGAAATCAATGTCCCCTTGCTTGACTTAGTGAAGAGAGTTCCGGCCTACGCTAAATACTTGAAGGACTTGTGCACGAATAAGAGAAAGTTTAGGCCGAACGAGAGAGTCCAGGACACTTCACTGATCCAGGACACTCCAGCAGGTAAGCTTCAACATGTATGAAGCAATGAAACACCTCCATGAGGATTATTCTCTACTTGGAGTAAATATGCTTGATACGGTTATTGACGATGCATGTAGTGATTTTGCACAAACTTTAACATCTTCTACTGATAATCTCTTCGGAAAAAATTTTCTTACTGATGATTTTATAGGATAGCCTTCGAGTAAGGGATTGGCCATGGAGCTACCCAGGAGCCAAGCTGCTAAGATGAAGTTTGGATATCAACCGGATGACCATCCCGAGCTACAGGACCCACCGTAAGCCTAGGCTGTTTCTCTACCTGCATTCTCAATATATTTATGCGCCTTACTTGGAATTGATATGAAATTTTTTGTTGCATGAATATCTTGATTAAGTTTGGGGGAGAGACCCAACTAGTAGGATTAGCTATAATTAGGTAGGATTTTTGTTTCTTGTTCTAATAAATTACTTCCCCTTTGTGAGCCTAAAATCTTTCTGAATTAACGAAGCATGACATTGGCAGAAGAGATTGGTTTTTGTGAGATTGATTGTTGTTTGATTATTCATATTGCTTAGGATCTTTAGGTTTGTGTTTTCTGTTCGGGTAGAGGCGTCACGACGTCGCGACGCCTCTCGTTCTTCTTTGACGCCTACGTCGCGACGTGCTCACATTTTTACGTCGTGATGTGCCGTCAATTGAAATTCCTTTCTGCCCCTTCTGTCCGTTGGTCTTCTCGTTTTGTCCGGTGCCCCTTTTTGTCTTTTCCCCTCGCGACCTTCTGCCTCCATTCGTCGTTTATTCTTCTTCTCTTCCCCTTCATCTTTTCTCCTCTGACACTCTATTTCTGCCATCATCGCTCTCGATTTCTTTCGATTCTCTCCGTCGTACAGCTATGCCCAGAGTCTTCACCGTCTCCCACCTTGCGTTTGTGACCTCTATAAGTGTCCCATTCCCTCTCGTTTTGTTGTTTTTCGTCCTCATTATTAGTAGTTTTAAGTTAGGTCTTTGTGACGAGCGTCGCGATGCGTCTGAAAAATTGCCATACGTCGCGATGAATGCCTTGCCTCGTCGCGACGTATGAAGTACTTTATCTCGTCGCGACGTCTGGTCGAGGGCTTTGCCTCGTCGCGGCGTCTACCCACACGTCGTGACGAGGTGGCTGATTTTTTCTCAACTCCTTATTGATTTTTCTGTTCAATTTCTTTTTGTGTGCAGGACAATGCCTCGAACCAACAATGTTAGCAGGGCCGACCGTCCCCATTCTCCTTCTCATGTCCTCCCCTCTTCCTCCGACTCGCTCGACGAGTTTTTCTCTGATCATTCTGTTTCCCCTCACCCCGCTGGCTCTCCGTCCTTTTTTGCAGTTTTCTCCACTCACTCCCATTCTCCTCAACCTTCACATTCTTCACACCGTCAACCTTCTCCTACCCATTCTTCTTCCTTTCCGGTTGATCCGAAGTATGCTGAACTGGCCACAAAAATTGAGGCCAGGGCCATACTCAAGGAAAAGCCTTTTCCTCTAACCCCCCACAACCACCCCTTCGTTCGACAATTTGTTCAACTCAACCTCTCCAACTTAGCCCATCCCCGAACCTCTAGGAACCTTACTTTCGTCCGCCAATACTATACCAATGCCCGTTACTCCGGCACCTACGGAATAAAGTTCCACGGTGTTACCATTCCTCGCGCTTTCACTACTGTCTCCATTAGGGAGCATTACCACCTTCCTCCTATCCCCCGTTGCCACTACGTCGAACTCATCAATGAGTACCCTTGGGCCGATGCCTTCGCACCCTCTGTCCCGAGGGTACCGACTGGTATCAACCCAGGGGGCTCAGCGTTACATCCGCCACTCCGACCTTCGCTCCGAAGCCCGTTCGTGGCTTCATTTCATTTGCAACAACATCCTCCCCACCTCCCACCTTGCCATGGTTCCTAAGGAGCAAGCTCTCTATATGTACCTATTGATGGTCAGCTGGCCCGTAAACTTAGCTCAAGCCATCCCCTCCACCCTTCGCCAATGCATCCTATCCTCTAAAGTCAACCATTCTCTCATCTTTCCCCACCTGATCACCGACATATTCCGGGCCTATCGGGTTCCGGAACATCCGACCGATCTAACTTTTGAGCCTGCCCCTGCCTTCAAATATATCCGTCTCCGCAACCCTCGTCGCCTACACCCCCCACCTTCTTCTCCCTCCCCTCCCCCTGTGGCTTCTTCCCCTTTTCCCTCCACTCCTGCTCCTTCCGTTGTTGCACCTCCTTCCGACGCTCCCCCTCGCGACCACACCCCTCAACCACCTTCACCTCCCGCCCTCCCTGATCAGGTCGCCCTTCTTTGCGAGGACCTACGGCGCGTTAAGGCCCAGATGGCAGCTGACCGCCAGTTCTACCACTCCATGTTCACATTGATTGGGATCATCTCCAGTTGCCCATCCCTCCTGTGGCCCATGATTCTTCAGCTGGCCCTAACACTTCTCAGGCTGCCCCTTCAGACCTGCCGGTTGATGATCCTCCGGCCTATTCTTGGCATTTTGCTCTTTTCTTTTCTTGTATTTATTTCTTTTGTTGTCTTTTTTTTTTCTGTATTTAGTTCCTTAGTTTTTTTGTCCTTTTTGTACTTGACTTGTTCTACTTAATGATCAATCTTCATTTCCCTCTTCTCTCCCTTTTTGCCTTGTTCTTATTATGTTTTCCTTACTACTTTTTCATTGAGGACAATGTGTGCTTTAGGTGTGGGGGAGCTGTTTCCCCATTTATCTTTCTTATTGCATGCCTGTTGACATAGTGTTTATGAATTGTTAGCCTATAATGTATTTTGTTAATAAAACTTGGTAAATTTTAAAATTTTCTGTCATTCTGCATCTCCTTGCCGCGACGACCGATCACACGTCGCGACGAAACAGTTCATTCGAGTGCGTACGTCTCGACGACATCTGTGTTATACGTCGCGACGTCCGCACATCGCGACGTACACTGTTATACATCGTGACGTCACCTTTATGCATGAATGATTTTTGCCTAATTCTTCCACTCAATTCAAACATTTTTTGCACTGGACTTTTGTGTCTGTTGTTTTCAAAGCTTTTACTCGTTTCAAAATGATGCTTGAGTTTTTGAAAACACCTCCCATCCTTTTAATGAAAGTTGGAATTGGCAAAATCTTGCTTTCAATGTTTTCAAAACAAAGTGAATGGAAGTATGATAACAAAGTAGCATTTTAAGTTTTTGAGACTTGAGATTGTTCATAGAGACAATACCCTTGTTGGAAGGATATTTGAGCCAAAATTTTCTTTTATCTTTGTGTGTATCTGCTTATTTCAACTTCTCTAGAACTTGTTTCAATTCTTACTCGAAGCTTGATGGACTAGATTTTTGTTGATGTGATAGAGGCATTCCTTCTTCAACCCCTTTTCCCAAACACAGTCCCTTAAACACTTATCCCTTGCTAGCCCCTTGAGCCCTCTTGTTATGAGCGTTTGCATTCATATTTTTTTTGGTGTCATTAGTTATTTTGCTTTCGCTTCTAGTTAAAAAAAAAGTATATCCCAAACAGGGATAGTGAATTTTGTGTGTCCCAAAAAGGAACAATATCTCAAAAATGAGACAGTAAAAAAAAGTGTATGCATTCTGTTTATGCAAGTGTTTAGTTTCAGTTCAACCGTCGACATCAGTTCCTCGTTTAGTGCATGTGCTCATACTTTCTTTCTTTCACTTCATCCATTCATTTAGCCTTCCATACATTACAACCCTAAAAGTCCTCTTGATCTTCGTAATGATAGTTCTTGTAGTGGAGAAATAGACTTGACACAAGCCTATGGTAGGAGATGGATTAAGCAGATTGAGAATAAAAATATCCCTAAACATAAGTGAGATGAGCGCAAACACTACAGCCTGAGTGATTCTCTTTTGTTCAATCTCTTGCACTTGAATTCTTTCAGTATTTGTTTTATTAGCACTCTTTCAATTTGCTGTGGTTGAATTCTGAGGAAGTGAATTGCGTCAATTTCCTTTTATTGTTTTGAGCATGGGCGAATATTTTCTTTCCCTCTTGTATTCTTTTTGACTCTTGTAAACTTTTTCCAGGAGTACAATGTGGGAGAATTTGATTGAGCCATGTTTACATTATAAATTGGTTGTATTTTCAGAACTGTTTATGCACTCGTTGACTCCTAATTGATGACTTTTGTGCTTAGATTAGTTCCTTATAACGAGCTCTTGTAATTCGCATTTTGTCAATAAATTGTCATAATTTGATATTAATTTCTTTATAATTTTCATAAGGACAATTGATACTGTAAAATGTTATTTTATATTGCAGGAGCAAAGGAATCAACCTATCAGAAAGTCAACAAGTCGTGAGGTCCTACTGACACGTCGCGACGAGCAACCACACGTTACGTCGCATGTTAATTTGCACGTCGCGACGAGCAAGCCAATTCTATACGTCGCGATGAACAAGCGGATACCCGACTTTAAATGGAAAATTTGCCTCACTGTTCCGACCCGACCCGCATCCATCATTTAAAAACTTTCCTATTTTTAGGTCAACGGGGGGAATATCTTCGAGAGACGTCTGGAGGCAGCAGAGACGACATTCCCTTCCATCACCATTCTCCATTTTCATCATCGTCAATCATCACCATCATTTCCTAGACCACCGTCAGTATCTTCTGCTATCATAGGAGACGTCCAATCTTCACATGTTGTAAGAGAGTCCGGAGTCATGCGTAGCTAAACACCATTTCCTCTTGAAAATGTAGCAATGGTTTGAGTTCACTGATAGCTTCAAAGGGGAGTAATCATATAGTGTCTAAAGTTTAGTTATGTTTGTGTAAGCTCTGAGTTAGAGATTGCATCTGTATAACTAGATTAGCATGGTTAATAGTTTAACCGTGTGCTGAACATTATGTTGCGATTTGGACATGGTTATTTCTAGAATTTTGATGCTTAATATATGAAGTCTCATATAGGTCATTCGGATATTGCGTTGACTCTCATAATCTGCCTATTTGTGTTTGATTTAGATGGTTGTGTTTTTATCCGATTGACCTATTGCATTTACTTGCCCAATTTTCACACTTAGGTTTTTAACAAGGATTTAAATGATGGAGTTCATTAATTAAATCTTTGGACCTAAAGAGTCCTTTAGGGTTGATCTTTTGAAACTTAGTGGATTCTATCCTCGAAAAATCATTTTGAACCGTGATAGCCTGAGCCCATTTTCAAGAGGATTTTATCAATTTGATTACTATCTTAGTTTTTGTCAATTGCATAATTCCCAAAAAAATCCAAAAATATTTTTTTATACTTTTTCTCCAATTTTAATTACTTTTACTAGTTCTTTCAATGACCAAAACCCATATTTTATCAACTTTGATTGCAATTTTTTGTAATTAGGCTAGCTTAGATCTTTTTCACTTGGTTCCAATTAAGTGAGACGACCCAAGGTTGCATCCTGTATTGCAATCTTATGAATTATTATTTTTGACCGGTCTCCAAGGATCGATCATAAGGTCGAATCAACAAAGCCGTGATCAGTAGACCTCTTACCAAATCATATTTTGCCAACTTTGAAATGTGTTTAAAAGAGACATGACCTAGCTTTTTATGCCAGATTAGTCTTTCTTTTTCAGAAGATAAAAAACATGAAACATTTTGATTTTGAAAATCTTATAAATCAATTTTATAAAGATTATTTCTTCTCTTGGCATAAAAGAATATAGACCCATCTTTGTTTCTGACTTCACAAAGATTTTGATTGAACGTGACTAAGAAACCAGAATCACACAATTGACTGACACTAATCAAATTGTGTTTCAGATCACCAACAAGAAGTACATTATCTACGCATGCAAAGGAATCTTTACCTATTTTACCGATTCCAATTATCTTGCCCTGCTGGTTGTCTCCGAAAGTCACCGATCCTCCCTTCTTATACTGAAGATCTAGGAATATAGACCTTCTTCCCGTCATATGTCGCGAGCAATCACTGTCTAAATACCAACGGTGCTTGTTGCATCTTCCAAGGAAGGATATCTACACGAGAAACTATTTTACTTTTTGGTACCCAAATTTTCTTGGGTCCTTTCTGGTTAGTAAAATGCACATAATGAGTCCTTTGATGCCTTTTACTAGATTGTTGATGAATACGTGTTTGGTAATACCTTTTATTTTGAGAAAAAGGCTTTCTATCATAATGAGACTTATTACTCGTAAACCCTAATCCGGTTTTATCACTTGGATGTCTACATTTTCCTAGCATCTCATTCATTTTCTTTGTACTGTTAGTGAAGGTAGCTAAATCAGATGAAAGACTCTTAATTCTAAGCTTCAACTTATTGATCTCATCAGTTTTATCTACAACTTTCTTTTTCTCCTCTATTTGTTTCTTTAAGTAGATATTTTCTCTCTCTATTTCTTCTGTATGTTTAAGGATTTCTACAAACTTCTTCTTTAACAGTTTATACTATTTTAGAATAGCATGAGAATCTTCTAATAGTTCTGAATAAGCATCATGTAAGTTATCATATTTAGAAGTTACCTCCTCATCATTTTCTTCCTTCGCTACTAGGCAGATATTTGCATGTTCAGATGTCTCGGAATTTTTATCTGACTCTGATGAATCTAGATCTTCCTAAGTTGTCATCATGCTTTTCTTGCCTTCTCTACTCTTCTTTGGTTTCTTCTTTAGAGTAGGACATTCGTAATTGTAATGTCTAGGTTGATTACACTCGTAGCATATGATAGTTGTCTTTTATACTTTACCATCATCTTTGCAATTCTTCTTGAAGAGCTGACTTCCTTTGGACTTTTTCTTCCACATCCGTCTTATCTTCCGGGAAATGAAAGATAACTCGTCATCTTCATCACTTGACTCTTGTTCTGATTCACTTGAGTCATCATTCTTTGATTCTTCAGTCTTTATGCTTTCGATGACTTTCTCCTTCTTTGAGTCTTGTGATTCTTCTATCCGGCCTTCAGTGCTATTGACTTGTCCTGTTTGGGCTTATCTTCAGCATCGAGCTCTACTTCGTGAATCTTCAGTGATCCAAGCAACTCATCAATCTTTAGTATGCTCAAATCCTTAGCTTCCTGCACTGCCGTAACTTTTGGTCTCCACCTCTTCGGAAGACTTCTTAAGATCTTTCGTACGTGGTCTTGATTATTGTACATTCTTCCAAGGGCTTTCAATCCATTGACGATTGTTTGAAATCTTCCAAACATTTGATCAATAGATTCTTCATCTTTCATCTTGAAAAGCTTGTACTGGTGCACAAGAATCCTTATCTTGGATTCTTTGACTTGGTTTGTTCCTTCATGAGTGATGGACAATGTGTTCCACATCTCCTTCGTAGTGTCGCATTTGTGGACTTTTTCATACTCACTCCTACTCAGGTCACACGTCAAGAAAAATTTCGCCCTAGAGTTCAGCTGAATTCTCGCCTTTTGGTCAGCCGTCTATCTGGTCCGTAGAATAAGATTTCCATCTTCATCTACTGGTGTAAATGGTCCATTCTCTATCACATTCCAAAGGTCAACATGAGTAGATTCTATGAACAGTCACATTCTATCTTTCCAGTAATGATAGTCTTCTCCGTTGAATGCTAGAGGTCTAGTGACTGAGGCACCTTCTGCAATGTATATATGTGATTATGCCATTATCTTTGATCCACACTTTGCTACAGTGATCCTTGGATACCAGGCTCTGATACCAATTGAAGTAAATCACACGTTATGATAATGCTTATAATATGATATATGAATACACGAGAAGGGGGTTGAATTGTGTATTCCCCTTTTTGAAAATCTTTCCAGAAAACATTTTGTTAAAAACAAGTTCTTTTCACAGGAACTTCAGTAATTCTGAATTAATCAAAACTTTGAAAAACTTGTTTTGAAATCTAAGTAATAACAAAACTTTGAACTTAAAAGAAAGATAGAGTAGAGAGAAGTTGACACAACAATTTTTATACTGGTTCACCCCAAACCGTGGGCTACGTCCAGTCCTCAGAAGTCTTTATGAGATTTCACTATCTCTTCAACGCTTACAAGTATTCTTTCTGAGCCTCTTCAGGTCTCTACACTTAGTATTCTTTTACTCTTAGCCTCTGCAGGCTATCTGCACTACTTTCTTACAAAAGTGTTTGAACTCTATTACAGTAATACTAGCTCTTAGCTAATTCGCACAATAATCTCACAAATAAACTTTTTCGTTCGCGTATATGTGAGTCAACTAACTTTGCAACCTTCGACTTCGACTCATATATATAGCCTTCATATATATAGTGTAACACCCCACTCCCGAGTGACCCGAACCTGATATCGTTGGTGATATCCGAGTCCGTGCCCCCCGAGGGTGGCGTACTCCATCAGTCGGTGAAAATTCAGTATATCATTTTCTTCTCTCTTATTTTTTTTGAACCGTACATTAGCGCGGCAAAAAAAGTAGACAGTAGAAAACAATTGCAGTTATTACAATCATTTAACAATATTTTATAGTAACCATAAAGTTCACATACTAATCAGTTTACAAAGGTTGTGGAATACAATCTTGAGTCCATGTTCACAATTAACCATTTTCAGTTATTACAGTCATCCAATAATAATTTACAATCAGTCAATGTATAAAAACAATAAAACCACAATGGGCTCATTATAAATATAAAGCATTGTTGTACAATGATTGCGGAAACTAATTCGATAAGACACTAATGCAGACGCAAACTGATCCCGACCTCTATCCTTCACTTGCCTACAGTAGACCTACTCCCGTGTCAAACGGTGTACTCTTCAAGTCTTGAAAAATAGATTGCAATTTTGGATGAGTTTGCGAACTCAATGAGGAAACATCATTGATGATTCTCCCAATTCATGCATCATATAATCAATTCACAGTAATAAGGCAGTTGCAGTACTACTACGATCTCTGATCCACGATAATATATAGTCACAATCTGATAAAACCCATTTGGTATTCATCCGATAATGATGCAATGCACATGTGACTCTTTTCCGCTTTAATTACAGTGTTGTGACCGAAGCGTAAGCAGTATTTAGTGATCGAGAAGCGGCGGGGAGGAGAATTATCTCCCTTCGAGATCTAGGCTAGTTTCAATATTTCGAGCTCTAGGCTCGTTTCAGTATCAGTGGCAACTCGGTTCACAATTTTCCTTTATCAGTTTATGCATCGTGTATGAATGCACATGCCCAGTTACAACATCCCCATAAACAGTTAATCATTCATAGTCAAGCACAGTCAATTAACAGTCAATTTGCACAAGTAACAGTCCATAATTCACAACAATGAATAGTTCATAATTGACAATCAATCACGATAATGGCGCACGGGTCACCTGATGTACACATTCCTGGTCCCGCCATTATCCCCATATTTGACAAGTAATAATTGAGAAACCCATCTAGGTTACTCACCTATCACTTCCGAGCTAATGCCGGGAAGTCTTTACTACGTCGGTCGAACGACGCTCCAATTGGGCCTCTATAAGAATCAGAGAAGAAAACGATCACTAATTATCCAATCCGAATTCGTTAATGATGCACATGTAGGTGTATAATGCATGTTCATGAATTCCCGGCCCTAATCCCTTTTTTTTTCATTAGAAAAATCAGTCTAATTTAATGGCGCTGACGGTACTCAATTTGGACCTCTATAGGTCCCCAATAAAATCAAACAGTGACCAAACAGACCATTACCCGGTCCCATGTCAATTTCTCGTCCGAAAACCCCCAACCTCTCAGAAAATGAAATTAAATATTCAGTGAATCCGATGTCTCAAGAATCAGGTCAATCGGACGTCGGACGGAAAAGATATGAGAAAAAGAACACAAAAATCAAATAAATAATTACTATATATATATATATATAAGCCCTTATTTCCTTCTCTTTTTCCCTTTTTCCTGTCTGACATTCTAACTAGCATATCTCTTTACACACAATTCAGAAAATTACAAACCATACCTCGTTGGAAAGATCATGAAACCCTCTACAAGTCTTATGAAGACCATAAAAATCAAATTTACCCCTAATGGTGTCAAAAATTCAATTGAAACTTCTACCCATTCAAAACCTATCGAAACATAATAGTATTTGGTAAATTCAGTAACTTCCATTCTCTTCAGTAACAAATTACACAATAAATATGCTCAGAAATATCACAATGTTTTCTACAACTTTCATGAACAAACCTAAATCAAATTCAATTGTTAACTAGGTCAAATAATTCAATCAATGATGCTGCCCCAGAAATCACCCAATCTGGACAATAATGTTCTATCAAGCATAACTCCCTGTACACAAGTCAAACAAATCACTACCTTATATCATTGGAAAGATAAAAACCACATACTTCAAGTTTCATGAAGAGCTTAAAAGCCAATTCTATCTCTAACTAATTCAAAACTGCCAAACAAGTGACAGATCAGGGCAGCAGTTAAAAACCTAATGCAGGTTCCATTTTTGAAAACTCATAACTCCCAAATATGATCTCCAAAAATTGCATGCTAAATACCATTTTCAAGATCAATGTTTCCTCTACAACTCTTCAGAAGATCACTCTAGCCAATTCAATTCACAAAAATTGCTAAAATTGCTTCAAATCAGAATTCTCATAAAACTGACATTTCAGCTAGGTTTCACTAAAATGCATTTTACCAGCCAATAGTCATCAATGCATATCTCCCAATATACATATAGAAAAATTGAAAACTTAGTTGCATTGGAAAGCTAACAATACAGGCTTCAATTTTCATTTATACCATTTTCCCTAATTCCTTCTCAATTAATTTAGAAAAATCATCAACACAATCAGGTCATCAATCCGGATACTGTTCACATAAGTCCCAGCAGTAACTTTCCAAGTCAAATTTCAACCCCTTAATGCTAAAATTAGACAACACCTATTTCATACAAAATTGTAGTCAACCAATTAAAGTTTCATTTGGAACAAACCTCACCTCCTTTTCATAACTACACAATGAGTTATGCTCAAAATAGTACAGTAGGTCAAACTCACATTTTCAGCTTTACTACTCAATCACAACTCCTATCATGCCAATTGAACTTCTACTACCATAAGCATCTCAATGGGACACAAAATCAGTCCCTATATCAATCATACATTCACTAGGAATACCTATCTCAATTTGGCAGCACCTACCTCTTAAATTCCATACAAGATTAATCATTAATATTCAATTCAAAAATCAAGCTACAACCCTTCACTTATACTACTACATCCAACCATACTCAAATCTCACCTTCTACCCACCAATTCCACCTATACTTTTCATTAAATTAAGGCATCAATAAGCACATTAAATGATCCATAATTCCCATTGCATTCATCTAACTACCAAATCATTAAATTCATAATTAAAAAACATCATTAAAGCATAACAATACAACTTACCTAATTACCTTCCAATCTTCAATTCCTTTCAATTCTTTCTTTGCTACTTTCACTAACAACTTCTTCTAACACCATGCAAGGGTGATTTCTCCATGGCAAGAAAATAGCTTGTTTACAAGAAGAAGCTCTTAAGGTAGGAAGAAGTAACTTAAAGAAGGAGAAGAAATTGATGGAGATGAGAAAGGAAAGGAAGATTTTCGGATGAGGAAGGAGAAATGAGCAAAACTCTTCTTTTTTTACCCCTTTTATGAGAAACCACCGAAAATACAAGGAGAGGAAGAAGACAAAAGCATTAAATAGGTAGGACACTTGGCATTTGAGGAAAAAGACAAAATAAAGATAAGACAAAAACATGTAATGGATTTATTATAAAAACCCTAATGAAATTTGACCCATTCAAGTCCAATGGCTCTAATTCCAATCCCAAAATAATATACCCAATATTACAGTTCCATTGGATAGTAATTTTCGCTACCAAAAATCAACCGGTTCGCCACTTGGTGATTTTTTTCGGTCCAGGAATTTTCTCCGAAAAATTTCAGAAAAATTCCTAAAAATCCCTTAAAATATAAACACTCAATGGCGCACTCAGAATAATTTTTCGAACCCAATAACCACGTTAATCACAATAAAATTGCAGTAGGCACATCTACCGGGAATGTCATGTATGCATGTACCAAAATTTGCATGTGCACAATTTCACTGTTTACTAATACTAATATGCATGAACAATACTAATTAATCCCTATCAATTTCATCCTATGAAAATTTACTATTTTACCCTTCCTGTCAGGGGTGGGATGTTACATATAGCCTTCGTCTGCAATTGCTTCCTGATTCTTGCTTCTTGAATCTTGTTTCTTGAATCTTGAAAGAAACGGTTAATCAATTGAGTTCTGTAACTAACTCGAACTGACTCTTGCGTCTGCTTTTCATTCTACGTCTGCTTTTCATTCTGCGTCTTCTTTTCAACTTCTGCGTCTGTTTTTTATTCTGCGTCTACTTTTCAACTTCTGTGTTTGCTTTTCTACTTCTGCGTCTGTTTTTCAACTTCTATGTCTGTTTTTCAACTGCTGCGTCTGCTTTTTATTTTGCGTCTGTTTTTCTTTCTTCATTGTTATTCATCAAAATCATATATATGTAAAGTCATTTTGACTCAATAGTTTCTTCCTCACATTGTTAGCCATAACCAAAATGTCTTCGTTAAAAATCACTGCATAGGTGATAATGTTTTGTTCGCTCAGGAAATTCTAAGGAATTATCGCCTTTCCAATACTCACAAGCACTGTGCTTTCAAAATAGACCTCAATAACGCCTATGACACCATTCATTAGGAGTTTCTCATTAATGTTTTAGAATTTATGGGGCTTCCTGGGCAATTCATTGCTTGGATAAAAGAATGTATTTTGTCCCCATCTTACTCTATCCTCATTAATGGTACCCCTTCCAAATCCTTCAGAGGTAAGTCTGGTCTAAGACAAGGAGATCCTTTATCCCCTTTCCTTTTCATTTTATGTATGGAAGTCCTTTCCAGATGGTTGAACAAGGCTTTAGACGGTAGTCCCTCATACCAATACCATTGGAGGTGTAAATCTCTTAAAATAAACCATCTTCTATTTGTTGATGATCTTATGCTATTTTGTCATGCTAATTTGGACTTTGTTAATTCTTTGCTGGACTGTCTGAGGACCTTCTCCTAATTGTCTAGCCTAGAACTGAACCCCACTAAGAGCCACTTTTTCTTATCCCCTGATTCATATAACTTGACTCCTCAAATTGAACTGATGTCTGGGCTAAAGAGAGGTAGTCTTCCCATTAAATATTTGGGGGTTCCACTCATTACTGGAAGGCTTTCCAGAAGGGATTATAGTCCCCTTTAGAAAAAATCAAAGCTATGATCAACAAGTGGACTAATAAAAACCTTTCCTATGCTGGTAGGCTTCAATTGATCATCTCGGTGCATTCTTCCTTTCACGTCTATTGCCCTTCCATGTTCATTTTACCTTTTTCAATCCTAAAGGAGATAGAGGCCAAATTTATGAACTTTCTTTGGTCAGGGCAAGGATCCTCTCATTCTAATGCTAAAGTCAAATGGTTTGACATATGTAGATCTAAAAAGGAAAGAGGCCTTGGGATAAAACACTTACCTACATAGAATACTATGCTACTTGGAAATAGGCTTTGGATTTTTTTTCATGACCTTAAAGCTCTCTGGGTGAAGTGGGTGCATTCTATTATCCTTAGGAGGGGGAATTTTTGGAGTATCCAATCTAATAGCAATAACTCCTGGAGTTGAAGGAAAATTTTAGCAGTGAAGGACAAATTAGAGAACCAATTCAGATTTAGGATAGGAAATGGAGCTTCTACTTACTTCTGCAGGGCTCTTGGCACCCGAGAGTAATTCTCCAGCATTTCTCTACTCTAAGGATCATTAATGGATCTAATCTGAAAATGACAGCAACAGTTTCAGAGGTGATCAAGAATAACATTTGGAGCTAGCAAGAGTTAATAGTTGATACATTGCGCTTCCTGGAACCTATCCAATATCAACCGATTAGCTCTCAACATGATAGTTTGCAGTGGTTAGTTGGGTCAGTGAACCGACATGCTTACATTAATGCTTCAGCTTATACCTATTTAAGATCACCCCTACAAATAATCCCTTGACATACCCTGGTTTGGTCCAAAAGGAATAACCGAAGATGTTCCTTCATCTTATGGCATCTTATGGTTGGCCTTTTGTGGCAAATTACAAACTAGAGACAGACTTCCTTTCTTCCATACTCCAAATCATTGTTCCTTATGTCTTAATGACAATGAAAAAATTGATCATCTATTCTTTGACTGCCTTTTCTCCAATTCAATATGGACTTAGTGCCTCTCCTACTTCCATCTCAACCTTCCACCATAACTCAACCTCCATACAATCCCCTTTTGGCTGAACCATCCCCAAAATTTCAAAACTATAAATCCCAATATACTCCCAGCTATCCTTTCAGTTGCAGTATGCTATCTGTGGAAAGAAAGAAATGCTCGAACTTTTAAAGATGAAGCTATGGAGGGGGATGGATTGAAAGCTAGGGTAATCACCATCATAAAAGAGCAAATTAGAAAAAACACTGAGGGAAGGAAAAGGTAGGATAGTTTTTTAATCACTAACATCTTTTATGCAATTTTTTGATTCAGGTCAAAGGAAGGCAATTTTTGAGAATGCAAGTCGCAAATGCTCACCCCAATGAAGGAGAGCACAACAAAACATCACCTCTATAAATTCTATCTACAACAACAGTTTGTAAAACCTCAATGGAAGGGTATTAGTACAAACAGCAAGATCTAAGTGAATCAAAAGGAGCAGATGCAACTTAGTGGCCATGGATCAGGTAGTGAGATCCAGATGGGGAAGTTCCATCCAAACCACCGAGACACACAGAAAAGAAGACAAGGCCTAGTCTCCTACTCCTAAGGTTATGGTTATAGGAATAAAGCACACATTAAGGAAGGTGGAGAGGACAACTATCCGAAGCTTTAACCCCTTCTACTACAGAGATATGCAATAGCTTTTGGTCTTATTGTGTATGCGGAATGATCAAATAACTGCTTGTCTCTTTGGTTTTTAAACTCTTATGAAGCTTATCACTAGGTTAGGCTTTGATGTATTGCCATATGTGAAACTTGTCTCAAGGAGCTTTTATCAGTATAAGGATCTTCTCTTGATACCACCAGGAAGGTGTCCACTGAGCATTACATATATAGTCAGAAACCAAGGGGATACAAGCTACATGGTGACCTCCATCAGCTCTAATGGTGGGTGTCAACTGATGCACATAGGAGTCTGACTAAGGTAATGGTCTTATAGGGATGTGGATTGATTTAATTGCTTACTGAGGTTGGGTATGGTGTTGAATTCCTGCAAGTTGGTTCTATCATGGGATTGAAGTGATGGACTGGTTTTTTCTTGTGTTGTCTAGATTGCAGGAATTTAGTAAGGCTCATGTTGATCGTATATAAGTTATTTTTAGATTTGGACAAGAGATTGTAGTTTGGACAATCTCAAGTTATACACAACTTCTAATTATTTATATATACCTTCTGAATTACCAAAAAAAAGGATTTCAAGGTGAGTTACAATTTTATAATTAAGTAATAGGCCATTAATGCTTACTTTCAAATGATGGAAACAAATGATTTCAACTATTTCATGAATGTAAATCTTTAAATGTTTTGAGAAAATGTTATGTGTTTGGTATTAGCATATTGTGTTGATGAATAATGAAAAGAATGTGAAAATTATTTTTGAAAGGATACTATGTTTATAAAATCAAGTTTTGACAATGTGCCCTTTTGGGCAACAAGTTTACAAGATTATGAAATACATGTTATGTGAGTTTGGTTTGGTCCATTCTATATGTCAAGTGCACTTCGACTAAAGGCTTCTCCCTCCTGCCTGCTGTGGCATGGAGCTCCTTCATGGACTCCCTCATGTTTACAACTACACAAAACCATTATGTTGGATTATGTTAGTTCGTTATATTCATGTCTTCACAGGACCATTATATGGAAATGTGTTAGTTCGTTCTATTTATGGACCTTCCAAACCATTTGATGTGTTTATGTGCCCATGATAAGTTGACAAGATTAATGCATACTTGTTTTGCGCTTTTGTGATTTTGGTTAAGAAATTGAGATACATGTGTTTATGATTAAATGTGAAATTTTGTTACAATGGAAATAAGCATTTCAATGGTTTTGCTTGTTACTAGTTATAAAATTGTTACCTATGAGCTTTAAGCTCACCTCATGCCATTCCATCCCATCTTCAAGTGAGGAGCAAGAGATCGAGTAGTCAAGAGTCATGGTCTCACCTTGACTAAGATTATTTTGCTTTTGAAGTTAGTTTTTGTAAAACAAGGCTTTAGTTGCATTTTGAGAAATTCTACTTTTTGCAAACTATGTATTTTTGGATTATGAAGCAAATGATGTATTTGTGGCTTGAAATGCCATTAAAGCTTTGTAAAACTCTTACTTTTGATATTAACGAAATATGTTTTTGAATTTATCTATGATTTTTCTTATCTTCAAAAAGTATCCGATTATGGAAATGAGATTAAGATTTAAAGAACTTGTTTGTGGTTAGAATCTTATTCATTTTGTTTTTAGGTTGAATTAATGAGGGTGGTTGAAGGTTTTTAAGTTGGCATTTAGTATGATAGGAAATTTTGGGTTATGGGTTCTTGGAAAGGGGTTTTCGTCTTGGCGAAGCCAAGAGTTTTCCGTGACGTAATTCTCCTAAAAGAAATTCTGCTTTTCTCGCAGTGACTTCATCGCGATGAAGAAGGTCGCCGAAGATAATTTCCAAGGTTCGACGCAGAGAGGAACATGCGAGATTTATCACACATGTTCGCCGCGTCTAAGCCCGCCTTTGCTTTCGAAGGATTTTTTTTTAAATTTCAACATTGTAAGCCTTCCTCCATGCTCAAGCTTCATGATCCCATGTCTGATGTTGGGCTTCGAAAACGAGGTCTAACATATAATCTCATAATAATTTCATTTGCAACATACAATTTTCTCATGGATTTGACAAATGCATCTAAACATGTATAAGATAAAGAATACCTTTAAATAATTTGTCACTAAACTACAACCAAAGCGATTGGCTATCGGGAATAAAGCAACAGTTATAGCTTCATGAATCTATAAGCATAAATGTCTATACTAGACTTCTATTCTACGAAAGGTCGAATATTTATCAAATGATATATAATTTGGTTAATTATTTATCAAATATCATTTATTGGAGTTAACATCCATTGTTCTCATAAATCTAATCAAAACTATCAAAAGAACAATAAATTTTTGGAAAAGAATTAAAATCATGTACTTAAAATTAACAATCAAACGGAGCTAAATTTATTTACCTAAAGTTAATGACAATTTGAGACTTCATGTAGTAAGGTTAAAAAAATAAAGTAATCCATGTTCAAAAGATTAAAATCTATTTTCAGATCATATTTTTTAGGTCCAATGGATCTATATTTGTTTTTAAAAGTACAAAGTTTCTATTTAATTAAATTTTCACTCAAATATTTTTAACTTTCCAACAAATGCTTAAGTTAAGAGGGAGTATATTATGACTAATTGGAAGTTGATAATTGGGAAAGGTAGAAGAATTTGATTGTTATATGACAACTTACATCTACTAAGTCCCTTTTAAAACCTTTTAAATATAAAATCCACCATCCTTAAATTATGGAATCATTCAAGAATGTCACCAATTATCATCAACAACTTTTAAAATTAGTTAACCTACTTCTCATTGTAAGAGATTCTTTTCCATTAGAGTTAACATTATTCTTGGTCATATTAGTGGGCTATAATTTGTGATAATTTACAAATTAATCATGGCTAGAGTTGTTTATAGGAAGCCATTGAACCACTACAATATAAGGAGTTTTAGACAACAACTATTGGAGTTACGTAAATATCATGCCCTATAAAACAAGTGCATTTACATGCAACTTAATCTTCTTTAGTTACATTTTTGCAATGAAATTTTTATTATTAATAAAGCAAAAGAGTTTGGTTTTTAGAGCATCATATATGAAGTCATAAGGTATCGAGATTCTTTTGTAAGTAATATGCATATACATTGAGATGTATGGAAAACATGTATATTATAAGAATCTAAAATAATGGATTCATAGTTAACTAATCAAGTTGATTGCTTGATTATTATTTATACTGTAGTGTTGCGATTTATCTCCGTGCAAGTAAAGGAGTTTACTTAAAGGGAATGATGCAAATCATGATAGTAGTCAACTATCAATAATGACACTATGAAATCTATTTGGAATCAAGTATGTATTCATGAATAAAGTAGGCCATTACTTTAGTCTTAAAACATACATTTTAGCATTTACTTATCATCGACCACAATCTTGATGAGTGATGAACTCATATATGTTTCATTATAATTCTTGATATGATCAGAATGGATTTTTACAGAGTATTAATCTAGCGTTTGCATGTTAAAATTATTAATTGAAACATGTATTAGGGAACATTCACTCAAATAAAGAGTTTATATTGATATCATCACTTTTAGATGTTTTATGGAGATTGGTGATTAAACTGGCACCAGGAGTTTGATGGACTAGCTACCCATCAAGTCTTAACACCAAGATGACATGTTGTATGTTAATCAACATATAGAGTAAAACAGGAGATCTATAAGGAAAAACTAATATAAGGGCAAAACGATAATTTTACCCTTTATTGTACAGATGGCTATAATAAGGTTCATAATAGGGTTTGCAATTGGACATATTATTTAAAATATGTGTTCTCATAATATTTAGTAATTCACGAGTTTAGTTAATTGTTTTTAATGGAATGACATTTAGTTAATAAGCTAGAGTTATTTTTAATAAGATTAAATTAATTTTGGGCTTATTAGAGCTTGAATTATCTAAGTCCAATAAGATTTCCCACTTGACTTCAAGAAAGGTTATCAAGCAAAGTAAGAAATATAAATGGAGGTTCTTAAATCCCATAATTGAATGTTGGGCTTGCACTAATTAATGGTTCACTAGAAGCCCAAATGAACATTTAGAAATGGGCTAGACTTTGGTTTGATTTGATTAATTAAATTAAAACAAAATTCTTAAAGAAAGGAAGGTGCAATTTTAGTTTTATTAGGACTGAATGTGCAGCTGCACATTTAGCATTGAATTGTTAAATAAAGATGGAATTCATCATGCATTATCATCATTAAATAGAGTAATGATCATACCATTAAATGGTTTAATGGTTGTCTTTTAATGATAGCATGTAATGTAACCTTTTTAGCATTCATTTGATTAAAAATGAAAGAGGTGTATTTGATGGATGATCTTCCTTCTTTCATCACTAAACCAAAATTGACATGTCATTGTAGGTTATTTTTCTTTTCATATAGCCATCTTAAAACAAATGAGAAGATTCTCATTTAATGTCTTCTTTATATTTGATTAAAGAAAGGTGTGATGCATTGGATGCTTTTCCCTTCTTTCTTTTGATGCTTAACCAAAATTGACAAAATGTAAGAAAGGTGTTCTTACATTTTTGGACTGTCTCTACTTTCTTGCATGAGTGAGCCAAATTTGCATGAGAAGTGTCTCATCTTTGGCTTCTTTCTTTCAAGACAAATCTCCTCTAAAGTTTTCTTCTCGTTTCTTACCAGAGGATCTTATTAACTAAGTTGTTCAAAAAGAATAAGTGGTAGATCTGATTGGATGAGGATACAATATCGATAAGAGGAAACAATAACAAGAAGAAGGGGATACATCATTTATGAGAGGATACATTACCAAGGATAGGATAGCACGGCGAGGAGTTAAAGCTGTAGTGAAGGAGTCGGTAATATAATCTCCATCTTGTTCTTATGATTATTATTTTCCATATACCGTATCATGTATGGTGGCATGTTGATTTGGTTATCTTGCTTTCGCTATGTTATGATTTCTAAAATTTTTTTTGAAATCTACCGTTTAACCAAATCTTACATGTTTTTTTTTAAATCTAATAATTGGTATTGGATCCATTTTTATTATGCATGATTTCGGTTCTTATATGTGATGCATGGGTTGACAATTATTTTTTTATGCTGCATTTTTTTATATGATAGAAATATATATCGTTTATGTTTTGCTCTTTTTTTTTATCCATAGAATTTATATTTACCTTAGAAAATTTCTTTATTTGTTTGAAATAAGGAGGGTGGTCTATCAATACCATGTTTCCTCCTTGGCTTCATTTTTCCATTTTCTTTGCTTTTGAAACGTACAAATTGATGTAATGATGAAGATGAAGCATCCATGGATTGAAGAAATGAAGAGGTAATGGTTTCGGTGTATCCTTTTGTGTATTGGCATAGTTTCGGTTTTGTGAAAACCAAAAATGCTGAATTTTTTTTTCCAAAATAGGTGCTGGATTTTTGTTTCAATGAATCAAATTTTGGTTTTGATAAAAAAAATAGTGTTGTTCTTTTGTTTTGGTGGAACAAGTTTCAATTTTAATGAAAGCAAGTGTTGGAATTTTATCTTATAACAAAGATTCAGTTTTATGAAAATCTAGTGTTGGATTTTTTGTTTTCAAAATAACAAAATTCAGTTTTATAAAATTCCATTACATTTTTTTACAAAATGGGTTTGGTCATGTGAGTGAAGAGTTAGAAGTAGAAGATCCAAGTCTAAGAAGATTATTTTAGATCTAAAAGACTTGTAATTATTTTTGTGTTCTAGGGTGGACAATCAAAAGTGGCTTAATTAGTTCATACGATGAATGGATAAATGAATGCAAATAATATGTGATATTATATGATTGCACGTGATTAAGACCTTTTTTTCTTACCTTTTGGAGGTTAAATAAAAAATTTAATCCTAGGATTGCAATATAGGTTGCAACCTCAGGTCGTCTCTCTTAATCGGAACCTAAATGAAAGGAAGTAAGCTAGCCTATAAGTCATGAAATGCAAGCTAAATTTAAGAAAAGGGGCTTTTGATCTTTGTAAATCTTGCAAAAATTAAATGAATTGTAAGCAAAATGTATAAAAAGTATTTTTTTTTATTGTTGGGAATAGAAATTGGGAAGATTAAGACAATGGTCAAATGAGATAGAATCCTTTTAAAAATGCACTTGGCTTTCATAGTTCAAAATAAATTTTTTGATGGGAGTAGAATTCACTAAGTTTCAAATAATAAACCTTAAATAACTCTTTAAGTCCAAGGTCTCAATCAATTAACTCTATTTCTTAAGACCTTGTGGAATACCCTTAGTGTGTGTAGTGGGTAAGACAAGGCAACAAGTCAATTTGGGATCTCAAATCAACTCAATATCAAGCACAACTACGTAAGATAAAAGAGATTCAAAAAGATCACAAATAGACATATATGAGACGTCATATATTTAAGCTCAAAGTTCTATATCAACAAATCCCAATAACACATTGAATATTTAACACTTGATTAAACTCTAATCGAGAATGTTCAACTACAAATTACAATTCTTAAACCTAAGATTTCATAAATCATAGCCAAACATGGATTAAGCTACTCTCCTTTTAAGAGCCATTGCTACATCTTCAAGAGGAAAAGAGATACATAGCCACTCATAGATCTAAGCAACTTCACTACCGAGAAGTGATCGGAAGCATCCATGGTAGCTATCGACGGTGGAAAATGAGAGAAAATGGTGGTGTATTACTTGCAGATGATGATCCGATGTACAGGAGTCGAAGGATGTGGTGTTTCTCTCTTGTAGAAGTGTCTTCTCCCTCTGATGTTATTAAGATAGCCTAAAATAGGTCTTTTCTCAAATATGGGTTGATGGACCAGGTTGTATAGTGGGTAAAACTTCCAAAAATGATTTGGGTATTTGACGGTTCACCGTGGTGAACTTTTCCTGAAAGGTTTTGTTTGGATTTTTGGTTTCTTAGCCGTGGCGATGTAGACCATGCTATGGTAAAATTTTCCCAAAAGGTCTCTTCGTGAATTCTTTATTCATCTCCATGGTGAAACATCAACTTTCACTGTGGTGAACTTCATGTTGCCTTGTTGACTTATCATTTTCAGCCTCCATTCCTTGCCTCTACTTTTTTGACTCTCATACAATAACAAATGGTAGTTTTTAGTATCAATTGTTTAAGAAAATTAATTTAGTGTAATTACTAATTATTCGTGACAATTTTACTCACAAACTACATAAAATAAAGGCAAGCACTCAAGAGTCAAATTAAGAATAAAATATGAAAATAAAAGCCAAGAACTACAATAAAAACCATGAAAATGTCACCAATTTATATAAGAAACTTGGGTTCAATCAAATTCTCCCACATTTAGACCTTTGTACTTTTGGACAAAGTTTCTAAAAGTCAAAGAGACACAAATGCAAAAGAAAATTCTGACTATGCTTAAAAATGAGAGTAGGAAATTGGTTAGACCACTTTCTCAGAAATTAATCAAAGAAAATTGAAAGAGTGCCAAGAAAATAAACACCATAAGAATTTAATCCAAGAGATTGAGCAAAAGAGATTTCTCTTAAGGGAAACTGTTTAACTCTCTACTCACTTGTCTTGGAATAATTTCACTCTAAAATCTACTTAGTCCATTCTCTACCATAAGCTTGTGATAGTTTTACCTCTCCACTACAAGAACTATAATTTTGAAAACCAAGAGGACTTTTCAAGGTTGTAATATATAGAAGGCTAAATGAATGGATTGAAGAGAAAAAAGAAAACTGAGTACATGCACAACAATTATTTCCCTCCTAAAACAAACGTCAACATAACAAACATAATCTAACACATTTTTAAATAATTTTTCTCATAATAGATCTTTTTTTATAAAGCTTTCTGAACTTTTCGTTCTTTTCTTTATGAGAAAGCCATTTGATTTTTATGATATGTTTTTACTTCTTTTACTTTCTTGACTTTCCTTAATAATTATTCTCCTATGAGAAGGTTGTCTGTTTTTTTTAATACCTACTATCTAGAAAGATAAACTTAAAGTAAGAACCAGAAATAAAATATTGACATCAATATTAAGACATGTGCACGCACTAAAAAATATGGCTCAAGGAGCTAGAAAGGGGTAGGTGTTTAGGGTTTAGCGTTTAGGTAATTCGGGTTTTGAAAGAATTGCCTATATCATATTAACAAAATTCTAGTTCATTAAGCTTTGATCAAAAATTAAAAACAAGTTCTAGAAGATATGGAATTAAGCAGATACATACAAAAATGAAAGAATTTAGGCCCAAATATCCTTCCAACAACGTTAGTATCTCAATTATGCAATCTCAAGGTTTAAAAAATGTAAAGTGCAACTTTTTTAGCATACCCTCACTTACTTCATGTTGAAAACATTGAAATGAAATTAGCCAAACCAACTATCATTTTAAAGATATAGAAGGTGTTTTCAAGAACAAATGGACCACTTTGAAATTTATAAAATCTTTAAGCAACAGGAGTAAAAAGAATCTAATTATAGGGAATTATTGAAATGAGGGAATTAAAAACAATTTCGGTCATGAAGGATAGCGTCGCCATGGAAAAACATAATTCATAGCATCACTGTGGTGAAACTAAGAATTTGCCATGGCAAAAACTGACAGAAACATTTAAAACCAGCGATTTTCCTCAATTACCAAGTTGAAAATTTCCATATTATGCACAACTGAGTTGCACAAGTGATTAAATGGCCAAAAATGATGCATAAATAAGAATTTTCAAATTAGAACAACCTCCCCCACACTTAAATATCATATTATCCTCAATGTGAAGACAATTAAAACACAATCATATAGCGAATATAAACAAAGAGAAAATAGAAGGCAAAGCTCAAAGGGTAATCAACACAACAAAAGAAAGGCAAAAGATATAACTAAAAAGGGAATTTATTGGATTGAAACGCTACTGACAAAGCTAGAAATAAAGTTATTTCCCTATTGGTGCGGTTTCTCCCCCACACTTGTGTAGTAAAATAATCCACCAAAACATGTCATAATAAGTCATAGAGAAAAAGTAAATAAACAAGTGAAGGAGGGGAGGGAAAGAACATGATGTTTATAGAGGTTTCTGGTTCTCATGGTAGAGCTTTAATAGGTGGCCATTCACTTTAAGTTAAGTTCCCATCTCTTTATGTAAAGGCTCTACCATACCAAAGTTGTACACTTTAGTGACTACATATGGCCCATCCCAACGAGTGTTGAATTTCCCATGCTTAAAGGTGAAATAAGCCTTGAATAATATACTTTGTCCCCTTTCTTAAAGCTTTTCCTCTGAAGAATTATATTGTGAATCAACTTTGTCTTCTCTTTGTAGAGGTGAGAATTTTTATATGCCTCTAGTCTTAACTCCTCTAATTCTTGCAATTGGAGCTTCCTCTCTATACGGCAAGATTTCGAGTCCATGTTGCATTGCTTGACTGCCCAATATGCTTTATGCTTAAACTCCACTGGCAAATGACAAGCTTTTCTGTAGATTAAACAGCAAGGGGACATCCTTATTAGGCATTTGTAGGCGGTGCGATAGGCCCACAGTGCTTCTTTTAGGTGTAGGCTCAAATCCTTCTTCGATGGCTTTACCATCTTCTCTAAGATGTGCTTAACCTCTTTATTTGATATTTCAGCTTGACCATTAGTTTGTTATGTAGTGGAGACTTTCTGAATAGCTCCAAATTTGGAAAATAGATTATCAACAATTCTATTGCAAAAATGTGTCCCTTTATCACTAACCACAACCTTGGGAACCCCAAATCAACAAAAAATGTTGGACTTAAGAAATTTAGACGCTACTTGTGCATCATCCTTTCTAATAGGTACAACCTTGATCCATTTGGACACATAGTTAACAGCTAAAAGGATATACACAAAGCCAAAAGATGGAGGAAAGGGACTCTGAAATCAATTCCCCATACATCAAAGATTTGTAAAATAATAAAGGCTACTGAGGCATTTCATGTCGTTTTCTTGACCTCCCATAACGTTGACATTTGTCACTTGATCGACAAAAGGTAAAGGAATCTTTAAAAAGGGTAAGCCAACAAAAACCAAAATCTAGAATTTTCCTAGATGTTCTCTTTGCACTAAAATGCCCATCGCAAACCATGGAATGACAAACTGAAATTATAGCATCGAATTCTTCATTAGGCATGCATTTTATGATTACCTAGTCACTACACAACCTCCATAGATGAGAAGCATCCCAAATATAATGCTGAGCTTCACTCTTTAACTTTTGGGCCTGCGATTTAGACATAAAAAGAGGAATTAGTCCACTAATGAGTAATTAACTACTTGCGCATACCAAGGTTCTTTAAAAACTAAAGCACATAAAGCTAAATTAGAAAAAGAATCGCAAGTCAGTTTAGAAAAGTCCACTCCCTATGTATCGTCCGGTACCCTACTCAAATGGTCAGCTACATGGTTTGCCACTCCAGCTCGACCCTTTATCTCAATATTGAATTCTTGGAGAAGCAATGCCCACCTTGTCAATCAAGGCTTTGATTCAGGTTTCTTGAGGAGATATCAAACAACTACATGATCAGTAAAAATGGTCACTTGTGAGTTTAATAGATATTGCCTAAAATTTTCTAAAGCAAAAACTATTGTAAATAGTTCCTTCTCAGTGGTTGTATAGTTAATTTGAGCTTGATCTAGTGTTTTTAAGTCATATATGATAACTCTTGCTAGTTTTTTCACCCGTTAACCTAACATGGCTCCTACAACATAATTAGAAGCATCACATGAAAGCTCAAAAGGTAGGTTCCAATCAGGAGCAACTAAAATGGGAGGGGAAATGAGTTTCGATTTCAATTTGTTAAAGGCATTTATGCAAGAATCATCAAACTCAAACTTAGCATCTTTTTGTAAAAGCTTGGACGGAGGCAATGCAATTTTGCTAAAATCTTTTATGAATTGCCGATAAAATCCTGCATGATCTAGAAATGATCATATATCTTTAATAAAGGCAGGGTAAGGAAAAGAAGATATAACCTCAATCTTAGCTTTATCAACTTCAACCAATTTTCTAGAAATCAAATGAACTAGCACTATACCTTCATTTACCATGAAATGACATTTTTTAAAGTTCAAAATCAAATTCTTTTCAATGCACCTCTTTAAAACTTTAATAATAATAGATCGACAAGAATCGAAAGAATCACCATAAATTGTGAAATCATCCATAAAAACTTCCATGCATTCCTCTAAAAATTCAAAGAAAATAGCCATCACACGACGCTGGCAAGTTCCTAGGGCATTACATAAACCAAAAGGCATCCTTTGATAAGCAAAGGCACCAAAAGGACATGTAAAGGTGGTTTTATCTTAGTCCTCTAGTGCAATAGGTACTTGAAAATACCCAGAGAAACCATCTAGAAAACAATAATGTGATTTGCCTGCAAGTCTTTCAAGCATCTGGTCAATGAAAGGTAGAGGGAAATGATCTTTTCGTGTTGCATCATTTAACCATCTATAATTTGTGCACACGTGACACGAATTCTGCACTCTAGTGGGAATAAACTCATCCCTATCATTTTTATCATAGTTATCCCACTCTTTTTTGGCACTACATGTATTGGACTGAACCACTCACTATCATAAATGGGATATATGATCCCAACATTTAAATATTTTGTGATTTCTTTCTTAACCACGTCCAAGATAAGTAGGTTCAGTCTCCTTTGGGGCTACCTCAAAGACTTTGCCCTCACTAAAACAAATCCTATGTGTGCAAATGGTTGGGTAAATTCCAAGTATATCCTCCAAAGTCCATCCTATAACTCTCTTATGCTCTTTGAAAATAACAAGGAGTCTCTCTTCCTCAATGTGAGATAGGGTATTGGCAATTATAACAGGTAAACACTCATTAGACTCAAGGAAGGCATAATTTAAAGTATAGGGTAGGGGTTTCAACCCAATCATAGGAGGTTGCATAACAAAAGGAATCAATTTATTAAGTTCAAGATAGAAAGATTACTCCCGTTTCTGTCAACCAATGATAACTCCAACTCCATGCAGTTGGCTCTACAACCTCCCTTTACTTCAAATGCTGAATCCATTTTGTGTTGATCTATGGTAGCAACTAACTGGGCCAACTCATTCTTCATCCCTTCAATCAAACACTTTTGTTGAGGTACAATTCTTTTAGCTATCTCCTCATCCATGTCCGTCTTCGTGAGGGCGAAATCACCTGAAAAATCAGCAAAAACCCTTTCCCGACGGGGATCATCATTGATAATAAAAGATGTCAAAATCATAAATGAGTTAGAGAAATCAAGTGAATGAAACTTAGAATCAAACGAATCATTTTTTAATTCAACAACGGAGCAAGTATCATTAATAACAACATTAACCATATTAACTCCCAAAAGTGAATAATCCTCATGAGGGTGTTTCATAGCTTCATACATGTTAAAACTCACTTGTTGATCTCCTACCTCCATGGTGATTGTACCTTCTTTCAAGCTAATCATAGTATTAGCAGTCCTTAGGAAGGGTCTACTGAGAATCAAGGAAGTTTCTTGCACAACTTCAGAAGACATATCAAGTACATAAAAATCAGTTAGAAAGACCAAACCCTTTACCTGAACCAAGATGTCCTCCGTGATGCCCACAAGATGCCTAAGAGACCTATCAGCCAATTGTAACACTATAGATGTAGCCATTAGACTCTTAACCCCTAATGATGTGTAAACAGGCTTAGGCATCACATTGATTGCCACCCCTAGATCTAACAAGGCCCTTCTTATGGTAACTTTTCCTATTGTGCACGGAATGGTGAAAGATCTAGGGTCTTGGTACTTGATGGGTATTTGGGGTTTGAAAAGTGTGAACACATTTGAGCTGACTTGTACTCTTTCGTTAGGTCTAAACTTCCTTTTGTTTATGCACAAGTTCTTAAGATATTTAGCATATGAAGGAACCCTTTTCACTAGATCAAGCAAAGGGATGTTGACTTCTACTTTCCCAAACAAGTCATTGACATCTTCCTAAAGTTTAAAATCATTCATCCTTTTGCTAAGCAAATAAGAATTCGGAAAAGGAAGGTCTTTCATACATACCTCTTTTTCGGTTGCTTCATGGGCTCTTTGCTTGCTTAATTCTAGAGTGTTCTCTAAATTTGCTTCTTTGCTCCTCGATTTTTTTTAACTCCTTTCCAATCAAGAGTTCTTTTTCTTTTAAACTTTTGAACTTCTTAACTCTCTCAGTAGATCAAGACAATTCTCCACTCTCAATCCCCTCTTCATCTTCTCCCTCATCTTGATTTACGAACCTCACTTGTTTCTGTTAGAGTAGTGCCCTAAAGGCAATCCCCTTTAGCGCATTTTGTTCATAGTCATGTACAGACTTTATGAATAAATAAAGCAAGGCATATTTCATTTATTTGATATTCATTTTATTATGAATTGATAATGATCTTTAATCAAATTAATGAAGTCCCTGATACATGACATAGCATGAAGGAAATTATGATGTGATCATACTATTGAGATTCCTATCATGTGCAATTATGTCAAGATATCTAAATTATCCTAGTCATAGGATTAATGAGACCGACATCGTTAATCTGGATAGACTAGCATGTCAAACTCCTTGATTGGATCAGCGGTGGATCTCGTAAAACTGTAAATATTGAGATATTTAGATTTGACATGTGGATGCTTACTAGTGGTAGTAAGTACATTGGATGACCTGCTATGAGATCATCACATGGATGTCCTATACAAATGTCAGTGATAATCTCATCATAGCAATAGTGCAAGTATCCTTAGACTTGAGGTACTCAAGGATATCTTAGTCTTGATTACGTACTTTGACTCCATTCCTTGTTGCCTTTCGGAGGTCGCTCATAGGGTGGTGATTGGGTGCACTTGAGGTATTCAAGGTAATTGAGTAGCCAATAGAGGATTCACCACTTACATTATAGCAGAAGAGATACCCATGGCCTCTTATCGGGATCATTACTTTGAAGTCTCGGCGCCGAGCATACATATGTCATGAAGATGGTCTTCATGGACATATAAAGTAATGAGTCCTAGGACGAGAAGCGATTACACTTGGACTAGATTTGATCCGATCAGTCTAGTAAGAGTTGACACATTGCCCATACTCAAACCAAGTGGGGTATAGCATGGTGAAAGGACGAATTGCACGGTAATTGTCTATGGAAGGGTTCGTGATTTGGTTTCATTAGTCAAACCAATTACTTTCCGGTCAATTGGGGGTCATGATGTGTTGTTAGATACCGCTCATGACTTACTCAGATTAAGTGTTAATCTAAGTGGCCAACATAACCGGAACCTAATGGGTCACACGATAAGAGTGACTTGAGAATCAGTAAAATAGTTTGAGACGAGATCCGATATCTGGAGAGCAATAGGATTAAATGGATCCCGATGAGATTGGGATATGTCCCGATGAGATCGCGACATCGACATTCTTGAAAACCGCTTCGGTGATTTTTTCGTTACGGGGTTCAAGCAGCCGGTAGGACCGACCCCAATTTGACTGGACCACTTCAACAATTATATATATTAATTAATTAAGTAAATAATTAATTAATTATATATATTTATGTTGAATTTCGTGGAAGCCATTAAATGGAGAAGAGATGTAAGTTTGAAAAGTCAAACTTCATCATTATTTAGCATTTTAAGGCATTTTTATGCCTCCTACGTGGATGAGCCATCCACCAAGCCTTTATATGTGTTTTAAGTGTTAAATATACATATAAGAAGCTATGGAATGGGAGCTTGCACGGTGATGGAAGAAGAGAATCGAAATTGCTTAAAGAGTTAAGCTTTGGAAATTGTTTTCATCTTCTTCATCTCTTCCACTCAAGATTGCTTCTACTTCTCCAAGGCTCCACCAAGTTCATCTCATTTGCTCTCCAAGGCTAAGGTAAGAGCTAGCACTCTTTTCTTTAGTCTAGCTATTCCCGGGTCAAAAGAGTTTGTCCCGGTTAGGTTTTCCGACCTCTGCGTGGATACCGTTAGAGACGGTCTCCTTTGGTCGTTATGGTTTGATTGTTTGTACTTACACGTGGATCCTGGCTTTCGGGAATGTCCCGGGACTCAAAATTTTAAATTCCGCACTGTGGGCATGTGATGCCTACCCCGGGATTTTCCTACAGTGGTATCAAAGCCACTTGTGTTGTATAAACAGTCGAAATGATAACTAGGTCGGAGTTCCTTAGTGAATTGAGCTGCTGATGCATGTTATTTGTGTGAATTTCGAATCAGTATAGAGATGCATGTTTTCGAAATTTCTTGCTCAGAATTGTTCATAACATGTTATAGAATATGTTTGTGAAAGATGAGAATTTATCAATTTGATTTGATATGGTTTTGCTATTTAATTCCCTCAAGTTTCGGATGCTGTCTTGTTGAACGTTTCTGAAACAGGTATGCTTGTAAATTCCAGAATAAATTCTAGAAAAATTTGTTTTCGGATTGGTTTTCACCGACATGTCCCTAAGATGTTTGTGAATGTCTCTGTGGATGGAAAAATGTTTTCAAGGTGATTTACCATTTATTTCCGAATTACTTGTGTGCTGATGGGAATGTCTGTGTTGGAGAACACAGATTCTGGTTCGGCTAGATTGCTGAGGTTCAAGGAGTTTTTGTGGGAAATAAATCCTGGAAAAATTCATGGAGCATGTTGGGAACATGTTTTAACCTCTGTAAGTTTCTCAGTATTTATTGAAAGTGTTTCAATGGTCATTTTGAGCAAAATGTTGAGCTTAGCAGTTTTGAGAAACTTGCTGGGGCTGTTTTGTTTGGAATGATTGGTTGTGTTATTTTCTGTTCCAATGCCATGGATCATTTTTATAGTGATTAAAAATGTTTTATATTGATGTGGTATGCATGCCAAGTTGAGATTCTTGAATTTAGGTTTCCAATAATTTTTGGATATCGAATAGGTCACTTTAGCGTCTCGTTAGCTTATTCCGTTATCTTGGTTATTTTGGCCGTCGCAATTTTTTGTGACAAGTGCCGGAGTAATCTTGATAATGTGTAGCCTACCTAGAGATACTTAGCATGATTATTTGGTGTCCTTGAATTATTTGGAAATCTAGTGATTAATGGTGGATTAATTGGTTTCAAGGTTTTCATATATAGTTAGACTATATGGCATGCATGAGTTGATGAAAATGTTTCATTAGCACATTAATATAAAGGTTTATATACTTGTTATATTGGTGTTGTGAATTGGAAATGCCTGGATTGAGAATTAGCCGATTAGATAGCAAATCCAAATGCACAAATGAACAAGTCGACTTATATGTTCATAAGTCGACTTGTTTGGTGCACTGTAGACTAATAAGTCGACTTGCACAATGGTACAAGTCGACTTGTTCGTGCACAGATGCACAAGTCGACTTACACATGCATAAGTCGACTTATACAGAGCTATAACTCGACTTATACATATACAAGTCGACTTATATCATGCCTTGGTGGGATGATGGGTGATTTTCGTATAAATTCAATGTGATTGATGCAATGCCTTAAATCGCACCATATAGTCATGGTGACTATGATCCTTGGATGAGATTAGAAAGATGAGACCTAAAATCCCTCACTTAAAATATGAAAACTAACGCCTTCCATTAATATGATAAGAACCGAGTTCTTATAGGGTTGGGTTGTTGAGCTAACCTCAAGCTCACTCTATACTGAATATGTTCAAACCATGAAAATATGATTTTCGGATTAATGGGTCGGTTTTCCTAGAAGCGTTGATTTGTTGAGCTAACCTCAAGGTCAACGTGACAGAGGCGGTTGGGTAGTGTACATCGATGTAGCGCATCAAGTGTTGATAACCCAATGTATGTGCATACATCAACTGTTGATAGAGCGATCGATAGTTGTGTCTAAGATGTAATTGGTATGTCCGATACCTCCGAGACATAAGATGGCTTGTTGAGTTAACCTCAAGGTCATTCTTAATGTCGGTCATCGATGATGCAATTGGTATGGTGATACTCACCGATTGACCTAAGAAGTGGCTTGTTGGGCAAACCCAAGGTCATTCTTAGCAATGTCGAATATCGACCCACTAGGTCAATGTGCCATTTTGTTTCTTGGATTCATGATGAGGGTTATGGATTCTATTGAAACTAGTGGGAGCCATATGTATGTCATTTAAGTCCTTATGATCATACATTTAATTCTATTCTAACTTTCTCTCTCTCTCTATGTTTAGGTTGGTTGAAGATGTCGACTAGTGTGAATCTTCGCGCTCTAATGGACTCAAACAAATTAACCGGACCAAATTTTCTTGATTGGCTGCAGAATCTGAGAATTGTTCTCAGATATGAGGATCTAGGATATATCCTTGATTTTCTGCTTCCGGATCCACTTCCCGAAGGAGCTTCTAATGATGATCAGAAGGCATATCGTAAGCATCTAAAAGACAGTGACATAGCCACCTGCATTATGCTTGCATCGATGTCACCTGAGCTGCAGAAGCAGCACGAGTCTATGGATGCTCACACGATAGTGTTTCATCTTAGAGAGTTGTTTGATGAGCAAGCACGGTCCGAACGGTTCGAGACCTCAAGGTTGCTCTTTACAACGAAGATGACTCCTGGTTCATCTGCAGTGCAATATGCATTGAAGATGAATGGCTATATTGAGAGGTTGGTCGTCTTAGGTTTTGTGATGGATTCTGAGTTAAGTATAGACTTAATTCTTGTTGGTTTGTCAGATAGTTATTCACAGTTTGTGTTGAACTATCGAATGAACCAAATATCCACCACAATTCCCGAGCTGATCAATCTGCTCAAGACAGCAGAACAAGCTGTCAAGCAAGATAGCAAGGCGTTGCTATTGGTGGATTCTTCTTCCTCTGGTTCCAAGAAGAGGAAACAGAAGAAGAAAAAGGCTCAGAAGCCGAAAGGAAGTGCAGCGAAAGGCAAGAAGAAGACCAAAGAGACTGCACCAAAAGGTACCTGCTTCCATTGCGGTAAGACTGGTCATTGGAGGCGTAACTGCAAAATCTATCTGGAAGAACTGAAGCAGAAGAAGGCATCAGCTGCCTCGACTTCTTCAGGTATGTTTGTCATTGAGGTTAATCTGCTTCTGATCATAACATATGGGTATTAGATACGGTTGTGGCTCACATATGTAATGATATGTAGGGCCTCGAGGGACGATGAAAACTCATAAAGGGAGAAATGGACCTGCGTGTTGGCAATGGAGCAAGAGTTGCTGCATTAGCCGTAGGGACTTATGTTTTGACACTCCCCAGTGGGCTTGTACTTAACTTGGATGATTGTTATTTTGTACCCGTGTTAACAAAGAACATATTATCATTTCTTGTTTAAATAGAGCTGGTTTCCATTTGTCTTTGGTAACAATGGTTGTTCTATTAGTTCAAATGGAATGCTTTATGGTACTGGTACATTATGCAATGGAATTTACATATTAGATATGTCACATCCGGTTATGAATGTCAATGACGCTAAAAGACATAAAAGAGATAATTTAAAATCAACTTACTTATGGCATTGTCGCTTGGCCATATAAATGAGAGACGATCGCTAAGCTCCACAAGAGTGGAAGTTTAGGGTCATTCGATTATGAATCATATGACACATGTGAATCTTGTTTATTAGGCAAGATGACTAAGTTACCTTTTAAGGGAAAGGGTGAACGAGCGACTGGATTATTAGACCTAATACATTCAGATGTATGTGGTCCGATGTCCATCCATGCCGTAAGTGGTTGCGTTATTTCATTACCTTTATCGATGATTATTCTCGATATGGGTACCAGATTCGATGAGATACAAATCTGAAGCGCTTGAAAAGTTCAAACAATTCAGAAATGAAGTAGAAAAACAACTTGATAAAAGTATCAAAACATTACGATCCGATCGTGGTGGTGAATACTTAGATCAAGAGTTTTTAGATTATCTCAGAGATAATGGGATTTTATCTCAGTGGACTCCTCCTTACACACCACAGCATAATGGTGTGGCAGAAAGGAAAAATCGAACCTTGTTGGACATGGTACGATCTATGATGGGCTTTGCACAGTTACCAAAATTCTTTTGGGGATATGCACTTGAGACAACTGTTTACTTGTTAAACAGAGTTCCATCAAAGACAGCTGATGTTACTCCATATGAGATGTGGACTAACAAGAAACCTTATCTTTCTTATTTGAAAGTATGGGGTTGTCTTGCTTATGTGAAGCGGACACAGTCAGATAAGCTTGAAGCAAAGTCTGACAAATGTTTGTTCGTAGGATATCCTAAAGAAACAAGAGGATATCAGTTCTACTTTGCTGAGGAACAAAAGGTGTTTGTTTCGATGCATGTTGTCTTTTTAGAGAAAGAGTTTCTTTTAAAAGAGGACAGTGGGAGCAAAGTTGAACTTGAAGAAGTTCAAGATGCTCGGACAGACGCGGATCAATCGCTCGAACTCAAATCTGTAACTCATATGATGAGGTAACATTCAACCTTCTACTACACACAAAATTCGTAGGTCAAGTAGGATACGCACTGTTCCCGAGAGATATGGATTTCTCGTGAGTGAACAGAATGACGTATTGCTCATAGAGGATGATGAGCCTACCACCTATGAAGAGGTTCTGAAGAGTTCAGAGTCTGAAAAATGGCTTCGTGCCATGAAATCTGAAATGGATTCCATGTATGAAAACCAAGTATGGACTTTGGTTGATGCACCAAGGATAAAACCTATAGGTGCAAATGGGTTTTCAAGAAGAAAAGCGACATGGATGGTAATGTGATTACCTATAAAGCAAGGCTTGTGGCTAAAGGCTTTCGCCAAAGATAAGGAGTTGACTATGACGAGACTTTCGGTCCAAAGAGCAATGCTTAAATCCATTAGATACTCCTAGCCATTGCCGCTCATTATGATTATGAGATATGGCAAATGGATGTGAAGACGACTTTCTGAATGGAAATCTGCCGAGGATGTATATGACACAACCGAGGGCTTCATTTCACGATGGCGAAAAGGTATGCAAGCTTCGTAAATCCATTTATGGATTGAAGCAAGCATCCAGGAGTTGGAATATCCGTTTTGATGAGACAATCAAAGAGTTTGGTTTCTCACAAAATCTGGATGAACACTATGTGTACAAGAAGGTGAATGGAACTGCGATCGTATTCCTTGTGTTATATGTAGATGACATATTGTTGCTAGGAAACGATGTCTCAATGCTACAATCTGTAAAAATTTGGTTGTCCAAACAGTTTGCCATGAAAGACCTTGGAGAAGCAACTTATATCCTTGGGATAAAGATTTATAGAGATAGATCGAAGAGGTTGCTTGGTCTTTCACAACAACGACATAGACAAGGTGCTAAAGAGGTTTAGCATGGAGCAATCCAAGAGAGGGTTTCTTCCCATTGTTCATGGGATAACACTCTCGAAGTCTATGTGTCCTCGGACACAGGATGAGATGATGCGTATGAATATGATCCCGTATGCGTCTGCAGTAGGATCTATTATGTACGCAATGCTATGTACTAAACCCGATGTATCATATGCTCTAAGTGTTACGAGCAGATACCAATCGAATCCTGGTGAGGGTCACTGGGTGGCTGTCAAGAATATCCTAAAATACTTGCGAAGAACTAAGGATGTTTTTGATATATGGAGATGGAAATCTCCAGTGAGCGGCATCTGATGCCGATTTTCAACTGATAAGAACGAATCCAAGTCCCAATCAGGTTATGTTTTCACACTAAATGGTGGAGCAGTCAGTTGGAAGAGTTCCAAACAGGAGACGACAGCTGATTCAACGACCGAGGCAGAGTACATTGTCGCATCGACTCAAAGAAAGGAAGCAGTTTGGATCAAGAAGTTCATTTCGAACTTGGTGTGGTTCCTAGCGTGATGGACCCATACAGATTGTATTGTGACAACACTGGGGCTATTCAAGCAGAAAAGGAGCCAAGGTCTCATCACGATCCAAACACGTACTCGCCGATACCATTTGATTCGGAGATCATTGCTCGAGGTGATGTCCCGATAGAGAGAATTCCACAGAGCGTATTATTGTCGATCCGCTGACAAAGCCATTGTCACGTAAGAATTTTGATTCTCATGTACTCGCTTATGGTATTAGATACCAAGGCGATTGGCTTTAGGTCAAGTGGGAGATTGTTAGAGTAGTGCCCTAAAGGCAATCCCTTTAGTGCATTTTGTTCATAGTCATGCATGCACTTTATGAATAAATAAAGCAAGGCATATTTCATTTATTTGATATTCATTTTATTATGAATTGATAATGATCTTTAATCAAATTAATGAAGTCCTCGATACATGACATAGCATGAAGGAAATTATGATGTGATCATACTATTGAGATTCCTATCATGTGCAATTATGTCAAGATTCTAAATTATCCCTAGTCATAGGATTAATGAGATGGACATCGTTAATCCGATAGACTAGCACATACGTCAAACTCCTTGATTGGATCAAGCAAAGGATCTCGTAAAACCTGTAAATATTGAGATATTTAGATTTGACATATGGATGCTTACTAGTGGTAGTAAATACATTGGATGACCGCCATGAGATCATCACATGGATGTCCTATACAAATGTCGTTGATAATCTCATCATAGCAATGGTGCAAGTATCCTTAGACTTGAGGTACTCAAGGATATCTTGGTCTTGATTCGTACTTTGACTCCATTCCTTGTTGCCTTTCGAGGTCGCCATAGGGTGGTGATTGGGTGCACTTGAGGTATTCAAGGTAATTGAGTAGCCAATAGAGGATTCACCACTTCATTATAGCGAAGAGATACCCATGGCCTCTTATCGGGATCATTACTTTGAAGTCTCTGGCGCCGAGCATACATATGTCATGAAGATGGTCTTCATGGACATATAAAGTAATGAGTCCTAGGACGAGAACTGATTACACTTGGACTAGATTTGATCTGATCAGTCTAGTAAGAGTTGACACATTGCCCATACTCAAACCAAGTGGGGTATAGCATGGTGAAAGGACGAATTGCACAGTAATTGTCTATGGAAGGGTTCATGATTTGGTTTCATTAGTCAAACCAATTACTTTTCGGTTAATTGGGGGTCATGATGTGTTGCTAGATACCGCTCATGACTTGCTCAGATTAAGTGTTAATCTAAGTGGCCAACATAACCGGAACCTAATGGGTCACACGATAAGAGTGACTTGAGAATCAGAAATAGTTTTGACGAGATCCGATATCCGGAGAGTAATAGGATTAAATGGATCTGATGAGATTGGGATATGTCCCGATGAGATCGCGACATCGACATTCTTTGAAAACCGCTTCGGTGATTTTTCACCATGGGGCCAGCAGCCAGTAGGACCAACCCAGCTTGATCGACCACTTCAGCAAATATATATATTAATTAATTAAGTAAATAAATAATTAATTATATATATTTATGTTGAATTTCGTGGAAGCCATTAAATGGAGAAGAGATGTAAGTTTGAAAAGTCAAACTTCATCATTATTTAACATTTTAAGGCATTTTTATGCCTCCTACGTGGATGAGCCATCCACCAAGCCTTTATATGTGTTTTAAGTGTTAAATATACATATAAGAAGCTATGGAAAGGGAGCTTGCACGGTGATGGAAGAAGAGAATCAAAATTGCTTAAAGAGTTAAGCTTTGGAAATTGTTTTCATCTTCTTCATCTCTTCCACTCAAGATTGCTTCTACTTCTCCAAGGCTCCACCAAGTTCATCTCATTTGCTCTCCAATGCTAAGGTAAGAGCTAGCACTCTTTTCTTTAGTCTAGCTATTCCCGGGTCAAAAGAGTTTGTCCCGGTTAGGTTTTCCGACCTCTGCGTGGATACCGTTAGAGACGGTCTCCTTTGGTCGTTATGGTTTGATTGTTTGTACTTACACATGGATCCTGGCTTTCGGGAATGTCCCGGGACTCAAAATTTTAAATTCCGCACTGTGGGCATGTGATGCCTACCCCGGGATTTTCCTACAGTTTCCTATTGCGAAGAGCTATGGCATTCAAGCTTTTGGGGTTTATAACGATATTTAAAAGAATAGCTCCACTACTTCTCGCTTGATTCTTACTCATGTTGTTGGACAATTGGGTGACATAGGAATTGATATTCTCATATTTCGTCTCCCATTGGTCCATTTTCTTTTTTAGAGCATTAAACCAAGCAACGGTCTTAGAGGAATCTTGTTGAATGAGATTAGTTATTACGTTGAATTAGTTATTGTTCGAAGTCCTTTCTTCCTTCATCAAAGCCATCATGTTATGTAGAAGTTGGTTAGTTTCCTCCTTTGGTGGGATAGTCAGGGCATGTTGTTGGTTGGGAAACTGGTTAGTGGAAGTACCGGTTCCTTCTCCTTGTTGAAATCTGAGAGGGCCCCCCTCACTACAAGAAAAAAGTGGATTAGTGATGGAAATTTAGAAAAGGAAAATATACCGTTGGTAATTAGCGACAGAACGCATATTTCTGCGCTAAAATTGAGTGATTTAGCGACGATACTATTATTCGTCGCTTCGCTAAATTTAGAGGGAATTCGTCGCGACAAAATTAATGACGGAATTTAGTGATGGAAAATATGACCATCGGTAATCACTACAATTTAGCAACGAAAAATTAGCGACGGAAAATATACCGTTGGTAATTAGCGACGGAATGCCTATGTCTGTCGCTAAAATTGACTAATTTAGCGATGGTACTATTATTCGTCGCTAAATTTGGAGGGAATTCATCGCGGCAAAGTTAACAACGGAATTTACCGACTGAAAATTTCCGTTGCTAAATATGGAGGGAAATTTTGACGGCATAAAAAATTTTGAGTTTACCTACAGAAAATTCCGTAGGTAAATTCCGTCGGTAAATATGATTTATCGACGGAAATTTTCGTTCCATCGGTAAAAAGGTGGGAAATTTTGGCCGAATAAAAAAATTTGAGTTTACCTACGGAAAATTCCGTAGGTAAATTCCGTCAGTAAATGTGATTTAGCGACGGAAATTTTTGTTCTGTCGGTAAAAAGGCAGGAATTTTTGGCGAAATAAAAAAATTTGATTTTACCTATGGAAAATTCTGTAGGTAAATTCCGTTGGTAAATATGATTTAGCAATGGAAATTTTCGTTTCGTCGGTAAAAAGGCGGGAATTTTTGACGAAATAAAATTTTTTGAGTTTACCTACGGAAATTTCCGTCGGTAATTCCATCGGTAAATTCTTTTTAAATTCCGACAACTCCTTCCCACTTGTGTCTTCTTCTTCCTCCTTCTTCTTGTGTCTCCTCTTTGGTTTTCTTGGAGCCCATTTCTCTATTGTGGACTCCTTTTCTGCTCGTCAGCGTTGTCTTCTCCAGCCATTGTCATCATGTCCCTAGGTGGAGGTATTTTTGCAACTACTGTTGTGTTTTTTCGTATATTGGATGAAAGTTAATTTGAGTGTTTATTACTTTCGTTTTTTTGTGTATTTTGTGATTGAAAAATATCTTTAAGGTATAAATATTAGTGCTAGAAGGGATAAGACGTAATTTTAGTTGTGATATTGGGATAAATTTCTGATACATGTACGGTGTTTGATGAAATGTTTGTTCTTTAAAAAAATAATTTCAGTTCTTTATTTTCGAATATTTTTTAGTATGAATTTCATTATTTTAATTCTTTTACTTGAAATAATGAAGTTATCTTCAAGGTAGTTTTTACATAAACTAAACACTTTGCAAGTAAAATTTAAAAAATAGTTTTCAGCAAATTTACCAATGGAAAAAAATTTCGTTGGTAAAATATTGGATTTAGCGACGGAATTTTTTTTCGTCGCTAATTACCGAAGGAAAATCAATTCCGTTGGTAATTTTTTGACAGAAAAATTTTTATTTTATATTGTCGATAATTCTGTAGGTAAATTTACCGATGGAAATTATTCCGTCGGTAATTCTGTAGGTAAATTTACTGACAGAATAATTTCCGTTGGTAAATTTAACTACGACTGTATCTTCGACGACTTTTTCGTTAGTAAATTCTGTCACTAAGTAAGGTTACTGACGGAATATGTCCAAATTCCGTTAGTAATTTCCGTCACTAAACTTCATTTTTTTTGCAGTGCCTCGTCATCCCTCTAACTGAACCTAGGATTTGCCTTCCATCCTTCATTATAGGTGTTAGAATATGAGTCCCATTTTGAACTGGTCCGACCCTAATACACTGTAGACACCTCTTCATACCGACTAGGGCAAACACTAGATATATGCATTATTGACCTATAAGTATCACAACCGGGTGTAATAAGATCCATAGAAGATGTCAGGCGATGCACATTCATGTTCTTTAGTTCTGCAGTGGTGAAGGAAAACTGTGAGGTCACTTTACTCTCCAAAGAGTTAACTTTAGATTCCAAACTCTCCATTCTTTTGGATTAGGATGTTGAAGCTCCCAACTCATGTACTCCTCTAGTTTCCCTAACACTATACTATTGATGATTCAAAGCCATCTTCTTGATCAAATCCCATGCCTCCGTAGCTGTAAGATCAATTAAAAAACCTCTTGATGCCACATCCAACATACCTATATCTTGACTTTTAGATCATCGTAAAAATATTGCACTAGCTGCTCATCCGGTACCTAGTGATGGGGGAATCTGGACAACAAATCTTAGAAGCGATTTCAACAGTCATAAAACTGACTCATCATAATCTTGACGTGTTGAATAGATCTCCTTCCTTATTGAAGAAGTTCTGGAGGCCAAAAAATATTTCTCCAAGAATGCCTTCCTCAAATTGGCCCAACTATGGTAGGCATTCACCACATGCCTTGGGAGGCTCATATACCACTCCTTTGCTTTTCCCTCCAATGACAAGTGAAAAACCTTCCATAACACTTGATCAATCGAAGCTCCACTAGTTTCATATGCTAATAGATCATAGAAAAATATTGCAAATGCATGTAGGGATCCTCTCCTATCAAGCCATGAAATTTAGGAAGAGAGTTAATGAGTAATCCTTTAACTTCAAAATTCACGTCAAAATTAGGACAAGTAGCAATAAATGGATCACAATTAACACCAGAGGTAGTTGCTTCCTATTCTCACCCACTCGCTCATGCTCCCTATTGCCTCCATTATCACCATTCCTAGGTTGGTTAGCATGAAAGTTAGGTTTTTGTAGAAAAGTTGGGTTCTTAGCTATAATCACTCTTTCTATCAACTCACTCTCACTACTTGGCTGACTAGACTCTTCTTTGAAAATTACCTGAATTTTCTCTTTTTCTCTCCTCTCCTTTCTAATCTTTTTTAAACGTCTCTCAATTTTAGGGTAGAAAGGTAGAAGTTTAGATCTTTGGGGCATGCACGGGACAATTAAAATGAAAATAAAAGGTAACAAAATTTACTCGCAAGCACATAAGTTCAAATAAAAAGATGAGATATGATTGATGCAAGCGGTGCAAAAATGCTAAGTATGAAAAGTGTAAAAAAAAATTAGTGTGTTTTGTTTTGCGTTTTCAAAATTTGACTCTATGCAAAGAAAATGAAATCCTACACTATTGACAAGTATGAAACTAATCTATCTAGAATGGAACCTAAATAAAGGTTCCTAACCTCACTTAGCAGCAAAAATGACAAAAGCTAACCTAAAGAACCAATTGTTTGGTTCCCCGGTAGTGGCGCTATTTTGATTAAGACCTTTTTGTTCTTACCCTTGGAGGTCAAATCAAAAATTTAATCCAAGGATTGCAATATAGGTTGCAACCTCAGGTCATCTCTCTTAATCAAAACCTAAATGGATGGATCTAAGCTAGCCTATATGTCATGAAATGCAAGCTAAATTGATAAGAAAAGGGTGTTTTTGATCTTTATAAATCTTAACAAAATTAAATGAACTGTAAGAAAAATGTTTAAAAAGTATTTTTTATTGATGGGAATAGAAGTCGGGAAGATAAAGATAATGGTCAAATGAGATAGAATCCTTTTGAAAATGCACTTCGCTTTTATAGTTTGAAATCAATTTTTTGATGGGAGTAGAATTCACTAAGTTTCAAATAATAAACCTTAAAGAACTCTTTAAGTCCAAGGTCTCAATCAATGAACTCCATTTTTTAAGACCTTATTGAATTCCCTTAGTGTGTGCAGTGAGTAAGTCAATGCAACAAGTCATTTTGGGATCTCAATTAAACTCAATATCAAGCATAACTATGTAAGATAAAAGAGATTCAATAAGATCACAAATAGACATATATGAGACTTCATATATTTAAGCTCAAAGTTTTACATCAACAATCTGATTAACACATTGAATATCCAACACTTGATTAAAATCTAATCAAGAATGTTCAAGTACAAATTATAATTCCTAAACCTAAGAGTTCATAAATCATAGCCAAACATGGATTAAGCTATTCCCCTTTTAAGCCCATTGAACTCAAGCCATTGCTACATCTTCAAAAGGAAAAGAGATGCCTAGCCATTCATAGGTCCAAGCAACTTCACAACCGAGAAGCGACCGGAAGCATCCATGGTAGCTACTGATGGTGGAAAATGAGAGAAAGTGTTGGTGTATTATGTGGAGATGGTGATCTAAAGTAGAGGAGTCAAAGGATGTGGTGTTTCTCGCTTGTAGAAGTGTCGGCTCACTTTGATGCTTTTAAGATAGCCTAAGCTAGATCTTTTCTTGAATTTGGGTTAATGGATGGGGTTGTATAGTGGGTAAAACTTGTGAAAATGGTTTGGGTATTTAAAGGTTCACTACAACGATAGGATGAGTTTGCCGCAGTGAACTTTTCGCAAAAGGTTTTGCTTGGAGTTTTTGGTTTCTTCGCCACGGCGATGTGGACCATGCCATGGCAAAATTTTCCTGAAAGATCTCTTCGTAAATTCTTTATACTTTGCCACGACAAAATTTCTATTGCCTTGTTGACTTGTTGACTTATCATTTTCTACCTCCACTCCTTGGCTCAACTTCTTTGAGTCTCTTACAATAATAAATAGTAGTTTGTAGTATCAATTGTTCAAGAAAATTAATTTAGTGTAATTACTAATTATTTATGACAATTTTACTCACAAACTACATAAAATAAGGGCAAGCACTCAAGAGTCAAATTAAGCATAAAATTTGAAAGTAAGAGCCAAGAAACGTAATAAAAACTATGAAAATGTCACCAATTTATATAGGAAACTTGGGTTCAATCAGCATGTTATTTAGAAAATTGCCAACCCTAGGCCTTGCCATACGTTCATTATATATGAGATATATAATGAAATAATATAGGATGGATAATAAATTGCATCTAGACAAGTTGATATTTATTAAAACTTAAATTCCAGAAAGATTGAGTGGGAGAAGATGCTCATGTGAGAGTCCATAGTCTCCATATGATGGCCTATTTGCATGTGGTGAAGTGTAATACCCACCGTAGGGCATTATTGGATAGGAAAGAAAAACATGATATATTTGAAGAAACAGTAGATTTCAAAACTTTTTATAAATATAAATTGTAGCAGAAGCAATATATCTAAATCATCATGCCAATATATACATGATGTAGTGTAAGGATGATAAACATAAGAACAAGATAGAGATTATATTATCAAATCCTTAGAGATTATATTATCAAATCCTTCGCTAGAGCGTTAACTCCTCGTTGCGCTATCTTATTGTCGGCAATGTAGCCTCTTCTTCTTATTATTGTTTCATCTTCTCGATATTGTATCCTTAACTAATCTGATCTACCACTTGTTCTTCTTGAACAACTTGGTTAACAAGATGCTTTGGTGGGAAAGAAGAAGAATACTTTGGAGGAAAATTTTCTTAGAAGAAAGAATATCAAGAATAAGACACACTTATGTAATTTTTGATTTTTTCATACGAGATAGGAGTGAGAATGATAAATATGTAAAAACCTTCTTACTCCCTCACACTTTCGCTTAAAAACAAAGGAAAGAAGAGTTTTTCATCCAATGCATCATTTCTTCATTTAATTAATCATAAAGAAGCCATTAAATGAGACTCTTCTCATTTGTCTTTAAGATGACTATATGAAAAGTCTGTTGACCTAAATGAGACCTATCAATTTCATTTTTGATGATAAAAGCAGGAAGATGGTCCATCCAATGTACATCTATCTTCTTTAATCCAATGAATGCTAGTAGGTTACACGCTATCATTAAAAGATAACTATTAAACCATTTAATGATAAGTTCATAACTCCATTTAAAGATAATAAACCAAAATGAGGCACTTCTTTATTTAGAAATTTAATGTTAAATGTTCGACTGCACATTTAGCCCTAATGAAAAACAAAATTGCACTTTACTTTCTTGGAAATTTTGTTTTAATTTAATTAATCCAATTAATCAAATAAAACAAAAGTCTAGACCTTTTCTAAATGTGAATTGGGGCTTCAAATTAACCATTAATTAGTGCAAGCTCAACATTTAATTATGGGCTTCTAAAACTTCAATTTATATTTTTTACTTTGCTTGACAACCTCCCTTGAAGCCAAATGGGGGATCTTTTTGGACTTAGATAATCAAGCTCCAATAAGCCTAGAATTAATTTAATCTTATTAGAATAAATTCTAGCTCATTAACTAAATGTCATTATGCTAAAGAAAATTTGTTGAACTCTTGAATTACTAAATATTATGAGAACATATATTTCAATTAATATGTCCAATTGCAAACCCTCTCATGAACCTTATTATAGCCATCCGCACAATAAAGGATAAAATTACCATTTTGCCCTTACGTTGGTTTTTCCTTCTAAATCTCCCATTTTACTTTATATGGTGATTCACACACAAGATCTTATCTCGGTGTTAAGACTTGATGGGTAACTAGTCCAACAAACTACTGGCGCTAATTTAATCACCAAATCTCCTTAAAACATTTAGAAATGATGATATCACTATAAACTCTTTACTTGAGTGAATGTTCCCTGATATATGTTTGCTAATAAGTTACATGCTATCATTAAAAGATAACCATCAAACCATTTAATGGTAAGTTCATAACTCCATTTACTGATGATAAACCATAATAAAGGCTATTTTTATTTAGCAATTTAATGTTAAATGTGCAGTTGCACATTCAGCCCTAATGAAAAACAAAATTGCACTTTACTTTTTTAAAAAAAAAATTTAATTTAATTAATCCAATTAATCAAATTAAACTAAAGTCTAGCTCATTTCTAAATGTACATTTGGATTTTTAATTAACCATTAATTAGTGTAAGCCTAACATTTGATTATGGGCTTCTAAAACCTCCATTTATATTTCTTACTTTGCTTGATAACCTTCCTTGAAGCCAAGTGGGGAATCTTGTTGGATATAGACAATTCAACCTCCAATAAGCCTAAAATTAGTTTAATCTCATTAGAATAAATTCTAGCTTATTAATTAAATGTCATTCCACTAAAGACAATTAGTTGAACTCTTGAATTACTAATTATTATGAGAACAAATATGTCAAATAATATGTCCAATTGCAAACCCTATCATGAACCTTATTATAGCTATCTACATAATAAAAGGTAAAATTATCGTTTTTCCTTTATGTTGGTTTTTCCTTCTAAATCTCCCATTTTACTTTATATGGTGATTTACACATAATATGTCATCTTAGTGTTAAGACTTTATGGGTAGCTAGTCCATCAAACTACTGGCACCAATTTGATCACCAAATCTCCTTAAAACATTTAGAAGTGATGATATCTCTATAAAACTCTTTATTTGAGTGAATGTTCACTAATACATGTTTCCATTAATAATTCCAACAAGCAGACCCTATATTGATACTTTGTAAAAATCCATTCTGATTATATCAAGAATTATAATGAAACATATAAGAGTTCACTCATCAAGATTATGGTCCATAATAAGCAAATACTCAAATGCATGTTTTATGATTAAAGTAATGGCCTACTTTATTCTGTAAAACAAACATAATTCTAAATTCATTTAATAGTGCCATTATCGATAGTCAACTACTATCATGATATAAAACTCATTATTCCCTTTAAGTAAACTCCTTTACTTAAAAGGATATAAATCGAAACACTATAGTCTAAACCATAATCAAGCGAACAACTTGATTATTCAATTGTGAATCAATTAATTTAGATCCTAATAATATACATGTTTCTGTTGGAGTTATATCAATATAGTGCCCTGTAAAGCAAGTGTTGCTGGACCCCGAACCTAGAAGTGAAAATTAGAAATATGGAAATGAAAGTAAATGAGTGTTTTGTTTGTGATTTGTGTTATAGATGAGGAAATGTGATTTATGTATGATGATGGGCTGAGAAGCCTTAAGCATGAATCATGTTTAGCTATGTAAGACCCTATGAAAAATCAAGAGATTATGAATGATAAGATGATATGGAGTGTAGGAAATCATATGAATTGAGGTTGAGATTTGGGTAAATTCCAAATCATAGTTGCATTGTTATAAATGGTGTGCATTTAAGAAAGTGAAGTTTAGGATGAATGTTAAATGTATATGCTGATTCAAGGGAAATTAAGGAATGATTGAAATAGAATTGGCCAAAGTAGCCTTCTTTAAAGTTGTAGCTTGATCTTTTATCTTTCCAACGAGACTAAGTGTGCGAGATTTCGAGATCAAAGTTAAGAGATATAGTTGATGCAAGTTATGATGTTATATAAGATTTATGTTAGTGACAGCTTGATGACATGTTTGAAAGTTGAGGTTTTGATGAACCAATTTAGTTGAGATTTGAGAAGTTCATGAATTTAATTTGTTGCTTGAAGTGCTATGAAGTTTTTAGGCCTTCGAATAAGTATTTATGTGGAGATTATAAGTATTTATGAAGTCAGTTTTGATGGAAGAAGCTTTGGAAAAAGGTAAGAATGGGTTTGGAAAACCCATGTCCGTTAAACGGACATGGAAGTCCATTTAATGGACAGCCACGGGTCAAAAGGACCCCTTGCTATGTGTATGTCTGTTAGACGGACTTTCTCGGACGAATTGGCACAGTTTTGGCCGTATGTGTCCATTAAACGGACATGCCTGTCCGTTTAACGGACAGCTACGGGTCAGGTGGAGAAAAATGTGTTTTTAACCAGCTTTGAGGCCGAATCTCGTTTTGGAGCCTCTAATAAGAGTTGTAGATAATGATGTTATATTTCAAATGGAAAAAGAACGAAGCCATTTGGATATTTTTAGAGAAAGTTAGGGCGTTTGCGCCAAAAGAGTTTCAAATGGATTTAGAGTTTGAGCATGGGTTAATGTTTTGATCATAACTCACTCATCCGACCTCGGATTGAGGCGATTCTTGAAGCATTGAATTTCTAACACATGTATCTTTCTCTCCATGAAAATTTGTATCAATTGGATTTTGAATTGAAAGAGTTTGATTGAATCATATGAAAATCGGAATGATTTGTCTCATTCTGAGCTTGCTATTTTTCCTTCCTCATCCGACCCTATCAAATCATTTGCTTATATCTTTTCCGTCCGACATCCAAATGACTTAGTTCTCGAAGCGTTGGATTCCTAAGACAATGAAGTTCATGATTATGTGAAAATTATGAATTTTAGAGATTTAATTGAGTAAGATTATTTGAATCAAAGTGAGACAGGAAAGTTTCTGAACATAGTTTAGTATTTTGTGAACTTCGAGACCTGTGGAGATTCGATTGAAGCGTTGTTTGAGGAGAAATAAAGTTAAGACATGGGGCTACAATTGTTATGAAGAAATGAAATTTAAATTTAGCCTTAAAGAATGTTTATGTGTGGAAGGAAGTCAATTTCTAGAAAATGTGTTAGCAAATGATGTGTCCGACATGTTTGGACTATAACTTTTGATGTAGTGCTCCGAATTGAATGATTCTTGAGGAATTATGAAATTAAGACATAGAGGAACAATTCTCTACAAGGAAGTTTTAGCAAATTCCTTCATTTAGATGTGAGAATAATTGTCCAAAAGTGAGCATGACTTAAAGAAATTTTCAGGGGCAAATTTGGAAGTTAACTTAGAGATTTGAGTTTAAGGCTTATAAGACAAGGGCAAAAGGGTCTTTACACTCTAAATTAATGACTTGGCATATAAAAAGAGAAGCATGGTCGTGGGAAGAGGAAGAGACTCGAAAATTCTAGAAGAAGAAAGAAAAAAAGAAGAGGAAGGAAGGGAGAAAAGAGATTTGCGTGGAGAAAGAAGAGAGAAGAGGTGGGTTTTCAAATTTTAAAGAGTTCAAGCTTCTTTTTCCATGGATTCTTGAAGGAAAAGAGGGAAGGAGAAGAGATTTACTCCAAGCCTAAAGGAATTTTGAAATTTTAAGGAGAGAAAGGTAAGAGATGATTTTAATGTTTGAGTTTTCTTGAGTTTTTGAGTTGATTTATCCTAAGATGGTTATGGGTTTGTTATATATGAGGTTAATTTAAGTGATTATGCTTTTGGGTTATGTTAAATCATGGATGAGAAACTATTTGGAATTTATGCTAAAGTATATGAGTAGAGATTTTGGAAGATTATGATGTAGAGAGGTTGGAATCTAAATGGGTTTGTGAAATATGATGTTTTTGATATGGGTTTTGGATGATTATGGTTTAGGTGACTTATATGGGAAGAAAGAGTGAAGTAAAGATCAAGTGGAAGTTTTGGACAAGAGTATAGCATGGAATTAAAGGTGGGTAATATGTTTATTTTTCAAATTATAAGCTAATTGTAAATATTGGTTTTATATGTTATTGTTTTCAAATGATTTGAATCAATTGACTTTCGAAATGATTTATGAACTATTGAAATTATTGTTTTTCAAATGAAACCGAAATTGTTTCGGACTTTAAAAACGAAATGATTCGATTGACTACTTTCAAAGTATTTGAAGGATTTGATGAAATGATCATGATTGATGAATTTTTATGTTTGTTTTGTTTGAGTTTTCAATATGTGAATTGTGATTATTTATGAGATTGATTGATAATTTGAGATTGTGTTGAATTGTTATATGCATATATATACAAGTTTGTAAGTGTAAATGTGTTGAATACGTCAATATATAAAAGTTGAATTTTCGAAATGTGCCTTCGGGCAATATGAGTTTTCTAGCAAGAATACTTGTTACATGGGTTTGGTTAGGTCCTCCATGTGGAGTCAGTGCACTGGTCTCATTTTAAAGCCTTCTCCCGGCTACCCGCTAGTGGCATAGGAGCTCCGTTTTCGGACTCCCTTCACGGCTACACTGGATCGCTATGCGGGAAAGTGTAGTACGTCCTATTCACGGCTGCACAGGACCACTTTGCGGGAATGTGCAGTACGTCCTGTTTTGGACCGACCCAAACCGATTGATGTGTTATATGCTTTACTTTGTTTAGAATGTGCTACATTTATATGTAATGCATTTCATGTGTACAATGGTTTGAAAGTTTGACAAAATGAGAGCTTGGATTTTCAACTACGAGAGTTTTCCAAAACTGTTTGTAAAGATTTATGAAAGTATTTGATTTTGAAAAGTTATTGAGAAGTAAACCCTTCACTATTTTCGATCAACGAAAAATAAAGTTTGAAAAGACTTTTGCTTATCATTTGTTTAATAAACATATTATCCACGAGCTTCCGAGCTCACCCCCCTTTCATCCCCATCTCTAGGTATTCGTGCAGGAGATCGGATGAAAGACGTCAAGATAGCAGTATTTTTGCATGTGGTTGTAAATAGTGTATTTGCCTTAAGATTTCTGAAAATGACTATGGCTTGTATTGCCATTAGAGTATTGTAAACATTTGGTCCTTTATGTATTTGAATTATGATTTTTGTATAAGACTGTTGGATTATGGAATTGGAAATGCATTGGTTTTTGGATGTGTATATTGGAATTGTATACAATTATATTGGGTTATGAATGTATTGAAATATATTTATATGGATATGGATGAATGTACTGGATGTTGAGATATTAGTTTGAATGTGATAAATATGATTTTTTGATATAAGTATGATTTGGAAAAAGGATTAGCAATAGGTTTGCGTTTTGCTGAGATCCCGGACGGAGGGTCCGGTTGATCATGATGTATGTGTGATTTTATTGGAATTTATAGAAGTGTATTCTGGACTATTTGCAAATTTTTGGATAGATTATAGTGCAGCCGTTATGCTGCCGGATTTTTATATGGTAATATAGGGATAAGTGAAATTATGTATAGATTTATGAACTTATTGATATGAGTATGAGTTTGTTAAGGTAAAGAATAATAATATGATGAATAAGAAGAATCAAGAAAGTTTGAGGTTAGTATGAGTTGAAGAATAAGTTCCCAAAGAGGGAAATTATTTGTTTGATATTAAATTAGATGGATCTAAATGATGAAAGAAGCGAATAAGAAGAAAAGAAAAAAAAATATTTGGTTTCCGGATTGGACTAAGGTTTCCAACGCAACAAGTTTTCTATGTTCACGTTTTGGATGTCGAAATTTGAAATTCAGTTCGAACCCACCGGTTGTATGCATTGACTTCAAGTTCATTTTCTATTTGCATTTGAATACATTTGATATCTGATGTGAATCCATCTTGATTTATTTCAGTCCGAATCGATCTCATTCGAATTCGATTCTATCGAATTGAGCTATTTGTTTGGCATTCGTATTCGATTCCATTAGTATCCGATTTGTATGAAGATATTGAGTTATCGCATAAGTAAGAAGACCATATTTAAGGATTGAGATTTATATGAGAAAAAAAATGTACATCGACTTTCAGATAGGTCAATTCATAAGGGTTTCCAACGCGATAAGTTTTCTATTTTTACGCTACGGATGTCGGGATTTGCAATTTCAGTTTCCATCGATTTAATTGTCGATCCTATTTGCTTCGCTTTTGTTTTCGATTCGACTCTTTTGTTTCATTTCGTTTCGAATTCTTTAAGAACGATCATATGCAGTAAAGCAGTTGGGTCTCGAAAACAGGATCCAATATTTATGGTATTAGAGCCCAGTAATATGATCTTACTGGGGCATATGTGTATGAGTGATTTTGCATGAGAAAATGATAAGAGTTTGTAAGGCTAAGTTTGATTTTGGGAGAATATGATATTGATATGAATAAAGTTGCATGAATGATTTCATTAAGGTGAAGACTTATGTTTAAGTTTGGATTATGATACTAGGAAGTTAAGATCAGAAATTCATGATAAATTTAGAGGATGTGACTTCGAATATATGTGAGATGCAAATATGAATCTTTAGAGATGAGTTGATGATAGGAATACATGTATAGAAGTTAAAAGAGATTGAGATTGAATGGTTTTGGTCCATATCAAGGTTATCAATATTTGGACCATTGATTTGAGTGCTTATGTGAAAAAATAGTGTTTAATATGATAGTGATGATTTCAATCTCATAAAGAAGTGGATATTTGCGAGTAAGATAAGAATATGTGTGATAAGAATTTGAGTGATTTTAGGTTTGTGAAAATGAAAATGAGATTAGCATTTGATGATGTATTGGGTTGTTGATTTTGAATATGCATTTGTGAGAGAACTAAGGAAGATTTGAAAGTGAGTTAAGTATATGTACTTGTGAAATTATGATAAGATCTATTGGTGAGTAAATACGATATGGATAGTATATGATATGTAGAGGTGAAAAACATGAAGAATATGTGTGGTGAGAATTTGCATATGTAAATGACTAGGATCATTTGAAAAACATGAGTTTAGAGAATGTAGTACTTGGTGTTTGCTTAAGTATGAATTTCGAGGATGAAATTTTTTTAAGAGGTAGAGAAATGTTGGACCCCGAACCTAGAAGTGAAAATTAGAAATATGGAAATGAAAGTAAATGAGTGTTTTGTTTGTGATTTGTGTTATAGATGAGGAAATGTGATTTATGTATGATGATAGGCTGAGAAGCCTTAAGCATGAATCATGTTTAACTATGTAAGACCCTATGAAAAATCAAGAGATTATGAATGATAAGATGATATGGAGTGTAGGAAATCATATGAATTGAGGTTGAGATTTGGGTAAATTCCAAATCATAGTTGCATTGTTATAAATGGTGTGCATTTAAGAAAGTGAAATTTAGGATGAATGTTAAATGTATATGCTGATTCAAGGGAAATTAAGGAATGATTGAAATAGAATTGGCCAAAGTAGCCTTCTTTAAAGTTGTAGCTTGATCTTTTATCTTTCCAACGAGACTAAGTGTGAGAGATTTCGAGATCAAAGTTAAGAGATATAGTTGATGCAAGTTATGATGTTATATAAGATTTATGTTAGTGATAGCTTGATGACATGTTTGAAAGTTGAGGTTTTGATGAACCAATTTAGTTGAGATTTGAGAAGTTCATGAATTTAATTTGTTGCTTGAAGTGTTATGAAGTGTTTAGGCCTTCGAATAAGTATTTATGTGGAGATTATAAGTATTTATGAAGTCAGTTTTGATGGAAGAAGCTTTGGAAAAAGGTAAGAATGGGTTTGGAAAACCCATGTCCGTTAAACGGACATGGAAGTCCGTTTAACGGACAGCCACGGGTCAAAAGGACCCCTTGCTATGTGTATGTCCGTTAGATGGACTTTCTCGGACGAATTGGCACAGTTTTGGCCGTATGTGTTCGTTAAACGGACAAGCCTGTCCGTTTAACGGACAACTACAGGTCAGGTAGAGAAAAATGTGTTTTTAACCAGCTTTGAGGCCAAATCTTGTTTTGGGGCCTCTAATAAGTGGTGTATACGTTGATGTTATCTTTCAAATGGCAGAAGAACGAAGCCATTTGGATATTTTTAGAGAAAGTTAGGGCGTTTGCGCTAAAAGAGTTTCAAATGGATTTAGAGTTTGAGCATGGGTTAATGTTTTGATCATAACTCAGACATCCGACCTCGGATTGAGGCGATTCTTGAAGCATTGAATTCCTGACACGTGTATCTTTCTCTCCATGAAAATTTGTATCAATTGGATTTTGAATTGAAAGAGTTTGATTGAATCAGATGAAAATCGGAATGATTTGTCTCATTCTGAGCATGCTATTTTTCCTTCCTCATCCGACCCTGTCAAATCATTTGCTTATATCTTTTCCGTCCGACATCCAAATGACTTAGTTCTTGAAGCGTTGGATTTCTGAGACAATGAAGTTCATGATTATGTGAAAATTACGAATTTTAGAGATTTAATTGAGTAAGAATATCTGAATCAAAGTGAGACAGGAAAGTTTCTGATCATAGTTTAGTATTTTGTGACCTTCGATCTGTGGAGATCCGATTGAAGCGTTGTTTAAGGAGAAATAAAGTTAAGACATGGGGCTACGATTTTTATGAAGAAATGAAATTTAAATTTAGCCTTAAAGAATGTTTATGTGCGGAAGGAAGTCAATTGCTAGAAAATGTGTTAGCAAATGATGTGTCCGACATGTTTGGACTATAACTTTTGATGTAGTGCTCCGAATTGAATGATTCTTGAGGCATTATTAAATTAAGACATAGGGGAAAAATTCTCTAGAAGGAAGTTTTAGCAAATTCCTTCATTTAGATGTGAGAATAATTGTCCAAAAGTGAGCATGACTTAAAGAAATTTTCAGGGGCAAATTTGGAAGTTAACTTAGAGATTTGAGTTTAAGGCTTATAAGACAAGGGAAAAAGGGTCTTTACACTCTAAATTAATGACTTGGAATATAAAAAGAGAAGCATGGTCGTGGGAAGAGGAAGAGACTCGAAAATTCCCGAAGATGAAAGAAAAAAAGAAGAGGAAGGAAGGGAGAAAAGAGATTTGCGTGGAGAAAGAAGAGAGAAGAGGTGGGTTTTCAAATTTTAAAGAGTTCAAGCTTCTTTTTCCATGGATTCTTGAAGGAAAAGAGGGAAGGAGAAGAGATTTACTCCAAGCCTAAAGGAATTTTGAAATTTTAAGGAGAGAAAGGTAAGAGATGATTTTAATGTTTGAGTTTTCTTGAGTTTTTGAGTTGATTTATCCTAAGATGGTTATGGGTTTGTTATATATGAGGTTAATTTAAGTGATTATGCTTTTGGGTTATGTTAAATCATGGATGAGAAACCATTTGGAATTTATGCTAAAGTATATGAGTAGAGATTTTGGAAGATTGTGATGTAGAGAGGTTGGAATCTAAATGGGTTTGTGAAATATGATGTTTTTGATATGGGTTTTGGATGATTATGGTTTAGGTGACTTATATGGGAAGAAAGAGTGAAGTAAAGATTAAGTGGAAGTTTTGGACAAGAGTATAGCATGGAATTAAAGGTGGGTAATATGTTTATTTTTCAAATTATAAGCTAATTGTAAATATTGGTTTTATATGCTATTGTTTTCAAATGATTTGAATCAATTGACTTTCGGAATGATTTATGAACTATTGAAATTATTGTTTTTCAAATGAAACCGAAATTGTTTCGGACTTTAAAAACGAAATGATTCGATTGACTACTTTCAAAGTATTTGAAGGATTTGATGAAATGATCATGATTGATGAATTTTTATGTTTGTTTTGTTTGAGTTTTCAATATGTGAATTGTGATTATTTATGAGATTGATTGATAGTTTCAGATTGTGTTGAATTGTTATATGCATATATATACAAGTTTGTAAGTGTAAATGTGTTGAATACGTCAATATATAAAAGTTGAATTTTCGAAATGTGCCTTCGGGCAATATGGGTTTTCAAGCATGAATACTTGTTACATGGGTTTGGTTAGGTCCTTCATGTGGAGTCAGTGCACTGGTCTCGTTTTAAAGCCTTCTCCCGGTTGCCCACTAGTAGCATAGGAGCTCCGTTTTTGGACTCCCTTCATGGCTACACTGGACCGCTATGCGAGAAAGTGTAGTACTTCCTGTTCACGACTGCATAGGACCGCTTTGCGGGAATGTGCAGTACGTCCTGTTTTGGACCGACCCAAACCGATTGATGTGTTATATGCTTTACTTTGTTTAGAATGTGCTGCATTTATATGTAATGCATTTCATGTGTACAATGGTTTGAAAGTTTGACAAAATGAGAACTTGGATTTTCAACTATGAGAGTTTTCCAAAACTGTTTGTAAAGATTTATGAAAGTATTTGATTTCGAAAAGTTATTGAGAAGTAAACCCTTCACTGTTTTTGATCAACGAAAAATAAAGTTTGAAAAGACTTTTGCTTATCATTTGTTTAACAAACATATTATCCACGAGCTTCCGAGCTCAACCCCCCTTTCATCCCCATCTCCAGGTATTCGTGCAGGAGATCGGATGAAAGACGTCAAGATAGCAGTATTTGTGCATGTGGTTGTAAATAGTGTATTTGCTTTAAGATTTTTGAAAATGACTATGGCTTGTATTGCCGTTAGAGTATTGTAAACATTTGGTCCTTTATGTATCTTGAATTATGATTTTTTTATAAGACTCTTGGATTATGGAATTGGAAATGCATTGGTTTTTGGATGTGTATATTGGAATTGTATACAATTATATTGGGTTATGAAATGTATTGAAATATATTTATATGGATATGGATGAATGTACTGGATGTTCAGATATTAGTTTGAATGTGATAAATATGATTTTTTGATATGAGTATGATTTGGAAAAAGGATTAGCAATAGGTTTGCGTTTTGCTGAGATCCCGGATGGAGGGTCCGGTTGATCATGATGTATGTGTGATTTTATTGGAATTTATAAAAGTGTATTCTGGACTATTTGCAGATTTTTGGATAGATTATAGTGCAGCCGTTATGCTGTCGGATTTTTATATGGTAATATTGGGATAAGTGAAATTATGTATGGATTTATGAACTTATTGATATGAGTATGAGTTTGTTAAGGTAAAGAATAGTAATATGATGAATAAGAAGAATCAAGAAAATTTGAGGTTAGTATGAGTTGAAGAATAAGTTCCCAAAGAGGGAAACTATTTGTTTGATATTAAATTGGATGGATCTAAATGATGAAAGAAGCGAAGAAGAAGAAAAGAAAAAAAAAATATTCGGTTTCCGGATTGGACTAAGGTTTCCAACGCAACAAGTTTTCTATGTTCACGTTTTGGATGTCGGAATTTGAAATTCAGTTCGAACCCACCGGTTGAATGCATTGACTTCAAGTTCATTTTCTATTTGCATTTGAATACATTTGATATTTGATGTGAATCCATCTTGATTTATTTCAGTCCGAATCGATCTCATTCGAATTCGATTCTATCGAATTGAGCTATTTGTTTGGCATTCGTATTCGATTCCATTAGTATCCGATTTGTATGAAGATATTGAGTTATCGCATAAATAAGAAGACCATGTTTAAGGATTGAGATTTATATGAGAAAAAAAATGTACATCGACTTTCAGATAGGTCAAGTCATAAGTGTAGGAAAATCCCGGTGTGAGCATCACATGCCCACGGTGCGGAAAACAAAAATTTTTGTTCCGGGACCTTCCCGAAAGCCAGGATCCATGTGTCTATACAACATACTCAAACCATAACGGCCAAAGGAGACCGTCTCTAACGGTATCCACGCAGAGACCGGAGAACCTAACCGGGACAAACCCTTTGACCCGGGAATAGCTAGAACAAGTTGAAGACTGCTAGATCTTACCTTGTTCTTAGAGAGCTTGGAGAAACACGATAGAGGAGCTTGAGAAGAAGAGATGAAACTTTGAAGATGATGAAGAATATGGAGAGCTTCGTAGGTCTCCTCTTTCAAAAACTTAACACTTAAGTTTTAAAACCTTCCTCACTCTTTAAAGCCAACGATCATCATTCAAAGAGAAGAAGTAAAACCACTTTTATCCTTCATCATTTCATTCACGACATCAACTCATCTTTTTCTTCAAACTTTTGTCTTTAGTCATTTAATGGATTTAATGACTAAGCAACTAAAAGAACCTTCTACTCCCCATCCACGTATACACTCATATATATATTAATTAATTAATTAATTAATTACTTAATTAATTAATAATATATATATAAAAATAAATGCTGAAGTGGTCCAGTCACATTGGGGTCGGTCCTACCGGCATCCCGGGTCCCGGTATGGGAAAAACCCCCGGAGACCTTTCTCAGCAATATCGATGTCGTGATCTCATCGGGATATATCTCGATCTCATCGGGATCCATTTAATCCATTTGCTCTCCTTTTATTGGAACTCTGTCCAAAACTATTTTACGAGTTCTCTGAGACACTCTTATGCGTGTGACCCATTAGGTTCCCGGTTATGTTGGCCACTTAGATTAACACTTAATCTAAGCAAGTCATGAGCGGTATCTAGCAACACATCATGACCCCCAATTGACCGGAAAGTAATTGGTTTGACGAATGAACATATATTCATCAGGAACCATATCACGAACCTTTCCATAGACAATTACCGTGCAATTCGTCCTTTCACCATGCTATACCCCACTTAGTTATTGTAGGAAAATCCCGGGTGGTACATCACATGTACACGCAGCGGAAAACAAAAATTTTTGTTCCCGGACTTTCCGATCCCGTGATCCGTATCCGTATGAAGACATCAACCAAAATAGCCAAAGAGACTATCTCTAAAGGTGATCCACGCAGAGATCGAAAACCTAACCGAGTCAAACCCTTTGACCGGGAATAGTTAGAACAGATTAAAGGCTGCTAGACCCTACCGTCTCCGGAGAGCTTGAGGAAAACGTTGAACCATGTGCTTGGAGAAGAGAAAACGATGATGGCTTTGATAAAGAAGGAAAATGAAACACTTTCATTTTAAGCTTACATCTTAAGCTCTTCTTCCTCCTTTGTAAACCATCTGAAGCATGCTTCATTTTCCTTATGCCATCCACGAAAATCTTGCCCATTTATATGTGTTTTAACTTTTAAAACACCAATAGTAAGCTTCCAAATTGATGGCACACAATTTAAGGCATTAAAGAATGAAAGCTTTGACTTTTCAAAGCAAATATCTTCTCCTTTCTCCATTCAACGTGTACAACATTAATTTATTAAGTAATTAATTAATTAATTAGTTAATTAATCAATTAATAAATAATTGCTAAGGTCCATCCAACTGGGAATTGGTCCTACCCGGCCTACAGGCCCCGATCTTCAAACAAAGACCTAAACCTTTCTTAGCAATATTGATGTCGCGATCTCATCGGGACATATCCCAATCTCATCGGGATCCATTTAATCCTAATGCTCTCCATAATTGGAACTCTGTCCAATTACTATTTTACAGATTCTCTGAGACACTCTTATGCGTGTGACCCTTTAGGCTCCCGGTTATATTGGCCACTTAGATTAACAATTAATCTGAGCAAGTCATGAGCGGTATCTAGCAACACATCATGACCCCCAATTGACCGGAAAGTAATCGGTTTGATGTATTCATCAAGAACCAGATCACAAACCCTTCCATAGACAATTACCGTGCAATTCGTCCTTTCACCATCCTATACCCCACTTGGTTATGAGTATGGTCAAAGTGTCAACTCTCACTAGACTGAGTCTAGCCCAAGTGATAACAGATCTCGTCCTAGGACTCATTACTCTATATGTCCATGAAGACACTCTTCATGACATATTCACTCTGGCCAGAGATTTCCGAGTAATGATCCTGACAAGAGGCCATGGGTATCTCCTCTGCTAATCCAGAAGTGGTGAATCCTTTATTGGCCACTCAATTACCTTCGAATACCTCAAGCTGTACCCAAGCACCACCCTATGAGTTACCTCTGGAAGGCAACAAGGAATGGAGTCAGCAGGATCAAGTATCAAGATATCCTCGAGTACCTCAAGTCTAAGGATACTTGTACCATTGCTATGATGAGATTATCAACGACACTAGATAAGATATCCATGTGATGATCTCATGGCGGGTCATCCAATGAACTTACTACCGCTAGTAAGCATCCACATGTCAATTCTAAATATCTCATATTTACGGTTTCGAGATCCACCGCTTGATCCAATCAAGGAATATGACATGTGTTAGTCTATCCGGATTAATGATGTCCAATCTCATTAATCCTATGACTAGGGAGAATTTAGATACTGACATAATTGCACATGATAGGAATCTCAGGAGTATGATCACATTATAATTTCCTTCATGCTATGTCATATATCATGGACTTCATTAATCTGATTAAAGATCCAATCAATTCATAAACAATGTTCATGAACATCAAATTAATGAATTATGCCTTTTCTTTATTTATTCATTCAGTCTGCATACGACTGTGAATAAAACGCGCTAAAGGGGATTGCCTTTAGGGCACAAATAAACAGTACCGTCCATGCATAAGTCGACTTATGCCTTGTACAAGTCGACTTATCGGTACTAGATGCGTGTAAGTCGACTTATCCATTGTAACAAGTCGACTTGTACACGACTTACACTTACAAATCTCCCACTTGACCTAAAGCCAATCGCCTTAGTATCTAATACCATAAGCGAGTCCATGAGAATCACAATTTTCCTGCGACAATGGCTTTGTCAACGGAACAGCAACACTTTGCTCTGTGGGAATTCTCTCTATCAGGATATCATCTCGACTAATGATCTCCCGAATCGGCGAAGTACAAGTTCGGATCGTCGATAAGACCTAGGTTCCTTTGCCTGCGCACTAGCCCCATTGTATCACAATACAATCCTATGGGCCCATCACAGCTAGGGACCAGATCAAGTTCAGTAATGAACTTCTTGATCCAAACTGCTTCCGCTACGCATCTCATGCGTCAATGTACTCTGCCTCGATTGATGAAACAGCAGTCGTCTCTTGTTTGGAACTTTTCAAACTGACCGCCACGCTATTCAGTGTGATCTTCACCGGGAACCGATTGGTATCTGCTCGTAACACTTAGAGCACACGATACATCGGGCCTCGTACATAGCATCGTTTCATGCTAAACCTCTTTAGCATCTCATCTATGTATGATGCTTGTGAAGGACCAAGCAACTTTTTGATTTATCTCTATAAATCTATATCCCTAGGATATAAGTCGCTTCACCAAGGTCTTTTAAGGCAAATTGATTGGACAACCAAATTTTAACTGATTGCAGTATAGAGACATCGTTTCCTAGTAACAGTATATCATTTATATACAACACAAGCAATACGATTGCAGTCCCACTAATCTTCTTATACACACAATGATCATCCGGATTTTGTGAGAAATCAAACTCTTTGATTGTCTCATCAAAACGGATATTTCAACTCTAGATGCTTGCTTCAATCCAAACATGGATTTCTGAAGCTAGCATACGTTTCGCCATCGATGGAAGTGAAGCCCTCAGGTTGTGTCATACATATCCTCGGGTAGATTTCCTCTCAGGAAAGCTATCTTCACATCCATTTGCCATATCTCATAATCATAATGAGCGGCAATGGCTAGGAGTATCCTAATGGATTTAAGCATTGCTACTAGGCTGAAGGTCTCGTCGTAGTCAACTCCTTGTCTTTGACGAAATCCTTTGGCCATTAGTCTCGCTTCATAGGTAATCAAATTACCATCCATGTTGGTTTTCTTCTGAAAACTCCTTTGCGCCCTGTGGGTTTTATCCCTTCAGGTGTAACAACCAAAGTCCATACTTGGTTTTCATACATGGAATCCATTTCAAATTTCATGGCACAAAGCCATGTCTCAGACTCTGAACTCTTCAGAACCTCTTCATAGGTAGTAGGCTCATCATCTCCTATGAGCATTACGTCATTCTGTTCACTTACGAGAAATCCATATCTCTCGGGAACAGTGCGTATCCTACGTGACCTACGAAATTCGTGTGTAGTAGAAGATGGAACTGTTACTTCATCTATATGAGTGACAGTTTCAGGTTCAGGCAGTTGATCTATGTTTGTTCGAGCATCTTGAACTTTTCCAAGTTCAACTTTGCTCCCACTGTCCTCTTGTAAAAGAAACTCTTTCTTTAAGAAAACAGCATGCTTGGAAACAAACAACTTTTGTTCCTAAGCAAGGTAGAATTGATATTCCACGAACAAACACTTGTCAGCTTTTACATCAAATGTATCTCGATCGTATCCGCTTCACGAAGGTGACAAACCCAAACTTTCAGATGAGAAAGATAAGGCTTTCAGTTAGTCCATATCTCCATATGGAGTAACCACAACTGTCTTTGATGGAACTCTGTTTAGCAAGTAACCAGCTGTCTCGAGCGCATATCCCCAAAAACTGTGCAAAACCTATCATCAATCGCACCATGTCTAACAAGGTTCGATTTCTCCTTTCAGCCACACCATTGTGCTACGGCGTGCAAGGTGGAGTGAACTGAGATAAAATCCCATTATCTCTGAGATAATCCAAAACTGTTGGTCTAAGTATTTTCCACCACGATCAGATCGTAATGTATTCATACTTACCAAGTTAGTTTTCCACTTCATTTCTGAATTATTTGAACTTTTCAAATGCTTCAGATTTGTATCTCATCAGATACAGATACCTATATCGTGAATAATCACCGATAAAAATAATGAAGTAAAAACAACCACTTCTGGCATAGATGGACATCGGACCACATACATCCAAATGTATCAGGTCTAATATTCCATTCACTCGTTCACCCTTTCCTTTAAAGGATAACTTAGTCATCTTGCCTAATAAACAAGATTCGCATGTGTCTTATGATTCATAATCAAATGACTCTAAACTTCCACTCTTATGGAGCTTAGCAATGCGTATCTCATTTATATGGCCGTTCGACAATGCCATAAGCAAGTTGATTTTAAATTATCTCGATTATGTCTTTCCTCGTCATTGACATTCATAATTGGATATGACATATCTAATATGTCAATTCTATTGCATAATGTACCAGTACCATAGAGCATTCCATTCGAACTAATAGAACAACCATTGCTCCAAAAGTCCAATGGATACCGGCTCTAATTAAACATAAAACATACAATATGTTCTTTGTTTAAAAGCGGGTACAAAATGTCAATTATCCAATTTGAATATAAGCCCAATGGGAGTAATAAGACATAAGTGCCTACGACTAATGTAGCAACTTTTGTGCATTACCTACACAAAGGTCTAGTTCTCATTTTATGAGCTGTCTACTGTCCCTGAGGCCCTGCATATTATCATATATGTGTGAGCCACAACCGGTATCAAATACCGATATGTTTGGATCAGGAATAGTATTAATCTCAATGACAAACATATTGAAGGAATAGAGGCATCGATGCCTTCTTACCTTCAAGAACTCCAGATAGACTTTACAGTTTTGCCTCTAGTGGCCAGACTTGCCACAATGAAAGCAAAATCTTTTGGAGCAGTTACTTTGATTTTTCCTTGATGGCACTTCCATTTAGTTTCTTGGCCTTTTTCTTCTTTGAACCAGAAGAAGAAGCATCCACCAATAGCACTTGCTTGCTATCATTCTTGATAGCCTGCTCAACTATCTTGAGCAGATTGATCAGCTCAGGAATTGTTGTGGATATTTGGTTTATCCGATAGTTTATCACATACTGTGAATAACCATCAGACAATCCAACCAGAATTAAGTCTCTACTTAACTCATAATCCATTACAAATCCTAAGACGGCCAATCTCTCAACATAGTCATTCATCTTCAGGGCATACTGCACAGCAGATATCCCTGGAGCCATCTTTGTGATGAAGAGAAGCCTTGAGGTCGCGAACATTTCAGACCGAGCTTACTCAACAACCAGCTCCATAAGATGAAATACTATTGAGTGAGCATTCATGAACTCGTGCTGCTGCTGCTGCTCTAGTGACATCAAGGCAAGTAGCCATGTCCCCGTCCATTAGATGCTTACGATATGACTTCTGATCCTTGCATCAACAGCAGGTGCAACTGGAAGTGGAACATCTAGGACGTATCCCAGTTCCTCAGATCTGAGAACAATTCTCAGAGTCCTCAGCCAATCAAGAAAATCGATCCAGAAGAGTGAGCGTAAATTCACACTGAAAGACTTCTTCAATCAACCTAAACGCGATAGAGAGAAGGAATGATAAAATAGAATTGCCTGCATGATCATAAGGACTTGCATGATATGCATATGGCTCCCACTAGTTTCCTAGAATCCATAACCCTCTTTCTAATCCAGAGAAACAAAGTGACATAATGTCCTAGTGGGTCGATATCCGACATTGCTAAGAGTGACCTTGAGTTTGCCCAACAAACCCTGACTTAGGTCAATCGGTAGGTATCGGTCATACCAATTGCATCATCGATATCGACATTAAGAATGACCTTGAGGTTAGCTCAACAAGCCACCTTATGTCTCGGGAGGTATCGATATACCAATTACATCTCGACACAACTATCGATCGTCTATCAACTTGTTGATGTGTGCACTTCATTGGGTATCAACTCTTTGATGCGCATACATCTAATGTATGCTACCCAACTCGCCTCGTCACGTTGACCTTGAGGTTAGCTCAACAAATCAACGCTTCTAGGAAAACCGACCCATTAATCCGAAAATCTTATTTTCATGGTTTGAACATATTCGTATAGAGTGAGCTTGAGGTTAGCTCAACAACTCAACCCTATAAGAACTCTGGTTCTTACCATATTAATGGAAGGCGTTAGTTTTCATATACCGAGGAGGGATTTTGGGTCTCTTCTTCTCCAAGCCGTAGGATTATAGTCACCATGACTATATGGAATGATTTAGGGGTCATCAATCACATTGAATCAATCCTTACAATCATCCATCATCCAACCTGAGCATGCCACAAGTCGACTTTCATCAAATGCAAGTCGCCTTATTGCATCTGTCCACAAACAAGTCGACTTGTCTGATATAAGTCGACTTATGCTCCTGCCCATCACACAAGTCGACTTGTCTGATATAAGTCGACTTATGCTAAAAATTTGAACAAGTCGACTTATGTACAATACAAGTCGACTTATCCTGAAAGATTGAACAAGTCGACTTATGTACAATACAAGTCGACTTATGTACAATACAAGTCGACTTATCCAGAAACTTTGAACAAGTCGACTTATGTACACTACAAGTCGACTTATTCAACAAGAATTGCTATTATATCTAATCGGCTAATTTCTCAATCCATGCAATTCCAATTCACAATACCAACATACCTAGGGTAATATTTGTAAAGTGATGTATCAATGAACACTTCATTGATCCATGAATGCCTTATATAGTCAAACTATATGAAAAGCTTGAAAATGAGTCATAACTCATTAATTTCTAAATACCCAAATTATCACTTTGAGCATCTCTAACTAGCCTATACCTTATCAAATTACTTCGGCACAAGTCACAAAATTTGTGACGGCCAAAACAAAAGAGATAACGACATACACTAATGAGACACAAAAGTGACCTATTTGGCATCCAAAAATTCTTGGAAAAGCAAATTCAAGCAATTCACTTTGGCAATCATACTACATCAAGATTACACATTTTTAATCACATTAAAAATGCTGCAAGGCATTGGAACTGAAAAAGCACACTCAATCAAGCCAAGCAAAACAGTCCCAACAATTTTCACAAAAACTGTCCAGTTCTGTACATTGCTTGAAATGATCAATGAAACAATTTCAATAAATCATGAGAAACTTATATAGGTTACTACATGTTCTGAACATGCTACCTGAATTTTTTTGGATTTTAGGCCATCAAAAACTCAGTCAACCTAAATAACAAAACCGATTCAAAAACTGTGTTCATCAGCACAGCAATTCCCAACAGTATAGAATAAATTCGTGAATAAATATCCAATCACCTTGAAATCTAATTTCCATGCTCACAGACATTCACCAACATCTTAGAGACATGTAGGTGAAGGAAAATCCGAAAAACCATTTTTCTAGAATTTATTCTCGATTTTATACTACTGTCTGTTACAGAATCGTTTCACAAAACAGCATCTGTAACCTTAGGGAATTAATTAGCAAAACTATATCAAATCAAATCAATAAATTCTGGAAATTCATAGACATATTATCTAACATGTTATGAACATTTCTGGGCAGAAAATTTCGAAAACATATCACCATATAAATTCGAAATTGGGACAGTACACATGCATCAACAGAAACAGCACTTAGGGTTTCTGATCTAGCTTAGGTTAAAGCTTCATACGGGATACCAGACGCTCTGATACCACTGTAGGAAAATCCCGGGTGGTACATCACATGTACACGCAGCGGAAAACAAAAATTTTTGTTCCGGGACTTTCCGATCCCCAGGATCAGGTATCCGTATGAAGACATCAACCAAAATAGCCAAAGAGACTATCTCTAAAGGTGATCCACGCAGAGATCGAGAAAACCTAACCGAGTCAAACCCTTTGACCGGGAATAGTTAGAACAGATTAAAGGCTGCTAGACCCTACCTCTGTCCTGGAGAGCTTGAGGAAAGCGTTGAACCATGTGCTTGGAGAAGAGAAAGCGATGATGGCTTTGATAAAGAAGGAAAATGAAACACTTTCATTTTAAGCTTACATCTTAAGCTCTTCTTCCTCCTTTGTAAACCATCTGAAGCATGCTTCATTTTCCTTATGCCATCCACGAAAATCTTGCCCATTTATATGTGTTTTAACTTTAAAACACCAATAGTAAGCTTCAAATTGATGGCACACAATTTAAGGCATTAAAGAATGAAAGCTTTGACTTTTCAAAGCAAATATCTTCTCCTTTCTCCATTCAACGTGTACAACATTAATTTATTAAGTAATTAATTAATTAATTAGTTAATTAATCAATTAATAAATAATTGCTAAGGTCCAGTCCAACTGGGAATTGGTCCTACCGCCTACAGGGCCCCGATCTTTGGCAAAGACCTAAACCTTTCTTAGCAATATTGATGTCGCGATCTCATCGGGACATATCCCAATCTCATCGGGATCCATTTAATCCTAATGCTCTCCATAATTGGAACTCTGTCCAATTACTATTTTGATGATTCTCTCGAGACACTCTTATCGTGTGACCCTTTAGGCTCCGGTTATATTGGCCACTTAGATTAACAATTAATCTGAGCAAGTCATGAGCGGTATCTAGCAACACATCATGACCCCCAATTGACCGGAAAGTAATCGGTTTGATGTATTCATCAAGAACCAGATCACAAACCCTTCCATAGACAATTACCGTGCAATTCGTCCTTTCACCATCCTATACCCCACTTGGTTATGAGTATGGTCAAAGTGTCAACTCTCACTAGGTCGAGTCTAGCCCAGTGATAACAGATCTCGCCCTAGGACTCATTACTCTATATGTCCATGAAGACACTCTTCATGACATATTCACTCTGGCTAGAGATTTTCGAGTAATGATCCTGACAAGAGGCCATGGGTATCTCCTCTGCTAATCCAGAAGTGGTGAATCCTTTATTGGCCACTCAATTACCTTCGAATACCTCAAGCTGTACCCAAGCACCACCCTATGAGTTACCTCTGGAAGGCAACAAGGAATGGAGTCAAAGCACAGGATCAGTATCCAAGATATCCTTGAGTACCTCAAGTCTAAGGATACTTGCACCATTGCTATGATGAGATTATCAACGACACTAGATAAGATATCCATGTGATGATCTCATGGCGGGTCATCCAATGAACTTACTACCGCTAGTAAGCATCCACATGTCAATTCTAAATATCTCATATTTACGGTTTACGAGATCCACCTTGATCCAATCAGGAATATGACATGTGCTAGTCTATCCGGATTAATGATGTCCAATCTCATTAATCCTATGACTAGGGAGAATTTAGATACTGACATAATTGCACATGATAGGAATCTCAGGAGTATGATCACATTATAATTTCCTTCATGCTATGTCATATATCATGGACTTCATTAATCTGATTAAAGATCCAATCAATTCATAAACAATGTTCATGAACATCAAATTAATGAATTATGCCTTTTCTTTATTTATTCATTCAGTCTGCATACGACTGTGAATAAAACGCGCTAAAGGGGATTGCCTTTAGGGCACAAATAAACAGTACCGTCCATGCATAAGTCGACTTATGCCTTGTACAAGTCGACTTATCGGTACTAGATGCGTATAAGTCGACTTATCCATTGTAACAAGTCGACTTGTACACGACTTACACTTACAGTTATGAGTATGGGCAATGTGTCAACTCTTACTAGACTGACTACGTCAAATCTAGTCCAAGTGATTTCAGTTCTTGTCCTGGGACTCATTACTTTAAATGTCACTGAAGACACTCTTCACGACATACATACTCTGGCCAGAGATTTCTTAGTAATGACCCTGACAAGAGGCCATGGGTATCATCTTCTGCTATCACAGAAGTGGTGAATCCTCTATTGGCTACTCAATTACCTTCGAATACCTCAAACTGTACCCAAGCACCACCCTATGAGTGACCTCTGCAAAAGGCAACAAGGAATGGAGTCAAAGCACGTAATCAAGTATTCAAGATATCCTTGAGTACCTCAAGTCTAAGGATACTTGCACCATTGCTATGATGAGATTATCACTGACATTAGAATAGGACATCCATGTGATGATCTCATGGCAGGTCATCCAATGTACTTACTACCTCTAGTAAGCGTCCACATCTCAACCCTAAATATCTCATATTTACAATTTTTGAGATCCACTGCTTGATCAAATCAAGGAGCATGAGATGTGCTAGTCTCTCCGGATTCTGAGATGTCGATCTCGGTAATCCTATGACTAGGATGATTTGAATCTTGACATAATTGTACATGATAGGAATCTCAGTAGTATGACCACATCATAATTTCCTTCATGCTATGTCATATATCATGGACTTCATTAATTTGATTACAGATCTATATCAGTTCATAAATAATGAACAACAAATTAATGAAATATGCCTTTCTTTATTTATTCATAAAAGCTGTACACAAATTTGGACAAAATGCGCTAAAGGCGATTTCCTTTAGAGCACTACTCTAACAATCTCCCACTTGACCTAAAGCCAATCGCCTTGATATCTAATACCATAGGCGAGTACATGAGAATAAAAACTCTTTTAAGACAATGGCTTCGTCAACGGATCAGCAATATTCTGCTCGGTGGTAACTCTCTCGATCTGGACATCACCACGTCCTATGATCTCCCTTATCAAATGATATCTGCGGAGTACGTGTTTGGATCGTTGATGAGACCTTGGTTCCTTCGCCTGCGCAATAGCCTCATTGTTGTCACAATACAACTGTATGGGCCCATCACTGCTAGGAACCACACCAAGTTTAGTAATGAACTTCTTGATCCAAACTGCTTCCTTTGCTGCTTCTGAAGTGGCAATGTACTCTGCCTCGGTTGTTGAATCGGCAGTCGTCTCTTGTTTGGAACTCTTCCAACTGACTGCCCCGCCGTTCAGTGTGAATACATAACCTGATTGGGATTTGGAATCATCCTTATCAGATTGAAAACTGGCATCTGTATACCCGCTCACTTGGAGATCTCCATTCCCATATATCAAGAAAACATCCTTAGTCTTTCGTAAGTACTTAAGGATATTCTTCTGACCACCATGACCCTCACGAGGATCCGATTGGTATCTGCTTTCGTAACACTTAGAGCATATGATACATCGGGTCTCGTGACATAACATAGCATACATGATAGATCCTACCACGATGCATACGGGATCATATCCATGTGCATCCTCTCATCTTGTGTCTTAGGACACATAGATTTCGAGTGTTATCCCACGAGTCACGGAAGGTACCCTCTCTTGGATTGCTCCATGCTAAACCTCTTTAACATCTTGTCTATATCGTTGATTGTGAAAGACCAGGCAACCTTTTGATCTATCTCTATAGATCCTTATCCCAAGGATATAAGTTGCTTCACCAAGGTCTTTCATGGAAAATTGTTTGGACAACCAAATCTTGGTGATTAAAACATAGAGACATCGTTTCCTAGCAATAATATGTCATCTACATACAACCACAAGGAATACGATTGCATTCCATTAACCTTCTTATACACACAAAGTGTTCATCCGGATTTTGTGAGAAACCAAACTCTTTGATTACCTCATCAAAGCGGATATTCCAACTCTGGATGCTTGTTTCAATCAATAGATAGATTTACGAAGCTTGCATACCTTTTAGCCATCATAGGAGGTGAAGCCTCGAGGTTGTGTCATATATACATCCTCGCCTAGATTTCCATTTAGGAAAGTTGTCTTCACATCCATTTTCCATATCTCATAATCATAATGAGTGGCAATGGCTAGAGTATTCTAATGGATTTAAGCATTGCTCTTTGGTGAAGGTCTTGTCGTAGTCAACTCCTTATCTTTGACGAAAAGCTTTAGCCACAAGCCTTGCTTTATAGGTAATCACATTACCATCCATGTCGGTTTTCTTTTTGAAAACCCATTTACACCCTATGGGTTTTGTTCCTTTGGGTGCCTCAACCAAAGTCCATACTTGGTTTTCATACATGGAATCCATTTCAGCCTGCATGGCATGAAGCCACTTCTCAGACTCTGAACTCTTCAGAACCTCTTCATAGGTGGTAGGCTCATCATCTTCTATGAGCAATACGTCATTCTGTTCTTTCACGAGAAATCCATATCTCTCAGGAACAGATCGTATCCTACGTGACCTATGAACTTCGTGTGTTGTAGAAGATTGATTGTTACTTCATCTGTATGAGTTACGGTTTGAGTTCAGCGATTGATTTCGTCTGTTCGCTTCTTGAACTTCTTGAGTTCAATTTTGCTCCCACTGTCTTCTTGTAAAAGAAACTCTTTCTCTAAAAGACAGCATGCTTTGAAACAAACACCTTTTGTTCCTCGTGAGTAGAAGCGATATCCCTTGTTTCTTTAGGATATCCTACGAACAAACACTTGTCAGACTTTGCATCAAGTTTATCTGACTGTGTCCGCTTCACATAAGCAGGACAGTCCCAAACTTTCAAATGAGTAAGATAGGGTCTTTTGTTAGTCCACATCTCATATGGAGTAACATCAACTGTCTTTGATGGGACTCTGTTTAGCAAGTAAACAGTTGTCTCGATTGCATACCCCCAAAAGGATTTTGGTAACTTTGCAAAGCCCATCATTGATCGTACCATGTCTAACAAGGTTCGATTTCTCCTTTCTGCCACACCATTATGCTGTGGTGTGTAAGGAGGAGTCCATTGAGATAAAATCCCATTATCTCTGAGATAATCCAAAAACTCATGGTCTAAGTATTCCCCACCACGATCAGATCGTAATGTCTTGACACTTTTCCCAATTTGGTTTTCTACTTCATTTCTGAATTGTTTGAACTTTTCAAATGCTTCAAATTTGTATCTCATCAGATACAAGTACCCATATCGAGAATAGTCATCGATAAAGGAAATGAAGTAAAGATAACCACTTCTAGCATGGATGGACATCGGACCACATACATCTGAATGTATTAGGTCTAATACTCCAGTCGTTCGTTCACCCTTTCCCTTAAATGGTAACTTAGTCATCTTGCCTAATAAATAAGATTCGCATGTGTCATATGATTCATAATCAAATGACCTTAAACTACCACTCTTATGGAGCTTAGCTATGCGTCTCTCATTTATATGGCCAAGGCGACAATGCCATAAGTAAGTTGATTTTAAATTATCTCGTTTACGTCTTTTCGTGTCATTGACATTCATAATTGGATGTGACATATCTAATATGTAAATTCCATTGCATAAAGTACCAGTACCATAAAGCATTCCATTCAAACTAATAGAACAACCATTGTTACTAAAAGTCAAATGGAAACCAGCTCTATTTAAACAAGAAACAGACAATATGTTTTTTGTTAATACAGGTACAAAATAACAATCATCCAATTTAATTACAAGCCCAGTGGGGAGTGACAAAAAGTAAGTGCCTAAGGCTAATGCAGCAACTCTTGCTCCATTTCCCACACGCAGGTCTACCTCTCCCTTCATGAGCTGTCTACTGTCCCTGAGGCCCTGTATATCATTGCATATGTGTGAGCCACAACCGGTATCTAATACCCATATGTTATGATCAGAAATAGTATTAACCTTAATGACAAACATACCTGAAGAAGTCGAGGCATCTAATGCCTTCTTCTGCTTCAGTTCCTCCAGATAGACTTTCGGCCCGCTTAGTGACCGGTCTTGCCCTGATGGAAGCAAGTTCCTTTTAGTGCGATCTCTTTGGTTTTCTTCTTGGCTATACTTCCTTTTGGTTTCTTAGACCTTTTCTTCTTCTTTTTCCTTTTCTTTGAACCAAAGAAGAGTCCACCATCAACACTTGCTTGCTATCCTTCTTGATAGCTTGCTTTCATTGTCTTGGCAGATTGATCAACTCGAGGATTGTTGTGGATACTTGGTTCATCCGATAGTTTAACACAAGCGTGAATAACTATCGACAATCCAACCGAATTAAGTCAATACTTAATTCATAATCCATGACAAAACCTAAGGCGACCAATCTCTCAATATACCCATTCATCTTACATGCATACCGCTGACCGCAGATGAACACGAGTCATCTTAGTAGTGAAGAGTAGCCTCGAGGTCTCGAACCTTTCAGACCGAGCTTGCTCATCAAATAACTCCCTAAGATGAAACACTATGGTATGAGCATCTATAGACTCATCTTTTGCTTACGCGACTCGAGGTGACATCGAGGCAAGCATAATGTAGGTAGCCATGTCACCATCTTTAAGATGCTTCGATATGCTTCGATCCTCATCAGAAGCATCAGCAGCAGGTGGATCAGGAAGTGGAACATCTAGGATATATCCCAGTTCCTTAGACCTGAGAACAATTCTCAGATTTCTCAGCCAATCTAGAAAATTTGGTCCAGTTAATTTGTTGGAGTCCATAAGTGGCGCAAGCTCACTGCTGGAAATCATCTTCAATAACCTATAGGAAAGAGAGAAAGAATGTTAGAATAGAATTACATGCATGATCATAAGGACTTGCATGACATGCATATGGCTCCCACTAGTTTCATAGAATCCATAACCCTCGAAGCGAATCCAAGAAACATTATGACAAAATGTCTAAGTGGGTCGATATCAGACATTCCTTAAAATGACCTTGGGTTCGCCCAACAAGCCACCTTAGTTCAATCGGTAGGTATCGATCATATCAATTGCATCATAGATAGATATCCGACATTTCTAAAATGACCTTGGGTTTGCCCAACAAGCTACCTTAGTTCAATCGGCAGGTATCAATCATACCATTTCCATCTTAGGTGCAACTGTCGACTAGTGCTATCAACTTTTGATGTATGCACACACATTGGGTTATCAACTCTTGATGCGTGTAGATCTGATGTACACTACCCAATTTTGCCTCTGTCCACGTTGACCTTGAGTTTGCTCAACAAATCAGCGCTTCTAGTGAAAACCGACCCATTAATCCGAAAATCTCATTTTCCATGGTTCGAACATATCCGTATAGAGTGAGCTTGGGTTTGCCCAACAACCCAACTCTATAAGAACTCTGGTTCTCCCCATATTAATGGAAGGCGTTAGTTTTCATATTGTTTGAGGGTTTTCAGGTCTCATCTTCTTCTTCTCCAAGCCGTAGAATTATAGTCACTATGACTATATGGAATGATTTAGGGCATATGATCAATCACATTGAGTTTATACCTAAAATCATCCATCATCCCTCCTTGCATGTTATAAGTCGACTTGTGTATGTATAAGTGGACTTATGCCTCTAATAAAGTCGACTTATGCATGTGTAAGTCGACTTATGCAGCTGCTCTACAAACAAGTCGACTTGTACCATTGTGCAAGTCGACTTATCAAATCTCTGATGCACCAAACAAGTCGAGTTATAAGCGTATAAGTCGACTTGTGCATTTGGAATTGCTATCTAATCGCTAATTTCTCAATTAGTGTAGTTCAAATTCACAATACCAAGTGTAATACACTTTAACTTGATGTACCAATGAAACACTTTCATTCTTGCTCACCATATATAGTCAAAACTATACATGAAGAATTTGAAATCAGTGAATACACTGTTATTCACTTGGATCTCCAAATAATTCGAGAATATCAAATTATCACCCTAAGTATCTCTAGGTAGTCTACACTTTATCAAGACTACTTCGGCACATGCCACAAAATTTGTGACAGCCAAAACAATCAAGATAAGGGAATATACTAACGAGACGCTAATGAGACACATTTGACATCCGAAAATTATTTGGAAACCTAATTTCAAAAAATTCATTTAGGAAAGCATACAAAATCAATGTAACACATTTTTAATCACATTAAAAATGATCCAAGGCATTGGAACTGAAAATTACACAATTTCTCATTCCAAACAAAACAGCTCTAGCAACTTTCTCAAAACTGCCAAGCTCTATGTTTTGCTTGAAAAACCCATTGAAACAATTTCAATAAATTCTGAGAAAATTAAAAAGGTCACTACATGTTCCCAACATGCTCTATGAATGTTTTCAGGATTTATTTAAATCAAAAAATCATTCAACCTCAGAAACAAATCCAATGCAAAATCTGTGTTCCTCAACACAACTATTCCCAGCAGCACACAATAAATTCTCAAATAAATAGTAAATCACCTCGAAAACATTTTTCCATCCACAAAGACATTCATGAACATCTTAGGGACATGTAGGTGAAAGAAAAGCCGAAAAACCATTTTTCTACAATTTATTCTCGAATTTATAAGCATGCCTGTTCAGTGAATGTGCACAAAGACAGCACCCAGCACATTAGGGAATAAATTAACAAAACTATACCAAATCACATTGATAAATTCCGGGCTACCAAAGACATATGCAACAACATTTTTTGAACATATCTGGGCAAGAAAATTTTGAAAACTATATCTCATACTGAATTGGAAATTCAACACATACAACATGCATCATCATCACAAGCTATAGCAACTCCGACCTAGTCATGGTTTCGTTGTTATATACGACACAAGTGTCTCTGATACCACTGTAGGAAAATCCCAGTGTGAGCATCACATGCCCACGGTGCGGAAAACAAAAATTTTTGTTCCGGGACCTTCCTGAAAGCCAGGATCCATGTGTCTATACAACATACTCAAACCATAACGGCCAAAGGAGACCGTCTCTAACGGTATCCACGCAGAGACCGGAGAACCTAACCGGGACAAATCCTTTGACCCGGGAATAGCTAGAACAAGTTGAAGACTGCTAGATCTTACCTTGTTCTTGGAGAGCTTGGAGAAACACGATGGAGGAGCTTGAGAAGAAGAGATGAAACTTTGAAGATGATGAAGAATATGGAGAGCTTCGTAGGTCTCCTCTTTCAAAAACTTAACACTTATGTTTTAAAACCTTCCTCACTCTTTAAAGCCAACGATCATCATTCAAAGAGAAGAAGTAAAACCACTTTTATCCTTCATCATTTCATTCACGACATCAACTCATCTTTTTCTTCAAACTTTTGTCTTTAGTCATTTAATGGATTTAATGACTAAGCAGCTAAAAGAACCTTCTACTCCCCATCCACGTATACACTCATATATATTAATTAATTAATTAATAATATATATATAAAAATAAATGCTGAAGTGGTCCAGTCACACTGGGGTCGGTCCTACTGGCCTACCGGATCCAGGTATGGGAAAAACCCCCGGAGACCTTTCTTAGCAATATCGATGTCGCGATCTCATCGGGACATATCTCAATCTCATCGGGATCCATTTAATCCGTTTCCTCTCCTTTTATTGAAACTCTGTCCAAAACTATTTTACGAGTTCTTCGAGACACTCTTATGCGTGTGACCCATTAGGTTCCCGGTTATGTTGACCACTTAGATTAACACTTAATCTAAGCAAGTCATGAGCGGTATCTAGCAACACATCATGACCCCCAATTGACCGGAAAGTAATTGGTTTGATGAATGAACATATATTCATCAGGAACCATATCACGAACCTTTCCATAGACAATTACCGTGCAATTCGTCCTTTCACCATGCTATACCCTACTTGGTTATGAGTATGGGCAATGTGTCAACTCTTACTAGACTGACTACGTCAAATCTAGTCCAAGTGATTTCAGTTCTTGTCCTCAGACTCATTACTTTATATGTCACTGAAGACACTCTTCACGACATACATACTTTGGCCAGAGATTTCTAAGTAATGACCCTGACAAGAGGCCATGGGTATCATCTTCTGCTATCACAGAAGTGGTGAATCCTCTATTGGCTACTCAATTACCTTCGAATACCTCAAACTGTACCCAAACACCACCCTATGAGCGACCTCTGTAAGGCAACAAGGAATGGAGTCAAAGCACAGAATCAGTATCCAAGATATCCTTGAGCACCTCAAGTCTAAGGATACTTGCACCATTGTTATGATGAGATTATCACGGACATTAGAATAGGACATCCATGTGATGATCTCATGGCAGGTCATCCAATGTACTTACTACCTCTAGTAAGCATCCACATCTCAACTCTAAATATCTCATATTTACAGTTTTTGAGATCCACTACTTGATCAAATCAAGGAGCATGAGATGTGCTAGTCTTTCCGGATTACCGATGTCCAGTCTCAGTAATCCTATGACTAGGGATGATTTAGATACTGACATAATTGCACATGATAGGAATCTCAGTAGTATGACCACATCATAATTTCCTTCATGTTATGTCATATATCATGGACTTCATTAATTTGATTACAGATCTATATCAGTTCATAAATAATGAACAACAAATTAATGAAATATGCCTTTCTTTATTTATTCATAAAAACTGTACACAAATTTGTACAAAATGCGCTACTGGCGATTGCCTTTAGAGCACTACTCTAACAATAAGGGTTTCCAACACGATAAGTTTTCTATTTTCACGCTATGGATGTCGGGATTTGCAATTTCAGTTTCCATAGATTTAATTGTCAATCCTATTTTCTTCGCTTTTGTTTTCGATTCGACTCTTTTGTTTCATTCTGTTTCGGATTCTTTAAGAGAGATCATATGCAGTAAAGCAGTTGGGTCTCGAAAACGGGATCCAACAAGTGTATTTACATGTAACTTTATCTTCTTCAGTTACAGTTTTGTAATGAAAATATTTATTATTAATAAAACAAAAGACTTTGGTTTTATCTGTGTGAGCGTTATATATCTGGTCAAAAGTTACCAAGATTTTTTTGTAAGTAATATATATATACATAGAGATGTATTGGAAACATGTATATTATTAGAATATAAATTAATTGATTCACAGTTGAATAATCAAATTGGTCACTTGATTGTGTTTTAGACTGTGATGTTGCAATTTATCTCCATATAAGTAAAGGAGTTTACTTAAAGGGAATGATGAGTTTCATATCATGATAGTAGTAGACTATTGATAATGGCACTATTAAATGAATCTAGAATCAAGTATGTTTTCAAGAATAAAGTGGGTCGCTACTTTAACCTCAAAACATACAACTTAAGCATTCGCTTATTATGAATCATAATCTTGATGAGTGGTGAACTCATATATATTTCATTATAATTCTTGATATGATCATAACGGATTTTTACAGAGTATTAATCTAGTGTCTACATGTTGGAATTATTAATTGAAACATATATTAGGGAACATTCACTCAAATAAAGAGTTTATAGTTCTATCATCACTTCTAGATATTTTAAGTAGATTTGGTGATTAAACTAGCGCCAGTAGTTTGATGGATTAGCTACCCATCAAGTCTTGACACCAAGATGAGATCTTGTGTGTTAATCACCATATAATGTAAAACGGGAGATTTAGAAGGAAAAACTAACATAAGGGCAAAACGGTAATTTTACCCTTTGTTGTGCGGACGGCTATAATAAGGTTCTAAATAGGGTTTGCAACTGGACGTAAAATATGTATTCTCATAATATTTAATAATTTAAGAGTTCAACTAATTGTCTTTAGTGAAATCACATTTAGTTAATAAGCTATAATTAATTCTAATGAGATTGAATTAATTCTGGGCTTATTGGAGCTTGAATTATTAAAGTCCAATAAGATTCCCCACTTGGCTTTAAGGAAGGTTATCAAGCTAAGTAAGAAATATAAATGGAGGTTTTAGAAGCCCATAATTGAATGTTGGGCATGGTCTAATTAATGGTTAATTAGAAGCCCAAATGTACATTTAGAAATGGGCTAGATTTTGGTTTAATGTAATTAATTAGATTAATTATATTAAAACAATTTTTTTAAAAGAAGAAGTAGCAATTTCAGTTTTGTTAGGTGAAATGTGAAGCTACACATTTTACATTAAAATGAAAAAATAAATTGGTCTTTATTATGGTTTATCATCATTAAATGAAGATATGAACTTACCATTAAATGGTTTATTGGTTGTCTTTTATTGTTATCATGTAACCTATTTGCATTCATTAGATTAAAGATTGAAAGATGTACGTTACAAGGACCATCTTCCTTCTTTCTTCTTGCCAAAACTGAAATTTGTTATTCAATTTTAGGTTATAGTCTTTTCATATAGCCATTTTAAAGATAAATGAAGAGAGTCTCATTTATTGGTAATTTTATGATTGATTAATGAAAGAAGTGATGCTTTGGATGCCTCACTCTTCTTCCATTCATGCATAACCGAAATTGAGAGGTAAGAAAGACATCTTGCATGTTCTTGACACCTTCTCTCCTTTCATGTAAGGTAGAATCGAAAATACCAATTGAAATAGTTTCATTTTTGGTTCTTCTTCTTCTAAGAAAATATCCTCCAAACATTTCTTCTCGTTTCCCACCAAAGGATTTTGTTAACCTAATTGTCCTTGAAGAACAAGTGGTAAATCTAATTGGTTGAGGATACAACAACAAGGAGAAAGTAGATTGCTAAAGGAAAACATTCAAAGGCAAAGGATTTGGATACAGGAAGAAGGAGAGGATAGCGCAACGAGGATTTCATGCTGTAGCAAAGGAGTCGGTAATACTCCTGATCTTGTTTATGTTTTATTATCTTTATACCATATCATGTATGGATTAGAATGTTGATTTGGATTTGTTTCTTCCGCTGCAAGTAATGGTTTCTTAAAAGTTTTGAAATCTACTGTTTCTCCAAATATAGCATGCTTTGTTTTTCCGATCCAACAATTGTTATCAAAGCCGATTTCTAATGCATGATTTTGGTTCCTATATATTTGATGCATAGGTTGGCAATTTTTATGTGTATGCTACATATTTTTATGTGATAGAAATATATATGGTGTATATGTTGCTCTTTTGGTTGTCCATAGAAGTTAAATTTGCATTGTAAGATTTCTTCATTTGGTTGTAACAAGGAGGGTGGTCTATCATCACCATGTTTCCTCTTTGGCTTCATTTTTCTATTTTCTTTGATTTTGTAATGTACAAGTTGATGTAATGATGAAGATGGAGCGGCCATGGGTTGAAGAAATGGAAAGGCAAAATTTTTCTGGTGTATCCTTTTGTGTATTGGCATAAGTTTTGTGAAAACAAAGATACTGGAATTTTGTTTCACTGGATCACATTTCGGTTTTTTTTTGTAAAAACAAGTGCTGGAATTTGGTTTCTAGAATCCAATTTCGGTTTTGATAAAATACTAAGTGCTGGTTTTTTATTTTCATGGAATAAGTTTCGGTTTTAGTAAATACTATTGTTGGAATTTTTTGTCATAACAAAGAATTGATTTTCTAAAAATCTAGTGTTGGAATTTTGTTTTTCAAAGTGACAAATTTAGATTTTAATATATGCCATTACATTTTGATTACCGAATGGGGTGGACCATGTGAACGAAGAGTTCAAAGTGAAAGATCCAAGTAAAAGAAGAATACTTTTGGCCCTAAAAGGCTTTTTTTAAATTTCTGGGATGGACAATCAAAAGTGGGTTTATTAGTTCATGTGATGAATGGAGAAATGAATGCTTATAATATGTAATATTATGTGATTGCATGTCATTTAGAAAATTGCCAACCGTAGGCCTTACCATGCATTCATTATGTAAGAGATAAATAATGAAACAATGTAGGAAGGATAATAAATTGCATCTAGACAAGATGGTAATTAAAAACTTAAAACCCAAAAATATTGAGTGCGAGAGGATGCTTATATAAGAGTCCACGGTCTCCAAATGATGGCCCATTTGCATGTGGTGAAGTGTTACTCCCCATCATAGGGCATGGATCCTAGATCTTGCATGGTGTGGGTCTCCTTAAAGATAAGTCCACTTATTGATAGCAAATGTGACCTCCCACCGAGGCATGGTTTGTAAGTAACTTTAGTGTATGAATCAAATGGTTAAACACTCAACATTTTTTATCAATAAACTGCCTACCGTAGCTCTGTTGGTAAAAGTATGGACCAAATTAAGACAGTTCTTAAAAAATTGAGTATGAGATGCTTGGTAGTTTTTTTAGTGGGAGGGTCCCAGTTTTTCTTTTATTGGATAAGACGGCCCACCGTCACTTAGTCTATTATAGATAAGAAAAATAGCCGTCGTGTAAGGTTTTAATTTTTTAAGTTTTTTTAAATCTATCGTCATGCATACTAGTATGCTCATTTTTTTAATAATTTATATTTTCAGACATAATCAACCAAAAAATGAATCCTCTCACCTTACTCTTGACTAATAACAAATTGAAAAATGGAGATAATTTTAATGAATGGAGATGTAACCTTGACATTGTTCTTCAATATAGATGTATTTCATGGGTGTTAACTAAAAATGAGCCTAGACCTCCGAGTGGAGTTTCAACTCTTGAGCAAGTCCAACAACATGAGCGTTGGCAGAATGCTGACAAGACTACTAAGTGTTATATTCTAACTTCTGTCAGTGGCATGTTGCAAAAGCAAATTGTTTGTATGCAAAATGCTGGTGCTATGGTCCATCACCTACATGAGACGTTTGGTGTGAGGACTAGGTCTGCAAGAGTGAAAGCTATCCAAACCTTTCATAATCTAAGACAAAGACCTGGTGAATAGGTGCGGGATTACATGATGAAGGTAATCTCTGCGGTTACTGAGGCTGTGATACTTGGGGCGGATATGGATCCGAACACGTAGATGATTATGATCATCAATAGCTTAAACTCTTCTTTTTAGCAGTTTAAGTTGGACTATGAGCTCAACAACAATGATTATACCTTGAGTGAGTTGATGAATACCCTTCAGAACATGGAGGAGATATTGACTATTAAGGCTCATGGGCCAGAAGCTAATGTAGTTTCTTCTTCTAAGCCTAAGGGTAAGGGCAAGGAAAAGAAGAAGGGTCTATTGAAAAAGAAGGCCCAAACAGGGGTCAAGGCCAAACCTATGAAAAAGAAGGCGAAAGAGAACATCAAAGGAAAGTATTTCCACTGTGATGAGATGGGTCACTGGAAAAGAAACTGTCTAGTATACCTAAAGTCCCTCAAAAGCAAACAAGGTATGTGTTTCCTAAGTTTGTTAGGAACTAAAAATGTGGCAAATTTATCTACTTCTTGGATATTAGATTCAAAAGCCACTAACCATGTTTGTAATTCGTTGCATGGGTTCTTGCAAAGGAGAAGTCTGCCTAAAGGCTAGTTTCAAGTCAAGATAGCTGATGGCTCCTCTGTTTTAGCAGAATCAGTGGGAGTAGTTATCTTGGATTTTCCTAGTGGTCATAGGTTATAGTTAGAGGATGTTTATTACATGCCTATGATTGTAAGGAACATGGTTTCTGCTTTTTGTCTAATAAAATCTGGTTATTCCTTATATTTTGAAAAGGTTGTTTAAATATATGAGAATAAGGATTTTATTTGTGATGCGATAACTAAATAGGGATTGTTTTTTATAGAACCTATGAAAGGCTCACTAAACACCACAGAATTGGTAAAACCAAGACATTCTAATATTTCTAGCATTCATTCAAAGTATCTGTGGCACTTAAGAATTGGTCATATCAATTAGAAAAGACTTGATAGGTTAGTAAAGGATGGGATCGTTATGGGCTTCTATAGTGATCCATTACCCCCTGTGAATCTTGTATTGAAGGAAAAATGACCAAAGCCTCATTTCCTTCTAAAGGAAACAGATCTGAATCCACGTTGAACCTGGTACATACTGATGTGTGTGGGCCCATGAATGTACAAGCTTAAGGAGGTTATGAATACTTCATAATTTTTATAGATGAATACTCAAGACATGGCTATTTGTATTTGATGCATAAAAAGAGTGAATCCTTTGAAAAGTTTAAAGAATTCAAAGCTCAAGCTGAGAAGCAACTTGGCAAGCCATTAAAACAACTTCTATCAGATCAAGGTGGTGAGTACTTATCTGGAGAGTTCCAGCAATATTTAATTGACAATGGAATTGTTTCCAATTTGTCAGCTCCTCGAACACCTCAATGAAATTGTGTAGCAGACAGGGTAAATAGAACTCTATTTGAAATGGCAAGATCAATGATGTCCTATGCAAGCCTTCCAGAATCGTTCTGGAGATATGCCATAAAAATGGCAACATATCTTCTTAACTTTGCTCCATCCAAAGCGATGCTTAAAATACCTAGGGAGTTGTGAACTGGCCGAGTGCCTTCATTGAGGCACTTGAGGACTTGGGGCTGCCCAGCCCATGTTCTAAAGCTTGAATCCACAAAGATAGAACCAAGGTCAAAAGTATGTTTGTTTGTAGGATATCCTATTGGAACTCGAGGGTACTATTTTTACATTCCTCAGGAAAGGAAGGTATTTGTGTCGAAAAATGCGACCTTCTTGGAGGAAGAGTTTGTGAGAAATCACAAAGGAAGAAGTGAAGTAGAACTAAAGGATTTAGCTATGTCATCCAAACCAAGAGTTGTTTTGGATATGACATAACAAGATGTCGGAATGGATTCAAGAGTTGAATCGAAAGTGCAACCTGAACATCAAGCTGTGCCTAGACGTAGTGGGAGGGTTGTGAGATAGCCAGATAGGTATCTGGGTCTAGGAGAAGGCTTAATTGACATCTCAGACCAAGAAGAAATAGATCCCATTACATATAAACAGGTTATTAATTATGTTGATGCAGGAAAATGGCTTAAGGCGATGGAATCGGAAATAGATTCCATGTATAATAATGAAGTCTAGGTTCTTATAGATCTACCACCAGGTCTAAAGCCATAGGGTGTATATGGATCTACAAAAGGAAAAGGGGATCGAATGGAAAGGTAGAGACCTTTAAAGCTAGATTGGTAGCTAAAGGCTATACTAAAAAAAAAGGTATAGACTATGAGGACACTTTTTCTCTGATTGCCATGCTTATGTCCATTAGGATTTTTTTGGCCATAACAACCTATTTCGATTATGAAATATGGAAAATGGATGTCAAGACCGCATTTCTTAATGGGGATCTTGAGGAGACCATTTATATGGATCAACCAGAAGGATTCATTGAGCTAGGTAATGAGCATAAGGTTTGTAAGTTGCAAAGGTCCATTTATGGACTTAAGCAAGCATCTAGGTCTTGGAACATTAGGTTTGATAAGGCTATCAAAACCTATGGGTTCATAAAAAACCTAGATGAGCCTTGTGTTTATAAAAGAATACAAGAAGGTAAGGTTACTTTCCTAATCCTGTATGTTGATGACATTCTGCTCATTGGGAATGATGTGGGAATGTTATCTGTGATTAAGGGATGGCTAAACGAAAAGTTTTCGATGAAGAATTTAGGAGAGGCTAACTATGTTCTAGGGATCAAACTTATAAGGGATCGTAAGAACAAATAGATAGCTTTGTATCAATTAACCTACATTGAGAATATGCTCAAAAAGTTCGCCATGCAAGATTCCAACAGGGGTTTCACTCCTACTAGGCATGGAATCAAACTTTCAAAGGAACAAGCACCTAAAACCTAAGAGGAGGTTGAATGCATGCGTAACATTCCGTATGCTTCGGCAGTTGAAAGTTTAATGTATGTAATGCTTTGCACTAGATCGGATATCTGTTACGCTGTGGGAATGATAAGCATATTTCAGTCCAATCTAGGAATGGAACATTGGACTGCGGTTAAGTGTATACTTATGTATATTTATAGGATGACGAACTTAATGCTTGTTTACTCTAGAAGTAATCTTATTCCGACAGGATATACAGATTCTGATTTCCAATCAGATGTTGATTTAAGGAAATTAACTTCTGGTTTTACATTTACTTTAGGAGGTGGAGCCATAGTTTGGAGGAGTGTCAAGTAATCTTATATTGTTTATTCAACTATAGAGGCTGAGTCAGTTGCTTCTTGTGAAGCAGCAAAGGAAGCAGTCTGGCTCTGGAAGTTCCTAAATGATTTGGAGGTAGTTCCAGACGCAGAAAAAGACATTACACTTTATTGTGATAATAGTGGGGCAGTGGCTAATTCTAAAGAACCTCGGAACCACAAAGTTGTCAAACATATTGAGCGAAAGTATCATCTCATAAGGGAGATAATACAACGTGGAGAGGTGGATGTGGTAAAGATTCCCACAGAGCAAAACCTTGTTGATCCGTTCATAAAGACATTGACTCAAAAGAGCTTTGAGGGTCTCCTAAAAGGGATGGGAATGAGGGATATGTCAAACTTGCTTTAGGGCAAGTGGGAGATTGTTGGAGTTATGTAAATATAGTTCCCTAGAAATCAAGTGCATTTCCATGTAACTTTATCTTCTTCAGTTACAGTTTTGTAATGAAAATATATTAACAAAACAAAAGAGTTTGGTTTTATCTGTGTGAGCGTTATATATCTAGTCAAAAGGTACCAAGATTCTTTTGTAAATAATATACATATACATAGAGATGTATGGGAAACATGTATATTATTAGAATCTAAATTAATTGATTCACAGTTGAAAGATCAAGTTGGTCACGTGATTATGGTTTAGACTGTAGTGTTGCAATTTATCTCCATATAAGTAAAGGAGTTTACTTAAAGGGAATGGTGAGTTTCATATCATGATAGTTGTAGACTATCGATAATGGAACTATTAAATGAATCTGGAATCAAGTATGTTTTCAAGAATAAAGTGGGTTGTTACTTTAATCTTAAAACATACAACTTAAGCATTCGCTTATTATGAATCATAACCTTGATGAGTGGTAAACTCATAAATGTTTCATTATAATTCTTGATATGATTAGAATGGATTTTAACAGAGTATTAATCCAGTTTCTGCATGTTGGAATTATTAATTGAAATAAATATCAGGGAACATTCACTCAAATAGAGTTTATAGTGCTATCATCACTTCTAGATGTTTTAAGGAGATTTGGTGATTAAACTGGCGTCAGTAGTTTGATGGACTAGCTACACATCAAGTTTTGACACCAAGATGAGATCTTGTGTGTTAATCACCATATAATGTAAAACGGGAGATCTAGAAGGAAAAACCAACATAAGGGCAAAACGATAATTTTACCCTTTGTTGTGCGGATGACTATAATAAGGTTCAAAATAGGGTTTGAAATTGGACATAAAATATGTATTCTCATAATATTTAATAATTCAAAAGTTCAACTAATTGTCTTTAGTGGAATGACATTTAGTTAATAAGCTAGAATTAATTCTAATGAGATTGAATTAATTCTGGGCTTATTGGAGCTTGAATTATCAAAGGCCAATAAGATTCCCCACTTGGCTTTAGGGAAGGTTATCAAGCTAAGTAAGAAATATAAATGGAGGTTTTAGAAGCCCATAATTGAATTTTAGGCTTGGTTTAATTAATGGTTAATTAGAAGCCCAAATGTACATTTAGAAATGGGCTAGATTTTGGTTTAACATAATTAATTAGATTAATTATATTAAAACAATTTTTTTAAAAGGAGAAGTAGCAATTTCGGTTTTGTTAAGTGAAATGTTAAGCTACACATTTGACATTAAAATGCTAAAATAAAGATGGTCTTTATTATGGTTTATCATCATTAAATGGAGTTATGAACTTACAATTAAATGGTTTAATGGTTGTCTTTTAATGTTAGCATGCAACCTATTTGCATTCATTAGATTAAAGATGAAAGATGTACATTAGATAGACCATCTTCATTCTTTCTTCTTGTCAGAACTGAAATTGGTTATTCAATTTTAGGTTATGGTCTTTTCATATAGCCATTTTAAAGATAAATGAAGAGAGTCTCATTTATTGGCAATTTTATTATTGATTAATGAAAGAAGTGATGCATTGGATGCCTCTATCTTCTTCCATTCATGCATAACCGAAATTGAGAGGTAAGAAAGACATCTTGCATGTTCTTAACACCTTCTCTCCTTTCATGCAAGGAAGAATAGAAAATACCAATTGAAAGAGTTTCATTTTTGGTTTTTTTTCTTCTAAAAAAATCTCCTACAAACATTTCTTCTCGTTTCCCACCAAAGAATTTTGTTAACCTAATTTTCCTTGAAGAACAAGTGGTAAATCTAATTGGTTGAGGATACAACAACAAGGAGAAAGTAGATTGCAAAAGGAAAAGATTCAAAGGCAATGGATTTGGATACAAGAAGAAGGAAAGGATAACGCATTGAGGATTTAAAGCTGTAGCAAAGGAGTCAGTAATACTCCTGATCTTGTTTATGTTTTATTATCCTTATACTATATCTTGTATGGATTACCATGATGATTTGGATTTGTTGCTTCCGCTGCAAGTAACGATTTCTTAAAAGTTTTGAAATCTACCGTTTCTCCAAATATAGCATGCTTTGTTTTTCCGATCCTACAGTTTCGCATACATCTCCATGTATATATATATTATTTACAAAAGAATTTTGGTAACTTATGACTAGTTATATAATGCTCATACATATAAAACGAAGCTCTTTTGTTTTATTAATAATAAATATGTTCATTGCAAAACTATAACTGGAAGAAAATTAAATTACATGTAAATACACTTGCTTTCTAGGGCACTATATTTACATAACTCTAATAAACATAAATCTTAGATCTTGCATGGTTTGGGACTCCTTAAGGATAAGTCCACTCATTAGTAGCAAATTTGACCTCCCACCGAGGCATAGTTTGCAAGTACCTTTAGTGAATGAATCAAATGGTTAAATACTCAACATATTTTATCAATAACTTACCCACTATAGTTCTGTTCGTAAAAATATGGAACAAATTATGACACTTCTCAAAAAGTTGGGCATGAAGATGTTGGTAGTTTTTTGAGTGTGAGGGTCCTAGTTTTTATTTTAATCGATAAGATGACCCACTGTCACTTAGTCTATTATAGATAAGAAAAATAACCGTCATATAAAGTTTTAAATTTTTTAAATTTTTTTAAATCCATCATCATGCATACATGCATCGTGATTTTATATAACGTTCCAATATTATTGACTAGTATGCTAATGTTTTAATAATTTATATTTTCAGACATAATCAACCACAAAATGAACTTGTGTTAGTCGACTGGTGCATATGCGGTCATTTGGAACTAATAACTAATCGACTACTATAGGTTCTTGTGCGTTCGATCGGTGGGATGGATTCTTGTGCACTTTCACGTCATTGGTGCATGTTCGATCATTGGAATGGATGTGCGGTCGGTGGTACATGTCTTGATCGGCTGAGTTTTAACCTGCTATCTAATCGGCTAATTTCTCAATCCGTGTAGTTGAAATTCACAATACCAAGTGTAATATCCTTTATTATGATGTACTAATGAAACACTTTCATTGTACCATGCTTACCATATATAGTCAAACTATACATGAAACTTAAAATTGATGAATACACTCTTATTCATTTAGATTTCCAAATAATTTGAGAATATCAAACTATCACCCTAAGTATCTCTAGGTAGTCTAAATTTTATCAAGATTACTTCGGCACTGGTCACAAAATTATGACGGCCAAAACAATCAAGATAAGGGAATATACTAACGAGACGCTAATGAGATACATTTGACATCCTAAATTGTTTGGAAACCCGATTTCAAGAAATTCATTTTGGAAAGCATACAACATCAATATAACACATTTTTAATCACATTAAAAATGATCCAAGGCATTGGAATTGAGAAATACACAATTTATCATTCCAAACAAAACAGCTCCAGCAACTTTCTCAAAACTGTCAAGCTTTGTCTCTTTCTTAAAAAACTCATTGAAACAATTTCAATAAATTCTTAGAAAATTAAAGAGGTTACAACATGTTCCCAACATGCTCGATGAATGTTTTTAGGATTTATTTCCAACAAAAACTCATCCAACCTCAGCAACAAAGCCAATGTAGAATCTGTGTTCCTCAACACAGTTATTCCCAGCAGCACACAATAAATTCTCAAATAAATATTAAATCACCTTGAAAACATTTTTCCATTCTCATAGACATTCATAAACATCTTAGAGACATTTTGGTGAAAGAAAATCCAAAAAAAAAAATTCTACAATTTATTCTCGAATTTATAAGCATGCCTGTTCATTGAATGTCCACAAAGACAGCAACCAGAACATTAGGGAATAAATTAGAAAAACCATATCAAATCACATTGATAAATTCCAAGCTTCCGCAGACATATGCAACAACATCTTGTGAACATATCTGGGTAAGAAAATTTTGAAAAAAATATTTCTACACTGAATTCGAAATTCACACAATCAACATGCATCATCGTCACAAGCAATAGGCGACCCCCATTAAGTTCTCGGTTATGTTGGCCATTTAGATTAACACTTAATCTGAGCAAGTCATGAGCGGTATCTAGCAACACATCATGACCCCCAATTGACCGGAAAGTAATTGGTTTGACGAATGAGCATATACTCATCATGAACCATATTACGAACCTTTCCTTAGACAATTACCGTGCAATTCGTCCTTTCACCATGCTATACCCCACTTGGTTATGAGTATGGGCAAAGTGTCAAATCTTACTAGACTGACTACGTCAAATCTAGTCCAAGTGATATCAGTTCTTGTCTTGGGACTCATTACTTAATATGTCACTGAAGACACTCTTCATGACATATATACTCCGGCCAGAGATTTCCAAGTAATGACCCTAGCAAGAGGCCATGGGTATCATCTTCTACTGTCACAGAAGTGGTGAATCCTTTATTGGGTACTCAATTACCTTCAAATACCTCAAGCTGTACCCAAGCACCACCCTATGAGCGACCTCTGTAAGGCAACAAGGAATGGAGTCAAAGCACAGAATCAGTATCCAAGATATCCTTGAGTACCTCAAGTCTAAGGATACTTGCACCATTGCTATCATGAGATTATCACTGACATTAGAATAGGACATCCATGTGATGATCTCATAGCAGGTCATCCAATGTACTTACTACCTCTAGTAAGCATCCACATCTCAACCCTAAATATCTCATATTTACGGTTTACGAGATCCTTTGCTTGATCAAATCAAGAAGCTTAAGATGTGCTAGTCTCTGGGATTCCGATGTCGGTCTCGATAATCCTATGACTAGGGATAATTTGAATCTTGACATAATTGCACATGATAGGAATCTCATTAGTATGATCACATCACAATTTCCTTCATGTTATGTCATATATCATGGACTTCATTGATTTGCTTATTGATCGATATCGGTTAAGTAAATAATGAGCAACAACGTAATAAAATATGCCTTTCTTTTTATTCATAAAGGCGTACACAAATTTGTACAAAATGCGCTAAAAGCGATTGCCTTGAGGCACTACTCTAACAATCTCCCACTTGACCTAAAGTCAATCGCCTTGATATCTAATACCATGGCGAGTACATGAGAATCAAAGTTCTTACGTGACAATAGCTTTGCCAGCGGATCGCAATATACGCTTTCGGTGGGAATTCTCCTATCGCACATCACCTCGACCAATGATCTCCCGATCGGGTGATATCTCTGAGTACGTGTTTGGATCGTTGATGAGACCTTGGTTCCTTCGCTTTAATAGCCCCATTGTTGTCACAATACAAGCTGTATGGGCCCATCAACTGCTAGGAACCACACCAAGTTGATGCGAACTTCTTGATCCAAAGCGCTTCCTTTCACGCTTCGAAGCGACAATGTACTCTGCCTCGATCGTTAAATCGACGATCGTCTCTGTTTGGAACTCTTCAATGACCGCCCGCCGTTCGGTATGAATACATAACCTGATTGGGATTTGGAATCATCCTTGTCAGTTGAAAGCGGCATCTGTATACCCGCTCACCGGAGATCTCCATCCCCATATATCAAAAACATCCTTAGTCCTTCGCAAGTACTTGAGGATATTCTTGATGACCCTGATGACCCTCACGGGATCCGATTAGTATCTGCTCGTAACACTTAGAGCATATGATACATCGGGTGTCATACATAGCATAGCATACATGAGAGATCCTACCGCAGATGCATACGGGATCATATTCATGCACATCCTCTCATCTTGTGTCTTAGGATACATAGATTTCGAGAGTGTTATCCCATGAGTCACGGGAAGGTAACCTCTCTTGGATTGCTCCATGCTAAACCTTTTTAGCATCTTGTCTATGTACGTTGATTGTGAAAGACCAACCAACCTTTTTGATCTATCTCTATAGATTCTTATCCCAAGGATATAAGTTGTTTCGCCAAGGTCTTTCATGGCAAATTGTTTGGACAACCAAATCTTCACTGATTGTAGCATAGAGACATCGTTTCCTAGCAATAATATGTCATCTACATATAGCACAAGGAATACGATTGCAGTCCCACTAACCTTCTTATACACACAGTGTTCATCCGGATTTTGTGAGAAACCAAACTCTTTGATTAACTAATCAAAACGGATATTCCAACTCCTGGATGCTTGCTTCAATCCATAGATGGATTTCTGAAGTTTGCATGCCTTTTTACCATCATAGGACGTGAAGCCCTCAGGTTGTGTCATATACACATCCTTAGCTAGATTTCCATTTAGGAAAGCTGTCTTCACATCCATATGCCATATCTCATAATCATAATGAGTGGCAATGGCTAGGAGTATTCTAATGGATTTAAGCATTGCTACTGGGTTGAAGGTCTCGTCGTAGTCAACTCCTTGTCTTTGACGAAAACCTTTAGCCACAAGCCTTGCTTCATAGGTAATTACATTACCATCCATGTCGGTTTTCTTTTTGAAAACCCATTTACACCCTATGGGTTTTATTCCTTCGGGTGTGTCAACCAAAGTCCATACTAGGTTTTCATACATGGAATCGATTTCAGCCTTCATGGCATGAAACCATTTCTCAGACTCTGAACTCTTCAGAACCTCTTCATAGGTGGTAGGCTCATCATCTTCTATGAGCAATACGTCATCCTGTTCATTCACGAAATCCATATCTCTCGAGAACAGAGGCGTATCATCGTGACCTCGAACCGTATGTTGTAGAAGGTTGAAGCATTACTTAAATCATATGAGTCACAGTTTGAGTTCGAGCGATTGATCTGCGTCATTCGAGCATCTTGAACTTCTTGAGTTCAATTTTGCTCCCATTGTCTTCTTGTAAAAGAAACTCTTTCTCTAAAAAGACAGCATGCTTCGAAACAAACACCTTTTGTTCCTCAGCAAGGTAGAATTGATATCCCATTGTTTCTTTAGGATATCCTACGAACAAACACTTGTCAAACTTTGCATTAAGTTTATCTGACTGTGTCCGCTTCACATAAGCGGGACAACCCCAAACTTTCAAATGATTAAGATAGGGTCTTTTGTTAGTCCAAATATCATATGAAGTAATATCAACTGTCTTTGATGGAACTCTGTTTAACAAGTAAACAACTGTCTCGAGTGCATACCGCCAAAAGGATTTTGGTAACTTTGCAAAGCCCATCATTGATCATACCATGTCTAACAAGGTTCGATTTCTCCTTTCTGCCACACCATTATGTTGTGGTGTGTAAGGAGGAGTCCATTGAGATAAAATCCATTATCTACGAGATAATCCAAAACTCTTGGTCTAAGTATTCCCCATACGATCGATCGTAATGTCTTGATACTTTTCCCAGTTAGTTTTCTACTTCATTTCGAACTGTTTGAACTTTTCAAATGCTTGATTTGTATCTCATCGAATCTGGTACCCATATCGAGAATAATCAACGATAAAGGTAGCAAGTAAACACTGACCACTTACGGCATGAATGGACATCGAACCACATACATCTGAATGTATTAGGTCTAATACTCCAGTCGCTCGTTCACCCTTTCCCTTAAAGGGTAATTTAGTCATCTTGCCTAATAAACAAGATTCATATGTGTCATATGAGTCATAATCAAATGACCCTAAACTTCCATTCTTATGGAGCTTAGTTATGCGTCTCTCATTTATATAGCCAAGGCGACAATGCCATAAGTAAGTTGATTTTAAATTATCTCGTTTATGTCTTTTCTTGTCATTGACATTCATAATTGGATGTGACATATCTAATATGTAAATTCCATTGCATAATGTACCAATACCATAAAGCATTCCATTCAAACTAATAGAACAACCATTGTTACTAAAAGTCAAATGGAAACCAGCTCTATTTAAACAAGAAACAGACAATATGTTCTTTGTTAATACAGGTACAAAATAACATTCATCCAATTTAATTACAAGCCCACTGGGGAGTGACAAGAAGTAAGTGCCTACGGCTAATGCAGCAACTCTTGCTCCATTTCCCACACGTAGGTCTAGTTCTCCCTTCATGAGTCATCTCTCATCGTCCACGAGGCCACGCATATCATTGCATATGTGTGAGCCACAACCGGTATCTAATACCCATATGTTATGATCAAAAACAGTATTAACCTCAATGACAAACATACCTTAAGGAGCTGAGGCATCTGATGCCTTCTTTTGCTTCAATTCATCGGATAGACTTTCTGTTTTAGCTTCAGGTGGCGGTCTTGCCTGATGGAAGCAAGTTCCTTTAGTGCGATCTCTTTGGTTTTCTTCTTGGCTGCACTTCCTTTTGGTTTCTTAGACCTTTTCTTCTTTAGATTCTTTTTCTTTGAACCAGAAGAAGAGTCCACCATAAGCACTTGCTTGATATCCTTCTTGATAGCTTGCTCTCATTGTCTTGGCAGATTGATCAACTCGAGGATTATCGTGGATATTTGGTTCATTCGATAGTTTAACCTGGCTGTGAATAACTATCGGAAAATCAACTAAATTAAGTCAACACTTAATTCATAATCCATAACAAAACCTAAGAGAACCAATCTCTCAATATACCCGTTCATCTGCAGTGCAGTCATCTTCAGTGCATACTGCACTGCAGATGAACCTGGAGTCATCTTAGTAGTGAAGAGTAACCTCGAGGTCTCGAACCTTTCAGACCGAACTTGCTCATCAAACAGCTCTCTAAGATGAAACACTATGGTATGAGCATCCAAAGAGTCATCGCCGCTGCTGACTCTGGTGACATTGAGGCGAGCATAATGCGGTAGCCATATTCTTGTCTTTAAGATGCTTACGATATGCTTTCGATCCTCATCGGAAGCATCGGTGAGCAGTGGATCAGGAAGTGGAACATCTAGGACATATCCCAGTTCCTCAGACCTGAGAACAATTATCAGATTTCTCAGCCAATCTAGAAAGTTTGGTCCAGTTAATTTGTTCGAATCCATAAGTGAGCGCACATTCACACTTGAAGTCATGTTCAATAACCTAAAGGGAAAGAGAGAAAGAATGTTAGAATAGAATTACATGCATGATCATAAGGACTTGCATGACATGCATATGGCTCTAGTTTCAAAGAATCCATAACCCTTAGTACGAATCCAAGAAACATTATAACAAAATGTCCTAGTGGGTCGATATCCGACATTGCTAAGGATAACCTTGGGTTTACCCAACAAGCCACCTTAGGTCAATCGGTAGGTATTGGTCATACCAAATGCATCATAGATATCTGACATTACTAAAATGACCTTGGGTTTACCCAACAAGCCACCTTAGATCTATCGGCAGGTATCGGTCATACAACTTGATTCATAGATGCAACTATCAACTAGTGCTATCAACTCGTGATGTATGCACACACATTGGGTTATCAACTCTTGATGCGCGTACATCTGATGTACACTACCCAATTTCGCCTCTGTCCACATTGACCTTGAGTTTACTCAACAAATCAACGCTTATAGTAAAAACCGACTCATTAATCTGAAAATCTTATTTTCATGGTTCGAACATATCCGTATAGAGTGAGCTTGGTTTTACCCAACAACCCAACTCTATAAGAACTTTGGTTCTCCCCATATTAATGGAAGGCGTTAGTTTTCATATGATGTGTGAGGGATTTCAAGCTCAGGTCTCATCATCTTCTTCTCCAAACTGTAGGATTATAGTCACCATGACTATATGGAATGAGTTAGGGTATTTCATCAATCACATTGAGTCTATACCTAAAATCATCCATCATCCCACCTCTGCATGTTGTTGTAGTCGATTAATGCATGTGCCAGTCGACTGGAACTTGTGCTAGTCGACTATTATAGGTTACTGTGCACGATCTAGTCGACTGGTACATGTTCGATCGATGGATTCTTGTGCACTTTCGAATAATGGTACATGTTCGATCATTGGAATGGATGTTGATCATTGGTTTTTAGCCTGCTATCTAATCGGCTAATTTCTCAATCCGTGTAGTTCAAATTCACAATACCAAGTGTAATATCCTTTATTATGATGTACCAATGAAACACTTTCATTGTACCATGCTTACCATATATAGTCAAACTATACATGAAACTTGAAATTGATGAATACACTCTTATTCATTTAGATTTCCAAATAATTTGAGAATATCAAACTATCACCCTAAGTATCTCTAGGTAGTCTAAATTTTATCAAGATTACTTCGGCACTGGTCACAAAATTGTGACGGCCAAAACAATCAAGATAAGGGAATATACTAACAAGACGCTAATGAGACACATTTGACATCCTAAATTGTTTGGAAACCCAATTTCAAGAAATTCATTTTGGAAAGCATACAACATCAATATAACACATTTTTAATCACATTAAAAATGATCCAAGGCATTGGAATTGAGAAATACACAATTTATCATTCCAAACAAAACAGCTCCAGCAACTTTCTCAAAACTTCAAAGCTTTGTCTTTTTCTTGAAAAACTCATTGAAACAATTTCAATAAATTCTGAGAAAAATACAGAGATTACAAAATGTTCCTAACATGCTCCATGAATTTGTTCAGGATTTATTTCCAACAAAAACTTATCAAACCTCAGCAACAAAGCCAATGTAGAATCTGTGTTCCTCAACACAGTTATTCCCAGTAACACACAATAAATTCTCAAATAAATAGTAAATCACCTCGAAAACATTTTTTCATTCTCATAGACATTTCGGTGAAAGAAAATAAGAAAAAAATTTTTTTTACAATTTATTCTCGAATTTATAAGTATGCCTGTTCATTGAATGTCCACAAAGACAGCAACTTGAACATTAGGGAATAAATTAGCAAAACCATATCAAATGAAATTGATAAATTGCAAGCTTCCACAGATATATGCAACAACATCTTGTGAACATATCTGGGCAAGAAAATTTCGAAAAAAATATTTCTACACTGAATTCAAAATTCACACAATCAACAAGCATCATCGTCACAAGCAATAGGCGACTCCGACCTAGTCATCATTTCTTTGTTATATACGACACAAGTGGCTCTGATACAACTGTAGGAAAATCCCGATGTGAGCATCACATGCCCAAGGTACGGAAAACAAAAATTTTTGTTAGGGACCTTCCAAAGCCAGGATCCATGTGTCTATACAACAAACTCAAACCATATGACGCTAAAGGAGACCGTCTCTAACGGTATCCACGCAGAGATCGGAAAACCTAACGGGACAAACCCTTTGACTGAGAATAGCTAGAATAAGGAGAAGGCGCTAGATCTTACCTTATTCTTGGAAGCTTGAATCAGCGATGAAGAGGAGATGAAAAGCCTTGAAGAAGAGAGGAAGCTCGTTGATGAAGAAGAGAATAACTTAGGATTTTCTCAAAAATCCTATCTCATTTTTCTCATCCTTTCAAAACCAACGATGATGACTCTTCTTCATATTTCATTTTTTTCTTCTAGTCAGTAAGTACAAGTAATGACAAAGCATAAGGAGAAGCTTCTTCTCCCTTTCCACGTTACCTTTATATATATATAAATATATAAAGTTAAAATGCTAAGGCCTCTCCTCCTTCATCCACGTATAACACATATATATATATATATATTAATTAATCAATTATAAATCTATATATAAATAAATCCTGAAGTGGTCCAGTCACACTGGGGTCGGTCCTACCGGGTCCCGGTATGGGAAAAACTCCCTGAGACCTGTCTCAGCAATATCGATGTCGCGATCTCATCGAGACATATCTCGATCTCATCGGGATCCATTTAGTCTGATTGCTCTCCATATATTGGATCTCTATCTAAAACTATTTTACAAATTCTCCGAGACACTCTTATGCGTCTGACCCATTAGGTTCCTGGTTATGTTGGCCACTTAGATTAACACTTAATCTGAGCAAGTCATGGCGGTATCTAGCAACACATCATGACCCCAATTGACCAGGAAAGTAATTGGTTTGACGAATGAAGTTATACTCATCATGAACCATATTACGAACCTTTAGTAGACAATTACCGTGCAATTAGTCCTTTCACCATGCTATACCCCACTTGGTTATGAGTATGGGCAAAGTGTCAACTCTTACTAGGTCGACTCGTCAAATCTAGTCCAGTGATATCGGTTCTTGTCACGGGACTCATTAATTTATATGTCTTTGAAGACACTCTTCATGACATATATACTCCGACGAAGATTTCCAAGTAATGACCACGACAAGAGGCCATGGGTATCATCTTACGCTATCACGAAGTGGTGAATCCTTTGTTGGGTACTCAATTACCTTCGAATACCTCAAGCTGTACCCAAGCACCACCCTATGAGCGACCTCTGTAAGGCAACAAGGAATGAAGTCAAAGCACAGAATCAGTATCCAAGATATCCTTGAGTATCTCAAGTCTAAGGATACTTGCACCATTGCTATGATGAGATTATCGCGACATTAGAATAGGACATCCATGTAATGATCTCATAGCAGGTCATCCAATGTACTACTACCTCAGTAAGCATCCACATCTCAACCCTAAATATCTCATATTTACGGTTTACGAGATCCTTCGCTTGATCATCTCAAGGAGCTTGAGATGTGCTAGTCTCTCCGGATTCTGATGTCGATCTCGATAATCTTATGATTAGGGATAATTTGAATCTTGACATAATTGCACATGATAGGAATCTCAGTAGTATGATCACATCACAATTTCCTTCATGCTATGTCATATATCATGGACTTCATTAATTTGCTTGTTGATCAATATCAGTTCATAAATAATGAACAACAACGTAATGAAATATTCCTTTCTTTATTTATTCATAAAGACTGTACACAAATTTGTACAAAATACGCTAAAGGCGATTGCGTTCAGGGCACTACTCTAATAATCTCCTACTTGACCTAACGCCAATCACCTTGATATCTAATACCATAGGCGAGTACATGAGAATCAAAGTTCTTCTGTGACAATGGTTTTGTCAACGGATCAGCAATATTATGCTCGGTGGGAATTCTCCCTATCTGCACATCACCTCGACCAATGATCTCCCTGATCAGGTGATATCTGCGGAGTACGTGTTTGGATCGTTGATGAGACTTTGGTTCCTTCGCCTGCGCAATAGCCCCATTGTTGTCACAATATCACTGCTAGGAACCACACCAAGTTCAGTAATGAACTTTTTGATCCAAACTGCTTCCTTTGCTGCTTTTGAAGCGACAATGTACTCTGCCTCGGTCGTTGAATCGGCAGTCGTCTCTTGTTTGGAACTTTTTCCAACTGACCCCCCTGCCGTTCAGTGTGAATACATAACTTTGATTGGGATTTGGAATCATCCTTATCAGTTGAAAACTAGCATCTGTATACCCGCTCACTGGAGATCTCCATCCCGTATATCAAGAAAACATCCTTAGTCTGTATGAGTACTTGAGGATATTCTTGACACCACCTGATGACCCTCACGGGATCCGATTGGTATCTGCTCGTAACACTTAGAGCATATGATACATCGGGTCTTGTACATAGCATAGCATACATGATAGATCCTACCGTAGATGCATACGAGATCATATTCATGCGCATCCTCTCATCTTGTGTCTTAAGACACATAGATTTCGTGAGTGTTATCCCATGAGTCACGGGAAGGTACCCTCTCTTGGATTGTTCCATGCTAAACCTTTTTAGCATCTTGTCTATGTACGTTGATTGTGAAAGACCAAGCAACCTTTTTGATCTATCTCTATAGATTCTTATCCCAAGGATATAAGTTGCTTCACCAAGGTCTTTCATGGCAAATTGTTTGGACAACCAAATCTTCACTGATTGTAGCATAGAGACATCATTTCCTAGCAATAATATGTCATCTACTGATTGAGCCAAGTTTATATTATAAATTGGCTGCATTTTCATATCTGCTTATGCATTTGTTGAATCCTAGTTGATGATTTTTGTGCTTAAATTAGTTCCTCATACATAGTTCTTTCAATTTACAATTTGTCAGGAAATTGTCATGATTTAATTCTTATTTTTTCATAATTTTTATTGGGACAATTGATACTGCAAATTGTTATTATTTCATTGTAGGAACAAAGGAGTCAACGTCACGAAGTCAACAGTCATTGGTCCATCCGCACGTCGCGACGAGTTTTGATCTATACGCCGCGACGAGCAAGTCACTTCCATACGTCGCGGCGAATATCAATTCATACGTCGCAACGAGCAGGCAAATTCACACGTCGCGACGAATTTTTATTTATACGTCGCGACGTACGAGCGAATATCCGACTTTTTATGGAAAGTTTGTCTCACTATTTCAACCCGACCCGTGCCCCATCATATAAAGACTTGCCGTTTTTAGGTCATGAGGAGACTTACGCACGCAGAATCGAGACACAGAGTCTGGAGACTGGGAGAGGCGCAGATTTTTATTACTCGAGGCGAGAGAGACGACAGATCGCCGACATCATCTTCACATTTTCATCTCCAATGATTACAGCCATCAACATTGTCACCGTTAGTGTCTTCTACCAACATGAGCATCGTTCCATCTCCAGTATCTGAGGGATCAACCAGAGTCATGCGTGGCTGAGTCAACCTTCCTCTTGAAGCTGTAGCAATGGTTTGAGTTCGCGGAAGCTTCAAAGGGGAGTATCATATAGTGTCGAAAGTTTAGTTATACTTGTGTAAAACTCTGAGTTAGAGATTGCATCGGTGTAGCTAGATTAGCATGGTTATAGTTTAATCATGTGTTGAACATTGTATTGAGATTTGGACACAGATATTTTTTGAATTTCTATGCTTAATATACGAAGTCTCGTATATGTCATTCGGATATTGCATTAACTCTGATAATATGCCTAGTTGTGCTTGATTTCAATAGTTGTGTTTTTATCAGATTGACCTATTGCATTTACTTGTTCATTTTCACACTAAGGTTTTTAACAAAGATTTAAATAATGGAGTTCATTAATTAAATCTTTGGACCTAAAGAGTCCTTTAGGGTTGATCTTTCGAAACTTAGTGAATTGTGTCCCTAAAAATCATTTTTGAACCGTGATAACCTGCGCCCATTTTCAAGAGGATTTCTATCAATTTGATTTTCTATTTTACTCTTGTTAATTGCATTATTCCTAAAATTCCAAAAATATTCTTTTATACTTTTTGTCTATCTTGATTACTTTATTATTTTGATCAAAATACCAAACCCCATTTTATCAACTTCAATTGCAATTTTTGACATTTAGGCTAGATTAGACCATTTTTATTTGGTTCCAATTAAGTGAGATGACCCGAAGTTGCATTCTATACCGCAATCTTGGAATTTCTTTTATTTGACCGATTTCCAAGGATTGATCGTAAGATTGCATCGACAGAGCCGCGATCAAATTGGCACCGTTGCTGGGGGACCAAAAAATTGCTTTACCATCGGATAGCCATTGTCATTCTTTTGACTTGTCGTTGATAATAGGAATCATTGTTTTTGCTTGCATTTAGTATAGTTTGATTTTTACGCTTGTTCATAGTATAGGTTTGATTCCCTTTTGCACACACATACATCATACTTTGATTTTTGTCTCTTACTTTGCACATTTTTATTTTCACACATACACACTCATACATACACTCATACATCCATACTCTCGCATTCATCGCATTTCACTTTTATCCGATCTTATGTGACTGTGAGCAATTTTGTTACCATTCATTTTATTTGTGGATTGATTTTTGTGCATGCCCAGGAGAGGTAGACTTGTTCAATTCCAACCTAAAGTTGAGAGACATTTGAGGAGACTTAGAAAAGAGAGGAAAGAACAAGAAAGAAAGAAAATAGTTGAGCGAGATAGTGAGAATATGGCTGAGAATCCAAACATTTTCCCAAATCCTGATTTTCCTATTCACCAACCTAGAAATGGGACTAATGGAGGAAATGGTGAGCATGAGAGAGTGGGAGAGAACAATGAGAACTAGAGACGTAGGATAATTAGGGAAGCTACAACATCTGATATGCTTTATGATCCGTTTACTGCTGCTTGCCCTAATTTTGATGTAAATTTTGAGATTAAAGGTTTGTTAATTAATTCTCTTCCTAAATTTCATGGTTTGGCGGAGAGGATCCATACATGCACCTCTGAGGCTTTGACAATGATCTCGCGAGTATGAAGCGGTAGGAGCTACTTTGGACCAAGTCTTTGTGGAAGGTATTCCATTTGTCCTTGGAAGGAAAGCACGAGAGTGGTACATGAGTCTTAGGGCATGTGGCTAATGCCTATCATAGTTGGGCCAACTGAGGAAAGCATTTTGGAGAAATATTTTCCAGCCTCGGGACATCTTCGATGAGGAAGGAAATCTATTGAGCCCTTGAGATTATGATGAGTCCTTTGATGACTATTGGAACCGCTTCCAAGATCTTCTGTCCAGATGCCCCCATCACCAAATTCCTGATGAACAATTGGTGCAATATTTTTATGATGGGTTGAAGAGTCAAGAGAAAGGTATGCTCGATGCTGCATCTGGAGGATCATTGATTAACCTTACTGCATTGGAAGCGTGGGACTTGATTAAGAAGATGGCCCTCAACCATCAACAGTACAGTGTAAGAGATCAAAGAGGAGTGCATGAGTTGGGAGCTTTGACAGCTCAAGCAAAGAGAATGGAAAGTCTGGAAACAAAAGTGGATTCGCTGGAGAACAGGACAACATCACAGTTGTCCTGTATTACTGCAGAGTTGAAGAATTTGAATGTGCATCACCCATCATCTTCTACAGAAATTACTGCACCCAGCTGTGATAATTGTGGGTCGGTGATGCACATCTCAAGTGTTTGTCCTGGACGATATGAAGAGGTGTCGGCTGTGTATCTAGGAAGAGCTAATCAGAAGTGGGACCCTTACTCTAACACATACAATGAGGGATGGAAGTCTAATCCGAGATTTGGTTGGAGGAATGAAGAGAACAGGGCCCCAAACAGATTCTCACAAGGGGGAGGAGCTGGTACTTCCACTAGCCAGTTCCCGAATCAATAGTAAGCTCTAATAGTTCCCCCAAAAGAAGAAACCAATCAACTCCTTCACAGTATGATGACATTGATGAAGGAAGAGAGGGATTCTACTGCTAACCAGTTTAATGCTATTGTTTCTCTTATTTAGCAGGATTCCTCAAAGACTGCTGCTAGATTCAATGCCTTGGAAAAGAGAATGGAACAATGGGAGACCAAGGCAGAGAACATCAATTCCTATGTCACTCAGTTGTCCAGCAATATGAGTGAAAATCAGGCAAAAAGTAGTGGGACCATTCCTTCCAATACTGTGATGAACCCGAAGAGTCTGAATGCCATTGCCCTTAGGAGTGGGAAGCAAGTGAGGTTTAAGCCTCATGATGATGAAGAAGCATGTGAGGATGAGATTGATAGTGAGCTAGTACCTCCACCACAGGATAAGGTTAAGAAATCAGAAAGTGTGAGGGAAGAAGAGCTTTTGAGAGAGAAAAAGCATGCTTCAAGAAATAAGGGAACTACTCCAGAGAGTTCCAATGATCAAGAAAAAAGTGGAGAATCGAGCAAGCAATACAGCAAAGGTAAGGAGGTAAGTATTCAAGACCTTCCTTTTCCCAATTCATATTTGATGAGCAAGCGCGTAAATGAAAAACAACATGAAAAAGAAATCATTGACTTGCTTGGGAAAGTTGAAGTGAATATGCCTTTGCTAGATTTAGTGAAGAGAGTTCCGGCCTATGCAAAATACTTGAAGGATTTGTGCACAAACAAGAGGAAATTTAGGCCAAATGAGAGAGTGTAAGTGAGCTCTAATGTGTCAGCCTTGTTTAAACCGCAGATACCTGTTAAATGTCAAGACCTTGGATCTTTTACCATCCCTTGTATCATAGGGAAAGTGACCATAGGTAGAGCTTTGCTAGATCTAGGGGCAGCGATAAATGTGATGCCTAAGTCAGTTTATGAGGCCTTAGGAGTGAAGAGTATTAAGCCTACATCTGTTGTCCTCCAGTTGGCTGATAGATCACTTAGGCATCCAGTGGGTATCATCGAGGACATCTTGGTCCAGGTTAAGGGTTTAGTATTTCCTGCTGATTTTTATGTGCTTGATATGTCTTCTGAAGTTGTGCAGGATACTTCCTTAATTCTCGGACGACCCTTTTTGCGGACTGCGAGCACGATGATAAGCATGAAAGAAGGCAAGATCACTATGGAGGTTGGAGACCATAAGGTAAGCTTTAACATGTATGAGGCCATGAAACACCCACATGAGGATTATTCACTTTTGGGTGTGAACATGATTAGTTTAGTTGAGGACAATGCTTGCCAAACATATGAGTCACAAAAAGATTCTTTGGATACTGGATTATACTAACTTGATCTTGGAAAAAGGTTTTCTGTTCATGTTTCAGGGGAGCAGGAGAGAGTAGCCACGATCACCTGCACAGAGCCAAGCTTAACACCAGAAGAAAGAGGGAGTGATCTCTTTTCTCTTGAACTTCATAAATTGACTCCTTCTGTTGTGAACCCTCCTAAGCTTGAGCTTAAACCCCTTCCTACAACCTTGAAGTATGCCTTTCTTGAGTCTAATGAGCGATTACCTGTAATAATTGCTAGTACATTATCCCACATTGAGGAAGAGAGACTCATGAATGTTTTGAGGAAGCATAAGAGAGCTATAGGGTGGACTCTAGCAGATATACCCGGAATTAGCCCGACCATTTGCTGCATAGGATTTTATTGAGTGAGGGGTCAAAATCGGTGAGACAACCTCAAAGAAGGCTTAACCCACTTATTTTAGATGTTGTGAAGAAGGAAATCATGAAGTTGTTAAGTGCAGGGATAATATATCCCATTTTTTATAGTGAATGGGTTAGTCCAATTCATGTAGTGCCTAAAAAGAGTGGAATAATAGTGGTCAAGAATGATAGGGATGAGCTTATTCCTACTAGAGTGCAGAATTCGTGGCGCGTGTGTATAGATTATAGAAGATTAAATGATGCCACACGGAAAGACCATTTCCCTCTTCCCTTTATTGATCAAATGCTTGAAAGGCTTGCGGGCAAATCACATTATTGTTTCTTGGATGGTTTTTCTGGATACTTTCAGGTGCCCATTGCACCGGAGGACCAGGACAAGACTACATTTACATGTCCTTTTGGCACCTTCGCTTATCGAAGGATGCCTTTTGGTTTGTGTAATGCTTCAGGAACTTTCCAGCGTTGTGTTATGGCTGTCTTCTGTGAATTTTTAGAGGAATGTATGGAAGTATTTATGGTTGATTTCACAGTTTATGGTGATTCTTTTGATGCTTGTTTGTCCAGCCTTGCAAGAGTTTTACAAAGATGCATAGAAAAGAATTTGATTTTGAATTTTGAGAAATGTCATTTCATGGTCAGTGATGGTATCGTGCTTGGTCATTTGATTTCTAGCAAAGGAATTGAAGTGGATAAAGCTAAGATTGAGGTTATATCTTCCTTGCCTTACCCTACTTGTATTCGTGACATATGTTCATTTTTGGGTCATGCTTGATTTTTCTGGTAACCATAAAGGATTTCAGCAAGATTGCGTTACCTCTCTCTAAGCTTTTACAAAAAGATGAAAAATTTGAATTCGATGATTCTTGCAAGAGTGCCTTCAATATGCTTAAATCAATACTCATTTCTCCACCTATCCTAGTTGCTCCTGATTGGAATCTACCTTTTGAGCTTTCATGTGATGCATCTAATTGTGTTGTAGGGGCTATGCTGGGTCAACGGGAGGAGAGGTTACCAAGAGTCCTTGCATACGCCTCAAAGACACTGGATCCAGCTCAAATTAACTATACAACAACTGAAAAAGAGCTGTTTGCAGTAGTTTTTGCTTTGGAAAAATTTAGGCAATACCTATTGAACTCACATGTTACTATTTTTACTGATCATGCAGCTGTTCGATATCTCCTCCAGAAACCACAATCCAAGCCTAGATTGATTCGGTGGGCGTTGTTGCTTCAAGAATTTGATATTGAGATAAAGGATCGTGCGGGAGCAGCAAACCATGTAGCCGACCATTTGAGTAGGTTACCCAATAACACACAGGGAGTGGATTCTTCTAACCTTACCTGTGATTCATTTCCTGATTCGGTCTTATGTGCTTCAATTGTTAAAGAACCTTGGTTTGCACATATTGTTAACTACCTAATGTCTGGACTCACTCCTCCTTTTATGTCTCAGGCACAAGCTCAGAAGCTTAAGAGTGAAGCTCGACATTACATTTGGGATGCCCCTCATCTGTGGAGAATGTGCAGTGACCAAGTGATGAGGAAATGTGTGCCTTATGAAGAGTATGATGATATAATTTCGGCTTGTCATTCAATGGTTCGTGGTGGGCATTTCAGTGTAAGAAAAACATCCAGGAAAATTCTCGAATCTGGTTTCTATTGGCCTACCCTTTTTAAGGATTCATTTAACTTTTGTCGGTCATGTGATAAATGCCAGCGTTTTGGGGGATTAGGGAAAAGACATGAAATGCCACAATAACCTCTCTTATTTTGTGAAATTTTCGATGTTTGGGGAATTGATTTCATGGGACCATTTCCTCCATCTTTTGGATTTGTGTATATCCTTTTATCTGTGGATTATGTGTCAAAATGGATAGAGGCCATCCCCACTAGAAAAGATGATGCTCAAGCCGTGTCTAGGTTTCTTAAGTCTAACATTTTTTGTCGATTTGGTATACCCAGAGCTGTGGTGAGTGATAGGGGAACCCATTTTTGTAATAGAGTCATTGATAACTTATTTTTGAAATTTGGGGTCACTCACAAAGTCTCCACTACATATCACCCACAAACCAATGGACAAGCTGAAGTTTCCAACAGAGAGGTGAAGCACATTTTGGAGAAAATAGTAAAGCCATCTAAGAAGGATTGGAGCCTTCGCCTCGAGGAAGCATTATGGGCGTATCGGACTGCTTATAAAACACCCATAGGTAAGTCCCCTTACCGTTTAATCTATAGGAAGGCTTGCCATTTACCTGTGGAATTGGAGCATAAATCATATTGGGCAATCAAACAATGCAATATGGACTTGGAATCTTCCGGAATGGAGAGGAAGTTGCAACTTTAAAAGCTTGAGGAATTAAGGTTAGAGGCATATGAGCATGCACGACTCTATAAAGGAAAAGCAAAATTGATGCATGACAAGATCATTAGGCGGAAAAGTTTCAAAGAAGGAGACAAAGTCCTATTATTCAAAGCTCGTTTCACTTTCAAACATGGGACTTTCAATACTCGTTGGGAGGGACCGTACTTGGTCACGAAGGTACACAATTTTGGTATGGTAGAGCTTCGCATGAAGAATCGGCACTTTCGACTAAGGTGAATGGCCACCTTTGAAGCTCTATTATGAGAACCAGAAGCCACCATAAATATCAGGTTTTTCGTCTCCTTCACTTGTTTCCTTTCTTTCTGCGTTTCACATTTACTATTTGTCTTAACAAGTTGGAGGAGAGCCATTTAGATAGTTTGCTTCTTTAGTTTTTCTTTCATTTTTCAATAATACTTTGGAGATCCCTTCCTGGTTCCGTTTTCATTGAGGACAATATGTGTTTCAAGTGTGGGGGAGCTTTTTTCTCCATTTATCTTTCCTTTTGCATGACTGTTGACATTATATTTATGACTTGTTGGCCAATTGATGCATTCTGCTAATAAAATTGGTGAATTTTTCATCTTTCTGTCATCCTGCATTTCTTTCGCCGCAACATGTGGTCATACGTCGCGGCGAAGCGTTCTTCTGATTGCGTATACGTCGCGACGTCACCCTTATTACGTCTCGACGTCCGCACGTTTCGACGTCTGCTTCTACACATCACGACGTCATACTTATGCATGAATGATTCTGTGCTTAATTCTTCCACTCATTTCAAATTTATCTTGCACTGGACTTTTGTGGTTTTTGTTTTCAAAGTTTTTACTAGTTTCACAATGATGCTTGAGTTTTTGAAAACACCTCCTATTCTTTTAATAATAATTGGAATTGGCAAAAATTTTGCTCTTCAATTTTTCAAAACACAGTGGATGGAAGCATGCTAACAAAGTAGCATTTTAAGTTTTTGAGACTTGAGATTGTGCATAGAGACAATACCCTTGTTGGAAGGATATTGAGCCCAAATTTTTCTTCTATCTTTGTGTGCGTTTGCTTATTTCATTCTTCTCTAGAACTTGTTTTAATTCTTAATTGAAGCTTAATGGACTAGATTTTTGTTGATATGATAGAGGCGTTCTTTTCTCCACCCTTATACCAAACACCGTCCCCATATATTTATCCCTTGCTAGCCCTTTGAGCCTTCTTGTTATGAGCATTTGCATTTATATTTTTATGGTTCCATTAGTTATTTTGCTTCGTTAAAAAAAAGTTCCAAAATGGGAACATAAAGTGTTTTCATTTATAAATAATTTTTAAAAAAAGCAAGTTCAATAACAATTTATGCAGCATATTTTGCATGAACAGAAAATAAAGAAACATTTTGTTTATGGCATCAATTCTTTGTTTAGTGCATGTGCTCACACCATTCTTTCTTTCTTTCTCTTCATCCATTCATTTAGCCTTCCGTACATTACAACCCTAAAAGTCCTCTTGATCTTTGAAATGATAGTTTTTGTAGTGGAGAAATAGAATTGACACAAGCCTATGGTAGGAGATGAATTAAGTAGACTGAGAGCAAAAATATCCCTACACACAAGTGAGCTGAGCGCAAACATTATATCTTGAGTGGTTCTCTTTCGTTCAATCTCTTGTTCTTGAATTCTTTCAATGTTTGTTTTAGTAGCACTCTTTCATTCTGCTGTGGTTGAATTCTTGAGAAATGGATTGAGTCAATGCCTTTTATTGTTTTGAGCATGGGTAGAGATTTTCTATTCCTCTTGTATTCTTTTTGACTCTTGTAGCTTTGTCCAGGAGTACAAAGGTCTAAGTGTGGGGGAATTTGATTGAGCCAAGTTTATATTATAAATTGGCTGCATTTTCATATCTGCTTATGCATTTGTTGACTCCTAGTTGATGATTTTTGTGCTTAAATTAGTTCCTCATACATAGTTCTTTCAATTTACAATTTGTCAGGAAATTGTCATGATTTAATTCTTATTTTTCCATAATTTTTATTGGGACAATTGATACTGCAAATTGTTATTATTTCATTGCAGGAACAAAGGAGTCAACGTCAGGAAGTCAACAGTCATTGGTCCATCCGCACGTCGCGACGAGCAAGTCACTTCCAGACGAATTTTTATTTATACGTCGCGACGTACGAGCGGATATCTGACCTTTTATGGAAAGTTTGTCTCACTATTCCAACCCGACCCGTGCCCTATCATATAAAGACTTGCCGTTTTTAGGTCATGAGGAGATTTACGCACGCAGAATCGAGACACAGAGTCTGGAGACTGGGAGAGGTGCTGATTTTATTACTCGAGGCGAGAGAGAGGCGACACCGATCGCCGACATCGTCTTCACATTTTCATCTCCAACGATTACAGCCATCAACATTGTCACCGTCAGTGTCTTCTACCAACATAAGCATCGTTCCATCTCCAGTATCTGAGGGATCAACCAGAGTCATGCGTGGCTGAGTCAACCTTCCTCTTGAAGATGTAGCAATGGTTTGAGTTCATGGAAGCTTCAAAGGGGAGTATCATATAGTGTCGAAAGTTTAGTTATACTTGTGTAAAACTCTGAGTTAGAGATTGCATCGGTGTAGCTAGATTAGCATGGTTATAGTTTAATCATGTGTTGAACATTGTATTGAGATTTGGACACAGATATTTGTTGAATTTCTATACTTAATATACGAAGTCTAGTATATGTCATTCGGATATTGCATTAACTCTGATAATCTGCCTAGTTGTGCTTGATTTCAATAGTTGTGTTTTTATCAGATTGACCTATTGCATTTACTTGTCCATTTTCACACTAAGGTTTTAACAAAGATTTAAATAATGGAGTTCATTAATTAAATCTTTGGACCTAAAGAGTCCTTTAGGGTTGATCTTTCGAAACTTAGTGGATTGTGTCCCTAAAAATCATTTTTGAACCGTGATAACCTGCGCCCCTTTTCAAGAGGATTTCTATCAATTTGATTTTCTATTTTACTCGTGTTAATTGCATTATTCCTAAAATTCCAAAAATATTCTTTTATACTTTTTGTCTATCTTGATTACTTTATTATTTTGATCAAAATACCAAACCCCATTTTATCAACTTCAATTGCAAATTTTGACATTTAGGCTAGATTAGACCATTTTTATTTGGTTCCAATTAAGTGAGACGACCCGAGGTTGCATTCTATACCGCAATCTTGGAATTTCTTTTATTTGACCGGTTTCTAAGGATCGATCGTAAGATCGCATCGACAGAGCCGCGATCATCTACATGTAGCACAAGGAATACGAGTGCAATCCCATTAACCTTTTTATACACACAGTGTTCATCCGGATTTTGTGAGAAACCAAACTCTTTGATTACCTCATCAAAACGGATATTCCAACTCCTAGATGCTTGCTTCAATCCATAGATGGATTTCTGAAGTTTGCATGACTTTTCGCCATCATAGGAGGTGAAGCCCTCAGGTTGTGTCATATATACATCCTCAGCTAGATTTCCATTCAGGAAAGCTGTCTTCACATCCATTTGCCATATCTCATAATCATAATGAGTGGCAATGGCTAGGAGTATTCTAATGGATTTAAGCATTGCTACTGGGCTGAAGGTCTCGTCGTAGTCAACTCCTTGTCTTTGACAAAAGTCTTTAGCCACAAGCCTTGCTTTATAGGTAATTACATTACCATCCATGTCGGTTTTCTTTTTGAAAACCCATTTACACCCTATGGGTTTTATTCCTTCGGGTATGTCAACCAAAGTCCATACTTGGTTTTCATACATGGAGTCCATTCGACCTTCATGGCATGAAGCCATTCTCGAGACTACGAACTCTTGAGAACCTCTTCATAGGTGGTAGGCTCATCATCTTCTATGAGCAATCGTCATCCTGTTCATTCATGAGAAATCCATATCTCTAGGGAACAGGCGTATCCTCGTGACCTCTGAACCGTGTGTTGTAGAAGGTTGAGCTGTTACTTCATCGTATGAGTCACAGTTTGAGTTCGAGGCGATTGATCTGCGTCTGTTCGAGCATCTGAACTTCTTCAAGCTCAATTTTGCTCCCTTGTCTTCTTGTAAAAGAAACTCTTTCTCTAAAGACAGCATGCTTGAAACAAACACCTTTGTTCCTCAAAGAAGGTAGAATTGATATCCCATTGTTTCTTTAGGATATCCTACGAACAAACACTTGTCAGACTTTGCATCAAGTTTATCTGACTGTGTCCGCTTCACATAAGCGGGACAACCCCAAATTTTCAAATTATTAAGATAGGGTCTTTTGTTAGTCCACATATCATATGAAGTAACATCAACTGTCTTTGATGGAACTCTGTTTAACAAGTAAACAGCTGTCTAGAGTGCATACCCCCAAAGGATTTTGGTAACTTTGCAAAGCCCATCATTGATCGTACCATGTCTAACAAGGTTCGATTTCTCCTTTCTGCCACACCATTATGTTGTGGTGTGTAAGGAGGATTCCTTTGAGATAAAATCCCATTATCTCTGAGATAATCCAAAAACACTTGGTCTAAGTATTCCCCACCACAATCTGATCGTAATGTCTTGATACTTTTCCCAAGTTGGTTTTCTACTTCATTTCTGAACTGTTTGAACTTTTCAAATGCTTCAGATTTGTATCTCATCAGATACAGGTACGCATATCGAGAATAATCATCAATAAAGGTAATGAAGTAAACACAACCACTTCTGGCATGAATGGACATCGGACCACATACATCTGAATGTATTAGGTCTAATACTCCAGTCGCTCGTTCAGCCTTTCCCTTAAAGGGTAATTTAGTCATCTTGCCTAATAAACAAGATTCACATGTGTCATATGAGTCATAATCAAATGACCCTAAACTTCCATTCTTATGGAGCTTAGCTATACGTCTCTCATTTATATGGCCAAGGAGACAATGCCATAAGTAAGTTGATTGTAAATTATCTCGTTTATGTCTTTTCGTGTCATTGACATTCATAATTGGATGTGACATATCTAATATGTAAATTCCATTGCATAATGTACCAATACCATAAAGCATTCCATTCAAACTAATAGAACAACCATTGTTACTAAAAGTCAAATGGAAACCAACTCTATTTAAACAAGCAATGCATAATATGTTCTTTGTTAATCTGGTACAAAATAACATTCATCCAATTTAATTACAAGCCCATTTGTGGGTAAGAAGTAAGTGCCTACGGCTAATGCAGCAACTCTTGCTCCATTTCCCACACGCAGTTCTAGTTCTCCCTTCATGAGTCATCTCATCGTCCACGAGGCCTGCATATCATTGCATATGTGTGAGCCACAACGGTATCTAATACCCATATGTTATGATCGAAGCGATATTAACCTCGATGATAAACATACCGAAGGAGCCGAGGCATCGATGCCTTCTTACGCTTCAATTCATCCAGATAGACTTTATAGTTTAAGCCCAGGTGGCGGTCTTGCCTGATGGAAGCAAGTTCCTTTGGTGCGATCTCTTTGGTTTTCTTCTTGGCTGCACTTCCTTTTGGTTTCTTAGACCTTTTCTTCTTTAGATTCTTTTTCTTTGAACCAGAAGAAGAGTCCACCA